>OY728131.1:1512075608-1513325608 GCA_963277665.1 Viscum album
AATTAATTTTCCCTAAGTTTTATTACATAATAAATAATATATTTATCCATAAAAACAATGTGAAATACTAGGCACTATAGGTAGTGATGGGTCATGATATTCTTTGTCCATGGAGGTGATGAACTGGATATATATTGAAAAACACATTAAATTTAGAATAATACAATATGTGGATATGTTTTTTAAATTTCATTAACATAATAAAATATATACATATATATCATAAAAAATAAAAAATTCAAGGATTTATGGAGAACATATACATGATATTCAATAAAAAGGGAATGTGAATATTTGGGTTAGGTATGTTACCTCTTTTTCTGGATGTTAACTCTTAGGTTACTAAGATGGTTCCTTAAGTGGGTCTCTTAGTAATTCCTTGATTCCTTGTACATGGGAAATATTTTTGTCGTGATATTTTAGTAGATAATTGGAAATGTAATGAATTAGAGTGTGATAAGAAGAGCGGTTGTGAAGGGTGATATTTATAATGGGAAGCGATCTTTTTAATAAAATATTCATTAGTTTATTATTTTTTATTATGAATAACAAAATATACTATTCTTTTTAATTTTTTAATTATTTTCTACATGTTAGGGTGAACTAGTGGTTAAGTATTTCACATATTATAAAATTATTCATTTATTTAACTTGAAAGGTATAATACAATACTCAATTTTGAATGGCACATAGGCCATGTATTTTTAATTTATTATGGATCATAAATATTTTAAGGGTTGAGGGGGAACCCTTACATAGCACGTATCCCCTATTTAATAATCCCACTACATAACCCAAAGGTCCAAAGGAAAAAGGTATAATAAATGACCTAAATAACAAACTATGACACTTAGACCATCCCATCCCTTTCATCTATAAAATTGAAGGCTCTCTCCCTCCACATTACATGGTGAGTTGTCTAGTATATCCCCAGTAAAATGCTACTTGGGGATAGGTACAAAAGGTAATTTCCTTGGCCTCTAGTTCTTCTAATATGGTTAGTTCTGTTATGGTGGACACTAATTTCTATGAATATTTTTCTTGGGCTTCCTTTAGTGTGGTAAACCCTGGAAGAATTGATGTATTTGTGGATAAAAAGCACCATATTCCATAAGACATGGAGTCATGAAGGATATGTGTCTCAATGGCCTTATGGCCCGATGTCCTTTAATGGGCATCAAGGCCTGAGACCCATAAGCCCAGTCTAGTGGCCCGATGGCCCAAATCAGATGAAAACTTTTTAGATGATATAGTACCAAATAATACCTTCTATAGTATGATTACACAAACTTCTACAGTACCCTAGAAATTCGGTCCCTCCCAGTTTAGAACCTAGAACACTTGGATGCCAAGAAGGATCCCTTACCACATGGGTATTAGTGCTTTGGAAATATACTATACACATTCACTCATTACAAGTCAAAAGAAATCAACGTGGTTAGTGGACTAATAATATTAAACTAAGATAATTTTGAGGTTAAAATTCCAAAATTGTTATCCATTTTATCATAATAATTAACTGTATATAAGAAATTTACAATTGTATAGTTTTTATTTGATGAAATTTTTTTTTTTCAATTTGTCAAATTTTAAATACAATGAATGATTAATTTTTTATTCTTAAATTTATATTTTCAGACATATATGAAACAAGGTTTTATGAAATAATTCATTAAAATTAATTTAAATAACATTAATATTTAACATAAAATAAATTTTGATAAAGATAAAAATAATAATATTGTCAAAAATATAAATCTCATTTAATTATGTCATATATATTTATCATAATTAACAATTTTATTTTATAATTATTTGATTTAAACTCATTATATTTTCCCAAATATTATTTCACTATTCAATTAACATTTAATTATTCCTAATAAAAAAACAATATTCTATTTTTATGATTACATATATATATATCTATATATATAACAGGCATATTGTAAATGTTACATTTACCTTACCACCTAAAATAAACACCATTATTCATATACATTAGTATTCAATATATAATATAGAACTGTATGTACTCTTCCCTTGATAATGACTATTGTATTCTTAGATATTTTCATTCTTTTTTCTTTATTTATGTCATGCGTGATCCTCATAGGTGAATTTGGGCCTATAGAGATCTCCTTATGTTTTGCACTATTATTTTTCATTTGTATCCATATATTATTACATTCAACTATTCAAAATATTATTTCATGATATTTAATGTTCCTATGAAATGTAAATTTATTTTAGTGTGTATCTTTTGTAATACAAAATAAAATTTTTATTTTTTGATGTATTATTTTTTTTAGTGAAATGGGATTTTTAAGACATTACATGGAACCATATAATAACATAATTAATGGATAAAGATATTGATCCAACAAAATAATAATTGTATAAAAAACCCTTATCTTTGATTCTTGATTAGATGGATATATTTTATCCTCAATGAGAATATTAATATTCTATTATATGGTCTCTTGGAAATGGAGGGTTCAGGGAACCATCTTGTGACAATTAATGAAAAAATGTGGAAGTGAAATTTATGAGTGGGAAATGTGGTTGGGATTCATAGGGTTTTCAAATGAAAAGACTCATTTAGAGTTGGTGGAAGAGCTCTACTTTTATAGATGAATGTGAGGGGCATTTATTTTTCAGAATAAGTAATTTGAGGAGAAATTTTTGAATCGCATAGGAGTTATGTGAGGGAAGTAATGGAATATTATTGAGATATGTGATATTAACTACCACTATGAATAAGGGTCTTCTAAAAAAATTATATCATTAATCTTCAAAAATATTCAATCATATTTAAGATACCAGTTTTTACCTAGTTTAATTATTTACAATAGAATTTTTTTTAATATATATAAAAGTTTATCCCTCTCAGCCAATTTCAATGTTAATAATCTATATTTGGACACCATTTAATCTATCCAAAATTCTAGGTATTATACATTACATATTAAAATTAAATCATATAATATACTGAAAAGAACATTTTTTTAGAAATATTACATATTAATTTAATATGTAATCTAATTGTTATTTCCTAACAACCAATAATATAAATTATAGTGAATATATTTGTTAAAAAAATTAATTATATTACCCATTTATTTAAGTGGAATTTAATTTATTTAGATGAAAATTACCTAACACATAAAATATATATTAGAAATAACACTTTCTAATTTATCGAAGAAACTAAATTTTTCCATGGTTATTAATTTATTATATTTAAAAATTGGAATTATAAGAATATTTAGATGTTTTGGATGAAAAGATTAAATTTATTTTATTGGATTTCATTTCTTGAATAAAGAAAATATTTTATTCTATAAAATAATGATGAGTTAATAACTATTTATAAAAAATGATTTTTTAAGCATAAATGATTTTATTTCAATTCTTTATAGTATAATAAACATTTGATCAATGTTAAATTTCATTATTTTCAGTAAATTAAATTCAAAAAATTTGTTAATATTTATAAATTTAATATATCAACATTAAATTATTTTTTATATAGAAAAATCATCTTTAACAATATCACTTTTAACCATTAAACGACTTTATCTTCTTAATAAACTAATTGATATTAAATTTATGATTTATTAATAAATTTTTGAAGTATATATAATAATAAAATTTTACCAATGAGATAAATTTATCTTTTATAATATATAATAAAAAATATAGCTTAAGAATACAATTTATTAATTAATTATCAAATTACACTTCTTTTTAAATAATTAATTATTTATTTGATATTGAAATGTTATTTTTCAAATATTTCCATGAATTTTATATTTACATTTTATATATATCGTCTTTTAATATTGATACCATTAATAAAAATTAATATTATATATATAAAATGTATCTAAAATAAAATATATCTTAAAAAATTAATTATATAAAATAATTCTATTAAAATGTAACATATTTTATTTCATGTAAATTATTTAGAATTAAAATTTTTATCGTTTTCATCTAAATAAACATACAAAATATACTTGTATTTTCAAATGGTTAATATTTTTACCAATTCTATACCCAATATAAATACATGCCATTATGATTGATTTATAATAGCTATATTATCATTAAGAAATCCTATATATCATGTTCATTCTATGTTCTCAAATAATATTTCTCATTCTACCAGTTTATTTTTTCTATCATGTATTCTCATTTCATGTTATCTTTTTAATTATTGATATTTTTCTACTAACTATGATTCTCAAGGATGATAACATTTGAACTATATCATTCTAAATATATTACTTTTTTGTCATATTTAATAATATAATTTATAAGAATTGTAATAGATATACTCATTCATGTTTTGTAATAATCCAGGTCATGTTCCACATAAATTCATCTACATCTGATGTAGTGTTATAATATATTTGGATAATGTTTTATTCGATTGGTTAATATCATTTATGACCTTTCTTATAATTATTATTAATTATATTAAATGAATATAAATAAATTTTTCATAAATATATACATATATTAATTATGTAAAATATTTCATAACATATGGGGTGTTGTATCCCACTATAAATATCTTTCGTCCTCATAATTTTTATTTATCAATCACAATCTAAAATAGTTTCATTTATCTATATCATAGTTATTGTGATGACCAAATTTATTTTATAATATATTTCTCTTCAAAAAAAATTTATGTGTTTGGTAGTTTTCATGACACACAACACTGTGTTTTTTAGAGGATAATGATATAATATGAAAATATTGTTATACAAATTTGACCTTTATAGAAATGTTGTTGATTTTTTATATTAAGATAATTAAATGTATTTTTAAATACTTGTATAATGGTCCAAATAAAAATAGAGGAATTTATAAATTCCTCTAAAATAAGAAATCAATTATTATTGAATCCATTTTATGCTTCAAAAATTTATTTTCATTATAAATAGTTTTCAATATAATTTTTTTATAAAATAATATAATTAATTTATTATTTTTTTAAGAATAATATTTTATAAACATATTACAATTTTCTAATTATTCTTATCAAAATTAGATTAAGATAAAATTATTGGAATTCTGGATAGTGGTTAATTATTAATTATATTAATAAAATACTGACTGTGTAGAATAATATAATTTTCATTCAAGAATTTCAAAATTATAATTTTTCTATGTTGATTTGAAAAGTTAATTAGTATATTTTTATTAAATATAATCCATTTAATTTCCTTGTAATCAAGATTATTCTATATTTTTGGCAAAAAATTATTATACCTAAAAATTCAATTTTCAGATAAATGTTTTTCATCAGGGGTTTATTTTATATTTATAAACTGATTTCTACAACTGAAATGTATTTTTTTTAAATGTATTCTATATTTGTGATCGTCATTTTTTAATTAGGATAACATCATTTTTATTCATAAGAAATACTAATCTTGTTAATTATTTTTTCACCCCATTGAAGATAAAAATGGTAGAACAATGTAAAAACAATATGTTGGGGCTTAAAAACCACAAATAAATATTTCAATATTTCATTTTATGATATAAATTAGACATTATAATTCAAATAATTTTATATTTGAAATTATAGTTTGGATTTAATTTGATAGACACCTTTAAATTATTTTTTATAAATGAAAATTCCTAAATGTCACCATATTGCTTTTGATATCTCTTATATGTTCACATGTGCTTGGAGGATGCTATTATTCAATTTAAATGTTTATTTTGAAAATAACTAATAGATTTTTCTTATATTATTTTTTTTAATTCATTAGTTGTTGTATAACATCCTTAAATTCATAAACAATAAAAAAACCTTCTTTTTAAAGTAGTATAAAATATAATATTCTATAATTTTAGAAAAATGAAACATAATATTTTTGGAATTAATTATAGATTCTCATAAATTTAATGTTAAATAATAATTTATAATTTATGGTGAATGAGTTTATATATAATTTAGATTCCATTATTTATTTAATAAATTTATAATTATGTGAAATGTTTTTAACCTAACTTTTACCATATATTATGTTAAATATTATATTCCTAAGTTATTTAAAAATGAATAAAATATGATAAATAAAATAAGAGGGATCAAATATGGTCTCAAGTTTCACCCCATTAACAATTTCTATCCAATTATTTTTATAAAAGTAAATTTACCTCTCATTAGTGTTGAATATTATGTTATCGCCATTATGGCTAAAATTTGTTAATGAAGAGATTATAATAAGATATAAAGCTTAATAATCCACAAAAACCCAAAAATATTATTATTTTAATGTATTTTAAACAAAAAATATATTTTATTCTCAGTTGTTTCATGAGAATCAACTTTCACATAAAATATAATTTGTCATATTTCAATATTTGAAGTACTTCCATGATTGTCCTTCCCTTCAGTATAAAAGGACACCACATATTCTTTATACATCACACCACATTGAGAAATTTAACTCAACCAAAATAAACTTATTAACATCCATAGATACATTCTATAATTTTTTCATCTTTTAAGACCATCCCCAGAGTCTATAAGGATAGATCTAAAGGGGCCTCTTTAAAAGGAAGTTAATTTTCTTAACCTATAATTTTCATTTTACTAACTATAATACAATTTATAGTTATATAATTATCATTACAATAAAACAACATTATTACAATTAATATACTAATATGTTATTATGTTAATTTTATTATCCTATTCATCTCGTTTTTAAATCAAATAGGAATTGAAAGTGTTTCTTATGCATACATGTGGACTGCTACCTATATGAACCAATAATAGTCACTCTCCATCGCGAACTAACATTTATGTCTATAATGATGTAAATAATAATATATATATATATATATGTATATTATATTATATTTATATTTTAATTTTACTTTTACTTTTTAATTATAAAAATACAATTTATCATTGTTTACTAATTCTCATTAGAAAAACAAAACAATGCCTATGCTTACGTATTGACTAATATCTCAGTGAATGGTGTAATTCAACCTTATATCCCTAAAAATTATAGACATTTATAGATATTTATATAACTAATATATAAGATATTAAAATCTGGATTAAAATTATGGAAATTAATTAACAATGATTAAAATTCTAGTATCCAGGCCTCTAATCTGAAACATTCACGAAAAATTTATAATTAAACACCCAAATACGATGATTTTAATAATTTATTTTTAATAAAAGGTTGTTGAATTTTTATAAGTGGATCATATATAGTATTATAATTATTATAAATATTATTTTATAGGTATATAATAAATTTTTTTATACCTGAAAATATAGTTCTCATGATGTAATTCAAAAATGTAGTAGGTCTTTATCATATAAATATTGTTTTGTTGAGAAAATTTTGACATTATTCAATTATTAAGGTTTATGAGATATAAATACATCCCTGATTAATTTTTTATTCATGTATACTTATTAATTAATGGAATTTTAATTTTTCAATTTGAATCATTTCAACCAATGGTAATTTATTTTGAAATTACCATGTAGAATAGATTTACCATCTCGATTTGTCTTCCTTCGATAATAATTTAGGTTTATATAAATTTACCCTTTTATGTAATTTTTTAATAAAAACATTATTTTTATGGTATTTAATTTTTTTTAATTTTCATTTCTTTAATGGATAATTTGTATCAAAAGTTACAAATGCAGTACTGAGTTTATGTTACAATCTCATTTATTTTTATGATTGGTTGTACTATGTTTTGACATAAATTATTTGAATCAAATAATTTCGACTTCATAAAATTTATTTTCATATTGTCATTAATAGATTTCTTATCAATTACTACCATTTTCTCTCTTTATTACTTGATGATTTTAATATATTTTTTTAAAATAAAATCTGAACATATTTGAATATTATGTCATCAAGCATTTTCCACAAAGTATAAAATCATCAAAGATGATTTTTGAAAGTTCATACATATAAATGAAATGTTTTAAATTTTTTATTTCACAAAATTTTATATTAATTACAATGGTTTTTAAATGTAAATTCATAAGGAAACATTTTTTGAATCCATTCATTTTGACATTTTATAGTGTTATCAATGGAATGTTTTCTTTAATTGGGTTTTTAATGAATGGTTTTTCAAACCATCGGGTATTTTCATCCCATTAAAGCTTAATTTTTATATTTTATCACCTATTTTCATAAATATAAATTTTTTAAATATTTTATATAAATTTTAATTAAAATTGTATCAAATAAATTGGATAGTTTCTAAATATTTCAAAGAATAGTTGGAATGTTATTTTAAATGAATTTTTAATCTCTATACATATCATCTAAGGATTTTTATAATAAAATTCAGGTAATATCATATAATACCATTAAATTTATTTTTCTACATGTCCTGTGGTGATTATTATTTATGGATTCATAAAAAATATTACTACATTCCCATGGTTCAATTTTTAATAAAGAAAAATTTGTGATTTCTTTTTCTTTTACATGTGTTCTTATATGTAGAAATGATGGAATGCCTATAAATATATTTAAATATAAATGGATTATGATAATTAGATAATGATACGATGAATGTTTTATGATCTTTTTCTATAAATGTTAATTTATTATTATTATTTTATGGGTGGGTCCATTATAAACCACCAATTATAGGGTTAAAGTGTAATGTTCTATAAGATTAAATGGAAAACAAGTGAGTAACCTAATAAAAAAATAAGGGACGTGTTATATTATAAAAATCATAAATCATTGTTCATGGGTGGTTATCCAATGCCCGAAAATGGTTCAATTGATGTCACCACTTTCTGGAAGTAGGTACATGGGTTGTTATTCCACTCTAAATAAGTGATGAAGGTCTTATATGGTATGTCTAACAGAAGTTTTTTTTATGATTGTGAAACACTTTATGCCACTAATTTATGACATTATGATATAAATGTTGTTATTCTATAATGGATCATGTTTTTTTATTCATTTATTATTTTAGCCTCATAAACATCCATGTTTTCACAATGACTCGTCATTATGATATTTGAATTTTTTGGTGTAATTTATTTTGATATGGTTATGTTATTATACTCGTATTTACATTCTATACATATAAATGGCCATTGAATAATATATCATAGATTAACCCTACTATGAATATCATATCACCATTTATTATGATTTATATTCCCTATGATATAATGAATAATTTCACTTATGTTTTTTCTATGAAGGGAATTTTGTGTGAAGAATATAGTTGGTATGATGTGGATTTTTATGAACCTATTTTTTTATATATATGTGTCCAATGAAACTAAATATATATGGTTTTGGAAATAACATTAATGATATGTAATGAATTTTAATGTCATATGAATTAATATATATATATATAATAAATTTTATGGTCAATATAATTGTTATCAGACAAAGGTTTAGATTTTTTTGGATAGTAGTATGATAAAAAAAATAGTAAGAAAAGAAGGATAATCATATGAAGTAGAGAACATACATATGTATGGTAAAAAATAGAGATCAGGATTCCTTGAAAATTAATCTATATCCACATATAATAATGTTGATGTTGTTTTGGAACAAATAATCATTACATTATCCAATATTAATTGGGAATATTAGGTATTAACTCAATTATAATCAATGCATTATGATTGGGATTATGATTTCTCACCTAGATAACCACTACCAAGTGATATTCATTATAAAATTAATATTTTAATTAGAGAAAATTATTGGGGCTTATGAGTAGATGTTGAACATTAATTACATGGGGTAAACATATTGTGTCATAGATTGAAAATATGTTTTCATGATTTACACATCTATTGAATTATTTTTCAAGATTATCAAATTTCTCTAAAAAAATTTATTTCACACACTACACTTTTGGGTTTTCTTCTATTGTATAAATAATATTTTTAATGTAAATGGTAATTATTAATTTATATAGAATTATTATTTACATGATAATACAAATGAAATGGGTTCTATAATGAAAAATCATATTATTATGTCTAATGAAATATATCATTATATATTTATAAATATCCACGTGGGGGAGTTTATTAACACAACAAATAATATAACAATTTATTTCTATGAAATTTAATAAGATAAATACCATTTAAGAAATAATATTGTATATATACTATGTCTAAAATGTGGGAAAAAAATTAAATGGAATTTATAATACGAATGTAGAGGGAATTTAAGTCTGGATAGTAAGTATATAAAATAACTAATTTTTGGTGAAAAATGAAGAGTTCAATTGAGGAAAATAATATATATTATGAGGTAAAATTTATATTTTAATATATTATCTATGAGTAATGTGTGTATTATACCTAAAATTCCCTAATCCCGGAGTAATCTCCTTGAACATAGAAGGGCCTATGATATTATTAATAATTGAAGTGAAATTATTGTAGTTCTTATGTATTGAGATTTTAGGATTATGTTATAGAGGTATTTTATCAATGATATACAGGTCATAAGAATCATTAAAAATATAAATTTTATATTATGGTAGTTATTTATTATTTATTTTATATTTTATGTTGAATGCTACAAATAATATAAAACATCACTTCAGTTGTAAGGGGTAATTTTTTAAAAACATAATTTTGAGGGACTTATGACCCTCAATATGTTCCTAGTGTTGAGACAATAATGTTTAGTTGGGATAATGATAACATTGTTATTGATAATGTAAATTTCATAGTTTTTAATGAATTTTTTTCGGGGAATCATATATGATTTTATGGTGATTCATTATATTTATGGATACAAATAGCATATTTTTGGTGTATATGATTGTAATATATAGATTATTGGTATACAACCTTATGAAAATTTGATATTATTTTGAGATAATTTTTATGTTGATCAGGAGAAATATGTCATTATTCTCTCTAATATTTTGGTATTCTTTTTTTATCTATAATATCTTAAATATTTTTATGTATAGATAATCATTGTGTGCTATTATCAAATTTCTAGAGATTATTGTATGAAAATATATTCATATTGGATAACATATGATACCTATATTTGTTTTTTAAAAAATCTAGAGATTGAATAAATGAATTTTCAATCTTTTTTGGATATTAAAATCCACTAAATGTTTATTATAGTTATTCAGGCATGAAAAATGTCATCATGGTCATTTTTTTATAGAATATTAAACGAATCAGGGATGGAAATGATATTGAATCACAACAAAAGGGTAAAATTATTCTTATAATATCGGAAAAAATCATGTCCATATGTATTTATATATCCTCTACATTGTTGGGAAATGATTTTCTGAAATCAAGTAAGATGAAGATAAATCAATTGAGTCTTATACATAATGTATCGCTCAGGTATCAATGTATGTTTTTGGAAACCCATTATCCTTTAATGATACTTCAATGGTTTTAGATATATTTATTTTGTAAATACAATGATTCATAGTTGTGACACATAAATTATTTATCATCATAAAATTTAGATAAAATATTTTACTATTTCATGATTCTAAAATTCACGTAAGTGATTATTAATTTTGAATGGGTGAATTTTTTTTGACTCTATAATGTAAAAAATTAATATTTTCTAATCAATTTTATTTTATCTTAATTGTAACTATTTAATATATTTCATGATTTGAAATAATGAGCTTTAAGTGAATTATGAAGTAATATAAAAAATATTTTTATTTAAATGTGAGTTTAATAACCATGAAATTGAATTATGAAACATAAATATGATTTACCTAATTATGAAATATATTAATAATGGTATTACTAAATTTTTTAATTCTTATAAAATAAACCCTCAAAATTTAGTTATTTCATTTTATCTATCAAAATTATATTTTCTTCTAAAATGGATTATATTTTATTTTTTATGACTTTAAATTGTAATTAATTTAATAATTTTTTTATAAAGAATAATTTATTAAAATTGTAGAATTTTTGAAATTAAACAATCTAATTTATATCAAGGTGAAATTTTGGGAATTTTCTAATAAGAATAAATTTTTAGTTAGTAGTGAAAAATTAACGACTTTATAAAAAACTATATCATAAATTAAAGTATTTAAAACTGAACACTTTTTTATTTAATTGAATTGAAAATTTCATTTCATTGTTTTTATTGAATATTAAAACTAATTTCATTGGAATTGAAAATATGATTAATATTTTCCATAAAAATATTTGTATGTATAAAAATGTATTTTTTCTGGAAAATCACATTTATTGATGTTTATAAGATTATTTGAATATTAATTTATAATAATTATAAGGATTTACATTTATGAATTAGATTACATATATTTAGTCAGAAATTTTTAAGTAGTTGATCTCTACTTTTTTTTTATATTGAATAATACCCTTATAATTTTTTTTGTCACCATGGTATGAGTAAAACAGGTTATGAAAGGTTATAAGCATGAGATATGTCATCAAAATCATCCATATACATGCTTAAATTTTACAAAATAAGTGTAATTTGACAACCACCACCAAATAATTGAAAATATATCAATTTGGTTCTATATTTTGATGATAAAGACCATAATATTTTATAAAGTAGAGGAAAATTGAAAAATTTCACTACCTATCATATAATTTGTCTTTTTCATGCACTTATAGAAAATATGATGTTATGAGAAGAAAATTATTTTGAAAAATTATTATTATTTTACATTAATTTAATTAATTTTTAATTTTAGCGATTGTATTATTGTATTAAATTCTTACACTGTGTCGACATAGTGCTTAGAAAGGAGTAAAAAAATTAAATATATGATTTAAAAAAATTAATATTTTTAGTTAATTTATAGTTTCAAAAAGATATTATAGTCAATAATAATTTATATTTTAGCACTAATTAGTTCACATTCTTATTATATACCATTATTTATGTATTATATTTTAAAATATTGGAATAGTTTGAAAGATGATATTAATTAAATTTTATTTTTAGACATATAATATTAATTTATTTAAAAATTATAAAAACCTTATTTTATTTAACGATGATTGGATTTGGTCTAAAATATCATCGATTGACCATTTTTTAATCCAATTTTTATCATAGATGAAATTTTCTAACCCCGTTGTATTGATTTTTTACCATGATGAATGTTAATATTTGTTAAATAATCGGTTAAAAAAGATAAGGATTTAAAATAAACATAATACTATCCAATTTTTATTTTTTAAAGGAACTTACACCACAAAATATCTTATATTTAATATTTTCCCACTTTTTACTACATTCAGAAGAAAAAAATTATTGTTTTATTTCTATTATGTAATATCATGTGTGTCTTTTACATAAATATAAATAGACCACACCCCTTCTATATTATTCACAAAATAATGATCCACCTATATCAACCAGGCTATGATGGAAAAATATAACAACATACTCAAATATAATAAATAGTTTCTTTTCATTATAAAAGTAAATCGTTAAAGATGATAGGAAATATCCAACATACATTCTTCAATGAGAATGTAATGATCTTAAAAGAGTTTCATCATTATACATATACATCTACCTCCTTAAATTAAGTCATATACTGTAAAATATAATAACAGTATCATAATCTATATATATGTTTTTATTATATTAATTTCATAACATTATTCATCTCATTTTTCAAATCAAATGGGAAATGAAAGTGTCACTCATGTGTATGATTGGACTACCACCTCAATGAAGTGATATGCTTTATATTCCATTATCACCTCACATGAATGATTATAATTATCAAAGGAACAAATATATTATATTTATATTATTTTATTATTATTTTGGATTAAAAAATATATTTATCTTTCTTTCAATCTATTCATTAAAAAATGATGAAAGAGTTCATGTGTACATACAGACTACCATCTCTATGAAAGGTGTAATTAATTTTTCGAACTCTATATAGCATGTATTGTTTAATTTATTTATATATTTATGATATCTGACTTTTATATCACCATTAACATTCATTATATGAAATTAACACCATCAATGGAGAATTATCGAAGCTTATAGATAGAAACATTCAATAAAAAATAGTTAACAACTAGAAACACTCATTTTAATAAATAATCACTATAAAAAGTGTTTAAATATTATAAGTGTATTATGTATTACATTATACATATGAGTTAATATATTTTATATCTGTATAATAAATTAAAATTTATTTTAAAGGATGTTAGAATACATACAAAAAAATTTGAACATTCTATAATGGTTCATTATCTTAATTTTGATTCATTGAGACATGTTTGATTTTATGAACCAATTTATGACTATGAGTTGAATATACTACTGAATATCTTATGTGGTTTTTGTTTATTATTTTTTCACAAGGAATGTTAATACTTTTTTAATAAAGATGAATATCTTGAAATTCTATTGGTTTTTCCATCTATATTTTTTTAATATATAAATGATGTTCTCAAGAAACTGTGTTCATGATGTTGAGTATTACGTTTGGAAGCTACAATTTTTATTGAATTAGAATTGATGTGTTCTTGTTCTAATAGATAATATTCCATGAGGATTATTTTTTAAAACAAATATTGGCAGTAGTTCTGTTCCATAAGAATAACCAATAAAGAAAAGTTCAATGTTCATATCAATATTTTGGAAATAGAGATGATTCCGGAAAAAAAATCATTCATTGAAATTCAATTGATATCACTATTGAACAATTATAAATTCATGTCTAATGATTACTAAACTTTTATTAGGTTCAAATACATCCAAAAAATTATTTTTATGTTGTAAACATTTTTTCTACAATCATGAATAAATGTCTAACTAATGGTGTTTTTTATAGGATGTATTCCTTGGATGTTGAGAAACAAAAAGAAAATATTTATTTGAATGGAGATATTTGAACTCCATGAAAAAAGAGAATAATTAATTTATATATTTTCATGAAGATTATTTTTATAGAACCCAGGTGTTGTCTATATGCCACTTATTAATTATGAAGTATATATAAATAGGAAATCTTTGGAAACTATTTTCCCAACTAAGGAAACCCACACTAGCTCACTAAAGAAACTATGCGAGACATATCTCAAGAATTTTGGAATAGGACCAAGATTGAGAAGAACTAATGGAAATGTATGGGTGATCATACCCCTCACATGGATTAGGATATCACAAAAAAACATAACACACGTAAGGACGTCATGTGGAAAATGCATGTGAGTCATGGTCCATGAAGCTATGTTTTGAAAGTGTAACAGGTGTTGAAACCCATATTTGGAATGATAAAGAAGAGTAAACTGGAATGGTTATAAATATTAGGCCAACTATGTGACATTCCAATGTTGTACTCGATTTTTGAACTACTGTAGCCATTCCTTAACAAAATACTAACATAACCTGTATTGTTCTATCAAATAATGAAACAAAATTGGATTTATGGCCAAAATTTTCTTCATCCTCATGCAACCTGAGTCAAATTATGAGCTTTTATCATTATAATATTTCATGTTATACAGAGACAACTGATTCTGGCCATTTCCAATGATTAAGCATTTCTAATTAATAAATGATTGAATTTTTGAATCCATCCATGAAACATTTTATTTTATTGAGTCAATTTTCTCAATATATTGATAATGATGATAGATATTTAGGAGTTAAATATTTCATTCTCATGTTAACTTGATCATTTTTTTATAAAGGAATAGTATTTTATGATGAAGCCATGAGTTTTGATATCGTCAAATGATAAGGAATACCAAATTATGTTTTTTATGAAAAAATATTTTGTAATGATAAATTGTTCTGAGACTCACCAACATTTGATGATTCAAAATAAAACATGGGTGTTGAGTATTTATGTACATTGAATGAATGAAGAGACGTAATTATTCAGTTAAAAGTAATCAAGATTGAGATTATTAATAAATTATTATGAGATATCATATTTGTAAGAAAATATATAATCGTGTTGTTCTATTCTCACATCCACCTATATAGAGTACCCAAATAAACAATGATAGAGTAAGAGTAAAACATGACTTGTTCGTGTGAACAATAACCGAGAGAAACCATTTATTTTTAAAGAAAGTAATTTTTACTCTCTTCTATTCATAAAACACATGAGGTTTCTTCATTGAATAAACCCTCTATCAAATTTTATTTATATAATTTAATAAAGATAGTTTCATATCAAAAGTCCTCTAAGGATGACATTGTTCGGTGAAGAAATAGATCTCACATATCATTTGTTTTAGGATAACAGAATAAATAGTTTCAAGAACCTTATATATATATTCTCTATGAATTATTTCATGTTTATTTACATGATGGTCTCAAATAAATAATACGTAGCACAAAAATGAAATACACCATATGTGAAAACATTTAAACACTAAATTATTTTGAAGGTAATGTAAAGATGTATTTTTTGGTTCCTGAAAATGAACTAAATTAAATTAATACAAAACATTTATAATAAACTTACTTTATTTTAGGGTTAAAAATATTTTAATGCACAATCAATGTATGATACATTAATTAATATTAGTTGATTTGATTATTCCATGCAGAAATTCATGAATAAAATTTTATAAACCAAAACTATAATTTATTATCTCAATTAATTTGTCTAATATCAACAAATATAGAAGAATATGTCATCAAGTTCTTATCTACTGAATATTATTTGGGTCCAAGATAAATATATGTTATACAACCCATTACATATAGAATTTCCAATGAATAAAAATAATAGGTATCCCATATTAATATTTAATATTTTAGAAAGCTCATATATTTCTACAGTCAATGATTACATTTGATTATATCACTCAATGAAAGTGCACAAATTATTCATAGACTAGAGAAGAACAATTGTGCAGAATTAGTGATCACTTTCGAAGCGGTGGGCTGAAATTTTGTTACATTTTCTTCATTAAATAATATTTCATGGTACCATTTTGGTTATATAAGATGATTTTAATGACATTCCACTGCATGTACAGTAATATATAATAAAAAAGAAATCTATGATATTGAAAATAAAATATTTTAAAATAGGGACTAATTCATAAATTAGACAAACCTCATAAACAATAATAATTTTTTTGTTCTATATTATTTTATTTTCATACTCTATATATAATGTTAAATTCAAGAAGAGAAAAATTTATCATAAAATAAATATAGATCATAAAATGGGGGAATTGATTAAATAACCAAAAATATCACAATACACTAATTAAACCCCCTCTTAGTGTCTTTATCATGAAATAACCCAATCAAATGGTATATTAGTTTTTGGTTGACATGATTGATTGTATTATCATTATAAGATCATTGGAAATTTTATAAATCAATTTTAGATTCAAAATAGTGTCTAGGATTGGAGGATTTATTTTATCTACAAATTAGAACATTCTCTCAACCATGATTATGAAAAAAATATAGTTTAGGATGTTGGAGAAGATTTACCTCTTGTAAAAATAGGATTTTGATTCATGGGATCCATTTAATAAAGACATATATTTATCGTAAGTTGAAGAACATGTGGTTCATCATATCAAAAATGATATATAGAATATTTTTAACCAGACAGTATTTAGGGATTTAGTTGATGATACCGTATGATTTAATTATTTTTTAGTTGTTTTGAAGATTATCGGAAAACTAGTGGAAGTCATAACACGATTGTTTATTCTTCAATTTATTCATTAATGGATATGATTAATGGCCCACCCAATGATCCAATTTCTATAATCCTTGGGATTTTTAATGCATTTAGAATGAAACTACTTTTCTTGAGGATGCATATGATAAAATATAAAATATCATGAAGAGTAGATAAAGACTCATCAAAATCTATCTACTCAGGTTATATTAATTAAATCTTATTTTAAGGAGTATAAAAGAATATACTGAAAAAATGAATAATATATTAACAACAAAATTATTCAGAATGATTAGGACACTATGGATTTTTAGAATAAGGATATGATTTGGAAAAAAAATTAATAAATAATATTTTTTACATGAATATAGAAATGGACATAAAATCCAAGAAGATTTAATATTTTACCTAACTATTACAAGGAAAGAATAATTTAAATGAAGCAGATGTTGAGAAGATAAACAAAACTGAAGATACATAGGAATTAAATAAAGATCAAAACATTTACCTCAATATGATAATTCTTTTATTGGAACTCAAATTACCCAATATTGAATAGAAACAGATTGCTAATTCAAAATCCAAGAATTATCAACTTTTTTCCACTGAATGGTTTTTAGAGTATTCTACCAAAAAAAGAAATTTATCATTTTTGTAATTAGATCATTATTGTAACTGATGATCTATCTGATGTAGTTGTGATGAATGTGATTCCACCAATATCTCAATATAATACTCTTTCAAAATATTTTTCTATAACAATTTGTGGTTTAAATAAAAATATTCAACAAATATTGATGATAGAAAATACTTATTATCCTAACACCATATTCCGGATTAATAAATGATTTTGTATGTCTGATGGTGCCTTTCGATCACCACAACCAGTGGTGTAAAATTCTTTAAACCAACATGGTCAATGATATATAATCTCTTGACTGTTTGAAATAAAAATTAAAATATCTATGTTTATTGGGAGATGGTTATAGTTTAATTTAATTTTTTCATGAATTTTAATTTTTTGGGAAATCTATTAAATTATTATGAATAAAGGAAGCATATTACAAGGGGGTAACCTAGTGATCATGGAACAATCCCAGCCTAAGGAAAATTTATCATCATCAAATAGGTTTGATTTTCATACAGGTTAATAGAATGAAAGTATAAATTATTGTCACATAACTAATTCATGTATATATCACCACGTATGAATGATAAACTGGAAGAGAAGAACACAAAGAAAAGAAGTATCATTTTTGGGTAGAAATTTGATTGTGGTAATAAAATTGATGACAATATATAAGTTTTAGAAACAGACATCAATGGAAACAATACACAAGAAAAATTAGAGATTGAGCTTTTCCATGACAATTATCAAGAAGAGTGATACATATTTGGGGAAAAACCTCATATGAATCTATGTATAAAATCAAAAAAATATGAAAGTATTTCTAAACACATAACAATTTTGTGGACAAAATATTCATAGAAAATTAAAAAATAAGAAATGGCACAAGTGATGACAAGAGCATAGTGTAATGAAAACATTTCACATAAATATGATAAATATCATGACGGATTTTTAATAAAAATACCCTTACATTCAAGAAGAACATCTATGTGAAATGTTAAAGAAGTATGGACATAATATAGATATTAATGTATTCATATTTCCAAAATATTAAAAAATGTAGAAGAATTTTTATGAAGAACTAGGTGATTCACGTTCCCTAATAACTAGAGTAGAAAAGTGGATCCAGGATGATGTTTTCAAAGAAGAAGTGGTTACATCCCTATTCAAAAATAAAAAATAAGAGTAAAAGATAATATAGAGAAATATAATTTATCAGTGACATTGAACAAAATAATCTAGAAGGTTTTCCAATATAGAATTTATCAAAATACCATTTTAAATATAATTAAATTTTTAATCTGTTTGTTGAGATGTGTGTGGGAATTTCAAGTTAAAATATTCCTGAGAATAAATTTTCAAAATTTTCAATAAAAATATATCCACATATATAATATTTACTTTTATCTACCAATTACATTGAATAAATATTTATTTGATAAGTCTCTAAATAAATAATCATGTTTTGATATATCAGATGTTATTGTAATACAAATTGATAATTGAAAGCATTGAAGTCTAAATTCGACCCTATTATTTCGACACTCAGATATACTATTCATACATAGAATGAAATAATTTATGACTTTATTCATAAGGGATAAATAATACCATACCCTCTCAATTAAATTTCATTTTTTATCAATATGGGGGAGAGAATAAAATAAAAAAACATGGATTAATTGGGAGTGAGGAAAGAAATAAAATGATCATATTGAATGAACATACTGACATTAATCATTCTATTGGTATTGAAATAAATATCAATGGTCAATATTGAATATATTATGATTTTTTTTTGAATTAAATTTCAATAAACTTGTAAATATGTATTGATGATGAAGAATATCATATATGTCTCTTTTCCTTTACAATAATGTTTATTTATTTTTGAATTTTAGTTCCCTTGATGCAGTGTTTATTATGAAAAGACATGTTTTTTGAAGGTCAAATGTTAAATTATGAATATAGGTAATATTTTATTATTTCATGAGAATATTCCTATAAAAAATATATATATATTTGTAAATAAATATTGTTATAAATTGAAGTGTAGGATAAGAACCATCATGGATACTTTCAGAGGTCGTATAATTTTTTTGGATGAAGTAGTGATTCTTGGAGAATTATTATGGATTTATTTATTGTAATTCGTTGTCATAAATGAATAATTATTGATTCATGTCTGATTATAAATAAT
The DNA here is from genome assembly GCA_963277665.1 of Viscum album. Taxonomy (NCBI): domain Eukaryota; kingdom Viridiplantae; phylum Streptophyta; class Magnoliopsida; order Santalales; family Viscaceae; genus Viscum; species Viscum album. The sequence goes on from OY728131.1 coordinate 1,512,096,149, forward strand.
TTTTATTAAGATGAATTACATTAGAAAGTATATTTTTAAGTAGTGTCTAATTTTTAATAAATTAATATAATGAATCTTTACCTGATGGGTTTTCTTGAATAGATGACGTCTAAGGATACTGAAAAGGATCATGAAAATATTTTTTTACATGAATATATTTATTAACATTAAAAAGGGTGAATAGATTTTTAGGATTGGATGAAGATAATGTTCAAGGTGATTTTGTGTTAGTGATAGGATTCTTAGTTGCTGCTAAAAATGAAAATATGGTCCTTATATATAATAAATCATTCTAACTAAAGCCACCCAAGTGGGCCCACTCAACAACATATGGGGTCTATTTCTCAGCCATAAAAGAATAGGACTAATAATGAGAATCACTGAAAGAAGAGTTGGGGAGATCATACCACCTATAGGGAGAATAAGATCGAATTCGGTGATATTGCCTCTAAGGATGCAATATGTTCTATGCAGTTGAGGGATGAATCATGAAGGAGTGAATTGCATGTGTAACAATTGTAGAACCCCATATCCAACTCAATAATTCTACATACCTGGTCATTCAAATAAATTGAAATATAAAATTGTTGTATACTAATGTGGGAATCACATTGCATGTTACCATAAAATCTTCTTATGAATCATAGACATAACCCGCAATACTCGATAAAATATTACAGGGATTTTCAATCATATACCATGATTCTCATGAAACCACCTGGAAATCATAGTCGACATTAGATATTCTATTCAACAAAAACAAACATGTTTACTTGATAAAACAAATTACAGCCATTGGAGTTGATCAGATTGAGACAGAGAAGACATGTTAAACATACTAAATCCATGCATGGGAAATTTTCATGTATGAATTCCATTTTTTAAAGATCCTCATACAACTGAGAGATATTATTTTATGAGACAGTTTATTATCACATAAAAATGAGACCTATCTTGCAAATAATGAAGCTATGAGAAGATTCCATGATTCTTAACATTACCAAAATTAATGGAACAATGCATACAATTCAATATAAAAAAATATTATATAAAATTGAAATCATATAAGACACCCCATCATTTTTAGATATTTCATAAAACTCATGATTTAAGTAGGTGAATACATTGATCAATGGAAAATAATCATGTCTATAAATTTAAGTTCACTGAGACCGATACTCTTCTTAATTGACTATGAAAATTCATTTTTCTTATGAAAATAATATATATTCTTAACACATTAATATACCATCCATAACAAATAATAACCATGATAAACATAGATATAAGAAAAAGGTATCATTAAAAACTAGTTTTAATAAATAATTACTATAATCTTATTTGTCTCTTGGAAGAAAATATAACATATTCTCATATTTTTATAGAATACATATGAGTTTCATGATAAATAAAACTACATTCCTAGAGTATTAATGTTTTTTACATTAAGGTTATATAGAACATGTTCTATGAAGATATCCTAGTTGGGTGAATAATAATTTCTTGCAAAACACTTTGTGTGAATATAATAGAATTAATAGTTTGAGGAAGCACATTTAAATATGATACATCAATCTGTATGAATTTTATTATAGGAAGGAATAAAATAGATTTTTTCAGTTACTTTCTTAAAATACACCCTACTTAATAATATTGAATGAAACTATTTTTTTCATGGAAAATCGCAATAAGATTTTTTAGTTCTTGATATTGAATTAAATAAAATTAATATAGAACATATAGAATAACATTTTTTGTTATAAAGATACAAAAATGGTAGGAAAATTAAAATTATCCTACATGCATGATGATTATTCGATTTGATAGCCCCATGCATTATTTCAAGAAGATTTTTTTGATAAACTAAAACTAAAATAAATTATCTCATAAATATTTTCAAGGAACAAAACAAGGAGAATAATATATTTTCAATTTGTAATAATCTAATTTTCTTTTTGGTTAAAGATAACTCATAGATATCTGTTACATTTCATTTTGAGATTATTCTGACTACAGAATAAGAAGAGGGGGACAATACCAATTTCAGTAATCTATATCTATAAAAATGATTTGATTTTTTAGTTAGGTAGACATTTCAATGATTCATTTAGAGTAATTCGATCAATTTATTTGGAATATAGAGAGGAAGATCATTCTAAACTTATGATTGCTTAAAAATAGGTAGGATTACATCATGTATCGTGTTATTTAATGTATATGAATTCTTTGTACCCGGTTTGTGATAGAAGAGGAGTTTAATATCATTCCCTTTCTATTTTTCATTAATTTATGATAAAAAAGAATCTATTTTCATGATATAATAACCGGTATAAATTAGTGAAATGTCCCTAAAAGAGATGAAACCTTTTAACAAAATATAGTTTCCATTGTAATTTATTATTTTCTATGCATCATTTTTATATACATGTGAATTAAAAAATGGATCCATTTAATGAATAATTAATAGTTGAAAAAATGTAAAAAATATTTATTTGTGAAAAAATCATTCAACATTGATTCACCCCCTTTATAGTGTGTTTATTCGTAAATTGATCCTAGTAAATACACAATTAAAATGATTTATTATGGATACATCTTATTACATGTTATTTAAATAAACTATTCGAATTTTTTCATAAAGGTAGATTTTATATTAAATTACCAATTAGTGATGTTTTACAATCTATAGTTTTCTTCTTTGTAACACATGTCATGCAATATATAAAGAACCAATATAGGATAACTAGACTATCCACCCAAACTTGCATGTCACATAATATAGGTGAAAAATTATAATAACATGCCATGAATATAAGAAAAACAGAACATAATACCAAATTAAAATTTGGAAACACATGATATACCACTAATACGTACAATCCAATCCCAAACAGACTAAACTAAAAAGTATCCTAGGTGTCCATGAATCAACTCTTGACCAACCTTAACTTAATGTAGAATCAACATTAGAAGCCACCATACTATAAGATTTTATTCCGTTTACATAAATCATGTAATTCAAAATCTAGAAAATTCTAAAGCAATAAGTATTGTGTGGTTCAAAAGAAGGATACCACCACCGATTCTATCAAAGTTATAATCTCAGTAATGGAACAAATCAATCTTCTAAAAAAATTGTTTTACTAAAAATTATCATGAAATAAGTATATTTTTAAATAATTTTCATTTGGTTTTCATATTATAATTTCTCATTATTAATCTATAAAACCACAAGTCAAATTGATATATTATAAAAACATTTCCAGACATCAAGAGGTATATATTCCCATGAAAAAACCTATCTTGTAAATCTATGTGATGCAACCTTCTATAAAAACATGTGAGAGAAAATCCCTGATAACATAATCATGAGATAAATAACCGTAAATTAAAAATGATTTAGAAACTCGTATTTGTCTCTAGTATATGAATCAATAAATACTATACACTCACATGTCTAAATATTCATACATTTGATTTAATAGTTATCAATTCCTACTAGTCAATATCAAATGTGGTTACCTCTAAGTGGTGAAACTCACACAAAGGCTTCCCATGTCACTTTCCCAACGTAGCATTGGTTCCCATTCTGAAACATGATAATTAATTTTTAAACCATTTCAAAAAAATTATTAAATTATTTAAAATCTAATCCAATTTTCTTCGGAGGTTGAATACCCATTTCCAAAATAAGAAAATATAATTCCAACAAAAATCAGTTTTAAAAAAATCATCCATAGAAATACTTTTAAGCCATGTAAACCCCTTAATAAATGAAAAATGCATATTAATTTTTCATTAATGGTAAAAAATTCCCAAAATTAACCCATAATATATAAATACCCACCTCAAATGATATAAACATAGTATCCTTTAACAACAGTGACTGAAAAAAGAGAGACCAAACATTGAAAGACATGGTGTTTTGAGAAATTAAAACGGAATGATTTAAAATAATATCTAATCACAAATCCAAAGAAACCCCTACTGAAAACAATATACATATCAAATTTTATAGATGAAATAGAAAAATTACATATAATGTTATATAAACTTAACCATAATGGTGATAAATTGAATAATGAAGTTATTCTAATGGTATCGAGTCACGCAAACTCTTGTAGAAAGAGATTTGGTCGAGGGAGGGAAGATTTATAGTGGATTAGTGAATAAAACCCCAATGAGACACCCTAAAAACCCCTTCCCAATAAAATTACTAGATTTTTAACACTATTAAATGTCTTATAATATTGAAAGATCATATACATTGAAAAATTATTATCCTTATTCATAAAAACAAATTATTTTACATTAAAATATGTGAACCTATTATATGTATTATAAATCATTCATTCCCTGCATATAGTACACAAAATTTTCCCAACATCCATTACATAAAATTTATGCCTATAATAGAGTGTTTAAGATCCCATAGAATAGAAGAAACTGCTATTTCAAGATTAAAATTCCAAAAAATCCTCAGCATCACTATTAAATGTATCCTAACAAATTCATTTAATGAATTAATCATCCAATTAAAATTTAATCCAAAAGCAAAGGCTAAAACATAGATGTTAGAAAGGTAATTGGGTGGTACAATCTCCCTACCATAAATAATTTTTTCACCAAAAAACCCATCAAAATTGTTAATTTTAAAAAATAGAATACCAAAATTACCTATTCAACAAATCATGCTCCCTTGTCTCATGGATATCATTTTTAGACATCCTTTGTTTCCAGCCATGCGTATCATTTTACTACAAAATAACTTATCATGGCGATCCATAATCTGAACTCAACACCTAAACAAAAGAGTATTAGGGTCAAGGTCAACATCCAACCATATTATCACTTGGTATATATATTCTATATACATTATCTACTAGGAAAAATGAAACACCTCAGAATATAAGTCAATCCATACAGAAAGATCAACTGATAGGCCTCTATCCCTAGACATGCAATGGTCCTAATGGGAACACAGACCTTGGTGCCAAATTACCTTTATAACCCAACCAACCAGGTCACATGTGAGGAAAAACTATACGAAAGACCAAATTATAAAACTCAAACTCCAGTATGTAATGATGATGGTATGGAAAATATTTTAAATGACACTTTATAATGATCAAATGCCTTCTATTCAACTACATCGTCTCAATCGTCTCTTGAACATCACTCATCCCAACCAAATAACACTCTCCAAACTATACCAAAATGAAGAGATATCTGCATTGATAATGATTAAAATACTGGATAGGAATAATCATTATTTATTATTTATAACAATTATAATAATAAAATTCATCCAAATAAAATGTCTTGTACCAATAAACTCTAAAATCCACCACACAATCCTAGAGAATGTCCCCTAGAACCTGGATATCACTTCCCAACTATCCATCCATTGGTGGATGATAAAATGTTCTATATTTAATCATAGAAACCATCACCTCCTATAATCCATTATAGAACCCAAAAATAAACATCATTCCTTATAATAAACAACTGTGAATGGAACCCCATGGTGCTTCACAATCGCTCGAACATACAAGTTTATATAATTTTCTAATTTCATCATCTATTTAACAGGTCGAAAATGTAATGATTTAATAAGTTGATCAGTTATCTCCCAAATAAAATCATTCCAACTCAATGACTATGGAAAACTAATGAATAAATCCTTTAGATTCTAATAAAGATTTTATAAAAAAAGGTTATGGGTTATGAAAACCTCATAGGTATTTGGTGTTTTACATTAATTCTTTGAAAAAAATGTCACTATGATTGAAACCAACAATTATCCATGTCATCCAATTCCACTAATACCCATGTATCAAATTAGGATACATCATGGTATTAACTAGGTTCACAGACCACAAATAAATATGTACACTATCAAATAATACTTACCTGAGTGGAAATAGAATAATTAACCTTCTATGGATGAACAAAGATCAACTGGGAGACCAGTACCACCCGCCTGAGGAATCACAACTATAAAGGACTTCATTAATGTTTTGGTACTTAGTGTCTACCACCATATCAAGCCAATATCACACATTAAAACACGAGTTATAATATATAAAACCCAAAATACAATTTCCCACCATCTTCTTCCACTTACAAGATCAAATTAGTAAACAAACTCAACAGAGACCACACCTCAACTGATTATTTCAGTGCTTTTGTTGGTAATTTTTCCCTCAACACATCAACAACCACATTACCATTCATTGAGTTATATGAAACATCAAAACCATTAGTCTGGATATAATTTTCCTTATTTCACTGTTAAATATTCAGAATTATCTATGTTAAAATATAACTCAGGATCTTATGATCATAATATAATATAGAATTCTCCCCAATGAGATTCTGATGCCACATTATGAGTACATGAAAAATCACATCCTATTTAAGATCTTGGGTTGGGTAGTTATTCTAATGATGTATTAGATGGCGTGATCCATAATCTAAAAAAATTCATGTATCAATACAGATCCAAAATCCATAACAAAAGCATCATATAAATTAACATAACTTGATCCCAATTAAAGGTGTATCAAAACTAGTGTTGAAGTCAATCTCAACATCAAGTCCACAAATTATGTGTAAAACAAGTCATTCCATTTAAACATTATGACCTTATATGATAAATTCTTCATCAATAATATGATCTTGGTGAAGTATTCAAAAATCATTCTATATTAACCAACTAAACCAAAGATTACTTGTATCTCAAAATAATTTTTGGGATTCTCCCAAGACATAAGTGCTTGTACATTTTTAGAATCTATTAAGATTCCCATATCATATATTGCATGATCTAGAAACATGGTAGTAAATTTCCAAAACTCACATATTTAAATCTTTCCTCCTAGATGATGTTCATTCATTGTTCAATTAATGATATCAAAATGATTTATATACTCCGCCTCTACTTTTGAGTGCAGCAAAAGATCAACCATTAACATTGCAACAAAATAAACCAAGATCCAATGAAATATATAGTTCGTCAAATCTATAAAAATCACATGAACATTCGTAATACCGAATGAAAAAATATAAAATTAGAAATTACCATATTGAATATTAAATTTTTTTCTTAGGTATATCCTCTTATTAGACTCTCAACTAATAGAACCCCTACCGTAGGTCAATATTAGAAAACCAATGAGCCCCTCTAATAAACAAAATGTTCATAAATCCTTGGTAAATGATATTTTTCATAAACTTCACTCGATACAACATAAAATAAGTAATACAATGTTTGAGTCTCCCACATTCCATACTATAAAAGTGGACATGCAGAGCTTATAATGACCTTTTAGGACAAATAAATCCTTTATACTCCTAATCCTTAATATAGAACCTATGTTCCACCAACTCAGTAGGTTACATATAGTAATATAAAATAGAAATGGTAATCAGATGAGAAATAAGGCCCATAGTAAGGACATCATCTCTCTATGGTGGTAAACTAGAAAAATCATCTTGAAAGACCACAAGATACTCACACCCCATGTAATGAAGTAGAACAACCAAACATGGTTCGACTACCTGAAGAAACATATTAGAAAACTAGCATGATATTATTCCAACATAAGGATGAATAAGTCCACCACTTACCGATCTAGAGTCTCTCTCACCCTGAAAAATATTAGTTACACCATTATTAGATATGAACTAAAACCAGTAATGAAAAATTATTATGAGTTCCATAACAGTAATAATATAATCCTTACTAACAATAATGTTGAAGATGTCATTATCAATAACTAAAAATTCCCACTCAAATTCAATGTCTTCCATCATCACATGACTTAGAGGACATATAAAACCTTTTTTAACCTCATTACCAAATGAGTAAAAATATCCAACAAAAATTACACATGTTTAAAATTCCATCCAAGAACATCAACTAACATTAATGATATAAAATAATGATTAGAACATTTTTAATACAAATATTACACCATAGAAGAGGAAATATACACCATGCCGCGAATAGTAGCAAGCCCTACATCATATTCCTCTATCACATACATTTCTATATAATACTACCAGGTCATAGCTATAACAACAACTCCCTTAGCCTGCGGATTAGACCCACCATCCTCTAATGCATTAGTATAAACATCCAAAACATTTCGGAATGTGTATCTCACATTCCAACCATGGTACACACTTCAATTTATATTTTTTATATGGATTGGTCACCCAAAAGGTTATCATGAATTGAAATACTCTTTACATTTAGGACGACTCTGACCGCACCTCCCACACTAGAAGCATAAAACCCACCGCCGCCCTATAAAAACCCCTGAAACTAGTCCTGAGGTAAACTTCACACTCTTACACATTCTTTTATGGTTATATTACACACCCTGCCTAACCTATGAAATGATTATAGCTCCTCCAAAAACTCTTTTCATAACAATATATGAATTATCTAAATCCTCATTATAAAATACCACAGTCATTTCTAAAAGGCACATGTGTATCAACATTGACCCAATATCAGGCCTTAGTACTAACTCAAACCTCTATGATTTGTGGGACTATTTAGTGAAAAGATATAGTTCAAGATGAAGCAACTTAGAAAACTGGTAGAATACTCCCAAATGGTATTCTCTCCCTTATCTATGCTCAGAAACCCCAAAGTCTTCACCATAAGAAATGTATTTGAGTAAAATTACTAGTAAAATATTTTCTTGTAAGAAGCCATGATGAGATCATCATATAACACATCATCCACTATAGAGTCTCAACACAACCTTCATGGTCTCTTGAGAATATACATGAAAAACCACACAGTATTGTTTTTAAGAGTCTTAAAAAAGTTGAAGATCATATATATTAGGTCAATACATTCCTCAGATTATCAGGGTCCATTTTAACTATGAAATAAGTGTGGATGCTTCTTTGTAGATATCGAGCCCTGTTCCACCGCACATCCTGGGACCTGATACCCACTTGATATAGAGTCTAAACTGTGTGGATAATATGTTCTACTAATGTTTTATCCACTTGAGGATTTAAATTTTGAGCCTATCTAATATAATCCTCACCTATATTTAGATGATCTCTTTTTGGAAGAAATTTCAAACAAAAGAAAAAATTTAGTTATGAGGAAATTAAAAATTCATTAGACTAAAATTTTGTTTTGAAAATAATTATTTAAGATATTATAAATTAAATGAAAATAAAAAACAATAAATTATAATGTTACTTGTTAATTTAAATAAGAATTTCATGTAGTTTATTTAAATGACCCCCAACTCTAATCCTCAAACCTGGTAAAATTACCTTACAACCCCTGATAAATCGGTTTTAGTTACATGTGTGAGTTGGCCATGACCCTTTTCCAGACCTTCTATCTGAATTATGATGGACCAAATACCTATCTACAAATGACAAAAAATTGAAATTATGTAGTTTTAATACAATTCAGGATTAGAATCCATTTGTTTCAAAATTTTAATGAACCAGCCTGGTTAAACATGACAAGAAAACATAGTGGAAACATAATATAATATTGGTGAAACAGTTCAAATAAAATAGTCGTGAATATAATAAAAACAATACATAAAACTATATTACAAAGAGAAAATGTATGGGATACCACCATGACATACAATCCATGCAAAAAATGTGAAACTAGATGATAAATAAAATCCCCACCTGGCCTATACTTACCTCCAGATCATTCTAAACTGAAAGAAGCGACAATAAGAAAATCTAGAATAATATATGACTCTCTTTCATTTTCATGAATCATGAAACACGAAATCTAAAAATTCTAAAAGGCAAAAATAATGATTAAGCCAACACAAAGTATGATACCACAAATAATTATATAAAATATCTAATATCAAAAATGAAATAAATAGTTTTACAATTCAATTTCCTTAAAAAATATAGTTGGGAATCATTTTCAAATTGGTTTTTAGAAAAATAATTTAATATTATCATACTGGAAATATGACAAGTCTGTGTCATAATGGAAGAAAATATATCAAAGAATCAATATGTATACATATACATAATGTAATATATCATAAATATCAATGTGATACAACCTCATATAAAATCATGTGAGTAACATTCCACGATAAAAAATAATATTATAAATAAACATTAATAGAAAATGAAATATCACCTCTTATTGGGATCTATACTATGGAACAATTCATACCATAAAATCATAAACCTAAACAACAATACATTGGATTCAATATTTTTGAATGTCTACGATTCAATATCACATAAGGCTACCTCCTAGTAGTGAAATAGTCACTAAGGAAGAAAGTGTCTCTTTACCAATGCACCAAAGCGGCACAATGAAAATTTCTTCTAAAAATATTGAAAACCATTCTCATAGTTTCATAAAATATCATCACTACCAATCCAATCTTCGTCAATTTTGGAAACCCTTTTATAATCATTGAAATCCATTTTTAAATAAAATCCCTTCTTGAAATCATCTGAATTCCCCTTATATCCATTAAAACCTCATATCACATCTGATCAATTAATAACCGCAATGAATCTATAAAAAATATATGGGTTTCATAAAATTAACCCATTTATAGAAAATCATGTTTCACATGTTAGAAACATATCTTCCTTTGAAAATAGAGAGAAAAACTAAGAGAGTGGTCAACAATAGACATATTTTCCTGAAACTCAAAAGGATTGATAGAAAACAATATTTTATTAGAAATCCAAAAACAAATATAGATTAAACCATATCTATAACCAAACCCAAAGAAGAACAATATGGATTACTTGTTCACTGAGAATCAAACAAAACAAAATAGTGATCAATCACTGATATAAGTGATCTAAAAATTATGGAGTCACCAAAAATGGCCTATGAAGAGATCTATATGTGAGAGATAAGATAAATAGTTGATGAATGAATAAAGAACTCATATTAAAACCTAAAAACAAGTTATCAAGATAATTATACTTAAAATAATCCCATTACATGTTGTGTAATCCATGAATCTCATATACATCGAATCACTCTATACATTTTTGTTAAAAATGTAAAATTTCCCATGTTATTATGTAAACATATTATATGTCATGTAAATCATCCAGAACTATTATCCAGTTTATTGATTATTCCCAATAGCTATTATATGACATGTACTCCCATTACACGGTGTGTAATGTCAATTAAATTATCAAAAACTGCTGGTAGAATATTATAATTCCAATAACTAATTTTATTCTCCATTATAGGTAACCTCCAATATTCTATTTCAACATTAGTGATCCTATTGAAAAGGTAACCAAAAGAAAAGTTTAAAAAATATCTGATATAAAGGTATCTAGGAATTACACAATACACCAATCTAATTTTATGAGTGATATCTAATACCACAATAAGATATTGTATCATGATTATCATTATGTTCATGTTATTTATTATTTTATTTGTTTTTATTTATTTCATGGGGTTTAAAAATCAAAAGTTACCTAAGTTGTAATGGGTTTATGGGAAAATCTTATTTAATTTCCTAATTATCTACAAAAAAATAAATTGATGGAAATTTTAGTGATCATATACTTTATAACCCATATATATTTAATTATTATATATTTATTTATATATTTTTAACGTATTGATAATATTTTATTTATTTAATACTTAAAATTATTGTGATAATTCATTTACTAAAAATATAACCTTATTTAAAATTTGGTTGATAGACTTTTTTCTATCTCCATTATATTCAAAATTGTGTTATAAAACAAAACAAATAAAATTTATTTTGTTTCAAAATGAAAATTTAAGAACAATTTAATTTATTTGAATATTACTAAAAATATCATTATAAAGATAAATTTTTCTAAGTGTTTTGTTTTATTTTCACAAAGGTGTAAACAAAATTATATATCTTAATCTATAAGTCATGATTGATTTTCCTACCATAATTAATGTTATCTATATTCCATATTCTTTTATAATTTTTATATATTTAAATAAAAGTATCTTCCCAAAAATTTTGGATTTTTTGGTTAAAATGATATCAATAGAAAAGTATATTTTATGTAGTTTTAAAAGGATGGATAAAATGAACATAAAATTGGTTTATAGCAATTTAAATTCCCCTTTAGAAATATTCTAGGTTTTCTGGAAAAATTATATTATGACACCATCCAATTTCATCCTCATTGTGATATATAGTGATGATGATTTAAGGATGATTCTATATAACACATTTCATTACCATTGGTAAATTAATTTACAATTAATACTTTATGAAACAAACTTTTTTTCCACGAGTTAGGTTATAATTAAATGATTTCCCATTTATGAAACTTTTTTACATTTCATATATTATGATATAATGATATGGTAATATGATGAACTTTTCATGATCTTTTTTCAAACATATGGATTGATAATGACTATGTTTTGAGTGAGTATATTATATCTATCTAATGTATTGGGTAAGTATAAATGTTTTATATGAATGAATGATGGTGAAGAGGTTATACCTAGCCCAAAATAGGGTACATGGGAGGTTATAATAATCCTAAAAGAAGACACAATAGAGTTTATCGAATGATTGATAGAGTGTACATGAGAGGTTACCCCAATCTCAATGCATGAACACAGTTGTTTATCTCATTCCTAACCGATAATGGATGTCTTGGTGGAGGACCGTAGAATAACAATTATTTATTATGATTTTTACAATTGTTAATAAAGACATGTATAACATGATCATATAATAATTTTATTCCAAAATTCCCCATGTTAATTAATTAAGTCATGATTCATGTCTTATGAAAATTCATGATCTACAATAAGACTCAACATTATTATTAGTCAATTGGTAGGTAATATATTATATTGTTATTATAATGAAACCAAAACCTTTAGGTTTTATATTCTTATAAATAATCAATGAAAAATATCACCAAAATTTAAAATTGACTATAATATAATCTCATTCATATTTATGTTTTATATTTCATCGGATATGAAAAAAAAGTTTTATTCAAGTCATACCTAATATGGTTACTGGATTTGAAGAACTCATTTTGAAATGATGTATATTTCTAGAATACATTTTTTTCTATATATGTAATCAAACAATTTTAACATAAAATAACTCTTTCATGGGTCAAAATTTTTTATAATGAATAATCATCTTATAAAATGTCATATTTTCATATTAAATGTATGGGTTAGTAGATTCTTTGATGAAGATATAATTTCTACTTATTTATTAAAATATAAACACTAATTATTACATGGAAACTCATAATTTCCACTATAATAGTTATTTTCCATTTTAAATTCCATCCCTTAAAATTTAAGCTAAATGAGCCTCATGATAGGCTACTATGGTCTATATAATGCATGTGATTTTCATTGGTGATTAACTGTAATACATGAACTGATAAATCACCCCAAGTCAATTTGGAATATGAAAAGTGTATTCCCTATCATAAATGATAATTATTGATATATGTATAGAAATCCATATTATGTCCACAATAAGATAAAATTAATCTAAATGCATAATAATAGGATCTATAGGAGTTCCACAAACACAATAATTTATAAGAAATGGCTAATTGGTTTTGGATGCAATAATCATACCCGAATATGTTTTTACTAATAGTGTATCTTTTTTGAAGTTATTTGATACACATAAGAAAATATATATAAGAAGGATTCGTTAGAAAAATATTAGAATAATAAATTTTATGTTATTGATTGGATGACATGAAAACCATTAACAAATCATTTACATGTCCCAAATAAGTAGGTCTAAATTCATAGCCCATCCATTTAACCTTTGCCTAGGGTGGTCACAAATGACTATTATACTCATTATCCCTTAGATTATGGAATCAATAACAAAATTCCAAAACATATATTGTTTATGAATTTATGTGTGGGAAATTCATTATTTGGGACCATCAAACACTATGTTGTGTTAATTGACTCTTTGCATATCTTCAACACTATTCAGATTTATGAATACTCCTTTCAAACAAGTATTTTATTATAACATCATTGGGGAATTTAACCAGTTGTTTATACCACATTTAGGACATGTATGTATTGTAATATTTCTCTCTATGTAGCTTTACTCAGGAGCGACAATGAAACTACATTTTTCTATTATTATGATTTTTTGAGAGTTTTATATGGATAAGGTTGTTAATCATAACACAATGATTAATATTAATTCATATCTACAATATATTGAAACCCATATCCATTCCCATTATAGTTATTATTGGGATAGCCACAAAATTATCCATCACATTCATTGTTAACATGGTACTATGACTTCCATCCATCACCTAAAATCATGATGGGAGAATCAGGAATATTAAACATTAAAATTTTAACACAATATCAAAATAAATTATCAATAAAATGATTTCTTAATCTATAGAACCTTTATTACATAATAAGACATTTTATTCTTGACATATTTCATATTAATATGGGTTTAATAATTAATTTCTAACATATCCCCCAAACATAAGGAAGCCATGATCTGATACAAACTATGGCAAGAAAAACCAACACATTTTTATTTTGTTCCAAAAACAGAATACCTTAATCATTATTTATTGTAATGTTAAACCCCATGTTTTTATAATATATTTCTTAATATATATATTTAATTTATATCATATATGGGTTTACTCATGATGTTGAGTTTCAAAACCCTGATATACTATTGAGTTAATATTATGTAATTTGAAGGTTATCGCCTACCTATTGGGTTTACTAATTACACATGTTTATAATTAATTTATTCAATATTAATTTTTTATAAAATTAAATAAAATCATTTAAGATAAAAATTGTGATGTTTATGAGAAAAAAAATTAAGTTGCAAATGTGTTTTTATGAAATTTAATTAAATAGATTACAATTAATTATTGAATTAAATTAAATTAAATTAATATTTAATATAAGATGTTTAAACATTCTTATATTACTTTTTTTGTAAATAATAGGGATAATTTTTGTTTCTTATTTAAAATTCAATTAAAAAAATGATTTTGTTATATTTTGCACCACTTTCTAAAAAAACTTTATTCCATATATTTAGATTAAATATTATATAATGGAATCTATATTTTGAATCATAATATAAAAAATTAATGAATATGGTGTTATTTTATCATTATTAATATAAAATATGCAAAAAATTCATTACTATGATAATGGTTAAATGGGGTTAATGTGGGTTTAAACTAAATGGGTAAACTGTAAATATTACCAAATATGTTTTTTAATTAGATTTTACAGTACTATATTGATAATATATCATATGCTAATACAATTTTTTAATTTGGGATATATTTTTAATAAGTATGGAATTAATATTATATAATCTCTAGAAAAACTCTATGGGTATCCTCTACCTCACTTATAAAAGGAAACAACCAATCTAAATTTTTGAATTAATCAAGATCTACTTAAAAACAATAAATACCCAAATAATTTAATATAATTTAAAAACATACCCTATAGATCATTGTTTATTCATGATACAATCATTTTTGGGATTAATGTGAAAACTAGATTAGGTTTCTCAAGGGAGATTTATAACAAAATACCGAGTACATTAAATTTCAAATATTCTTCCACATTCCCAAAAAAATTATATTCATTATAAAATGATGAATAATTAATCCTAAATATATTTATATGTTATTGTGTTGATGTTTAATTATTTATTAATTTCATTATCCACCAAATGGGAAATAAAAAAATAATTTAGGTGTATGTGTGAACTGTCACCAGGAGAAACATTCTATTTTGTTTTTCATAACCATCATTAATTATTGATTATTATGATGTTTTTTATGTTTATATACTATATTTGTGATATTATTTTTAATATTATTTATTTATAATACCTTATATACCTTTTTAACTTTCCATCTATTAGGAAATGATAACACTACTCCTCTGTATGTATGAACTACTACCTCTATGAGCCAATGTGTTTTATTTGAATTTGTACATTACAGTGACGGTAATTTGAATATAGTTTGTTAATACATAATATATTAATGAAATAATAATAATTCAATATATTATAATGTTTTTACCTTTCTTTCATTCCATCCATATAAAAGTGGAAACATCACTCGCACATGCATATAGACTACCATCTTTATAAAGTGTTGTAATTAGTTTCTCATAATTTTTTTTGAATGATAATAAAAGTATATATTATGAATAAATATGATAATTATATTATTAATTATACTACATATATAATATTTAACCATGAATATGATATACTTAGAAAAAAATAGAACTAAAATATGCATAAAATTTCAATATTTTCTGTAACGCCCCGACCACAGTTACCCAGAGATGGTGGATTATTACGTAACATTGGAATTATCACAAAATATCATGTCATGAAAGACCGATTAGTTTAGTATCCTTGGAAACACTAGATACATTCATAAATGTTACATTACATCATAAAGTGAAAAATTACAAAAACATGGTCTTCATAGTACACACTACTATCCCCTTCAGACTATCCCTATATGTCAGTCATAAAATATTTCTTCACATCCTGGGAAAATAAAATATAGAAAGGGGTGAGCTCAGTAGCTCAGTAAGGATAAAAATACAGCGGAAACATTCATAAATAAACATAAACATTTAAGGGAATGTATTACTAAAACAAAAGCTTTTTGAACTTGAACTTCAGCATAATATGGAAAAAATAAAATGAAATAATGCCATTTACTTATTCACATGGATAATATACTAGTCGAATAATCACATGCAATATCTATAACCACTTTCATATTGATGGAATGCATAATGTGAGATTATCATAACCACATAGCCAAGGACTCATGCCAAGACTATATATAATATTTTGTCAAGGCCTCGTTCCAAGACACTAGTTTGTCTCATGAGACCTACTGATGCATCGAGGAGCTATAGTGTGTTCCACCCGTCACTTATTATGTCCAATACAATCCTCATATGAATTGGTTTAAACATATCATAAACAATAACATAATCATATCACATAAAACATATATAAAGGAAACATAACATTTCCAAATTTCAATAACAAGATATCAATACAACACTTTTATATAATAAAAACTTTATCAAAACCTTTTTCAATACAAAACTAAAAGAAAAATATAACATGATATTTATTGTTCATTTAAAAAAAATTATGGCTTGTAGTGAAAACCGAAACTCAAATAATGGTCACAGCGACAGAGTAGTCATTGCCACTACATTCGTATGACAAAAAAAATATTCCCTTTGGTCGTTTAGTAAAACTCTTCGTATAAAAATATTCCTCTTGAATAAAAGTAATATTCAAAGGGGTTTATACACCGTATAAAGGACATTTCTGTATAAAACAAAATATGCCTCAATGAAAGGAGATTGAGACGAAGTCACTTACCTCGTGTCCGAATTGATTTGATCGTTCTTTAATATCCATAATAATATACTAGTGTTAATTTATACTTTCTTAAAAACCTTTACCAAGTTAATTATTCATTTTATATCAGTTATTATGATGTTATTAACATTATTTATTTATTTAAGTAAATAACAATCATTTTTTCGATCTTTTGTACTTGAGTCAAAAATAGACTACTTATAATTAAAAGTTGTTCATGTGGTAAAATATCCATTATATCTATAATTATATTCATGATTTATATATCATATATATCATAAATATCCATTATATACATTCATTTATAATATTACATAACATTTAGAGGTAAGAAATGAAATGCACCATTCATGGAGACGGTAAGCCGTACGTACGCATGGACGCAACTTTCATTTCTATATCATATTTAATGGATTGAAATAATAATGATATAAAATTATATTATAATTCCAGTATAATTTTAAATTTAATATAATTTACTCCCTCCAATATATTAACCACATATGGCATTGACGATTCAAATCACTTTGAGGGGGCGGTAGTCCGCACTTCTTAAAAATTAAATTATCGCGTTTACCCATAATGGATGTCATAAAGGCATTCTATAAATAAAAAATACAGAATAATAAGGAATACTTAATAATAATATATATCATATATAAATATAGTGTCGTCTTAATGGCCACCATGAGAGGTGTTAAAAAAATATTGAACAATCATCGTTTCGTGAGGCAGTAATTTTCCACCCACAGAAAGAGTATGTTCATTAACCATTAGACGAAGGTGTGTGTAAGTGTAAATAAAATACTTCTCAAAACAACATATTAGTCTATTTAAGATACTGGTGTTTGTACAAAATAAAAGAACAAAAATAGTATATGTGTTTGGAGAAGAAAAATAAAACAAAAGAACAAAAGAGAAGACATTACCTTAAAATCGGGTAACTCTTT
Source organism: Viscum album (assembly GCA_963277665.1). Taxonomy (NCBI): domain Eukaryota; kingdom Viridiplantae; phylum Streptophyta; class Magnoliopsida; order Santalales; family Viscaceae; genus Viscum; species Viscum album. The sequence goes on from OY728131.1 coordinate 1,512,114,561, forward strand.
TTCATTTTAGCCAAGGCTTACTTGGGAAGACTTCTACCCAAAGTGAGGTTTCTAGGAGTAAGAGAGGGATGCTTAAAGAGTATTTTGGAAGAGGTTTTCCATGCCAAATTTCAGTGATGGTGTCAATAATGGTAGAGGTGGGGGCCTTTTATAAGAGGAGAGGAGAGGCACTCTTGGAATGTCATGAAATGTCACATTATTATGAAGAGCTTTTCAGATTTCAAAGGTCCCAGAATTATATATTTCGAGGATAAGGTGATAAGGGATTGGAATATACAAATCCAATAAATTTTTGACAAAGTTAAGTCGTATATTTTACATTATTGTTTCATTTTATTTAAATCGTAAATTAATGAGGCAATCACTGCATCATCATGGTGTCATAAAACAGTTAATTTATTTAATGTCTAAAAATTATAAAAAAAATATCATGATGTAGGAAATATTTTTAGCATTCAAATTAATATTTATAGTCTAAAATTTAACTTATATAACCCCATATAATAATTTTTTTAGTAAAACGAAACATGTTTGTGACAATTTTATTTTTACTTTAAATAAAATGTTATTAATGTCATTTCCATACCCAAGTGGCTCCATGGGGTCCCCAAGTTGACCCATGGATTTTCATGGTCTTCCATGACTCATACAAAAAGGGTACGACAAGTTTAAAGGTAATTTCATATTATTATAACATTATATTTACCTTAAATTAACCTAATTACCTCTAACCGCGATTAATAAAACATAAAAGTTACTATTCACCAAAAATTATTTTCATCCTATTTAACCACATTTTACTTACTAATGAAAACCATATATGTTGAATTTTTTAAATTGAATTCACAGAAGTGGTAAAGTTTCATTTAAACAAGAAATTAGTTTTTTAACTACCACTTAGTGGATTCACTATTCATCAAAAATTGAAGTTTTTCAGAAAAATACCAAATATTCACCCTAACATATATTTGATATTCCTAATTAAAAAATGATTTCAATTTTACAAAATTCAAAACATATAAGTTGAATTAATTAATTTAATCATTAATTCCCGTTGTCACAACAAATAGCGTGTTTTTTAGATACAATATATATCAAAAGATTGACAATTGTTTATGTCTAATTTCAAAATGAAATTAATTCTAATGAACACCATTGGATAAAATAGTAAAATTATATTATATTTATAATTTAAAATCACTCAATATTATAATTTATCACAACAAATTATTTTGATTTAAAAAGTTTTTTATGTATTTTTTACTATTCATCGAAAATTGGAAGTTTTCAGAAAAATACCAAAATTTCAACATAAGATAATTTAGATATTCAGAATCCAAAAATTAAGTCTATTTTAAAATATAAAATTAAAATAATTTCAAAAAGTGGGTATTGCTATTCATAACGGCTAATTTGATTGGTCGCGGTGTGTTAGAAGCACAAACATGCGTACAATGGAAGCTATTGCATTATTGAAAGAGAAGCGTACCATGGAAACATGGGTGTTACATTCTCCCCTCCATTAATAAATTTCGTCCTCTAAATTTGAAAATGTTTTTTGAAAATAAAAGGATGAAAATTGAAAATACCTTTGCGGAAAACTCTCATTGCAAATAAGGTTAATAATATTTAGCTTTAATAAGAGGGAAATGGAAATGAAAAAGTCACCACCAAATTATGATCTTGATTAGTAGAACATTGGTGGGAATTGGAGATATATAATTGGAAGTAAAATGTAAATATTTGTAGGGAGTGATTGAGGTCATCAATCACAAACATGTGTAAAATTGAGGGCCTCAAAGCCTTCAATCAATGGTAATTTAAAATATCATCAGTTCAAAAAAACACAAGGTATTAGGATAACACATTTTTTTTAATATACCATTTTTAATGTTTAAGAATTAATTTATTCATATAATAAGAGATGTGTGTGTATATATATATATTTTACAAGTAGAGTTTCAACCTACAACTAATTTCTACCACAAACTCGTCCTTTACTCAAAAAGATAATAGAACTCAAAAGTATTATATTTATCTTAATCGTAAAAGGGTAAAAATATTAACAGATACAATTTAGAGTAAGAAAACTATTTTGTAATTTTCAGGGATTTCCTGTAGGCTAGTGGTAGGTATTAAAGGCCTGCCGCACTATGGTTTTGGGTTCGATTCGTACAGCTTTGTCCAACACGATGGGTTATCCCCCAACCTGTAGGTTGTCCTTTTCCTAAAACTATAATATTCCAAAAATAATATTCAGAAATGTTCTAAACTTAAACAATAATATCCAAAGTATATCTTAATTCATTCCAACCTTTATAGTTATCCAAAATATCTATGTTCAGACTTTCTCTAAAAGATCTCTAAATTCCAAAATCCATTATAACATCATATTACACATACAAGGTAATGTTTCTCTTATTATCACATACTAAAAACATGATTACCTTCATCATATTAAAACCCTAATGATAAAAACAAGTACTGCAGTATAATCCTTATATATATATCAAATTATTCTTATAACCATAATATAGTTCTTGAGTCCAAAAACATAAATACAATAATTATTCAACTTCATCTATAGAAACAGTATAAGAATGGCCTTGCTACCTTGGCCTCTCTTAGGTAATTTTCCATGTTGCTTAGGGAATTCATTTGCATAATGTCCCATATCTCTACAATTATAGAAATCCACATTGACAGGAACTCTCTTTCCCTTGCAATCCTGAACTTGGTGGCCTTTTTCACCACACTTATAACATTCTACCATTCCCTTCAAGAAAGTACCGGTGTGTTTCTTCACACATTTACTGTAGGAATGATATTCAACATTTCCCTTCTTCCCCTTATTTCCATTTCCAGATTGATCAACATATCTCTACTTCTCTTTCTTTGCTTTAAAGTCATAAAACATAGAGAATTCCTTTTCTGTCATGATAGCACATAAGACAATGTCTTCATACGACAAGAATGACGGTGACACTACTGCTCGATGTTGAAATTGTTTTAGCCCATCAATGAAACGATCAATCTTACTTATTGGGATACGTATATAATCTGTAGCATGCATTACTAACCTTGTAATGTTAGAATCCTATTTCACAACATTCTCATCCTCCTTTTGTCTCGGACTCAGAAACTTCCATTCTATATCTGCTCGATCATTATGGGGAGAGTATTTTTTTTCTAAGAAAAACTCTTTGACCTCCCTACATTCCATATTAGATACTTCTTTATCTTTTTAGTGCTTTTAATCAATAACCACCATTGATCAACTTCTCCAGTGAGTCGGTGAACTGCCATGATACATTTTTCCCTTTCAATACTCCCCAAGGAATGAAATATTTTTTCTAGGGAATTTATCCATTGCTCAGATACTAATAGATTTTTACCCCCATTAAATGTTGTTGGTTGTGGCCTCATGAAGCAATCTAACAATGATCCTCTATGTTGCGGATCAGGGTGCTCAATACGAGTAAGGTTATTATTCATAACCTGAGTGACTTGTCCCAGTATGGTGATTAGATGATCAGCACCAGTTGTATCACCAGCACCACTATAATTATCTTGAGTAGTATGGAAATCCCTACATGGAGTTCTTGCATTGATATAGTTTCGATTCCATCCACTGGGCACCATTTCTAAACAATTCCATAAACTAGATTATTTTATGAATCAAAATACATAATTTTGTACTTCTAAAACACTTAACATAAGTTGTACTATTTATGGATATAATCCATAACCATAAAAATGAAATGTTTTCTTTGAGGAATTATATACACATTAACCATTCATAATGGTTTGTAAAGAAAATGGTAATTATCCTAAGCATATTCCCTAGGAGTTTCGTGACCAAGAGTGCAGCAAGGCCCATTGTCGTGCACCAATTCTCATTCGATTCTAGATCAAAGTGGTGTTTTCGTGTAATACCCCTAGGTATATCTGTGCCAAATCCACCTCTACCTTCTCATATCCAGAAAGGGATGTATTTCTCGAAAAATACACAAAATCTATACTTTACCAAAATTATTGGATGTTCTTAGATACTAATCCTTAAAGTCTATCTTAAGACTATGTGCTCTAATTAGAGTTTATCTAAATCTAGATTCCAAGGATAGAACTAAACTTACTCTGATACCAACTACAACGCCCCGACCCTAGTTACCCAGAGTCGGTGCATTATTACGTAACATTGAAATGATCACAAAAGATCAAGTCTCGAAATACCGATTAGTTTAGTATCCTTGGAAACACTAGATACATTCATAAATGTTACCTTAAATAATAAAGTGAAAATTCACAATAACATAGTCTCCATAGTCCACACTTCTATTCCCTTCAGACTATTCCTGTAGGTCAGTCATATAATATTTTTTCACATCCTGGGAAAATAAAACATAGAAAGGGGAGAGCTCTGATTCTTAGTAAAGATAACAATACAATGAAAACTTTCATAAATAATCATAAACATTTAAGAAAATGTATAACTGAAACAAAAGCCTTTTAAACATGAACATCAGCATAATATGGAAAAAATAAAATGAAATAATGCCATTTACATATTCACATGGATATTCTACTAGTTGAATAATCACATGAAATATCAATAACAACTTTCATAATGATGGAATGCATAATTCCGGACTATCATAACCAATTTTCCAAGGCCTTGTGCCAAGACTACAAATAATATTTTGTCAAGGCCTCATTCCAAGACACTATTTTGACTCATGAGACCTACTGATGCATCGAGAATCTATAGCGGGCTCCACCCATCACTTATTAATTCCAATAAATTCCTCATATGAACAGGTTTAAACATATCATCAACCATAACATAATCGTATCACATAAAACATGCATAAAGGAAACATAAAATTTCCAAATTACAATCACACGATATCAATACAACTCATTGATATAATAATAACATTATCAAAACCATTTTAAATACAATAATAAAAGAAAATTAAAACATGGTATTTATTTTTAATTTAAAAAAAAATTATGGCTTGTAGAGGAAGTCGAAACTCAAATAATGGTCATGACGATGGAGAAGTCGTTGTCGCCGTATAAGTACGAAAAAAAAACATTCCCTTTTGTCATTTAGTAATATGATTCGTATAAAAATATTCTGTTTGTATAAAATTAAAAGTCAATGGGGTTTATACACCGTATAAATGAAAGTTGTGTATAAAACAAAAAATGCCTCAATGAAATGAGATTGAGACGAAGTCCCTTACACTTTGTCCGACTTGACTCGATCATTCTTTAACCACCTGAATAATAAACTATAGTTAATTTATACATTCTTAATAACCTTTTTCAAGTACATTATTTTTTATATCACTTATTACCATGTTATGAACATTATGTATTTATTTAAGTTAATAACGGTCGTTTTGTCGATCTTTGGTACTTGAGTCAAAAATACACATCTTATAATTACAAGTCGTTCATGTGGTAAAATATCCATTATATATAGAATTATATTCATGATGTATATATCATATATATCTTACTTATCATGTATATACATTCATTAATAATATTACATAACATTTAGAGGTAAGAAATAAAATGCACCCTTCAAGGAGACGGTAAGCTGTGCGTACACATGAACGCTACTTTCATTTCTATTTCCAATTTAATGGAATGACGATTCAAATCACTTTGAGGGGCGGTAGTCTGCACTTCCTAAAATGAAATTATCACCTTACCCATAATGGAAGTCATAAATTTATGCCATAAATGAAAACTAAAAATCATAAGGAATACATAAACATAATATATATCATACATAAATATAGTGAAATCATAATGGCCACCATGAGAGGTGTTAAAAAAATATTGAACAATCATCGTTTCGTGAGGCAGTAATTTTCCACCCATAGAAACAGTATGTTCTTTAACCATTAGACGGAGGTGTGTGTAAGTGTAAATAAAATCCTTCTCATTAAAAAATACTAGTACATTTAAGATACTGTTTTTGTTACAAAATGAAGGAATAAAAAGAGTTTAAGTGGTTGTAGAAGCAAAATAAAACAAAAGAACATAAGAGAAGACATGATCTTAAAATCGGGTAACTCTTTTTGATTTGAGCCAAAGGATTCCTTGGGAAGACTTCTGCCAAAAGTGAGGCTTCTAAGAGTAATAGAGGGAAGTTGAGAGAGTATTTTTGTAGAGGTTGGCCGAGCCAAATTTCTTTTATGGTGTGAATAAGGTGGTAGATGTTGGGGCCTTTTATAAGAGGAGAGGAGGGGCACTCATGGAAAGTCATGAAATGTCACATTATTATGAAGTGATTTGCGGATTTAAAAGGTCCCAAAATTATATATTTCAAGGATAAGGTGATAAGGTTTCGAAATATACCCATAAAATATGGTTTTGGTGTATGTCATATATTTTAAATTATCTTTTAATATCATTTAAATCATTAATTAATGAGGTAATCGATGCATCATCATGGTGTCATAAATAATTAAATTTATTTAATGTCAAAAGATTATAAAAAAATACCATGATTTAGGAAATATTTTTAGCTATAAAATTAATATTTATAGTCTAAAAATTAACTTATATAACCCCATGTAATAATTTTTATAGTAAAACAACCCATGTTTCTGACAATTTTATTTTTACTTTAAATAAAAAGTTATTAATGTCATTTTCTTACCCAAGTGGCTCCATGGGGTCCCCAAGTTGACCCATGGATTGTATTGGTCTTCCATGAATAATACAATAAGGGTAGTACTATTGTAATGGTAATTTAAAATTATTATAACATTATATTTACCTTAAATTACACTAATTACCTCTAATAGCGATTAATAAAACTTAAAAGTTACTATTCACCAAAAATTAATTTCATCCTATTGAACCATATTTTACGTAATAATGAAAACCATGTATGTTAGATTTTTTAAATTCATTTCACAGAAGTGGTAACATTTAATTTAAATAAAAAACTAGTTTTTTAACTACCACGTAGTGGTTTCACTATTTATAAAAAATTAACGTTTTTCAAAAAAAATACCAAAAATTCACCATAAGATATATTTGATATTCCTATTTATAAAATGATGTCTATTTTATGTAATTCAGAAAATATAAGTTGAATTAATTAATTTAATTATTAATTCCCAATGTCACAACAAATAGCGTGTTTTTAAGATATAATATATATCAAAAGAATGACAATTGTTTATGTCCAATGTCAAAGTGAAATTAATTCTAATGACCACCATTGGATAAAATGGTAAAATTATATAATAATTATACTTTAAAACCAATAAATACTATAATTTATCATAATAAATTGTTTTTATTAAAAAAGTTGTTTTTATATATTTTTTTACAGTTCATCGATAATTGGAAGTTCTCAGAAAAATAGAAAAATTTCAACATAGGATAATTTTGATATTCCGAATCCAAAAATGAAGTCCATTTTGAAATATAAAATTTATATAATTTCAAAACATGGGTATTACTATTCATAACGGCTACTTTAAATGGTCGCGGTGTGTTAGAATCTCGATCTTGCGTACAATGCAAGCTATTGCATTATTGAAAGAGAAGCGTACCGTGGAAGCTTGGGGTGTTACATTTTCAACTAATTAATCATTTTAATGATGAAATTTCTATTAAATGTGCAATTAAAAATTATAAATGAATGATACATAGTACCTTATATATATATTAATATAATATATTTATGATAAATATAAATTTATTATAATGTATATTTAGTCATGTACGATGAAAGAGAACACTTGAGGTGAGGTATTTGTCTTAGCGTATCAGTTTTTTTCAGGATTATATATATTCTGTATCAATTGAGAGAAATTATTTGGATATTATATATTGAACCCCATATATTTCTTTATCATGTGGTTATTACTATTATTTTTTTGTATTATTTTTATTTTACCCTCCATGGTTTTTAAAATAACTAAGAAAATATTTTAAAAGCAATGTTTTCCGTATTTTCTCTTTGGTCATGAAACCTTTTCTCAATATTAATTGTCTAAAAAATTGATTCATAAAAGTTTTTATATATTGATAAACTATTCTAAAAGGGTCATTATCATTAAATTTTACCTTATCTATACAGTTTCAAAAATAGTCGTATAAAAAAATATTTTACAAACATGTATTTTGAACATTTTACAAATGTGTAAAAATAATGTTCTCATTTAAAATATATGATTAAAATGGATTTTACCTTAGTTACGACTTCTATTTTTATTTATTAATCTATTAAATCTTTCCATGGTTATTTTCAAGGGAAATAAATTAACCTAATTTTTAAGAACTTTTACTTAAAATAATATCAAACTAAAAGATTATTTTTCTCATGCCTTCATGGAATGTTTCGTTTGATCTTATAAAAGTATTTTTCATAAATATAAATATCCTTTATGGATTTTTTTCATCCCAAGGGTTATTATATTATGATATTATATATAGAATTCAACTATATGGTTTATAATTGTGCTGATTTAAGTATGATTTAATGACACTAATATCCTTCACATGTATTAATTATGTTATAATGACACTTTTATAAAACTAATTTTATTTTATATCTTTTATGTTATTATAATCTGAAGAAATGTTTATGAAACATTTTTCCATTATATGGGTTATGGAATGATGATTTGATGAATGATATATGATCTTGTGGAATAGAAGTATACGATTTTCATTATATTATGGGTGGTCTAGGATTTATGTATCCCTATAATGAATTTGAATAAGATGGATGTCTAATGAGAAAACAAGGAATTCAATGGGGAGTGAACCGTTTTCAGAAATGGCATTTATCAAATATGATATTCTTAGGAGTTAACCATAAAAATGCATCTTATGGAATAATAAGTCAACTCATAAATCTATAATAGTAAAGGTAGTGATCTATGTATATGAAAATGATTTTATTGGAATATATGTATTCCATAAATTTATATCTATTTAATATGGTATGTTTTGATGGCTCATGATTGGTTATTGATTATTATACATACTAATGATTTATGTATTTTTTATAGAAATTCCATTATTCATTGGTTTATGATCAATGATCATTTTTTAATTATTTAGTATTATCCTATGTTATGATCATGTTATCATATCCTTGTTATTATGTCTTGATCACATATGATCGTTGATTGACATCACCTATTTTTTCCATTTTCTAGCATTCGATGTGACCCTATATTATCATTCCTTTTCATAAGTCATGAAGAATTATTTTTTTGGGTATATCTAATGAATTATCTATATAAGAATAAATTATTGTAATATATTATGGATATTTCTTGAAATAAAATTATAGATTTTCTAGTTTACAAAGGCACTAAACATTTATTATAATCCAACATTTATTATCGTTAAGTGTATTGAACATTCTATTTTATTTTATAAAATAATTTTGTATTAAATTCACAGATATCTTTAGTTGGTTAATATAAATTACTAATTTATATATATTGGAATTAGTAATTTTTATTGAATACCTTGAGGATATTTCTAGTTATAAGATAAAATAAAACAATTTTTTTAATCTTTATATTGTGTGGTTTTTATAAAAATAAATCCATATGTGGATTCTAAAATGTATGTGTGAATGTGGAATAGATTAAAATGTGAGAAATAACTCCAAAAATGAGGATATTGAAAATGAAATCAAATATCACTAGTAATTGATTCGTGGTCAAAGGACTAAACACCATTATAGAATGTCATGGGAAATATGATTTGGGTTAATTAACATTATTAATATGAATCATTATAATGAATTATAGGATCAATGATATGAAAATCAGTGACAATATAATGTAATACGAGATAATATTAATGTTTTAGTGGTTTAAATAATATTTCATACTTTAAAACATTGATAGAATTATTTTCATAATTATATTATTTTTTAATCATATTGTTGATGTTTGATACATAGACTAAGATAATCATAGATGTTTGTTGGAATGTGAATAATAAAAATCATCTAATTTTGCTTTCAATTGAATTATATATTATTTCTGACATGGATTATTTTTCAATATATTGATCTAATATCAGTCTCTAAGTACAGTATGTCACATTTTATATTATGAATCAACCTATGAAAATATTTTGGTTTAACGATAAATATCATCTTCTAATATATATAAAATTAGTTATAGGGGTATTACTACAAAATCATGGGACATATTTATGTCAATTTCTTTTAGAGATATTCAACATTAAATATATTTATCTTATTTATGATTATGATGATTTATTTCCAAATTAATTTCCTAGTATTACCCAAAATAATGATTTTGAGTTTTAAATAGATCTCATGCCTCTTATTAAGACAATTAAAATGCTATATATATTTAATTCCCTAACCCCAGTTACAGAGAGTCGGTTATTTATTACATAACATTTATAATGATAACAGAAACAATGTCCCAAAAGACCGATCAGTTTAGAATTATTGGAAATAATATACATACATAAGTTCAACATTAGAACTTTAGAAGAAATACAACACTAATTTATTCCATTAGAAATGTACAAGAATCCTTGATTATGCCTACAAGTCACTCTTTACTAACTTCTTCATATCCTAGGAAATTGAAAAATAATTAAGGGGTGGGCTCAAACGCTCAGTAAGGGTAAGCAATACAGTGGAAGATAACATAAACATTAGTCATGACGAATAATTCAAAATACATGCCTTTAATAAAACATGAACACATTATGAAAAGAGTATGAGCTGAGTAAATAATTCCATAAGAAAACATAGTCATGGTTATTTTACTAGTCTAATAACCACATTAACAATCATTATTATTTTCATAATTGTGGAATGTATAATGTTGTACATTCTGAAACATTTTGTCAAGGCCTCGGCCAAGATGCCTAAAAATGATTAAGGCCTCATCCAAAACCATATATCAAATTCATAAATGCCTTGACCAATTCCAAGTCTAATTTTATCATAAGACCTAATTATGAACTTTCGTTCTATATCGGGTTCCACCTATTTCATACTAAGTTTAATACATTAGTCATATGAAAAGTTTGAAACGTAATATAAACATTAATATTAAAACTAGTTTATGAAATTTCCACACATTAACCATGAACCATGAATGGTATAAAAATAAAACATCCAAAATAAAACATATCACCAAAAAATCGATACAATACGGAATATTTGTATCATAATAAATCAACTTCAAACTAGTTTAAAATCCATCAATGAATGCTGAAATTTATGAAATAAAAACAATTATAATGAAATAAATATTTATATTTTGAAACAATTTATGAGTCATATAATTATAACAGAAGACAATTATCTTGAAGATATTCTTATAATCATTTACTGGAAGCTTTGATTATGTTATAACGGTCGAAAATAGCTGCACCCTCCGTATAAGGTAAAAAACATTCTTACCTTAATTTTGTCAAAAAGGTCATAAAGTACCTTGTTTGGAAAATGATAAAAATATTCCATTAAAAACATTTATGGTCAAATAAATATATAAATGTATTTAACCCATAGTCTAGTAAATAGTAAAATGTTGACAAATTCTTTTTTAAGAAAACATGGATGTGGATGATAAAGTGGTCCCATTAGATAGTTAGGTAAAAACAACCTCGGATAATAAAGAGATTGTGGAATTAACTATAACATTGTACATTTTCTTATTCAATGGAATGTTAACCTCTTGTATAATAGTTAAAAATTATATATTAAATTATTCAAGAACTATATACATAAATATGATATCATATATGATCTTATAATATTTCATTGTTAATAATATTTTAGTAGTATATTCATTTTTGGTGGTAACTGATTCATTTTCCTTTATATACTTTGTTACGTAAGCCATGTATTTTATGTAGAGGATGTATTTTATTCATATACAAAATGATATTATGTTTGTAGAAATTTTTTTAATCATAAAATGAAAATTATTCTTCAATGATTACGATGGGGAATGAATCTCATCGCGTTCGTGGAGACGGTAATCTGTACGTACGCACGAGTGGAAATATCATTATATTGGTGATGAAATAATATGTAATTTGATGTTATATCATATATAATTAATAATTAACTTATTATATTTATTATTTTCATCAATTATACTAATTATTATACCCATCCAAATAGTGAAGTGTTTGAATAACATACTACACCATGATGTGGGGACGGTAATCCGTATGTATGAACGTATGGTGACATTGTCATTTATATGGTGGATAGAATAATGAATATGGTTGTACCATTTTTATAATAACATAAAAGTATATTGAATATTCTAGAGTTATATTTTAGAGTGAAAATAACAAATAAATAGGAAGTGGAAGAAGAAAAGAACATGAAAGAGGTGATGAAATATTTACCTCTTCTTTGTGTTATTCCTTTGGATTTGATCAAAAGGGCTCCATAATCTGGATTTATGACCAAATTAAGGCCTCTAGAATGAAGGGATGAAAGTTGGGAGGATATTTGGATAGATTTTGGCTGATAAAAAAGGCCTTTGAGGTGTGATTTTGAGATAAGGGGATGTTCATTTTAATAAGAGAGGTGAGGGTCACATAAGGAAAAGCATGAAATATTATTTTATGATAAAATCATTTTCGGTTTCTAATGGCTCCAAAATGATTTTTTAGAGTATAAGGTGGTTATGGGTCGAAAAACATTAAACCAATAGGTTTTATACCAGTTTATGTCACCAAATTATCCTTATCATTTAGATTTAACTCTTAGTTGAATCGTTTTTCATTTACCGCGTCTCTTTCTATTTTCATATTATATGGTAAATAAACATACTATAAACTTCCAAGTGAACTCCAAGTGGTTAATAATTAATATATATAACCTTATATAAGTCTATTGTCCTATCCTTATATTTTTATGAATATTATATCAAAGAATAATATAGTATTTGTTTTAAAAACTCAATTATGTCAATTTTGACACTATTTAGTTTTTGATTTTTTTGAAATCCATTAAAACATTATAACATCAAATAAAATTAATTTAACCAACTCTAGCATTTCATATTAACCTATAAAGTTAGAGGAATTTATCATATGTCTCAATTTTAATTTAAATGGATATTTATAATATCAATTATTTTAAAGTTTATTTAATAATGTAATTACTGAATCATTATTGTGTCGTAAATAAATTAAATTATTTAATGTTTAAAAATAATAAATAAAATATAGTTATTTTAGAAATTTTTTTATATTTCTAAATAATATTTATAGTCAAATTTATATTTTTTGTATCCCTATATTAAAAATGGTTGAGTTATTAAACATTGAATTTAACTCTTTTAACTATTTTTAAAAAAAATAATAATAAATGTCTTAATCTAATCTATGTGAACCAAAGGGGATCATATTTTATTCCTAAGTTTGTTTTTGTTCAAATTACACTCATCCAATAAAATTAGACATGTCCCGACCCATCCTCGAGGCTCGTGTCGTGACTACCCCAAGCCCGCCTTCCATAGGCTAGGGGCTGGCGACTAGCACCATATGCGTAAATCCCGATAAAAGGGATGACACTGACTCTACAAAAGAAAACAAACACCACAGAGTACACAAGCTGAAGTAAACAGTAAATAAACTGAGAACAAATGTATGTTCTGGAAAGTAAATTGGCTAGTATAAAAACACAACTGAAATTGCAGTACAACTGAGAAAAGAAAGTACAACAGCTGAAAAGTAGAGCAACAACCACCAAGACGTCCTCTGGAACTCCCACCTGAAGGATGAGTACAGATAGTCTCGTCATCTCCTCTAGTCCGGCAGTCCACTCCATGTAGGTCCCACCCGATATTCCACCTCAATGTAACGTCCCGCTCCACAAGTCTGAACCACGATCAGCGATGTCTGTCGTTTGCAACCAACACAACGTAGTGCATTCATAGACCGTGAAGGGATGAGTATATGATACTCAGTAGAGAACCTGAGACCCCCAAAGGTCTCCCAGAATCCATAATAGATAAAACAAAAAGGATGGATACAAACACGAAGTATCAACCACATCTACTTAGGTATATGCCCATACATATACCTAAGTTAACAATTCCAGTTCGGCTCCAACACACGAGTCGAAGTACAACCCAGTCCACATAGGAAAGCACAACCCAGTCCACATAGGATTGCAAGAAAATCATATCGACATTAATGATTGAATGTAAAGACTCCACTGTCATAGGAATACTACTCGTGGAGAGGGGTGGAGAAAATAGATGTAGCCTTTAAATCATCTCCCCTGTCGTACCCATGTAGGATCCAAGTTTAGAAGTCGTCGCTGCCGAACCCACATAGGATCCTAGTATATTAACCACTGCTACTGAACCCATGTAGGATCCATGTACAGTCTTCATTACTACCAAACAGATAGAGGATCCACGTACAATCATCCTCACTACTGAACCCACGTAGGATCTAAGTACAGTCATCATCATCATCGCAGTAACAGCAATCTCTAGGGTTCCTGTACACAGCACGCTCGATTCTGAGAGGGTCTGCTCCATGAGCCAAGGGGTCAATACATCAACTACCATGATTTCCAGTGTCGATTTATCACAATGTTCTTTCTCGTTAATAGGAACTCAATGCGACAGACAGCGCGTCAACCAGACGCCCTGTCTGAGAGTTATTGGTTTTTTCATCCCAGGGGCCTAGTTGGTTTTTAAGATAAAACCAACCTGACCGTACTTCATCTACGTCCAATCCTAGAGCGGAGTAAGCTAAATGAATATTCCCACTAAGAGTAATCCAACAAAGTCGACGTCACATCAATCGGTTATCTGGAGCTCATGTTATAGGTATTTCTGCTCCGAGGGCCTGGTTGGCTTCGTGTTCAAACTATCCTGGACATATCCTATGTTCTCCAAAACCTTGAGTTTAATATACCAAAACGACCGTCTCGAACCAAGGATCCCAACGCAGCTGATTGTGCGTCGATCGGAGGTCTGTAGCCCATGATATATGCATTTGAATGGATCTGTCCGAAAATAGGGGGTTTGGGCCCGGTCCGACCCGACCCAATACCCCAGGGGCGGGCCTAACAGGGTCGACCCGACATGGGTCTAGTTCCGGCCTAGTTGGGCGCTTCCTAGCCCGGTCGACGCGGCCTGGGCCGGCCGGCGTGGCCCGGACTGGCGCGGGCGTTCCGGCCCGTGGCCGAGTGGATCGCGAAAGGGGGGGGGGCAAAACCCCCTTGATTTGAAACAGCGGCCCCCTATCTGTTGGACCTGCCCTTGCCTACTGGCCAGGGGTTTTATCCCCCTGTCTTCCCGAAAGTGGTTGGCCATAATGGCTGGCCAGTGAGCTGCCGCGGGTCCCGCCTCCTTGTGTGTCGGCGGCCGGCCGAGCAAGGCCCCCTCCTGCCGAACCGTCGTGGCTTCCGTCCCTTCAGCGTGGCGTAACAGCACCACGCCCCTCCACCATGGCATGCTCCGGCTGCGGCCCCCTCGGTGCTCTGACATGGAGCGAGAGGGCCACGCCCCTCCGTAGCGGCCCACTCTTGGTCGCGACCTCCTTCGTCCTCTCTAGGAAGGCATGATGGTGCCACACTCCACCATCGCGTCCTGCTCGAGCCGCAGTCTTCATCATTCCAACATGGTGCAATGGCTTCGTGCTGTCTTCACCTCAAATTCCATTATTAATAAAATATAGACGGGGAGGAGAATCAGCCATATTTTTGCGGTCCGCTTTCCTACCATTACGTTGGTAAGAATTGGGAAATTTAAACTAGATACTTCAACGTTAATTCATTGCACAATCTTAATTCACCAATAATGAATTTAACCCCTACCTCAAATCAAGAAGGTTGATCGCATGACGAACGAAGGAAAATAATTCGTTGTTTCGTTGACGTTGTCGCGGGATGACGGCATCACTTCATCAACGTCGAGAAAAAGGAAGTCGAGGTTGGTGCTGGCGTTCTTTGCGTTCTTCAACAATGAAGATGATGTTTTTTCTCCTCCCAAGCCCAACAAAACTAGCCAACTCCCAAATAAAATTAGTCCACCCTAATTTTATTAAAGCATGGCATGCATTTAAAATAAAAAAATTCAAAAAAAACTCACTTAATTAATTAAACTTATGTTTTTTAATTAATTAGGAGTTTGGATGGAATGAGTTAATGTGGGAGAGTTACATAACTTATAAGGGGTTTAGAAGAGTTAGGGAATGTGAGGGGTTGGGATTGTGTGGGCCCCACCTCACCTTTAACCACTCAAGGGTGGTTAGTATATAGCCGGTCCCACCCCAACTTCCCATCCTAGGATTAAACCACTTTGAAAAGAAATAAAATTGTAACACAATATTATTTTACTCTTCATTTAACCCACACATTATTCTACAACTCCTCTCAAGAAAAAGAAACTATAGTAAATGTCTTCATAAGCAATTACCGGCAATGTGGTTTCATCGGTGCCCTTGGATTTTGATTCTGAGCACCAGTTCAAAAGATAGAAAAACCCACTCGTTATTTCACTGAATGTACCCGAGCTAAACTTCATAAATTGATTTCGGGCACACTGGGACTCAGAATCAGGTGTCGTTAGAAACTGTGTACTCAAAAAATCCCAATGAAAATAAGAAAAAAAAATTCCTTGAAATTTACAGGAATTTACATTACTCCCACCTCAGGGCTTTACTTCCTCATAAAGATATATCGCAAAACTATGGAAACAAATGAGGGCACTGAGCACACATCTGAGCCTCTCGCTCCCATATGCTCTCCTAGAGTTTCCCATGCTGCCACCTGATGCACAATAGAGGAATCGACCGTCCACATAGGACCCACTCCTATCGATACTCGATCTCCACCAGGACCTCCGCAAAAGTCTATCCGTCATCGATGTCCAGCTTCCCGTGGTTGATGATATGTGTCGGGTCATGTACATATCTCCTCAACTGAGATACATGGAAGATGTCGTGCACTAGGTGCAACTGAGGTGGAAGAGCTAGGCGATAAGCCCCCTCGCCTATCCTGCAGAGAAACTGGAATGGTCCGATGAAGCGAGGAGATAACTAGTCGCCCATGCCAAATCACTGTAATCCACGCTGAGGTGAGACCCGTAAGAAAACGTGGTCTCCATCCTCGAATTCTAGTGGTCTCTACCTCCTTTCAGTATAGGACTTTTGTCGGCTCTGGGCAGTCCTCATCCGCTCCTAGATGATCTGCACCTTCTCTGGCGTGGTCTGGACCATCTCCGGTCCTACAAGTGCTGACTCCCCAGGGTATGTCCCGCATAGAGGTGATCTGTAAGGTCGGTCGTACAATGCCTCGTATGGTTACATCCCGATGCTGGAGTGGTATTTGTTGTTGTATGCAAACTCCACCAACGGTAGGTGATCCTCCTAGCTGCGACCAAAGTCAAGGACACATGCACGGAGCGTGTCCTCAAGTGTATGAATGGTCCTCTCTGTCTGACCATCTGTCTATCGGTGAATGGTGGTGCTCAAGTGTAGCTGCATCCCAAATGCCTCTTGAAACCCCTTCCAATGTCGAGATGTAAAGAGAGAATCTCTATCAAAGACGATGGATGATGGCACACCATGAAGTTGTACGGTCTCCTGGATATATAGGCGTCCCAAGCTCTCTATTGATCCCTTCTCTCTAAAGGGTAATAAGTGGACCGACATGGTGAGTCGGTCAACAATCACCCAGATGGAGTCATGTCCTCTGCCAGAACATGGAAGACCTGTCATGAAATCCATAGATATCCCATCCCACTTCCCCTCTAGGAATTCTTAGGGCTGATCCAAGCCTTCTAGATCCTGGTGCTCCACCTTCACCCACTGGGAGGTGAGACATCGTGAAACAATCTCTTCCACATACTTCATCATACCAAGCCACCAGTGCTGTTGTCTAAGATCCTGGTACATTTTCGCTACTCCTTGATGTACCTCTAAAGAGGTAGTGTGAAACACCCTCGCCACCTCATCCTGTAATGAAATTGGTACCATGGTACTTCCCCTGAAACGGATGACATGCTCTCCTCCTACAAAAAATAGATCAGGTGCATGTCCTGAGGATATTTGTGCACATCGTGTCTCACAGTCAACATCCCCATGCTATGCCTATCTGACCCACTGAAGTAGTGGAGGAGTAACTATGAGAAACTCTAGAAAGGATGCTCTATCTCTCTCCATGAAGGATATTTGTAATGCGGATAGTTGCTCTGTCACCCCTCCATGTAGTTGAATGATCATTCTCCTGCTGAAAGCATCAGCCACTACATTACCCTTCTTAGAAGTATAGACTATCTAAAGTCATAGTCTTGGAGAAACTCGAGCCATCACAGCTGTCTCAGGTTCATGTCCTTCGGCAAGAAGATTTACCTGAGACTCTGGTGGTCACAGTAGACTATAAAGCGCTCACCCATCAGATAGTGCCACCACATCTTCAGAGCGAAGACCACTGCTGCTAACACAAACTCATGGGTAGCATAGTTCTAATCATGTTGCCTCAACTATCGTGATCCATAGGCGATCACTTCCTGCTCCTGCATCGGGACACACCTGAGCCCCGTCCCTGAAGCATCGTAGTAAACTACGTACCCCACTCCCTCCTCCAGTAGCCTCATGATGGGTGCACTAGTCAATCTCTGTCTCATCTCCTCGATGATCTATTAACATCTATCTGACCACACGAAGGGTTTCCCCTTCTTTGTCAAAGCTAAAATTGGTTCTTCAACACTATAGAAGTCTGGTAAAAATCTCTGATAGTACCCAGCTAAAACTAGAAAACTCCACACCTCCGTCATGCTCCTGGGTGGCTCCCAAGCTAGCACTGCTTCGATCGCCACAAGATCCACCACAAATCCCACCTCAAAGTCGAAGTTCCCCATGAAGTGGACCTATCAAATCTAAAACTGACACTTCGAGAGATTACCATAAAGCTGGTACTCTCGGAGTGTATCTAGTACAACCCGCAAGTGGTAGGCATTCTCCTCATTAGTGGTTGAATATATCAATATGTCATCGATGAATACTACAACAAATCGATCGAGGCAATGCTGGAAGATCCTGTTCAAGGGACTCATGAACACTAGTGGAGCATTGGTTATTCTGAAAGGCATAACCAAGAACTCTTATTGGACATACCGACACATAAAGGCCATCTTCTGTACATCCTTGTCTCGAACTCTAAGCTTATGATAGCCTGACCTGAGGTCTATCTTCGAGAACCATCGTTCTCCCTTGAGCTGATCGAAGAGGTCATCAATCCTCGGAAGAGGTTACTTGTTCGTCACTATCACCTGATTCAGGCGACGATAGTCAACACACAGTCGCAAGCCCCTTCTCGCCTTATAGGAGAACAAAATCCAGGAAGCCCAGGGTGAAACAGTGGGTCAAATGAATCCCTTTCCATATAAGTCCTCGAAATGTACTCATATCTCAAAAAGCTCAACGGGAGCCATCCAATATGCTGGAGTAGATATCGAGACTGTCCTGGGGTACAGGTCAATGTAGAAGTCTAACTCTCATTGAGGAAGTATTCCTAGAACATTGTCAGGAAAAACGTCCTCATACTAATCCACCACTACCAGAAAACTCGGACAATGCACATCAACTGCTCCTAGGATTAGACTAGTCAACTGATGAGTAATCAGTTGTCCAATCCTCTGTGTGAGTCCATCCTGCACAACAAAAGGATCCCTTCTCGCCGGTGAATGTGAACCTGCTCCCATCGGTGAAAACAAATCACACCTTGCGCCTAATAAAGTCAATCTGATCATAAACCGTAGATAACCAATCCATGCCCAAGATGACATCGTATGGCCTCAAAGCTGTGACAAGAAGAACCTAGCTGAAGCTCTCACATCCTAGAGTAAGCTCACACTACTGTTACTAATGCATAATTGTCGAGTCTGCTCCCGTAGGAGTCTCTAGCAGTAAGGATCGATCCAACGACTCCATTGGAATCTACAAGCTCCAAACAAGGGCAGCAGCATTGAAATAATGACTCACTCCTGTGTCTATAAGAACAGCAGCAAGGGTGGAGTAGACATAGATAGTACCATTAATATTCTCATGTTCGCTGTGGTCATAGGCCTCCACTGCCTGAAGATGAGCATGTATCTATCCGCCTGCTCCCTGTGGTCAGTGTGGACCTCCTGGTGGTGGTGTTGGTAGAGCTTCAAAGCGCTGCCCACCTCCCACTGCTTTGCCATCTCCTCTGCCTCGTCTGCCTGCTCCCTCCGTACTACCATGGTCGAACCTCTACCTCTGCCTAGGTGGTCCCTCAACCATTTGCTACTCCTCTGCATGGTGGGTCGGGCAGTCACGAGCCATGTGGCCCTGCCCGCTGCATTCATAGAACTGTCTGCCTCTCGAATGACTGGTTCTATTGCATGTGACTCGCACATCAGAACCAGTGTCCTGAGGTCACCCACCTGATGGTCTGGTCCACTTGGACCTCTGCAACGTATGACTAATAATAGATGAAGAAAACTCCCATATGTGTCACCCTACAGTAGGCGTTGTTTCTGGTGTAGGCTTGTCTATAAAGCTCTCTACAATAAGGTCTCACTCTAGTACTCATACCTGCGTCGAAATGTTGAGTGAGATCATCGATGCACAATTATCATGCCTCTGTCCATGCTGGAAGGTATGGGCCCAGAAGAATGGGTCTCGTACCATGTCTGTGGAGTAGCATGAGAGATCGTTAAATCTCTCCGAGTATTGGGCTACTGTCATGCTGCCCTGACACAGCTGTAGTAACTCCTAGATGCACACTGCACGGAGGGTGGCTAGGATGAACTCTGAGCGGAAAAGGATCTCAATGTCCGACCAAATGAGAGATGCCTTATCATGATCCTGGAGCATCAGGCTTCACCATCTAACTGCAGTCGTGCGTAGGAGACTCGCCGCAAGGATCACCATGAGGTCTGCTGGTGTCCATACCAATCTAAAGACTTGAACTACATCCTCCAGCCAATCCTCAGCTTCCTGAGGGTCTGTCTCCCTGTGGAACCTGGGTGATCTGTGACGCTGAAACTCGTTCAGTGCACTCAGTCGATGTGCACTCTTATCTTCTAGGGCTGGTGGCATCGGTGGCTCGGCGGGTAGAGGTACCGCTGGTGCCTCCACTATAATGGAGCTCTGTATCGAGGCCTCATCACTCGGTGGGCTTCCGTCTCGCACAAAACATAGAACCCTAGTTGGCTGCCATCGTGGGGAAATCCTAAAAAGAAATAGGTGAACCACGATTAATATATTAAACCTGGTGAGCTGACACAATGTAATCACAAAGATTACTTGTGAAACACACATGCAATCAATGTTTTCGTGCATTGAGTCAGAAATCAGAAGTCATGGTCCTGGTGTATGGATACGTCGGCCGCCGCACCAACACAAGAATCCCTAAACTGATAACCACACTCAATACCCTTAACAATATTGCTTCACATAGAATAAGTTATTAGAGTTCTATGTTCTGTGGTAGAACTGAGTCCTATGATACTAATTTTTCATGACCCGTCCTCGGGGCCCATGCCGTGACTACCCCATGCCCACATTCCATAGGCCAGGGCTGGAGACTCGCACCAAAGGCGTAAATCCCAATAAAAGGGACTTCATTTTCTTTATAAAATAAAATAAACACCACAGAGTACACAAGAGGAAGTAATCACTATGTAAACTGATTACAAAAGAATGTGCTAGAAAGTTAATGGGCCAGTATAAAAAACCCATCTGAAAGTACAGTACAACTGAGAAAAGAAAGTACAACAGCTGAAAAGTAGAGAAGCAGCCACCAAGACGTCCTCTGGAACACCCACATAAAGGGTGAGTACAGATAGTCTCGTTGGCTCCTCAAGTCCGGCCCTCCACTCCATCTAGGTACCACCTGCTAGTCCACCTCTAGGCACTGCCCTGGTCCACAAGCCTCAACCACGATCAGTGCTGTCTGTCATCTGTAACCAACACAACATAGTACGGGTATAGCCCATGTATAGGTGAGTATGTGATACTCAGTAGGGACCCCGAGACCCCTAAAGGTCTCCCTGAATCCATAATGGATAAACCAAAAAGGAAGGATACAAACATGAAGTATCAACCAACTCTACATAGGTATATGCCCATACGTTTACCTATTTTAACATTTCCAGTTCGTCTCCAACTCACGAGTCCGAGTACAACCCAATCCACACAATAAAGCACATCTCAGTCCACATAGGATAGCAAGTCAATCATATCGAAGATGATGATTTAATGTCAAGACTCATCTCACAAAGGTATACTACTCACGAAGAGGGGTGGAGATGATATATGTTGCCTTTGAATCATTTCCCCTGTCGAACACATGTAGGATCCTTGTACAGAAGTCGTCGCTGCCGAACCCACATTGGTTCCTAGTACAGTACCCTTCGTTGCCTAACCCACGTAGGATCCAAGTATATCTATCATCACTACTGAACCCATGGATGATCCAAGTAAAGTTGTCCTCCCTGTCGAACCCACGTAGGATCCATGTATAGTTGTCCTCATCATCATAGTCGCAGCCATCTCCTGGGTTCCCGCACACAACATGCTCGATTCCGGGAGGGTCCGCTCCACGAGCCAAGGGGGTCGATACATCAAATTCCACGAAGCATAGATTTGATGTATCACAAAGTTCCGTCTCGTCAATAAGAACATAATGCGACAGACGACGCCTTAACCAGACGCTATGTCTGAGAATTATTGGCTTTTTTCGTCCCAGGGGACCAGTTTATTTTTTGCTAAAACCAACCTAACCATACTCCAGATGCATCCAAACCTTGATCGGAGTATGCCAAATTAACCTTCCCACTAAGAGGAATCCAAAAATGTCGACGACAAATCAATCGGTCGTCCAGAGCTCATGTTATAAGTGTTTCTGCTCTAAAGGACCGGTTGGCTTTGTGTTCAAACCAACCCATCCATACCCAAATTTCTCTTAAACCTTGCGTGTAATATACCTAAATGACCGTCTCGATCCATAGATCCAAATGCAATTGATGGTGCATCGATCAGAGGTCTGTAGCCCAAGATATTGGCTTTTGAAAGGATCGGTCCGAAAAGAGGGGGTTTGGGCCCGGTCCGACCCTGCCCAATACCCCTTGGGGTGACCCAAACCGGTTCGACCCGACCCGTGTCTGGGTCCGCCCCAGTTGGGCACATCTCGACTTAGCTGGTGCGGTCAAGTTCAACCGGTGCAGCCTGGCCCAGTGCTGGTGGTCCGGCCTGGTGCGGGCAGTCCGGACCATGGCCAAGAGGAGCGCGAAGGGCGGGGGGGGGGGGGGGGGGGCTCTTGTTTTGAAACAGCGGCCCCCTCTCGGTGGGGCCCAGAATTGCCTACTAGCCAGGGGTTGTTACCCTTGGTCTTTCCGAAAATTTCCGTCCATAATGGTCGGCCGGTGAGTAGTCGCGGGACCCCCGCGGGTCCCGCCTCCTGCTGTGCCGGCGGTTGGACGAGCCCAGCCACCTCCTGCCGAACTGCCACGACCTAAGGCCACGGATTCCGTCTGTCTGACGCAGCGCTACAGCGGCGCACCCCTCCACTGCATCCCGATCCGGCCAAGCCCCTCGGTGTTGTGGTGCCCCGCGACGACGCCGCACCCCCCCTCCCCGCCATAGCCCGCTCTTGGCTGCGGCATCCTTCGGCCTCTCCAGCATGGCGTGATGGCGCAACTCTTCACCATCGTGGCCCGCTCCAGCCGCGGTCTTCATCATTCTCGCGTGGTGCAATGGCACCGGGCCATCTTCACCTCAAATTCTATTTTTAATAAACAAGAGACGGGGAGGAGAATCAGCCATGTTTGTGCGGTCTGATTTCCTCCCGTTATGTTGGTAAAAAGTTGCATATTTAAACAAGATAGATCAATGATAATTCAAAGCACAACCATAATTCAACAATAATGAATTTAACCCTCACCTTAAATCAAGAAGTTTGATCACATGAAAAAGTATGGAAAAGCTTTCATTGTTCCAATGATGTTGTTGTGGGATGACGATGTCGCTTTGTCATTGTCGAGAAAATGGAAGTCGAGGTTTGTGTTGGCGTTCTTCATGTTCTTCAATGAAGAGGATGAAGTTCTTTCTCCTCCCATGCCCAAAAAAACTATCCAAAACCCAAATAAAATAAGTCCACCCTTATTTTATTAAATCATGGAATTAATTTAAAATTACAAAATTCAAAAACAACACACTTAATTAATTAAACATTAGTTTTCTAATTAATTAGGTGTTTAGTTGGCATGAGTTATTGTGGGAGTGTTACATAACATATGAGGGGATTGGAGGAGTTAGTGAATGTGAGGGGTTGGGCTCATGTGGGACCCACCTCACCATTAACGACTAAATGGTGGTTAGTATCTAGCGGGTCCCACACCAACTTCCACTCCTAGGATTAAACAACTTTGAAAAGAAAAAAATTGTAACACAATTTTATTTTACTCTTTATTTAATCCACATATTTTTCTACAACTCCTCCCAAGAAAACAAAACACCTGTAAAGGTATTCTTAATAAATTACTTGAATTGCGGTTTCATTGGTGCGCTCGGATTTCGATTCCGAGCACCGGTTAAAAAGTTAGAAAAACCCTCTCGTTCGTTCACTGAACATACCCGAGCTAAAAATTAGATATTGATTCTGGGCACACCGGGCCTCGGAATCAGGTGCCATCAAAAACTATGTACTCATAAAATCCCAAAACAATTATGAAAAAAGTTTTCCTTGAAATTTACAGGTCTTTAAAAACATGTTTTAGGGTAATTATGATATCATTTTTACCCTTAATTACCCTATTTATTTTTAATAGTGGTAAATAAAAGTCAAAAGTTAATATTCACCAAAAATAATTTTTACCTTATTGAACCAAATTGTACTTACTAATATTAACTTTTTCTCTTCAATTTTTTAAATTCAAATCCTAGAGGTAGTGAAATTATGTTTTATGCAAATTATAAAATGCTCCATGGAGGTGGGTAAAAGACGTTAAAATGATCAATAAATTTTCAATATATCAAATATTATTATAAAGTGACTCCAATAAATTAAATTTATCTTATATCGGTATTATGTATCAATTTTGACCTAAAATAAATTTAAATAAAATAAATAATTATTTATATAAAAAGTTTAATTTATCCAATAACGCAGTGTTTTTCACTATTTATCAAAAATTAGATGTTTTCAGAAAAATTCCAAAAAATCATCTTAAGCTAATTTCAATATCCCGAATTCAAAAATGAAGTCCATTTTTAAAAAATAAAATTTATAAAATTTTAATAATTGCGTATTACTTTTCATAACAGCTAGTTTGTTTGGATGCGGTGTGTTAGATTCTCGAAGTTGCGTACAATGAAACCTATTTCATTTTTCAAAGGGAAACATAATGTGGAAGCTTGGGGTGTTACATTAATCTCTCATTCAAATAATTTAATCTTGGAAATTTCTAAAATACTATCGCACAAACGGATTCTGGTGGTTCTCCATTATAATTTCCTCTGGTCCCCATGTTTCCTCTTCCATCTTATGGTTTCTATATAGAACTATTACAAGACAAGTCGTCTGGTTTCCCAACACTTGTTCCTTGGTATCATGAATTTTTATTGGCCCTTCACAATAAGACATATCAGGTTCCAGTTTAATTTACTCATAGGTGTGTACATGCGTTGGTTTAGGCATGTGTTTTCTCAACAGTGATACATCGAACACATCGTGAACTTTGTATAGATATGGTGGAATTTCCAAACGATAAGCTACAACCCAAATTCATTCTATAATTTTGAATGATTCAATGTACCTGGGACTTAATTTACCCTTATTACCAAAATGTATAACTCCCTTCTAGAAACATACCTTCAAGAAAACGTGATCTCCTACATTAAATTATAATTTCTTCCTTCTTTTATTGGAATATCTCTTCTTCCTACTTCGATATACTTTGATGTGGGTTTGGATAATCATCACTTCTTTCATTGTCTCCTTAATAAGTTTCGGGCCTATAGGTTTTCTTTCACCAACACCATCCAAAAAAGATGGTGTGTGATATCTTATTCTATATAATGCTTCAAATGGTTCCATCTAAATACATTAATGTAAGCTATTGTTATAAAAAAATTCTACCAAAGGAAAATATTTATCCCAAATACCTTGAATGTCATTTATGAAAGATTTCAACATGTCTTATAAGGTTTGAATAGTTTGTTCTGATTGTCCATTAGTTTGATGGTGGTAGGTAGTTCTCAAATGAAGTTCATTGTCCAGGGTGTTCTGAAGACATTTCTCGAATCATGATGTAAAACGAGTATCCGGATCATAATCAATTGATAAGGGTACTCCATGAAGTCTTATAAATTCATTAATATACATTCATGCTAAATGGTCAATTGGTAAATATTATCATATAATAGAAAATGTTCTATCTTTATAAGACAATCACCAATGATCCATATTCCATCATTCTTTCTAGGATTCTTTTGTAGCCCCATGACAAATTCCATCGTAATATCATCCCATTTCAACTCAGGTATGGGAAAGGGTTGTATGATTCCTCTAGGATTTTGTCTACCAACTTTCAATTATTGGCGAACCATACATCTTAACACAAAATATTCAATCTCTCTTTTCATGTTGTCCCACCAAAAATGTTCTTTCATATGTCTATATATC
This sequence comes from Viscum album, assembly GCA_963277665.1. Lineage (NCBI taxonomy): Eukaryota > Viridiplantae > Streptophyta > Magnoliopsida > Santalales > Viscaceae > Viscum > Viscum album. The sequence continues at coordinate 1,512,141,256 of OY728131.1, forward strand.
ATGGTTATCCTAGATTGTATAGAAAAATTGGAGCTATGATCATCATCCAACAATTCCCTTTTTAGATCATGTATATCAGGAACACAAAGCCTCTTCCTAAATTTCAAAATTCCATCTTCATATACAAAGTCACTCAATCTCCCATCATTAACAGCATTAATTTTCTTTTGGAACTCCTCATAACCTGTCTGAGAACTCATTATCCTTTCTAGAAAAGATGGTTTGGAAACCATTTGAAAAAGTATTTATGTTTCACCTTCAATGGCTATTACCATATCCATCTTTACCAGATCCCTGAAAATAGGATCCCTTTCAACTCTCATCTTGTTCAAAACTCCATGATCATTTCTACTCAAAGCATCTACCACCTTATTTTACTTCCTCGGGTGATAGTGTATAGTGAAATAATAATCCTTGAGTAGTTCAAGAAATCATATTTGCCTCATTGTTGAGTTCCTTCTATGAGAAAATATACTTCAAACTCTTGTGATCAGTATAAATCTCACATTTTTCACCATAAAGATTGTGTCTACATATCTTCAGAGTAAATATTACAGCTGCTAACTCCATATCATGAGTGGGATAATTTTTCTCTTGAATTTTAAGCTATCATGATTCATCGGAAATATCTCTATCATTATACATAAGGAAACAACCATGAACTTTCTTTGAAGAATCACTATAAATAACAAAACCATCATTCCCCGATGGAAGAGTCAAGATAGGGGCATTAACTAATATTCTCTTAATTTCTTTAAAACATTATTAACAATCTTTTTTCCATATCTATTTAACCCCTTTACGAGTGAGCTTGGTTAATGGGTTATCCAATCAGGAAAAAATCTTTACAAAACACCGATAATAGCCTTCTAAACCAATAAAACTGCATAACTCAGTTATACTCATTGGTGCTGGCCATTCTTGGATTTCCTTGGCCATTGAAGGATCAAGAGAGATTCTATCCTTAGCCACAATATGGCCAGGGAATGAAATATTCTGAAGACATAATTAACACTTTCCAAACGTCCCATATATTTCATTTCTTCTAAGAGCCTTCAGAATAATTCTCAAGTGATTTTCATGATCATCATATATTTTTGAGTATACCAAGATATCATCAACAAATACCACTACAATTTCATCAACATATTCCTTGAAAACTATATTCATTAGATCCATGAAGATATAGGATTCGTTTTTTAATCCAAAAGGCATTACTGTAAACTTGTAATGCATGTACCTCGTTTGAAATTCTGTTTTGGGAATGTATTCCTTCTTCACACACAACTGATGATATCCATATCGAAAGTCAATCTTTGGAAAATATTGAGCCCCATAATGTTGGTTGAATAAATCATCAATGCGAGGTTGGGGATACATGTTCTTTATTGTTATAACAATGATCTCTCTATAGTCAATACACAACCTCATAGATCTGTCTTTCTTCTTAACAAAAACGGTAGGTTCTCCCTATGGAGAAACACTAGGAAGAATAAATCTCGTATTAGTCAATTAATCTAGTTTCTACTTTAGTTACACTAATTCCACAGTTTCCATTCTATAAGGGGTCTTTAATATGAGACTTGAAACGGAAATTAAATAAATGGAAAACTCAATTTCTCATTTTGGAGGATGTCCATGTAAATCCTCGGGAAACACATCAACATATTTTTTCACAATATTTTCAGCCTCTATTCATAAATTCATTTCCTCACCCATAATTATTTCATTCTCATCCTCCCAATAAATTTAATTTAGTTGAGATACTTGGGTTGGATCAAGATAAGCATTAGATGGTGACATTTCTGCTATAATTATAAGGTAGTCTATTTCTTCATCAAGAATTGTAACCTCTTTCTTCTTACAATAAATTTTCACATCATGGTTCGGAAGCCAATCCATACCAAGTATAATATCAAATTCAATCATGTATATGATAATTAGATCACCATATAAATTTTTTTTACATTTCTTAATGTGGACATATTCACAAAACGTTTTTGAAATGATACTTCCCATATGAGTTTTGATTGACAAATCCTTTGTTAAATCAAACATAGAATATCTATTTTTTTAGATAACTGGGATGATTTGACACAATGCGATGATAAAGTATCCAATTAAGCATTTTCTGAACTTGAGGAAACCATTAAATTACCTGGAACCACATCTTTTGGAGAATCAATCTCACCGGTAGTGATAGTATAAGCCTAGCCTTGATCCCATGGCCTTTTCTGAGGTAAATTTCATCGATGATTTGCAAATTCATTTGAATAATGTCCCACATCCCTGCAATTTAAGATTGAACATTGGTATCTTCTTTTTTCCCATTATAATCACTAGAAATATGGACTTTCTTTCCACAGTTGTAGCATACTCCTTTTCCTTTTCGATAGGCACCATGGAGCTTCCTTCCTCATTTATCACAGGGTTGTAATTCAACTCTTCAATTCTTCCCTATTACTTTATTTCCTTTCCCAAAGTGTTCATAAGATCTCTTCTTCTCATTCTTTTCTTTAAAGTTATAAGACCTTGAAAATTTGTTTTCCTTCTTCATATCACAAGAGACAATATCTTCATACGATGTGAAGTATTTTGAGACTAATACTCAATGGTTAATGGTTTTAACCCATCAATGAAATGATCAATCTTACTTCATGGGTTAAATATATAATTTATAGCATGCATTGCTAACCTTGTAAAGTTAGCTTCATACTTTGCGACATTCTCATCCTCCTTTTGTCTAAGAATCAAAAATTTCGTTTCCATATCCACTCAATGGTCATGAGGAATGTATTTTTCTAAGAAAATATCTTTAAACAATATCTATTACATATGTGATATTTCGTCATCATCCATTGTGTTTTGAATTAATGACCACCTTTGATCTGCATATACGGTGAGGCAATAAACTAACATGAAAACTTGTTCCCTTTTGATACAACCCAAAGTATGAAATACTTTTTATAAGGAACTTATCCATTGTTCAGATACAAATGGATTTGTAGACCCACTGGATTTTGGTTGTTGTTTACTCATGAAGCGATCTAACATTGATCCTCCATGTTGTAGATCAGGGTGCTCCATACAGGTATGGTTATTATTCACAACCCCTATGTGTTGTCCCAACATGGTAATAATATTATTTTCACCAATTGCATCACCAGCTCCTCTATAATTATCTTGAGAAATAGAACAATCCCTACATAGATTATGTGTGTTGATACGGTTTCAATCTTTCAACTATGCACCATTTCTAAACAATGTCATAAAATATATTAGTTTATGTACCGCAATACATTATTACAAACTTGTAGAAAACTTAACTTAAATTTATAAGTTTATAGATATAATCCATAATCATAAAAATATTTTCTATGAGGAGTTATATTCTAAAAAATCCTTCATAATGGTTTGTAATGAATATAAAAATTATCCTAAGAATATCCCCTGGGAGTGTCATAACCAAGAGTACAACCAGGCCTGTTGTCATGAACCAGTTCCCATTGAAGTCTAACTCAAAGCGGTTTTTCAGTTTTTACCCCTAGGTACATCTGTGATAGAGACGCCTCTACTTGCTAATATCCAAACATAGATGTATTGCTTAAAAATCTCAAAAAATTTCTACAGAACCAAAATTCTATGAAGTTGTTCTTTACTAATCCTCAAAGTCTATCTTTGTGTTATGTTCTCTAATCAATATTTCTTTTAAATCTAGTTTCCAAGGATTGTACTAAACACACATTGATACCAACTATAATTCCCCAACCCCATTTACCCAGAGTCAATGCTTTATTATATAACATTTTTATGATACGGGGAATCATGTCCCAAAATAATGATTAGTTAAGTATTATTGTAAACAAGATATAAATATAAGTTCCACATTACAACTTGAAAAGAAATTAAACACTAATTTATTCCATTAGAAACATCCAATCCTCATAGATTATGCCAGAATGTCACTCATAACTATCTTTTTCATATCCTGGGAAAATGAAACGTAAAAAGGGGAGAGCTCAAATGATCTATAATGGTAAGAGATACCATGGTAGAAAACATTAACATTAGGAATGATGAATAATTCAAAAGACATGCCTTTACAAATAATAAACATGTACAATTTATGGTCAGAATATAAGCTGAGTAATAATCACATAATAAAACATAGTCATGGGTATTTTAATAGTCAAATAACCACATGAACCATCATTATTATTTTCATAGTGAGGGAATGTATAATTTCGGACATTCTGAATCATTTTTTCAAGGCCTCAGCCAAGAGTTATAAAAATTATTTAGGCCTTGTCCAAATCCACATATCAAATTTGTAAAGGCCACAGCCAATTACACGTCTAATTATCTCATAATACCTACAGATGAATTGATGAGCTATAGCAGGTTCCACCCTTAACATACAAAGTCCAATACAATCCTCATATGAAAAGGATAAAACATAACATAAACATTCATATTAAAACTAGCATACGAAATGTCAATTATTTAACCATAAACCATGAATGGTATAAAAATAACACATCCACAGTCAAACATATCACCAAACCTTCAATACAAAATGGATGATTTGTATCATAATAAATCAAATTCAAATAAGTTTAAAATCCATCAATGGTTTTAGATATAGATTAAATGATTACTATTTGAAAGAAGTACTTAATTCTTTTTTGAAACCATTTAAGATTCACATAATTATAAAATAAAACATTTATTTTTAAAATTATATTATAAACTTGTAAGGGAAGCTTTGATGATGTTATAATGGCAGAAATTATCCGCACCATCCGTATAAGTCAACAAACATTCTTACCTTCTTTTTTTCGAAAAGGTCATAAAGTACCTTGTTTGGAAAATGAAATAAAGATTCATTTTAGAACATATAAAGTAAAATAAGGGTATAAAATACTTTAACCCATAGTCTAGTAAATTTTAAAATGATTGGAAATACATTTTTACAAAAACATCGATGTGGATGATAATGAGGTCCCGTAGACACTTACATAAAAACATCCTCGGTTAATACTGAAATTTTGAAATTAACCCCTACCTTTTAATTTTACTTATATGATGTTATGTTATCATCTCTTATAATAGTTAATTTTTTTAAATTATAGATTAACAATAAAAATAATTATGATATCATATATGATCTTATAATATTTCTTTGTCAATAATATTTTTGATGTATCATCATTTCTGGGGTTAATTGATTCGTTTTCCTTTATATGCATTGTTACGTAAGCCATGTTTGTTATGTATAAGATATATATAATTCATATACAGAATAATATTATATTTATAAACATTATTTTTAATCATAAAATGAAAATTATTCTTGAATGATTGTGATGGGGAATGAATCTCATCGTGTTTGTGGAGATGGTAATCTGTATGTACGCACGAGAAAAAATATCATTATATTAATGGAGAAATCATATGTAATTGGATGGTATATCATATATAATGAATCAATACCATGTTATATTTATTATTTACATTACTTATATACATTATTATACACATCCAAATAATGACATGTTTGAATAAAAAATGACACAATGACGGGGAGATGGTAAACCGTACGTAAACACATATGGTGACTTTGTCATTTATAGGATAGATAAAATAATGAATACGATTGTAAAAATTTTAAAATAAAATCATTGTATATGGAAGATACTGGATTTATTATTTTAGAGTGGAAACATCAAAAAAAGGGGAAGTGGAAGAAGAAAAAACATGAATGAGGTGATGAAATATTTACCTCTTATTCGGGTTCTTCTTTTTGACTTGATCAAAAGGGCTGTTTAGGTTGGATTTTTGACCAAAGAAAGGCCTCTAGGATGAATGGAAGAATGTTGGGAGGATTTTAGGGTAGTGGTTTTCTGAGACAAATGGATTTGGATCTGTCATTTTGAGAGAAGGGGATGTTCCATTTTATAAGAGAGGTGAGGGTCACATTATGAAAAAAATTTAATATTTTTTTATAATAAAATCATTTCCTGTTTTTAATTGCTCCAAAAAGATTTATTTAGAGGCTACCATGAGGATAGATGTAAAAAACATAAACCAATAGGTTTTAGATAGGTTCATGTCACCATATAAATGTCATATTTTAGATTTAACTATTAGTTAAATAGTTTGACATTTCCCATGTCTCTTTGTAATTTTATATTATATTGTTAATAAACATACTATAAACTATCATGTGAACCCAATGTGGTTCATTATTAATATATATAACCTTATCAATGTTCCTGGGATAATAATTATATTTTTAGGAATATAATATCAAATAATAATATAGTATTTTATTTAAAAAAACTCAATTATGTCAATTTTGACAATATTTAGTATTTCATTTTATTTTGAAAGCAATCAAAACATTACCAATTTTCATGAAATTTAATTAACCAACACTAACATGTCATATTAATATATAAAATTATTTTAATTCATCATAAGTCACAATTTACATTTATTTAGAAATTTATAATATCAATTATTTTAATATTTTGTTAAAAAGGTAATTACTGCATCATCAATGTGTCATAAATAAATTAATTTTTTAATGATTAAAAATTATAAATAAAATAATATTATGTATGTAATTTTTTTATATTTATAAATAATATTTATATTCAAATTAATATTTTGTGTAACCTTATATTAGAAATAGATTAGTTATTAAACATTGAATATAACTCTTTTAACTATTCGTTAAATAAAATAAATATAAATGTCCTAATCTAATAAAAGTGGACCAAAAGGAATCATATTTTATTCCTAAGGTTGTTTTTCATTGAATTAAACTTATCCAATACAATTATAACATATGTTAGGGTAATTATGATATCATTTTTACCCTTAATTACACTATTTACATTTAATCGTGGTAAAAATGTCAAAAAATACTATTCAAAAAAATTATATTCATCTTATTGAACCAAATTATACATTTAGATATTAACCATGTCTCTTAGATTTTTGAAATTCCACTAAAAAAGGCAATAATATTATGTTTTATGAAAATTTACAAATGCTCCTTAGAGGTGGGTAAAAGATGGTAAAAAGTTCAATAAAATTTTTATATATCTAAACTTATTACAAAATTACTCCAATGAATTACATTGAGATTATATAGGTATTATATATCTATTTTTACCTAAAATAATTTCTTTAAAAAAAATTACATAATAAGTCGGTTTTAACTAATAACGCAGTGTCTTCCACTATTCATAAAAAATAGATAGTTTTTCAAAAAATACAACAAAATAACCCTAAGCTAATTTTGATATTCTAAAATAAAAAATGAAGTCCATTTAGGAAAATAAAATTTATAAAACTTCAATAAGTGGGTGTTACTACTCATAACAGCTAGTACTATTGGTCGCAGTGTGTTAGAATCTCGAAGTAGCATACAATGTAAGCTATAGAATTATTCAATGGGAAACATATAGTAGATGATTGGGGTGTTAAAATATAAAATAGACTTGGTTTAGATGTTATAAATAAAGTGGAAACTATAATTGAATATTTATTAGTGATTTATACACCCAATTTCATCACCATGGGGTGAATCTATTCTTTTTGTTATGAAAAAACTATTTGTGACAATATGTCTTTTCATTGATTGTTGATAACATAACAAGATCATTATCAAGAACCTGTATCATTGACACCATTTTAAGTCTTTTTTATGAAATGATCTTATTTCAATCCATTTCAGAAAATAAAAAACCATTCGGATATCTATAATTTATTATAAATAAGGATGATTTGAACATGTCACCATTTTCTATGAGATAAGCTAATTATCAATTTTTAGGGACAACATTTAGTCATATCATTTTTTATGAAATATTTATGTATTAATTTAATAGAGTCGTGTGACATAATCGATGTTTTTAGTATACTTTTGTAGTGATATACATATATATTCAATTATCAAGGAAGATAATGAAGATAATTTACTAATTGTAGTGAAGAAACTTATGATGAATATGTTTTATTCAAAATTTACCAATATAGAATTATAGATTCATAATGTTTCATTAATGTGTTACGTAATTTCAATTTAGAGAACATTGGTGTATCCTAAAATGATGGATGTTATTGAGATATGGAATAGACTAAACCGATTATCATATATTCATATTTTTCATGGTATGAATGGATACTACTATTAATTTGTGAGATATTACGAATGAATATCTATTCTATAAATAATGTTGGATTAAAAGGGAGTTATGTTATTCTTGATAGATGAATGCAAAGAGAATTTTAAGTAGTGTAAGTAGTGGTTGGTCAGTAAATCTATTGTAACACCATCCAATATGGGATAATTATTTGTGATATATAGTGATGCTTCAAAGAATATTATGGGATGTGTAAATATTTAGATGGATGTGTTGATTTTTTATGGATTTTTCTAATTGAAGATTAATTGTAAATATTACCTGACTCGTGATTTTGAGATGGTAGTAGTAATTTTAGCATTGAAAATATAGATTCATTATCATTATAGTGAAATATGGGATATATATAGTAGTAATAAAATCATGATATATATATTCACATAGAAATAGTTGAATATTATCCAAAATAGGTGGTGTAAATTTGTTAAATATTATTATTTCTCAATTAAATACTTCCATGGGAAGGTGAAAAAGGGGGTTATTCCCTGAGTTAGAAGGGAAATTCTAGTTTTTATATGATATTTATTGAAGGAGATCTAATATAAAATTAGTTTCATTAATAGATGTTGAGATCGTGAGGATAGTTGATATATCCTAAATTTCATATACGAGTGTTTATTTGAAGGATTTGGGGATTTCATATGTTTCCCAATATTTGAAAATTCATGTAAAATTTTACCCGACACATTATTTAGAGGTGTTAGTAATAATATTTACATTTAAAATAAGGATGCATGATCTTTAGGTGGAAAATATATGACATTTATACTGATAATAAAATCATGACCTATATAATCACATATAAATAATTTAATAGGATTTAAAGGAGATGGTTGTAATTTAATAAATAGTATAATTACTCAATAAACTATTACATTAGAATCGTGAGAAATATGTTGATGCTTTGAGTTAGACATGACATGGTATTTTCCCATGAAAATGATTTAAGAAAGACTAATATTTATTGATTTTGATATGATGGATTGTAAATTCATTATGAATATTAATAGATCATACATTTCTTAGATAAATATTCAATCATACATCCATGTGATAATTAAAGGGGAATTTAAGGAGGACGTGGAACTACAATAGGAGGTGATAAATATTATGATGTTTAACATGGGTTTTTTTTGGAATGATAAACCACAAAATTTGAGTTTGTGTAATGTCAATACTAGTCATAAAATTTATATTATATGAAGATCATAATTCTGGATACTATATTTGTCCCATAATTAAGATGATGTTTTAAGATATGAAAGACTATTTCTTATAGAATAACAACCGAAATTATATTGTAGTGTAAGTATCATTATTCAATGTATATAAAAATTTTAATTTCAATAGAATATAATTATAAATGAACTTTACAATATTTTCCAATATAAGAATGGAAATGGTAATATAATACTGAATATTTCCTCTTTGGACACACCAATTCACCAAAAGGCCATAGTGATATTTAGGCTGTAGTAGACTTCCTTAAAAAATTATTACATTTTATTGTTTTATAATAATATTTCTCATTTGATAATATTTCTAGGACATACACCAAGGAATAAGTATGGTTTCCTATAATTAAATATTCTATTTTATCTGGTCAGGATATGAGGTTTCTGACAATTTTCTGAATAATTCATTAAAAATATATGATTATAATGTTTAAATATATAATTTTGCATCATCCAAAGATAGATTTCTAGTTTTATCTTGATATTAAACCCCTAGATGATATTGTATGTTCAGGTTATATAGATTTAATTTTTTTTTGTATAAATATATTCCTTCAATAAATTTTTTTTACAATAATATCATTCACTAATGGTTTTAGTTGGAACCATATATAAGCATCAATTAGAGGAATCATAGAACTCCAAAATAATGGTATGGAGTAAGAAAATAAAATCTACAAGTTATTAATCTATCTGAATAAATGTTATATACGGTTAGAGGCATTTATGGGTACATTAAAAAAGCATTGAATCGAAAAAAATGTTTTGGTGACAATGATTGAAATGATATAGATTTTGATGCTGTTGAAATATTATTCCTACAAATATCTCCATTGAAAATGATTATTAGATTTTCAGTTGAGGGAAATTTGATCCCTAGATATATTAACCCCATTTAAATTTATGTTCATATCTTGATTATTTGGTATATCATTAGACCATCAAAAGAATCTCTCTTAGGTTCACACTGTGTTTTATGTATCTCTATTTTAGAAGTAAATACCATATACTTGAATATTAGTAAAATGTGGGTCTGCATCATTAGATAATGACATACATTATGAGGAATAACTAATATTGATTATTTACCTAGGAGATACTTTTTTATGAAACAACGCCAATGACTTGGTAAATGTATTGTGGCTGTATCAAAAATTTGAGGAAGATACATGTGAACTTGTTGATGTGATGAGGTAGTAGTGTCCTCAATTTTTTGTATCAAAGTGAGATAATTGAAATGAAACAATACCATTTATGGTTGATAAAATGTAACAACTTGAGATTTTATTATATTTTTCTATTAATATAATTTTAATTTATTTGATAATGTTTTCTAATTCAGCATTGAGTTTAAACGAACCACGACATACTATTGAATTGTAATTATTAAATTTATAAGTCATCAAATAATCGTTGGACATGTGAGTATGAATATGTCTATCTAAATTACGAAATTATATTTTTTACCCATCTATGAAATTATTTCAGTAGTTATCAACATAATCAAAATTAAAAATATAATATTCGAAGATTTAAATGTGTTGTTTTTTTAAAAATAGTTTTGTGGTGTGTATTTTTTTCTGTAAATAAATTTATATATTAGTATTATGGATTTATTTTTTAATATATAAATTCTTTTATTTAAAAAAATTATCATTAATTCAATAGTTTTTATAGGAAATTTAATGGATATATTCATAGTTTTTTATATGAGAAATATATTTTTTATAAAAATAGTTTTCCCTATTTTACTTTTATTTAAAAATTAATTACATCCTATTTTGTAAAATTTATTTGATGAAAAATTACATAATTTTAATTAGAATATTTAATATAATATTATAATATAGTTTTAATATTTGTCTATTATGAATAGTAATCAACGAAAAAATTTCATACAGCTGTAATAGATCAACGGGGTTTAGGATAGGATAAACTAACATGATAAGGGTTAAAATAACATAAATATTTTTCTGAATTTAATATTAGGGTCATATTTATATCTTATATCATATAAAATTTGAATATGGGTCATTTGGAATTAATTTTTATTAGTAAATATTTTAATATATTTTATTTAGTTGAAAAATTCAAAGTGTTCCCTCACCCTCATTTATAAAAGGACACCACCTATCCTCTCATTTAAACACTTAAAGATCAATTTACCTCAACCATTTAATGTGTAAAAATTTCTTAGAATCCCTCACCACATATAAGAAGTTATTGTTTCATCATAAAACCATCTTCTTCAGGCTTGAGGTTTAATCTACAAGTGTTTTTTGAATAAAGAGGTACATATCTTACCAACATATGTTCAATTTTATTTCATCTTTCAACTTTTATAAAAATATTTTCTCCCTTATAACATAATTTTTATAGTATCATAATTAGACAAATGTGTTATTATTTTTGGATCACAACATTCATTTATATCAATCTCCATCAAATGTGAAATGAAATCATTGTTCAGACATATGTGTAGATTACTGCCTCACAAAGTAATATATTTCATTATTTGACTACTTCATTTAATAGTGGTTATAATGATGGATTTAATGATTATATATTATATTATTATTATTATTTAATTATTATATCTTATTGTTCTTCTTACCATTCAATAGATTTGAATATGACAATTTCGAACATTCATATGGCTGAACCACTACCTATGTAAAAATATGTGATTTGTTTTTCATTTTAACTTTACCTAGAAGGTATTAAGGATAGATTTTATAAATATATATATATATATATATATGATATTTATTATAAATAATTAATCTATAAGGATGAATTTTTATATAACATTATTTTATTCATCCATCAAAAAGTGCAAACATCACTCGTACATATGTATGGACTACCACCTCCACGAAGTGATGTATATCATTTTTTATAATCACTTAATATAAATGACTTAAAAGTGTAATTAATGAGTAAATATGAAATTTATTTCAGTAATAAGATTATTTTGATGATAGAACCATGACCGGGGTGAAAATACATAAACCATGAAATAGATACATGCATGGAAAGTAGAATAATTTTCTCCAGAATATTCAATTTATTAAAAAAAATTAATAAAATAATGTTTACTAAATATATAAAGGAATTATAAATAGGAATATATGTTTGACTATGGTTATAGAATATATTAATTTTTTTTATATTTATTATATTTTATATTTTAATGTATATGAGGAAATATGATACTTGGGTTAAGGGATTTCTGTTATAATCTCATTTATTATAGGGATATTGTATGATATATTTCCATTGAAGGAAAATATGTATATCATACTATAATACCATTATATATTCTTATTATTCTTTATTCCAATAATTTTTATATATTAGTGATATTTTTCTCTCATTGGTATTGAAAATTATTGAGGGGTTTTAAGGAAAATTCAACCATATTTTCCCTTTTTCCATCACACATTTTTTTCCATATCCATGATTTTAAAAATAATTTTGTTTGAAAATTAATCTATATAAAAAATATTTAAAGAAAATATATTTTCATTTTCATATACATATTTATATTGAAAGAAAATTTCTTTTTTTTAATGAAATAAACATTGAATATTTACTTTTGACTATTTATAAGATTATAAATAGAATGATCTCTTGTACCATATACAACATTGAATGATTTTGTAAGATGCCAACTTAACTCATTAGAATGAGAAGTGTAGGAATTATACTATCCAAAATTGACATCCCCATGAAACTAAACACTATAAATAAATAACAGGGTATTAGGAAACATTAGGGGAAAATTCTTCCTTTAATGATAAAATAGTATTACAAAACTGAATTATAAACAACCAATAATCTCAATGATGTGCTAGTAATGAATATAATAATAATATAAAATACCTAACATTAAATATCATAGCAACAAAATATATGAAATAATTTTTTAGGTCTAAAACTTTAAATAGAATTAAATTGGTATTAATGATGCTCTATCTCCAACTAAGAAGCATAAACACCCAGCTCTATCTTTAGAAACCTAACTAAGATGTCAAGAATCACCATTTGAAAATTATGAAATGTGACCCTTATAATTATCATAATAGATGAAATAAAAAAATACACAAAACTTCCTAGGTCATGTGTGGTTATATCCATTAGAATGATTTCCCCAAACACATTGCAACACACACCACTAGGATAATATAAAGATAGAAAAAATTATATAAAATATATGGATAGAAAAATAAACTGATTATATGAAAGAAAAACATTTACACAATATATTATAAATTAATAATTCCTTTCACATTTTCTTTATCTTTCCCCATTTCATAACAATTCCTTGTTCTATACTCACACATACGTGCCTGATAATTATAGTCCTATCACTTGGGAGAAGAAATAAATCATTAATCATGGATGTATTAAGTGGTTTCCCATTTTTCATTTTTTGTTCACACAGAGCACCATGTCTATATCAACAATTAAATATGAAATCCAATCATAACTCATGAAAACATTCATGCCAAGACCATCATCCATATTAAATAGTTTTCTTAAAAAACACATTGATTATTAGAAAAATAAAAGTTAAACATTTCAATAAAACTAATCTGGATTATCTATCGATAATACCATTTTTATATAATATAAAAATAAGGGTTTTAGAAATAACATACTCACAATATTTCCAATCAAATAACAAGAAAAACTGATCATGATTCAAGCTAACAAGTTCTAAAATAGTAGATTAGGGGTTAATCCAAGAACTAAGATTAATATTTCATAGATGATATAAGTTGATTTAACGAAAAAATATTACTTTAGTTCCACCATCAATGATATCAAGGATACAATCACCATAAGTACTATCCCATAGATCCTATCATAAAAAATAATTAATGGGTCCATGAGAGAAAACATAATGATATTTAACATGATAAATAATGAGGAGATTGTAGCCATTGATTCTAAGAAAACACACAATGATATATTCGAATGGGAGTTTAAATGAAAAATGTCACATGAAATTTCATAGGGTATCCCTAGATGATGAGAGGAAATTATAAAAGGCTAAATGTGAAAAATATTACTATATCCATGATAAAAAAAACTTATGGTTATAATGAATTAAACATGTGAATTAGGAATCCACCTAATTAATTCCACTATAGACCACTTATACATATTTTCACATCACCTTTTTCATGTTCAAAGAGTGAAAAAATTCATGAGTTAAAGGGTTTTCACTACCTAGATAGACCTGCGGAAGCCATTCATGGGTTTAAATGTTACATGACATCTGCCTAAAAAAATTAACAATGTGACAAACATTCACAACATGAAAGCATCCAAAAAAATCATCCACCTGATAAACCCAAATATATTCTCAGATTTCACGAATGAAATAATTTGTAAGATTATTTTAACAACATAAAATAGTAATGAACAAAACAATTTGGATGTGTACCTCAAACTGGGAGTGCTACTTTCTACCCACCCGTGGGATTTCAATCCTTGGGGAGTTAGAAAACCTGAGGCCATATACCCCACATAAATATTTATCATCCCCATGAATCCTCTTTAACATTCCAATTATGAAAAAAATAATTACCCAAATGAAATATATTTACCAAGAAGGTTCACTTTATGTATATTTATAAATTGTACCAGGTTTTGGTCAAGTGTCATAATAGGCTCAAAAGTAACATTATCCCAATAGATCACATGTGGTCGATCATGATGATACTTCTCCAGTTAAAAAACATGGATGATTTTATTAACAACAATGGGTATCTTTGTTAACACTAATAGTTATGAAATGTGATAGTCTTATTTAATACATCAAATAGTTTTAAATACCATCGCACTAGCTTCTGATATTTTCCTAAACATTAATGAACATGTTTCAATGACACTTTCTAGAAAACATGGTAATTGAAATCAAGATACAATGGTTGGTGATGATTATCTTAATATGAATTCAATCTATATTGTTCCATAACCATCCGTTTATGGATCATTTAAATGGTTTCTATAATCACATGTTCCGGACATGGTCCATCAATTTGGTATCACTTATTTCTACCCAACATAATAGATAATGATAATGAAATCAATACAAATCCTCTACTAGTAGAGTCTTTATTGCAGTTTGATAATTATTATTATTGAATAATTATACCAAAGGCATATGATCCTCCCATAAACAACCAAATTCTATGAAACATTCCTTAAGAATATATTCCAATTTCTAAATATTGTGATTTCATTTCCCATATGTTTGTTGATGATATATTGTTCTCACATCCAATTTACATCATATAAATTTTTATAAAAATTACAAAAAACAGGAAGTGAAATGGGGGTATGTGTCAGATATAATAGAGGTTGGAACTCCAGATAACCTGACAATCATTATATAAAAACATTTCCCATGTCTTATACCATGTTGGATTCACTAATATGGTTAATGTGTGCAAATATTTTAATTAAATAATCCATTACACATATGGAATCATGTTTCTATAGTGTTAGATGTAGTCCTATGATAAAATCTATCACAATGTTCTCCCACTTACATATATTTATAATAAGAAACAATAAAATACTATCTAGTATTTTATTCTTAGTACTTAACTATCTACATCTAGTATATATAATCTCTCATCCATTAATATTTTATTTCATTCCTACCAATCATAAATTCTCTTTCATCATATTGTAAATTATTCTAATACCTAAATGAATAGCCAATTCTAAATGGTGGTATGTTGAAAGGAGGAATTTCTGAGAAGACTAAAGAAATACAATTAAATTTTAAAAGAATAAAAATGATTCAACATATTTTTTCAAGTCACTAAAAGTATCCTCATAATTAAGGGGTGACCAGATGGTGAAACAATCAGAGTCAATTACAGAAGATAATTTTACAAACATTTTCATGTATGGAACAAGAATTTATAGGAAAAATATTATATGTGAATCATATAAAGAACAATATCAATTCTTATCTTGAATCATTATTATCATCATACATTGATTATGAGCTTCTTTAAAAAATTATCAATCCGATTTCATTATTAATTTACTTGATACTAATTTCATTTTATCTTGGTGTGTATTCAATGTGAAAATAAAAAATGTATAGGAATTATATCTAAATTCATTTCCTTAAAATGATGTCTATATGGAAAAATATGTATTTCAAACTATTATTTTTAGTATTTTATATGAATAATTTTCCAAATTTTAAACGAAAACATGTCTTTAAGGAATGTACAAACACAACTAATCCTATGTCATTAATTTGTAATTCTTCTCAAGAACCCACAACAACCTAAAAATATAAGAAAAAAGATGGCATCTATACATGAGAATATTAGAAAGACTATATAAAAACCACACATCATACCATATAGTTTATACCTTGTTCTAGAATGACTAGAATTTGTGCTGATGTGGGATAAATTTTATGTTGCAAAATGAATTTCATCATTTATAATTCTATACAAATGAAATAAATTTATTTTTATGATATGTTATTGGATAATCATTTACGAAAAAATCCAAACAAGGAAGTGATAATAACCTACAATTCCAAGAAAAATGCATACCTCAATAACATTTATTATTGTTTTCAAATCGGCCAGTACATATTTCATTCCAGTGTAAAAAAATATTGATTACGAAAATGAGATTCATGAGAAAAGTAAATTATTGAATCTAAAAAGAAAAAATCTAAAAAATAGAATACCAATGAATATCAAAAAAATATACTCAATATAATTTCCACATTCTCTTCATGATCATTTATATTTAATGATTATACTAGAATATTTTTAAAATCTCCAACAGTATAAGAATTGAGATACAGGTGGATGATACATATAATTAATTTCATGAGTACAATTTTTGTTTTCATCATGTCAAAAGGCATGATTTCTACTTCATAATGGTCATAGTGGCTATAAATTTTTTTGGGATATCCTATTTTATTACTCTATGATGATGATACCATGAGATTAGATCAATATTTGGAAACTACTTGTATCCATTTAATTGATGAATTGGATCACCTATTCAGGGAAGATGATACTGGTTTTTAATTTTTACACATTTTAACTTATGATAATCAACACACATGCAGAGAGTACAATAATTTTTATTTACCAGTAGAACCAGTGCATCCAGAGGAGATGTACTATGTTTAATAAATACTTTACTTCTAAATCTTCATGATGAACCATTAACTCTAAAAACACAATCATAGCCTTTCTATCACCCATTAAAAAAATTTATTATTACTCAGAGTTGGTCAATGGTAATCTAGAATTCCTTTTGGAGTGGTAACCAATATAAATCATTAAGGAAAACATCTTGGTAAATATCAACTGTATTAGGAAGAGTCCCATTACCTATTTCATTAGTTTCATTTAAGTTCATTGCAGCAATCTAGCTAGTGATGGTTCTATTAACATTCACGAAAGTCCATTCTCTTTTCACATATATAACCAAACAACCTAAAAATATGGGAGAATCTATAGTGGGTTGTAATAATCACCTGTCATGTATAGTGTTTGATATGGGTTTTAAATTCCACCAAATATTCAATAGCAAATACCGAATCAAAACCATCCATCTCCATGACTTTAAAATCCTAGAGAAACTCTACTACATCAATGATAATGGAACCAGATGACCTTTAAAGCTTCTCCAATCTTACAATACAGGATGTGTCTGGATAAAAATGACATGAGATATAATTT
This sequence comes from Viscum album, assembly GCA_963277665.1. Classification (NCBI taxonomy): domain Eukaryota; kingdom Viridiplantae; phylum Streptophyta; class Magnoliopsida; order Santalales; family Viscaceae; genus Viscum; species Viscum album. The sequence goes on from OY728131.1 coordinate 1,512,159,460, forward strand.
AAACCTGTAATCCTAATTTTTCTCCATAGAAACAATAATGAGTGAATGTGATGCCCCGATATCAACCAAGACATGCATAAGAGTGGGGTTCATTGGAATGCCACCTCACTCAATATAATGACATGGGTTTTCACTTGAAATATATATTTCATATCTATATAACTATCATTCCACTACCATAACATAGAATGTTATCTCATATTTAGGTATTTGATAAACAATTGAAAATTTATTGGGAATATCCTGGTTCACCTATGTCTTTGGACACAAAATAATATGATGGGAATGTTTCTTATGAGAATATGAAAGAAGTAGTTCATTCAATAATGGTACACTTGTCTATATCTGAATATTATGATTTTTCAAGATTTATTCTATTGCTACAATGGTGAAAATTCACTAGTACTATAGTGAATTTTTTCCTATGTTTTATTGAACCACACTAAAAACAACCCTATTTATACTCAAATGAATGAGGAAAATTAAATGATTATTTTTTAGAATCTTAGATGCACTATCACCTTATGAGTAGACATTCCACTTTCTCTTATTTATAGAACTGGAGTTAAATCCTATCCCCCTAGGAATAAGAAGACTTCCCCCAAAATTATTCCAATTAAAATCCATTTATAACATTATTTCTATTTTTAATATCATCATATAATATGTAATACATAAAATAGATATCCTAGATCAAATATTTGTTATATATATTGACTGAAATATAATTTCCTTAATGGATTCAATAGAAGAGAATTCTATGGAAAAAAATAATATAATAAACATATATGCATATTGTATCAAAGAGTGGTTTTCCTAGATCAAGATGATGAAATATTTTTTTCCTTCTAGTTTGAATGTTTATGAGTATAATGTTTTATTAAAAAATACCTAAAAATATGCCCATATCAGTCCATGGATAAATTTATCATGGAAAACTATATCCCTCCATTTTTTTAAAAAATAATATAACATATATGATACCGAGTTATTCATTGTATCTTTGTGTGTTCTAAGAAAACAGATGATTCTATTCAGTCGGTTTAGCCACTATTATACATTTTCAGGATTCAAATTCTGTTGAATCACATGTGGAGTCTTCCTCTAAAACTAAATTGAATTCATATATTAATAATTATTATTTCCATATTCAATATCCTGAATGAAATTTATAATACTCTATAAAAGGTATTAGTAAACTTGTGGCTCAGGTACAACCAAATTTTCAACAGAATCTTATTAATGTTGTATTTCTGTGTCTTCTTATTTTAAATTTCTGTATGATAAACGACACACAATTGATACATGATCAGTCTAATAAAATTTAATGACATAATAAATTAAACAAATATATAAACAATTAGGAATACCCTGGGAAAAAAGAATTGAAACTATCATATCAAGAATAACACTTTTTTACATTTTTAATATTCAAATGATTTTCAGATTAAAAATACAGTCTTAGTGTGATTTGTCTATAATAATTCATGATATGAAACAATAATATATAAATCCATAATGAAGAGATAAAAAACATTTAGTTGTGTCTTAAACAGGTTTTGTACACAAAAACATTGAATATTTATTATTATTATAGAAATTATGACTATGATTTTTATGTTATACATTTTGACAATCCTATCCCCATCCAAACATCCTAACTTAAGGACTATAAAACCTAATACCGTTGGTAAAAACCCACCCTAACCCATTTTTTTTGAGAAGAGAAATAATTCCATGACTCTTAGTTGATAGTCCCTAGACACCAAAGGGTAGAAACAAATTCCATGGACCTAGGAAAAAATGTGAGATGATTTACCATTTAAATATAAAACAATTTTAAAATAATGTAGAATAAACATCCAATCTTATAAATTACTCATTAATAAACAATATTATAACTCAAAGAAATATCAAATATTAAAATATTATATTAATAGAGGAAAATAAATAAAGGTGAAATTCTAAGACACCAAATTTTATGACTTTAGCACCACTGTGACAACATCAAAGACAAAGATGCAGACACTCCCCATCTCCAACATTATATATCACACCAATATGTCAAGGATAACCATTAAGGAATTATGAAATGTGACACATCTCAATATCTCAGTAGTTTAAATCTATAAATGAACTAATTTTATGAAAAATGGGGTTATTATATCACCTTATAGGATTCTCCCAAGACAATTTCCAACACTTGACACTAATAATATAGAAAGGTAGATCATTTTATATAAAATGGAGGGAATGATTAAAGAAACATCATATCAATAGCTAATAGTTAAAGAAATGAATTTTTAAAAATCAAACATTTCACATTATATATCCATTTAATTTTGGAATACCCATTCCATGTTCCACACTCAAACATGAATGAATGCTAATGAAAATCCAAACACACATTATTGGAAATTTTAATTTGTTAAAATTGTAACTAGGTCATATACCAATGATCATTTTGAGATGGTAAAAAGCACCAAGCCTCATTTAAAAAGGCCCAATAAAATAAAATATAATCAAATTCGACCTTGTATTCCAATACCACCTTCCAAATAAAATAGTTTCCCACACAAAACATTTCTTTTGTAAACTAAATACTTCTAGAAAACATAATAATGAAATTTCATGATAGTCCCTCAATAAAACCCAATTTCAATCAATAAAAACATGGGTTTTTTGAGATAAACTAATAATGATATTTCTAATCAATAAAAAAGAAAAATTTATCAATATTCAACCAAACATGTTATAGAATAGAATAGTGTTGTAGAATTTATCTAAATAGATTATGTTTAAAAAATTAATATAAGATTATTATATAGAAAAAATATTCTTTATATTCCAATATCAAAACCCAAAAAGATCTCATCTCCAAAAATCAAAGCCCATAGATATGGTCAAACATACTGAAATTGGTTTTATGGGGGGAATTCTCAAGTACATCTATTATGATATAGAAGAACAATATCCTAACCTTTTATCAAACAAACAAAATCTCAACAAAAAGTTGGAATTTGTTTTGAGATATTAATCTTCACCAGAAGTCATTAAGGGTTTCCTTAGAGGTCAAGAGAAATATAGAAGATTACATATGTAAACAATATAATCACATGATGTAAAATAAAAATGGATGGCTCTAATGTACTATTGATGTGATTTATGATTTCACATTTTAAATTTCTCAAGAGATAACATCCACTGATTTTTTTTCAATTAGTTTAATTTTCCAGGAGAAACTAATTTCAGGAATTTATTTGTTTTCACATCCTATATAGACCTGGAATAACCCCTCATTAATTGAAATGTTTTTTTAATCTTAACTAAAAAATTTATTGTGTGAAATTATATAAAAACATGATTTTTTCTTCTGAATTTTCATGAAACCACAACCGAATATATCAACCTCACACGCTAGTAAAAACATCCAGATAAATTATTCCAATAAAATAAAACATAAAATAAAAAGTATAAAAAGATAGCATAACAAAAATGTGGGGTACTGTAGATTTTACCACATCCACGCCTATTCTTTAATTTCATTCTTCCATTACAATTTTAAAAATATATATCCAAAAATTGAAATTCCTTATTAAATAATAATTTTTTAATTAGAAATTTACCAACAGAAAATGATATTTTTATCACTTTTAATGAAACATTTTAATTATATATTAAATTTATTTTTCAATAAGGTATATTTTTTTAATGATTATTATGCTTCAATATAGATATAATATTATGATTTGATCAAATTTCATTTTTTTGAAGGAAATATTTGGATAACGATTAATAATGATTATTTGAAACACATTTCTTTCCTAGGTGTTTATTATGAATTAATGAAACCATCTTAATATTATTTCTTTTTCATATTATATTATATGATGAGATGGTGAAATTTTAGTTCCTTTCTTTAGCTTATGTAATGACGATATGTTGAGGGTTTTAAAATATTATATCCCACATATGTATTGTTTTTAATCTATGATGGATGGGCCTGAAAATACATAAAATTCAAATGAATTGCATAAATACTTCTATCTCATTAGATATTTGGGACTATAGTGTGGATATAATGTAGTTTAGTACGGTCATTATTTCCAAAAATATAGTACTGGGAGGGGACCTTAACAATGAAAATGATGTAATGGGTAATGAAAATAATTTAATATGATAGTACTGGCCATGATCATTTACTATGTAAATTATATTTTATTTTTATGTGTATTACAAACATATATTTCATACTCTTATGATATGTTATCTTAGTACATGACTAAATGTTGAGGATTCAAAACACTGATAACATAAAAATTTTATTATTATTAATAATTATTATATGATTTATGATGAATAATATTTTTATGATTGAGAATAATTATCATTTGTTATGATCATGTTCTAATAACATTATTATTATCTTTTGATAACGAAAAATAATTGATTGATATCAATTTTTTACCCAGACTATGAATCTAAGAACACCCGTTTTATGATTCCTTTTCCCATATTATGAGTGATAGTTTTATATAGTATATGTATAATATGTGTTACTTGTGAGAAGTCATTAATGGGATATTTTGATGATAATTAATAAAATCTCATTATAATTTATATTATTTACTAAATACAATAACCCACTATATTTGATATTCTAATAAATCATGAAAATTATTTAATATTTATCTCTAATTATGTGATACTTATTTATGAAATCATTATCTAACATGAGTTGGCATTAGAGTTGTGTTAATTTATTAATAGGGAATATTATTAGAGAACATCATTGAATATGAGGGATAAAATTATAGGTATCACATATAATATTTAAATTTTTTAATTTATATATTTTTGTTTTCACATGAAAATTAATTCATTTATAGATACTAGAAAGTGGATGCTATTGTGTCATAGATGAATCTAGTTGTTCAAAATCTAGAATCGGTGGTTTTTGTATTATCTTAGTCATCAATGGTGCATGATGAGTGGGAATAAGAAAACAATTATAGCTTTAAACACTGAGGGGATATTCTTTTGACAAATTTATATTTTCTTTATGAATAGTTTTGATGAATTATTGGATAAAATCTAGGAAAAAAGATGATACACTATAGTTATATGCGATGAAAAAATTATCATGTGTTGAAAAAGTTAATTAAATTTTTTGACTTTATAAGAATTACATTTATAATAATATGTTTTTACCCTTATTTTTTATTCATGTTACTCAAACCAAGATAATAATATAAGTTTGTAGAAAATTTCATCTTATAAATATTTCAATTCATTATCTTGTTGAATTTAATGTTATTTTGGGACGAGAATTGAATTTTTATAGATATTATATTTTTTTCTAGGAATGAAAGTCATGTGGGATATTAAAAATATTTCTTGGAATGTATTTTCTTTGGAGGATTAATAAGAACAAAAAATTTATGTTAATTATATATGTTGGGTCTTACATCCTATTCATGAGGGATATTTGTCTCAAATGGTTATGGATAAACACACAGTAAAAAATATGCAAGTATTTCATTACTATATATATTTATTTTAAAATATATCTCATATTAAATCCCCATATCGTGAAATTGAATTTTCAATACAATTCATACATGGTGTTAAACTTCTATAAAGGACTTAAAATAAAATAGTCTTGATTGTGTTATAGGAATTGAAGAAGAAACACCTGGAGAATCATGACAAGTCATTCATATGCACAACAAACCATCATGGGGTTCATATATTCATATTTTATAAAAGAAAATAAATTTCATATTTTCTTTAATTATAAATAAAATAAAACAATACCTATCAAGAACAACTATCGTATACCCCATATTAATGAAAAATTTCATCAACTGTGTGGATCTCAATACTTTTCCAAGATTAACCACTGTTCTGTATGTCAACAATTGGGGTCAGGATATTGTATATACTGTTCAAAGTCCTCCATATAAGGTATTGTTATGCTGAATTTATATTTATTCTATTAGGACATGCTAATTCCCTCCTCAATATAATGGGATTTATTGAATAAATTCTCTAGATATTACATTGATTTTTGTGATGTAATAATTATAGATGAAATTCATACATATTAAAAAATAAATAATTTCATTTACATAATTAATGAATTGTGTTGATGAACTTGAAGAAGGATAATTTTTTTGATAAATAAAAAATTAAAATTTTTGCATAAAATGATACATTTTTTCCAAAAATAATCGCATGTTACTTTATATCAGTTGATCTTTAAAAAAGTAATTGAAAAATGTTATTGACCAACCAAGGTAACTATGATGAAATGTTTTATTGGGTTGGATGGATACTAGTGATACTTGTTGAAATATTTCACATTACCATCTAATAAACATTCCATGATTACAAATAAGAGTGTTTTATTCTTATGGAAATATAAATGCAAATAGAATTTTAAATAATTATACGGATGGTTCATCAGTTCACATGTGATTACACTACTAAAGATTAGTAAAGGGTTTTTGATATATAGAGATTCATCAGGGAGGGGAATTTGAAGAAAAATTTGGAATAATAATATGGTAGTAAATTATGTTATGTGATAATTGATGATTCTTGAGAAAAAAATACATGAACTGTGATTTAGAGTTGGATGGAGTAATTGTGGAATGTAAATTATATAGGAATTGTATTTATGGTTAAATAAGTGATATATTTTAATAGATCATAAAACCATAAAAATATATTTTAATGGAAAAAATTGAATATGAACTAAAGAAAATGGTTTTAATTTATTAAAGATTATAAATATTTAATAATATACCCTTTAATGTTAAACAAGGTGGATGTTTTTTGAGTTGAAATGAAATTCTATTTTATCCACGATTATCGTTCAATGTGATCCAATATTCTTCCATTTTAATAATATGGATATTAAAATCATAATGAAATGGGTTAAATCATTTAATTCTAATATTAATGTTGATCCATACATCAATGTGAGGATTAATGATATGTAGAGGGGTTATGTGGATCTTAAAATGATTCTAATAGATGTTCCTAATTTTAATAATACTAAACAGAGATCATCATTAATATTCTATGAAGGATCTATTATATGATGGATACAAAATATAATTCCATTCTATCCCATATGAATGATGAGTTATCTAGATCTGAAAGATTATTTGTGGTGGTATAACATTAAAAGGGATATTGAAAATATATATCTTAAAGTCTGGTATATTAAAATTATAAGGATCCATCCTTAAAACATAACATAATCTTGAATTAAACGAATAATTAACATTAGGGATCTTTTCATGTTTAGAGTTTCAGAGAATTAGGACATAACTATTAAATTTCATTTCAAATACAAAGTATACACTTCTACACAATTTCCATTTTTTCCATAAAATAAAAACTCTTTAAAAAAAGAGTCATGTCTAGTTCCATGTTTAATACAACACGACTTTTCATTGATCCCATCCATGACCCTATTCCACATTTTTCCCTATGAAAAACATTTCAAAAACTTGGGATGAGCATAAAAAGATTAGTAAGGGTTACACTAAGAGGGAAAACTGTTAATTTTTTAAAATAGAATATAAACCATGAATACTTTATCATAAGTAATAATTTTCACCAATATGATGTACGAAATAAATTTTAATGAATAAAATATCATTACTTATTCTTTTTTAGCCTTAATATTACCATAAAACGCATATAAAGAATTCATAACATATAAAGGTAACTTGGCGCATAAAAATACATAAATGGAATAACCATACAGTCGACTTCAACACATATTGCTAAATGGAATAGCCATACGACCAACTTCTCTACCCAATGCATTGGAGGTTATAATGTAACCACTTGTCCTGGTATTCACGGAATCACTAATCATTTGGTTTATCACGTAACCACCCGTCAAATTTCCATGTACCAATATAAAATCATAACACATACAACAAATATAATAGAAAGAAAACATTTCCACATTCCAATCACAATATATCATATAAATATATTGACATAAAAAATCCATTTTCAAAACCATTTTCAATAAAAAAATACATAAATGTGTATAAGGTATTTATTTTCTTTTAAAAACATTAAGGCTAGTTGAGGAACCCTAAGATCAAATAATACTCACGGCGGTGGAAAAGGTTATTGTCACCACTTACATTAAAAGGAAAATTCTTTTTGTCATTTAGTAAAATGAATTGCAGAAAAATATTACTTTTGAATAAAAGTAAAAGTAAAATGGGTTTATACACCTTATAAAAGAAATTTCTATATTAATGAAAATATGCCTCTGTGAAAGAAGATTGGGAAGAAGACCCTTACCTCGTGTCTGACTTAACTCGATCATTCTTTAATCTGATGAATAATAAAATAAAGATAATTTAAACTTGATTGAGAACATTTTTCAGGTTTATTATTACTTTTATATCACTTATTACCATGTTATAAACATTTTTTAATCATTTATGTTAATAATGTTTGTTTTGTCTATATTTGGTACTTGAGTCAAAAATGGACTTCTTATAATTACATGTTGTTCATGTGGTCAAAGTTTCATTATCTCCAGAATGATATTCATGATTTGGGTATCATATATATCATATATATCCAACATATACAAGTATTTATAATAGTACATAACATTTAGAGGTATGAAATGATATGCACCATTCACGGAGATGGTAAGTCGTACGTACGCATGAACAGTACTTCCATTTCTATTTCATATTTAATGGAATTAAAACATAATGATACAAAGTAGATTTATAATAACAGTATTTTATCATATATAATATCATTAAATAAATCATTTTTACGTACCACATATGGTATGAACGAGTCATATCACTTTGAGGGGGGTGGTAGTCCGCACTTCCTCTAATGAGATTATCGCGTTTACCTATAATGGAAACCATAAAGGCATGCTATAAATGGAAATTACCGAAGCATAAATAAAACATAAACATAATATATATCATATATAAATACATTTCCATCATAATGGCCACCATGAGAGGTGGTTGGAGGTAATCGAACAATCATCGTTTCATGAGGCGTTAGTTTTCCATCCACATAATCATTATGTTCTTCTTCTATTAGATGAAGGTGTGTGTAAATGTAGTTCGAGTACTTTTTGTAAAAACATCCTAGTATATTGAGGATACTATTTTTGTTAAAAAATAAAGGCATAAAAATAGTTTAGGGGTTGGAGAAGTTAAATAAAATAAAAGAAGTTAAGAGAAACCATTATCTTTAATTTGGGTAACTTCTTTTGATTTGAACCAAAAAGAGTTCTTGAAGAGCCTTATTCCTAATATTAGGCTTCTAAGTGGAGGATAAGGATGTAAGGAGATTAATTGTGCAGAGGTTGGATGATACAAGTGGTTTTAGAGGTGTGAGGAATTGGATAGAAGATGTCACATTTTATAAGGGAGTAGAGGGGGTTTTTAAGAAATTTTGAAAATATTATTTAATTATAAAATGATATTCGGTTTCAAAAGGTCCAACAATCATTAAGATCAAAGATAATGAGAGTCATATTCTAAATAAAATAATCCAATAATAATTGGTAATGTTTTGGAAAATATTTTAATCACTATAACTTATTTATTTAAATCATTTATTAATGAGCTAAAAATTGCATCATTATTGTGTCATACATAATATAATTAATTTGATATTTAAAAATTAAAAAACAAAGGCCATGATGTAGGAAATATTTTTAGATTTATAATTAATATTTATAGTTAAAAATATTGTTTATATAACACTATATAAAAATTAATTACTAAAAGATTTTTGCTTTTGTCATTTTGGCCTTTATATTAAATTAATTAATCTAAATTGCCATTATCACTCCAAAGTGGCTCAAAGGGGTCCCAAAATCGACCCAAATATGTCCATGGTTGTAAATGACTCGACCAATAAGGTTGAAACATGTTTTAAGGTAATTTAAATTATTATAATATTCTTTTTACAATCAATTAACCAATTTACCTTTAACCGCAGTAAATAAAAGTCAAAAGTTACTATTCCCAAAAAATTATTTTCATCTTATTGAACAACATTTTAGTTCCTACTAATGACTATGTATGTCAAGTTTTTGAAATTCAATTCATAGAAGCATTAAAATTTAATTTAAATCCAAAAGTCTGTTTTTTAACTACTAATAAGTTGTTTCACTATTCATCAAAAATTGAAGTTTTTCAGAAAAATACCAAAAAATCAGCCTATGATTTATTTGATATTATGAATTAAAAAATGTTGTTTGTTTTAAAAAATTAAAAACATAAAAGTTTCATTAATTAATTCTAAAATTAATTCCAGTTGTTAAATCAAATTGCATGTTTTTAAGAATCAATAACTATCTAAAGATCGACACTTTTTTTATATCCAATTTCAAAGTGAAATTAATTTCAATGACCAACATTGGATTAAATGTTAAAAATATATTATAATGGAACATTAAAACCAATTAAAAATATAATCTAACCATATAAAAAAATTATATTGAAAAATAGTTTTGAATTATAATACAATATTTCTAACTATTCATAAAAAATGAACTTTATCGAAAAAATTCCAAAACATTACACAAATTAAATTTTAATGTCACCATTATAAAGAAGTATTTTATTTGATCAAATAGAATGTATTAAAATGACAAAAACTATATTTAATGTGGGTTCACCATTAAAAGGTGGTAAATCGACCTTTTAATGTAAATTAGGCTTCAAATTAGATTCATTCACATTTTAAGCCTCTGATTGTTTTTTGGATAAAAGTAAATATATTTAACAATCATGTATAAAAATATTTTAGTTAGTTTGGTTCATTCCCATGAATACAACTGCTCAGAGTTAACTTATATTTAAAATAATAATATTATATTATTAGTGTGCAACGTATGATTTCAAAGAAACCCATTGTTGCGTATCAGGTACACTATCAAACATAGAAACCCCTTTAAAGTAAAATTAATATTTAATTCCAAAATATTAATAAATATCAAATATGTCTTCTTCTTTATTTAGCTGGGATGTTACATCCTTCCCCCCCTTTTGGGAGTTTTGTCCTTACAATTTTTATTCAGTTATCAAAATAAGTGGGGGTATTTATCCCTCATAGAATTTTCATATTCCCACCTTGCCTCTTCAACCATGTGGGTTTTCCACAAAACCATTACCTGGTGAATTATCTTATTCTGCAACACTTTCTCTCTATGGTCAAGAATCTGGACTGGTTGTTCCTTATAAGAGAGATTATATTCCTACTGAACTACCTCTGGACTCAAAATATGAGATGGATCTGACCTATACTTTCTCAACATCGAAACTTGAAAAACATTGTGTACTTGAGATAAACATGGAGGTAAAACCACTCTGTATGGAGCTAATCCATCTTTCTCCAGAAATTCATAAGGTTCAATGAACCTTGGACTCAAATTTCCCTTCTTACCAAAATGCATCACACTTTTCCATGGAGATACATTGAGAAAGACATGATCACATACCTCAAAAGAAAGATACTTTTCGTGGTTATCCGTGTAACATTTCTGTCTGCTCTGAGCTGTTCTCATTTGCTTCTGAATCATCTAAACTTTCATTGCCATCTCTTCTACCAATTCTGGTACCTTCAGCTTCCTTTCACATACTTCATCCAAATAGCTATAGTTTGACAATGCTTTCTATATAATTCTTCAAATAGAGCCATCTGTATACTGGAATGAAAACTATTATTATATGAAAATTCATCAAAAGAAAGATATTGGTCCCAACTTCCCCGATAATCCAGTGAATAAGCACGTAGCATATCCTCCAAGGTCTAAATTTTTCGTTCTGAATAACCATCTAATTGAGGATGAAAAACTGTACTAAAATTTAATTCAGTAACCAATGACTTCTGAAGTCCTTTCCAAAAGTTAGATGTATACCTGGGATCATGATCAGATACAATGGATAGGGGAACTCAGTGCAACCTGGCTATCTCTTTAACATATAATCGAGAATGTTGATCTAGAGATAAAGTATTTCTAATATGATGGAAATGATCAGATTTAGTCAATCGATCAACTATTACACATATTAAATTATTAACTCGATATGTTTTTGGTAATCCCATAATAAAGTCCATGGATATATTTTCCCATTTCCACTCTAGCACTAGTAAATGCTGAACTATTTTTTTAATTAAAAACCACTCTGATTTAACCTACTGACAAGTCAAACACTTCACAGTAAAATCAGTAATATCTCTTTTCATTCCATCCCACCAGTAATACTCCCGATGATCTCTGTACATCATAGAACTGCCCGGATGAACTGAAAATGGAGAACTATGAGCTTCACATAACAACTCATTCATCAACTGTGAATCACAAGGCACACATAATCTCTTCCCAAACCTCAAAACATAATCATAATCAACATTAAAATCGGGATACATACCCTTTTTAACCATGTTTACCTTTTTATACAACTCACTATCTTCTTTCTGCACTTTCATTATTCTATTTGATGGAGATGATTTCACTGACACCAGAAACAAAACAAAAGAATTTTCTTCACCAAAAAAATCTATACAAAAGTTTATCAATTCAAAAACCAAATGATCTCATTCCAAACGTTGAATGGATAATGATAAATTACTTTTTTGACTTAAAGCATCATCCACTTTATTTGTTTTTTCCGTATGGTAATGGATCGTGCAATAATAATCCTAGATTAATTACATCCATTTCCTCTGTCTCATGTTTAATTATTTATCTGGGAATATATACTTCAAACAAATTGATTAGTATATATTTCATAAATTTCGCCATACAAATGATGCCTCCAAATTTTGAAAGAAAAAACAACTGCTACTAATTCCAAATCATGTGTAGGGTAATTTAACTCATGAGGATTCAACTGACGTGAAGAATATACAATTACCTAATCATTCTACATTAGGAATAATCCAAGTCCTTTCAACTAAGCATCCCTTTAGATAAAAAAATCACCATTTCAAAATGGTAGTGCTAAAACTGGATAATTCATCAATCTTCTTTTCAATAACTGAAAACAATCATCACATTCTTTTGTCCAAATGAACATAACACCTTTTCGAGATAACATAGTCATTGGACTAGATATAAATGAAATTGTTTGAAAAAACTCTGGTAACAACCTGGAAAACAAATAAAACTATAGATATCAGTTATATTTTTGGGTCTTTTCCATTCTTCAAAAACTTTTGTTTTAGGAGGATCAACAGTTATGCTATTTTATGAAACAATGTGTCCAAGGAATGAAATTTGTTGTATCTAAAACTCACTGTTGCTGAATCTCCCAAACAATTTCTTTTCTTTTACAGTTTGTAAGATAACCCTTAAATGAATTTCATGTTCATCTTTACTTTAGGAATAAACAATAACATCATCAATGAACCCAACACCAAACATATCATAGAACTCAAGGAAAATTCTATTCATAAGATCCATGAATACAGTAGGTGCATTGGTTAAACCAAAAGGCAAAACTACAAATTCATAATGGCCATATTGAGTATGAAATGCAGTCTTTGTAATGACTACTTCTTTCACTTTCAACTAATGGTACCCCGATATCAAGTCAATCTTCGAAAAATACAGAGTTCACTGGAGATGATCAAACAAATCATCGATATAAGGTAAAGGATACTTATTCTTAACAGTGATGTTATTCAATTATCTATATTCAATGCAAGGTCTCATTGAACTATCTTTATTTTTAACAAACAACAAAGGAGAAACCCAAGATGATGTGCTAGGTCGAATGAAAACATCATCTAATAACTCATGCAATTTATTCATTAACTCTAAAAGTTCAATTTGAGCCATTTAATAAGGGGGTTTGGAAATTGTCTTAGCATTAGGAACTAATTCAACAGTAAATTCAATTTCTCAGTTAGTTATAATACAAGGAAACTCAATAGAAAAAACCTGAAGGTACTCATTTACCACTGGAACATCCTTAATCTCAATACTTTCTTTATTTTTAACAATATGAGCAAGTTAACATTCATTTCCTTCTATGACTAGTTTCTCAACTTCTTGACATGTTATCAAAATCAAGGGTTCATTATTGTACACAAACTGTAAATCATTATGAAATGAATCCTCATTAGCTCTGGAGTCAATATTATCATGATAAAAAGACATCCAATCCATAACCAAAATAACATCAAACTCTACTACAAGAAAAAATAATAAGGTTTGTAGGTAGATTCTTTCTGCACACAAGAATAGGAATTTTCTTATGTTTTCTTTTTATCTCAACATTTTCTCCATGTTTTTTTACCATAAGTTTTGTATTCATATCTTGAGATGGAATTCCCAATTTATTAGAAAACGTCTCAGAAATGAAAGAGTGTGTAGACCCTGAATCAAACAACACATTGGCATAATCTAAACTAAAAAAAGTGCACCTGATACTACATCGTTTGATGGACCAACATCTGCTGAAGTAGTCACAAATGATTTCACCACCCCATTTTTCTTATAGTCTAGTTGCTTTCCCTCAGTTGAGTTATTTGTTGGACACACATTTGCATAATGACCCATTTGATTACACTGAAATCATCTTACTCATGGATTTTCATTTCCTGCTTGATCATCTTCCTTACAATTGTGAGAAATATGAACAGACTTAAAACACTAGATGCACATTCCAGACATCGATAAACATTCTCCAGGATTCATTTTTCCACACTTATCCCAATTTGGAATTTTAATTTTCTTACCTCTAGGATTCTTTGATGAATTCATTCCCTTTGAATACCAATTGGACCTCTTATTATGATTTTTTTCAATGAACACCTGATCATCATCAAACTAAATTTCCTCATTCTACATAAATTGAACAAGTTTTTCATAACTTTTAAAATCACAAGAGGCTAATGCTCTTTGAAATTGTGGCTTTAGTCTAGAGTAAAATTGATTTATCTTACAATCAAGATCTCGGATTAATTTTGGTGCATACCATGCATGTCGAGTGAGATTTTCTTCATAAGCGTCCACTGATTCATCCTAATGCCTCAATTCCAGTAAATGGTTTTCCATCCAATGATGAACCACCTTTGAAAAATATTTCTCAAGAGAAATACCTTTCATTTCATCCCAAAAAGTTAATCAATATCCTCACTATCCTTGATATTTTTCACCATCAACCAACAATGATCAACTACACATTCAAAACAGTAAACACAGAGACTAACTGTTTGATGTTTTGAAAACCCCATAACATCAAAAATCGTCTCCAGTGCATTAATCAAAATTTCATCTAGAACAGGGTCAGATGATCCTCTGAATTATGGTGGATGTTGCCTCATGAAATGTTCCACTACTGACATGTTCCTCTATGGTTGATCTGGCTAATCACATGCATGAATACCACCACCATTTATAGATTGAGTGAACTATTTCATCACTGCAACAAACTGTTCAGTTCTAATTCTGACCATCTCAAGTTGCTGATTGGGAAGGTTTTCTTCCTCATTATGTCATCCTAACATAGCTACCATGTTTTCTCTACAGAAAACCATTCTGAACAAAGAAATATCTTAGGTGAAGAAACATGGTAATCTATAAATGCTATATGATTTCAATATTAACATAAATTACGTTGTGGATATTAATTTAACAATACCCTAACTATTAAAGTTATCTAAACCTACCTTTGTTACCAACTATAAGGACCCAACATTAAAACATTACACAATATTGAATTAATCAAATAATTCACATTGAGGATATTTTCCGGTTTATAGTTTTAGATATTTATCACATAACTATTACATTTCATTTCAAATACAATGTAGACACTTCTACACAATTTTCAATTTTTTCATAAAATAAAAACTCTTGAAAAAAAGAGTCATGTCTAGTTCCATGTTTAAGACATAATGATTTTTCATTGATCTCATCCTTGACCCTATTCCACATTTTTTCCTGTGAAAAACATTTCAAAACCTCAGGATGAGCATAAAATTCTTATCAAGGGATACACAAATAATGAAAACTGTTAGTTTTCCAAAATAGTAGTTAAACCATGAATACTGTATCGTAAGTAATACTTTTCATCTTTATGATGTATTAAATACTCTTTACTGAATAAGAGGTCATTACATAAATTTTTGTAACCATAATATTACCATAAAATCCATTTAAAGAATAGATAACATATAAATGTAACTAGGGGCATAAACATACTTAAATGGAATAACTATACAGTCGACTTCCACACATATCACTAAATGGAATAGCCATACGACCAACTTCCGTACCCAATGTATTGGAGGTTATAGCGTAACCACCCATCCTGGTATTCACGGCACCACCCGTCATTTAATTTATCACGTAAAAAATCGTCAAATGTCCAAGTACCAATATAAAATAATAACACATACATCAAATATAAATGAAGAAAAACATTTCCACATTTCAATCAAAATATATAAAATAAATATATTCACATAAAAAATCCATTTTCAAAACCATTTTCAATACCAAAAATACATAAAAGAGTATATAGTTTTTATTTTCTCTTAAAAGCAATACGGCCTGTTGAGGAAGCCAAAGATCAAATAATACTAGTGGAGGAGGAAAAGGTCATTGTTAGCACATATGTCAACAGAAACATTCTTTTTCTATTTTTAGGAAGTGATTCCGTTTGATTAATTGTCAAAGTAAAATGGCTTTATTCACCATATAAAATAAATATGTGTATTAATGAAAATATGCCTTAATGAAAGGAGATTGAGATAAAGTCTCTGACCTCGTGTCTGACTTGAATCGATCAATATTCAATCTCCTAAATAATAATAAAAATTTAATTTCTAATTTCTTGAAAAAAAATTCATGTTTATTATTCCTTTAATATATCTTATTACCATGTTATAAACATTTTTTAATCATTTATGTGAATAATGTTCGTTTTGACGATATTTGGTACTTGAGTCAAAAATGGACTTCTTATAATTATATGTTCTTCATGTGGTCAATGGTTCGTTATATCCAGAATTATATTCATAATTTGGGTATCATATATATCATATATATCAATCATATACATGTATTTATAATTGTACATAACATTTAGAGGTAAGAATTGAAATACATTGTTCATGGAGACCGTAAGCCGTACGTACACATGAACGCTACTTCCATTTCTATTTCATATTTAATGGAAATAAAACATAATGATACAAATTAGTTTTATAATTCCAGTATTTTATAATATATAATATCATCATATCTATCCTTTAAACATCCCACATATTGTATGAACAAGTCATATCACATTGAAGGGGTGGTAGTCTGCACTTCCTCTAATAAGATTATCACGTTTACCCATAATGGAAACCATAAATGCATCCAATAAATAGAAATTACAGAAGAATAAAGAAAAAATAAACATAATATATATCATATATATATACAGTTCCATCATAATGTCCACCATAAGAGGCGGTAGGAGATAATCGAACAATCATCGTTTCGTAATGCGTTAGTTTTCTATCCACAGAAACATTAGGTTCATCATCCATTAGATAGAGGGGTGAGTAAGTGTAGTTTGAATGCATTTTATAAAAACATCCTAGAATATTGAGAATAATATTTTTGTTAAAAAATAAATGGATAAAAATTGTTTATGGTTAGAGAAGTAAAATAAAATATGAGAAGATAAGAGAAGTTGTATCCTTTAATTTGGGTAACTTCTTCAGTTTTGAACCAAAAGGACTTCTTGATGTGCCTTCTGACTAAGTTAAGGGTTCTTATAGGAGGAGAGAAATGTTTGTAGATTATGTGGGTAGAGTTTGGATGAGAAAAAAGTCTTGAGAGTTTTAAGGAATTGATTAGATGTGGTCTCCTTTTATAAGGGAGAGGAGGGGCTCTTTAGGAAAGTGTGGAAAAATAATTTTATTATATAATGATATTCAGTTCCAAAAGGTCCAAAAATAGTTAAGGCATAATATAAGGTGACTCATATTAGAAATAAATTCATCCAATAAGAATTGGAAATGTTTTGTATAATATTTTAATTGTTATAATATTATGTATTTAAATCATTTGTTAATGAGGCAAATAATGAATCATTATTGTGTCATACATAATTTAATTTATTTGATGTCTAAAAATTATAAAAAAAATTTATTGATGTATGAAATATTTTTAGCTTTATAATGAATATTTATAGATAAATATATTCCTTATGTAACACCATATAAAAATTAATTATTAACAGATGTTTTATGTCATTTTGGCCTTTACTTTAAATTAATTAATCTAAATTTTCATTATCACTCCCATGTGGCTTAAAGTGGTCCCAAAATCGACCCAATGATGAAGATGGTCGTAAATGACTCAACCAGTATGTTTTGCACAAGTGTGAAGGTAATTTTTAATTATTACAGCAATCTTTTTACCTTTAATTATCCTATTTACCTTTAACAACGATAAATAAAAGTCAAAAGTTACGATGCCCCAAAAATTATTTTCATCTCACTGAACAACATTTCTGTTCTTGATAACAACCATGTATTTTGAATTTTCTAAATTCAATTAATATAAGCGTTAAAATTTCATTTAAATCAAAAAGTCATTTTATTTACTACTACTAAGTGGTTTCACTATTCATCAAATATTGATGTTTTCAGAAAAATCACAAAAATTCAGCCTAAGTATTATTTGATATTCTGAATTCAAAAATGATTTTTATTATGAAAAATTCAAAAAATAAAAGTTTCATTAATTATTTTTAAAATTAATTCCAATTGTTAAAACAAATAGCTTGTTTTTATGAAATAATAACTATCAAAATATCGACACTTATTTATGTTAAATTTCAAAGTTAAAATTAATTGCAATGACCAACATTGGATTAAATGGTAAAAATATAATCTAATTAAACATTAAAACAAATTAAAAAGATAATCTAACCATATAAATAAATTATATAAAATCACAGTGTTAAATTAAAGTACAATATTTATCACTATTCATTTAAAAATGAACTTTATCGGGAAAAAGACAAAAATTTACACAATGTAATGACACCATTCTAAAGAAGGATTTTATTTGGTAAAATATAATGTATTAATGTGACCAAAACAATATTTAAATAGGGTTCACCTTTAAATGGTGGTAAATCAACCTTTTAATGTAAATTATGCTTAAAATTAGATTCATTCACATTTTATGCCTCTAAATTTTTATAAGATAAAATTAATAATATTTAACAAACATGTCTAATCATATTTTATTTACTTTTGTTCATTACAACCAATACACCAGCTAGGAGTTAACATCCATTTAAAATAATAATATTATATTATTAGTGTGCAACGTATGATTTCAAAGAAACCCGTAGTTTCATATCATGTACGCTATCGAACATAGAAACCCCTTTAAAGAAAAATTAATATTTAATAAAAAATATTAATAAATTTGAAATATGTCTTATTCTTTCTTTAACTAGGATGATATTAAAATGATATATTTATAGTCCACCAATTTATTTAAATATAAAATTTACTTCCATTATAAAATATTTCTCAATTGATGAAAATTCTAGGATATACATTAAATGAGTGGTAAGGTTTTATAGAGTGCCACTTTTTTTATATATTGTCAATATCATTAGATTACCTTGATGTTCAGGATAATTCTTCTTCGAGATTTGAATATTGAGTAAAACATTATCCCTATATATCAACCTATGATTTTTTTTTCAGAGTGGACAATTCAACCACGAGAGTATATGTTGAGGTCAACTTCTATAGATTTTTTCGGTGACCAAGATTAACTTCTTCCAATGATAGAATTTTTGAACATCAACAGCTTTCACTCGATCATTCTGATGGATATATATGATGACCTCTATTGTCGGAATTTAATAAGACCAATATATTTGGATAATATTGGACAATGAATTCTATTTCGACATTAGATAACTGAAAATTGGAATGAAAGTTAGAACTATATAGAATCACATCAGGGAACGTCAACGTTAAAAGATATTTTATACTAAAAAAATCATTTGTTTGACATTGGGGATAAAGTATACATCTGAATATATCCTTGGAAGAATATTATGAGAATAAAAAATGATAATGTTTATCCCTTGATATATCAACCCCTATAAAATTCTTTATTACAACTGGATTGTTTCTTATAACATGGTGTTTTTATGAAACTATCTCATGTTCGCAATGTGTTCCATGTATCCCTCCAGAAGAAGTGCATAAATAATCCTTCAAACATAATGAAGTCAAAGCATACACCAATAGATCATGATCTCTATTATAAGGTATTATTACGGGATATTTTGTGTTGAATAAAGAAACTAAATTGAAATAATCCCACTCACCCGGTCAATGTTTTTTGCTAAAACAATTCCTTTCACAAAGGAACATGTGAATATTATGATGTGATGAAGTATAAGTATCCTCAATTTTTTGTTTGTTAGTGGTGAAATTTGGATAATGAAATTATTATATGCCATTATAATTTAACACTTTTACAATTTATAATAATCTTCCCTATATATAAATATAAATTCATTGATAGATGACATTATACACAACACCAATTTTATAATACAGTGATATATTATTTTATTATTATTTAATGGTTTTCTTTTTATATAAAAACCATGTTATTAGAGGTTATGAATAGGTCAAAATAAAGTATATAATTATTTTTCTTTTTATATATATACGATTAATTAATTTTTATAAATTTTTGAAAAATGAAAATAAAATCATTTTAATATATGAATTGAAATTTTTCAGTAAAATATCTTCTAGGAATCCAATATGATATTATAATAAAATAATATATCAATTAATATTGATTATTTATTTAAATATAATTTATAAATAATATATTTAATTATTGTTTTATCATTCATCTAACTATTTTTACAAGACATGGAATGAAGCAAAACTCAATTTTATGCCTAATAATATATTCTTCCTCCGAAAAACGACTTTATTTCATTGTATGTACATGTATAAAAATGATTTAGTGATATATGAAGACCAAAGATAATAAAATGGACTGCATATTTTTGATATTAATAATTAATATAATATATACAGAACACAGTTTTTTAGTACGAGTAATAATATAGGAAAAAATCATTGCTATGGTAATGGATAAAGGGGGATATATAGTGGTTAAAATAAATATATATGAGTTACATGACTAAAAACATGTTTAAATTATATTTTGAATATTTTGAATCTATATATTATAATCATTAATGAATAATCTTTTTGGAGGAATTGTTTTTTGTGTAAGAAACTAATATATTTCAATTTTTGTAAAAATCCAACTCTACCCTCTAACTCCCTTATAAAAGAATACCACCTTGTTAATTATCTCTAGAATTAAAAGTCTAAAAAATTAGTAAATACATAAAAAATAATTTATTTATATCCTTACACAATTCGTATATGTTATATTTTATCATCATATCACCATTTCATGGCATAATGTGTAAGACAACAAGGATTTCTAAATTAAGAGGTATAACACTTTTCATTTTATTTTCAATATTATATCATCTTATTTATTCAATAAACCTATTGTATACATCATGATATAAAAAATATATTATAAAAAATATATTTTGTTTTCATTATTTCCATGATTAAACCATTATTCAACTTATATTATGTTAAATGGAAAACAGAAGCATCATTCACATGTTCCTTTGGACTACAACCCCATGAATTAATGTATATCCTTTTTCATCATGAGAATTAATTTTTTTTATTATAATGGATTTAATGTATGAGAGAAACACTTTGGGATATACCTAACATAGAGATGGGGGTGAATCAGTTTTGGGTACTTTTGAAAAAATTTATATCTTTTTATCCCTGTACCTCTTGACCTGTTAGGATATTGATTCTCTTATTCTTTTTTCCTTATTTCATGCAATAATAGAAAGATGTAAAAATATGCATATAATATTTTTACATGTTACACCACTCAATAAGAGTATCTACATCCTTTACATGCATGGATATGACTAGTTCCTAGATTCTCCAGTATGATGTGATATTTCGTTTCATTGTAGTGTCTTGGAAAGCAATACTCTAGATAGTGTGAATCCCTACACATTTAAGGAGGGTGTAAAACAATCATCTTCAATGGACTGGTAAAATCATAGTCCAACTTGTCACTTATCGCTGGTTCTTTATACCACCTATAGAGATAGTCTTATTACTTATTCAAAATTTAAGTTATACTTTAGTCTTCATTAGTGATCCTCCATTGGTTACTTGCAAATATATAGGCATGCAACCCTTATTTAGTTCTCTTATTCTCATGCCCAAAAACCAACTTCATTAGTTCTTCAACTTTATTCTTTTTAGTTTTATATCTAACTACACTAATATTATTCTTTCATTATCTAGAATCACATACACCAATGTGATTATTGAAACACTAAGGATCAACTCACTTAGAACCATCTAAATTAATCTACCTTGAATAAGTTTTATCCATTAGTTGGGCATAATCTCTTCTTCTTCTTCTTCTCTTCGTTATCATTGGTATAGTATAATAATGAATAGTACTATAGTGTCTTAATAACTTTCTTCAATTATCAATACCAATAAAAAATTGTATTAGTATACCACCTTATTCCTTAGTGTAGATATCAATTGATTTTCATTTCTAGTTCTTCTTCATATAGAAAAGAACAAAAATAGATTTAAACACAAATTGTGTAACTGCGGTTCTACTTCTCTTAGTGATACCGAATGGTTCACGGTACTTACTTCTTCACAAAGTCACTTCATGAGTTCTATGTACGTATTTACGGCCCGAGGGACCGCAATCTTTCATTCATCCCCTTATGGGTGACTTGTTTGAAAAATTAAAAACTTGTGCACAACATTCAACTTTTATTGTAGAAGAACTCTTACGCGCAATGTCAATCTTGCGCACAACTCTCTTCTTGTGTGAACTTTCTCATTTTTATGTGAAACTCTATTTACTTTGCACACTCGCCTTTACTTAATTTTTTTGGCACATCAGAGCTCATAATTTTTATAAGTGTCGATCATTACAAATGATAGGCGGCTAATTCTTATTTATAAACCTCGTCGAGCCCTGCACGCAAAAACCCAGATGTGTCGTTCAAGATCCTGATGCATCGCGCAAAATCCCGTTTGACGTCGCATTGGGTGTGTAAGTTTATTTTGTGCACTTCATGAATATTTAATGGACATCATGAATTTACATTTTTCGACATTTTGACATCAAATCATTTATTTCATGCATCATTCCAAACTCCCTTCAATCATGTGTGCAAAAACCAATCTTTCCCACATGCCTTTGCTTTTCCAAATTTCTATGTTCAAATCATGGAACTCCGCCTACTTTAAACACAAAAATATATCTCTAGTATTGCACGCATTATTCATTTCCAATATCACATTCCTCCATCTCCAACTATTCAGTCCAAAAAATTTGTCAAACACTGGGAAACAATGCCACCTTAAAATATTTTTCGGCAAGAACACAAATGCTACTTCACTGTCATCTGTATTATTCAACAAACAACTTCTTTCATCACAAAACATATCCACTGTGATATACAGGCATTTACCGAACACCATTAGCATAATCATATTTTAAACAGAAATTAATACAACTTCCTTCTCTTCCACTATAATCTTTCATTCCAATCAAAACTGAATATAACTAGCATCACCTTTTACTCCCCCTTTCCATAAAAAGTCTTGCATCACAAGATCTAATAACTTATGATATTTGTGAAAAAAAATTCATAAAATCAGCATCTAATGTGATACAATGTGAAATTCATAGCAACCTCAGAATGCTATGCCCATCCACATTCTCTCTTCTTTTTCCACCATCATTCTATAAGTCATACAAAGCATACGATTCTATTCTTCATGTAAGCTCATGTAGGGTTCTCATGAAATCATGACTAATTTCATGGTCTTCTTCAAATCCTAAATATTATTTAATAATTCATAGATAGATGATACTTCGCCATTATTCATTATTGTAATCAGTATGTCACCATACACACATATTATTTGAACATAGGATCTGTTCAATAATGTTCTGAATTTTCTTCATGGAGAATTTTACAAAAATGACATTTAATGATATTATTTCATAAAAATTTTCCAAGAATCTTCACTTAAGCAAATATTCATTTAATTTGGAGTCCTACTTTATCTTCATCTTCATTTTGACCATTATTGACAATTGTTGACAACAAATACAATCTTCACATGCATAGTGGTCCCAACGATGTACATATTTTTTATTTTGGACAATTTATTTTCATATTTATTATAATATATTATCATATAATTATAATATGTTATCTACCTTTATACAGTACCATCTCTGTTTAAATTATAAAGACACTCTTGTGTATGTGTCGACTATTGCTTAAACAAAGAGATGTGATACTCTTTTCAGTAACAATTTATATGAAAGGTAGTAAGGATATAGTTATTGAATATATATCATATTTATGATATAATAATTATTTTGGAAATATTAATTATTATTTTCCTTTATTTGGATTTATCCATCAAAATTTGAAAGAATTACTCATGTGATTATATGGACTACCGTCTCCATGAGGTGGTGTCTTTTATTTTTTATCACCACTTTGTATGAATCATTTTAAAAGTGGATATTATTAATAAAAATGATACCAAAGAAATTTTTATGATTATAAACATGATGTAACCATGAAAATGTTTCTTCTACCAGATCCATAAAACCAAAACATTAATGAATAAAAGACAAATTTCCCCCCAAATGGTCAGTTTATTGTTTAAATTATTATAAAAGGATAATTAAAAATTACAATTTAATTATATTTAGGGTGATATATATGATTATTATTATGGAATATATGTGTAACAAATATATATTTTTAAAAATTTATATCATTATTTTTATGATGGAATAAGGTAATTGTGGTAAGGGACGTATGTTAAAATCTCATTTAATTTATGGTATTTCAACCAAAAATTAATATTTAACAAAACTATAGAAATTTTTCCTTTATAAAAAATTAATCTTTATTATCATGTGGTTATTCTGAGATTTTTTATCTATTGGTAAAATTTTTCTCTTTGGAATACAAAATAATAAAATTCAATAAATAAATATTTAACATTAACTGTACATTGGTCATTGAAATTTATATTTCATATCCATCATATTCTAAATTGTATTATGGATATTTGTTGATATTGATATAATGTTTCTAAAATTCCATTTTTTAGTAAAGTGAATTTTTTTTAATTAATGAGGAATATTTTTAATTGAATGATTTCTGAAACTCCTGTCTTTTAATTTTTTTTAAAAAAGTGTGAAAATAATCTATTATTTTATCTTATGTGACATAAATGGACTTTATTGTAGTAATGATCATGATTTTCATTGAATCCTCAATTAAAAATTTCTTTGTTTATTTTCAATGGATTGAAATTTCACATTATTCTAGTAATTTTTACATAATATTTTATCTAATGAGAGGTATATTATATGCATGTTTTCAAGGAGTCTTTTGAATGATCATTCAACATTATTATTTAACAATATAGACTTTATTTTAAGATATATTATGCTTCCTTGTGAATATGATCATATGATAACATCGACATTTATCCTCTTTATTTCTTATAATGATGATTATTTATGGATGATTCTAGAAAACCTATTTCATTCCCTTGGGATAATTTTGTTATGATGAAACCTTTATAATAACTATTTCTTTTACATAGTTTATTATATGATGATATAATGAAATGATTATAAAACCATCTATGATCTCCACTATTTATTTAATGATGCCATGATGAATGATATATGATCTTATATAAGACATATGTGTAGTTTTCATTATGTGACAGGTGTTTAATAAATTATATACCTCTCCAA
Source organism: Viscum album (assembly GCA_963277665.1). Classification (NCBI taxonomy): domain Eukaryota; kingdom Viridiplantae; phylum Streptophyta; class Magnoliopsida; order Santalales; family Viscaceae; genus Viscum; species Viscum album. Next base: position 1,512,185,453 of record OY728131.1, read on the forward strand.
TGTTGTTGGTAAATATAGAAATTGAATGTTATAACAATGATTGGAATTGGGATTGAACTGATTTTTGTAAGGAGATCTATCCAATAATATTGTTTTGGAAGAAAACCTTGATAAAAGAAAATATTGAATGATAAGTGTGCCCAATCCACTATTATAGTAATTCTAGTATTTCATAACTAAAGAAATGATTTTTTTTCATTTGATTATGTCACAAAATAAAATCATATACATATGATATGTCTATGTGGGTCATGATTTATTATTGATTATTCCTTAGAATTATATATATTTTTTATGAAAACCAATAATTCCATGATTTATTATTCATGATATTTTTCTACTTGTTTATAATTATAACAAGTTATAACCATATTATAATAAAATTATTCTTATTTTATAGATATTTAAGATATTTTCTTAATATATATATATATTATATTTACCTATATTGATCATTTTTAATAAGCTATAATTTTGTTTCCGTTCCCTAGGTTATGAAGAATTTTTTTTATGTAGCATATATGTAATATGTGTATGACATGAGAAGAATATTTTGGTATATGATAAAGATAATTCTTTAAGAAAGTGATATTTTATCTTAAATATAATGAAACAAAAACATTACTGTCTACTGGATATTTTTATAATAAAATGTATTAAGTAATCATATCTACTGATGTAAAATTTATTTATGATGTTATTAGCGTAAATTAGATGACCCTGAGACATCCCAACACTATCATACATGTATTTTAACTATTTCCCATAACCTAAAAACTATATATCAGAAAGTATAAAAAACAATATCCAAAAGGTTTAATGTCTTTATGATAATCTAAATAAAATTTTTATAAATTTTTTTATTCAACTTCTTTGTCAAACACCTCTATAGAAGAATCCTTTTACACATAATCACATATAGGATTTCCTAATAAAGACAATATGAAATTGAAATATGTCAAATTAATATATTGGGAGAACTTATAAATGAATTCTAATGGTATATATAAAAATCCCATGACAAATAATAATAATAGGTGAAATATATGAGTACAGTTATCATTGAAAAAAAATAATTTTCCATAAGGCATGATGGAACGATATATAACCTCAAAAGTTCAAATATATATAATAGAGTGAGAATATATATTCATAAAAAAATAACCCACACTACAGAACATAACATTGAATTGAGGCGTAGCATAAAATTCTTCCAAAAAATTATCATTAGAAACCATAACATAGGGAATCATGCATCAAAAAAATTTGTCAGATAACATAGTTGGCCTTGCATCATAAACATGGATACCATAACATAGTAGGCAAAAAATTATATTCTTATATACCATAATACAGTGGATTGAGAATCATAATCATACATCCTAAATTTTAGTGGGTCAAACACCATAATATTCAATCCCAAATCATGGAGGATCATGAATCATAATATTTTTATCCCACAAAAAAGATTTTGGGAATAATAGTCTACACCACATAATGGATCTATTATCATACCTCATGACCTATAGTTATATCATGAGAAATAAATTTTTTACCAAAATATTAGAGAGATATATATGGCACCATCCAACATATAATGAAAAATATACATATTCTCTAAATGATGTTATTCATTAACTCTACCATGTGAAAACTAACTTAATTAAAATTTGATTATTGAAATTTTCCATATGTGTCACATAAAAATGAATCATTATTTCTATTAATTGGAACTAGAATTTAATATTCAAAAAGATATCTAATGATTGTATTTATAGGATGATTATAATCATTACTACATATGATATATATAATATTCAAATATAGAAAAAAGATAATGTCATTTCAAAAAATCATTTTCAAAAATCATTTTTACCATTGTTGTAAATAAAAAATTTATATATGATTTTTCTAACTAATTTTACTAAAGATCGAATCTTTGAAAAATACAATTAAATGAACCACTAATAATATAACATTCTTAAGAAATAAATTTTATGTCAATAATATTATATTAGAATATAATTTTTCCAAACCTATTACGAAATGTATCCATAAGTTGTTTGTAGTTTTATAAGAAATCAGTATTTTAGAAAGAGTTTAAAATTTTAATTTTTTAATGGATAAAAACTGGGATGTAAAAATTAAGGATGATATTAAATATGAGTTATATAAAATAAGGGAATATTTATTTCTAATGAAAATATTATAGATAAGGAAGAGAAATATCAATTAGTGAAGATTTAATTTTTTCTTAATAACGTTATATTTTTTAGGAAATAAATCCAATAATAATGAATATTAGAATTAAAGAATGATTTTCCAAAATGAAGTGGTGGAATACCCTATAAAATAATGAAATGGATTTAATTTAAAAACATTATAAGATCAATGTCATGGGAGAAATATTTTGACTCAATTAAATGTGTGTAATCTCGATAAAACCCACACCTTGGATTCATATAGTAAAATGTGATCTAACCTCATTGAGACCCGGAATATTCCCTTATATGGCCTGTTTGAAATGAAATATTTTTGAAACATTCTTATTAAAATTTTAGTAAATTTGTAGAAGTGTACATTATAATAGAAATAATAAGTAGGTAATTAAGAGAGATTTGAAAGACATGTGTCATTTATAGTGGATGGAGGATAGACCATTATATAGGTGAACATGGGGTACATTTCATTGAATAATATTTTTTATTATGGGTAGGGATAGTATCAGATATGAGATTGGTGACATAGGTAAACAAATTGTTTTCAAAACTATGGGATTGACTCGCCCATATAAAAATGGGCTTCTGAAAAATTATTATATCATTTTACAAATCCAAATTTCATTCAATTTCATGTTACGCTGGCCTATTCATTATCCATGATTGGTTATTTAAGATAATAATTATTTTTTTTAATAAACGATAATAGATGATACATATTACCAAATTAAAACCAGATAATTTTATATTTGAACTCTTTTTAAAATAAGTAATTCTTAAAATAAGAAAAAATTAACATTAAAAAAAGCAGATGATATATATTAAAGAATAAAAAAATAATAATTTTTTATCATTATGATTTCTTATTCATATGTATGATAAATTACCAATTAAAATGAGTTTTAATAATTTTTACTATTTTAAAAAATATCATACAGTTATCATTTTATATATAAAAATTTAATTTTCTGAGATAAAAATTACACCACAAATAATTTTTTAAAAATTTCCATTTCTCCTCTTTCTTAATAAATAATTTTTACTTAGTATCCTTTTTCTGTTCATAAAAACATAAATCAATACATAATATAGATGTTATTATTCAATATATGAAATATATATTATTCAATTACCATTCAAAATGTGATAAAAATTAAATTTTATATAAAAAAGACTAATATATAAGAAAATTATTTTATAAAGAGATTATGTTAAGAATAAATTGAATTTATTTTTATTACATTAGATTTTATAATCATTATTTGACTTTTAAATAATTCTATTTATAGTATATTCTAATAAAATCGGTAACACTGATTAATTTAATATAATATGATTAATACACATTGCATATATAAGATGATATTGTTGAAAAATATCTCCATTTACCATCCAATGATATTTTATTTAATTAAAATAATTAATAATGTTGAAACGAATGTTTATTCATTTGTTTATATTTATAATGAAATTTATTTCAAATTCTAAATGTAATAAATTTAGCTTCAAATGTTTTGAAATAAAACATTTTGGATTACCCATTATTCATTAAAATTATATTCATTAAATATAATTATTTATTTTTTGGATTTAATTAATTTATAAAAATAATAATTTCATGAATTTATTTATTACAACATTCTCAATCAAATAATTAAAAATATATATTTTATTTAAAATGTTGATTTTAGAAAAAGTGCTTTTTAAAATAATTTGAATTTTCAAATGTGAATTAATACCGTTTTATTATATTAAAACTAATTTATCAAACATCATTTAAATTATTTATAATGATAATTTAGGTTATCTACTATAATTTAATGCATAACTATATACTAATAATTCCAAACATGTATCATGATATTAGGTATTACACCCGAATTTATATATCTCTTTACAAAATATTTATAATAACTATATCAACTCCATTGCAACATATACATTAATTATATTATATATTACTATAGAAAATAGCACATAACTATAGTTTTATTTTCTATTTATGGACATTATTTTTCTTATTATTGATTAATTTTCTATTATTTAATTTCATGTTTTTGTAATGGTGATTCTCAATATTTAATATGATCTATGGGATTTATATGCATTATAAATATTATTATTTTATATTTATTTTACAATTTTATTTTGTGAAAATTCATGAAATTTACACATCTATTGTATATATCAATTCATGGTATGTAATACCTAGTTTCATGTGCATTTTTGTAATGTTATACTTTGAATAAATTAATAGTTCATAGTTTGATTCATATTTTCTATGAATTATTTCATGAAAAATATAATTTTTAATTTTTTTTTCAAATATATACTTTAGAATTATATAAATATTAGGTAAATAAAGAAAAATTTTCTATGCACATGGGATTCAAAGAAAATTCCAAATTATTATTTTTAAAATGATAATAAATGAAATTCCAGAAACATTATATGTTACACTGGAAAAAAGTTTTATAATTGATGTTTTCATATTTTAGTGACATTCTAGGCCATATAACAGGATGTACACGCCCAACAAGAATAAAGTTTCACGAACTGACTCGGATGCCCAACCCATCATAGTCTGAAATAATTTTGAACATGACTTGAAGAGAACTCCCAATCCCCTATGGAAAGCAATAATAACCGGAAAAGATGACATTATGAAATTTTATTTCTACTATATAAAATTGATAGCAAAGAATAAATAAATAAATAAATATGTGGTATAATAATAATTCATAAATAGGGTAAAACAACCGTATGAGTTCAATAATGTAAAAAATCCATATTCAAGGAGTGTGATCCAATATATAATGATGTAAAAATAATTAATACCCATATCTCCATGATCCATTTAGGAAACATCCAACTAAATCCCCACCTCGTAACTAAGTTGAGATAACATAATATCAATAAACTTATAGTAATCCCTTACACCTTAATTCATTAGATAAAATATGATCTACAAATATATCAGTGATTCTGTATTGTGGGAGAAATAATGATATATTCGGATCTCGTAATTTTTTTCATATGCATTATTTGTTAAACAATTCAAATATTTACATCTTAAATGAAAAAAATATATAACATATAGTTTCATCAAATTAATTTTAAATCATTAAAAATCATCCCTTACAATAGTTTATATACATTTTCCTATAAAATTGTTTTCATGTAAAATTAAATCAACCACTTTATCATATATAATGATTCAATCTTAACCCCATATCAAATAATAGAAAAATGGGTATGAAACCATTATTAATTTTGGTTTAGGCTACGTAGGATCCTCACCCCATGTAGTCATAATTTCTAAGAAAAATAATATTTGATATAATGAAAAAATGAGTATAGGAACCCTCTAATTTATGACCCACTTTGATTTCACTTAAACTATTCCCTATATAGATATCCTTCAGAAAAGTGTAATAATTGGAATTTTTATCCACCATATGAGTTAGAAAAATCATTTCATGTAGAAACCCCACCTTCAATGTACCCTATCCCCCCATGTGGATTAAGCCTCAAATAATATTCAAAATTTATATCACAAATAAAAATTAAAAAATAGTTTTTTACAAAATATCAATTCTATGAAATACATCATTCGCAAAAATATCATAATTTAATTTAAATATAACATTATTAATCAAATACAATGGGGGAAGCCATTATAAATCATAAAAAACTATAAATGAATTTCAATAATTTTTTTATTATTCCATTATGAATTTTAAAATCAATTTTATAAATGAGAGAGGATGTATATATCATATAAAAAAAGACTATCGAGAAAATCAGTCAACTCAAAACACTGTGTTGAAATAATTCCATGGGATATACACACTGAAGGAGAAAAGATATTGAAGAATCAATATAAGATACTAATCCATGAATACCAAAATTTAAAATTTCTATTCAATTATTCCATGGTCAATGTTGTAGATAAATAGGAATGTTAAAACAATTATCTCAATGATTTACATAATGATAATTTAAGATATATTGAATCTACCTATTTTTAACTCTAATATAATAAAAACAAAATCATCAAAATAACCAATGATCTAGTCAATACACATGTGATATAATATTTATCTCATGATAAGAAAAGATATATAAAATTAAGGAGTATAATGTTGAAAAATAGAGACATAATATTGAAAATTCATATCCATCATTGTTCTATATGTGATAATCAATCAGATGGAGGTATGGAATGTCAAAAATCACTAAAAGAGTCAATTAATTTAGGATCCTAATTTTAAATGAGTAGAATGAGTAAAATCAATTGAAATTAATGTATTAAAAGAAAATTGTGAATAATTAGTAATTTGTGATGACCTAGACCCCCCCCCCTTTGGTCCCTTCCTTTTCCAAAATCTGGATCGGTGAGACCGATCGGTGAGACCGATCGGTGAGACCGATCGGTGAGACCGACCTTGCCAAGTTGTTCCAGTAACACTCTTTTTTTTCGCAAATAGGGTTTTAAACCCTGTTCTGCCTCGTGAAAATGTCTTGGAAACCCGAAACGCGCACAAAAGTTTTAATTAAATGCTTCATTAATTCATGAGTCGGTTTAAACCACTAAGCACCATTAATGATGAGTCGAGCCGCGTGGTCAACCCACGACTTCCACGTCTTACGCGGTTCGGCGTTTTTATCTCAACCATTCCCCACTCTTATAAATTAAGAGTTAGGCCGTGGTTCCCCCCCCCTTCTTCGATCGTGGCTCTTCTGGTGCATCGGGATCGCCGCGTCGTTATCCGTAAAGTTCCGCGCCCCCGGCCTAAACGTCGATCATCTATCAACAAGTAGGGAATTTCTTTCGTCTCTCACTTCTGTGCATCATGCGGGGTGGGCATTATCTTTTGTTCTCATGAGAAATGGTTGGGCCTTTAAATGAAAATAACAACTGGTTAAAGAAGGGGAAGGGGTTGTGATCGTTGTTTATGCCTTATCTTGTGATCATCCTTTTTAGTTGTGCTGGTTTATGTTTTCTGAAAATTGAGGCCGTTGGCGGTCGTCGTATGTGCACTGATAAATCCCCTCGTGATGTTTTAAATGGGTTGCTGAATTTGTGAACTCCTGCTGTGAAATTGGTTAATCATGTATATCCGGCTGAATAAGATGAAAGCACCAGGATCAACCCTTCTGTGATAACTCCCTGTTAGAACACACATAATTTTTGAAATCATGGAGCGTGTTAAATCTTTTAAATCTGAAAATCCCTGACTTGTGTTGGTAGTGGTAGTTGGTTGTTTTCCCTTCGGGCTGTTTGCTGGAAATGTGGGAGGGAATGGGATCCCCTGTTCTGTTTATACTCTCGGTGGCTGTGTGAATTTGGGGATGGGATCTCCTGTTGGTATGGATTTGGTGGTTGTGAGTTTTAAATCCGGGTGGTTACTTAAAATATCACAAATTGGGGAGAGATCATCTGTTAACAGAACCGGGTGTGAGTGTTTTGGTTAATCCTTGCTTTTGACGCTTTCCTTGGTTATGCATATGGTAGTTGCCCAGTAGTGCTTAAAATTAATTGAACATTTTGACTGAATGTGAAACAAGAATGGGACAATGGTCTTGTGGGAAATGGTCGTGAATTGTGACTCGGACGCAGTGGTGTGGTGTTCTGTAGGTTGGCTAGGAAAACCTAAGTTTTGGGTGAGTGTTTGTTACCTATATCTATACTTGTAGCTTTGTGTTTCTTATTCGCGCCCCACCCAAGTTGAGCGCTTAGTGCGGAACACCCCCATTTATGGGGGAAGGGTGTTTTTCCCAACACTATCCTTAGTGGATGGTTATTAGCTCCTTTTCTGCTCCCTTTCCCGAATAGCCCAAGTATCGTCGGGCAGGCTGTGATGGCCTGAAGTCCATTATTAGCCCAAGAACCTCCGGGCGGGGTGTTGTGGTGGTTGGCCAGGTGTGTGCGGCAGGTGGTTTCCCAAGTGTCTTCGGGATGAGGCCCAGGTGTCTTCGGGCGTGGCGATGGTTGCTCTGGCCTAGGTGTTTGCAGGCATGGTTACATATGACAGTTGAGGCCCAGGTGTGTGCGGGCGGGATTCGGCAGTGGGACTGCGTGTAGTTGAGGCCCAGGTGTGTGCGGGCGGGATTCGGCAGTGGGACTGCGTGTAGTTGAGGCCCATGTGTGTGCGGGCGGGATACGGCAGTGGGACTGCGTGTGGTTGTGGCCCAGGTGTGTGCGGGCAGGTGTGGCAGTGGGACTGCGGTAAGAATGGCGGGATTGGTCCGATGCGTAGGATGTCTCAATAACCAGTGGGAAAGTGGCGCGGGGTACCCAAACATCGATGTGCTCTTATATATATATTACTTGACTTGTGTTATTTGGGGAGCGAGCCTTGGTGAGGCCTGGGATGGATAGTTGCCTTGTTAGTTTCTGGTTCTTCTCTTTTCTCACGGGACTTTAGTACGTTCCCCCACTTGTGCACGAGAGTCTTGGTTCACCCTACTGAGTGTACTTGTATGCTCACCCTACGTATATAAAAACTGCTTTCAGGTTTCCAGGAGGACTTCGGGGATCACGCAGGACCTTACTAGCTCGGACTTTTGCAGCCGTTGCAGTTGTTCTCCTTTTCTTTTGGTACTTACCTTGTAGTCACCTTTTTGCACTTTGTGGCTTTCACTTTTGAAACATGCATGTGGGAATGGTTTACTTTTGGTTTTATTTTTCTTTCTACCTTGGTGTTGTTGGGTTTCCTCCTCCTTATCTTTCAATCCTATAAAATAAAAAGGGTAATGCCTTCCATTCGCGAGAATTTCCTATACCCTTGGTGCTGGTCGCCACTCCGGGACCTATTGAAGGCGGGTTTCGGGAGTCATTATCTCTCCTTCAACTTAAAGAAGGAAGGGCCTGGCAACCTGCTGAACCTTCCCTCCTTTTGGTGAAGGCGGGTCGTGACAGAATGGTATCAGAGGCGGAGGTTGAGAGATAGGACGAAGTCTGGAGTTAGGCACAATGAGGATTGCATGGGATGGTAAGGCAGCGGTGTTGGGTGACCTTGGAGCGTGAATTAGGCCAGGGAAGACCGGCTAGGACACTGGATTTTAGGGCCCCCCGTGATCCGATGCAAGGACTCTGGGCCTACCGAACGACCAAGTGAGGCCACACTGATTGCGGGGTAGAGACCCTAGGAACGGTACATGCATCATAATGACTTGTGTTCATGTGTTTCTGGGATGTCTTGGGAAATTAAGAATAAATTAAATCTTAATAAGTTTTAAGAACGATTTTCTTTGCACTACTGGGCTTAGGCATTCCTTGTTTACCTTGCAGTTATGGCACCTGGAAGGCGACCACGTGTGGTACAGGTGAACGAGACTCCTGAGACTACTTTGGCCAATCGGCAGGGGGCTGATCGAGAGGAAGAGGACGACCAGTGGTAGAAGACTCTTCAAGCCTTCCAGCGACAGGCCCTCGAGAAGTATTAGGGCAGCACCTCTGATATGAAGACGGAAGGCTGGCAAGAGGAGCTAGTCATAGCCTTCGGCCTGATTCGGGCCCCGACCGAGTACTGGGTTCCTCTGGCTGTTAGCCAGATGCGAGGGGCCGCACGTCAGTGGTGGATGCTTCACCTGGGGAGTAGGAAAGAGTCTGAGGTTGCTTGGGCAGATTTCGAGAAGGAGTTCCGGGCGGAATTTCTCTCCTCGACAATGAAGGCGGAGAAGAGGCAGGAGCTACTCTCCCTCCAACAGGGGAGCAAGTCCGTGAGGGAACTTGGAAGCAAGTTCAAGGACCTCCTGCGTTTTGCTCCGGACCTCTTTCCCGATGAGGAGTCTCGGGCAAGACGCTTGGAAGAGGCACTCCGACCCTCCCTCCAGTATGCTGTTACCCCCTTTACCCTTCCGACGTACTTAGAGGTTCAGAAGAAGGCCGAAGTGGTGGAAAGGATTCACGCACTGGGCGGAGTGTCACGAGAAGGGATCCAGCTAGGACCATCGAACGGGAAAGCCGTCAGCGCCAGGCCTCCAGCATCGGGACCCTCCAGGTTCCGACCGGCTGGGAGCAGGCCGCAGCAGTTTCAGTTTCGATCCCCTGGCCCACGTTCCTTTCCTTAAGGCTCGGGACCACGGTGCTTCATATGCGGGAGCCCTGGACATCTCCGGAGTCAGTGCCCCGATCGGGTGCAGTACAGTAGTGGTAGTCATCCCCAGCATCCGCCGTAGCAGCAGTTTCCAGCCAGACCCTTCCAACAGCAGCAGCAGGGACAACGACCTCCCGCTCCTCCGCAGGCAGACGTTGGAGGAGGAGGCCGACCTCAGGGCGCTCCCCAGGGACCTTGACCAGGGCGTGGACGGGGAGGTGGCCGACAACCGAGGGGCAGGGGAGCTGGGCGTGGATAGTTACACGCCGCAGAAGCAACCGTTCCAGCAGGGCCAAAGGTTGTTCGAGGTACGATCAGTGTGTTTAGCACTCTTGCTTATGCTTTGTTCGATACCGGAGCTTCGCACTCCTTTGTTGCACCCAGACTAGCCCGCACCTTGGGTCTAGATGCCGAGAGACTTCCAGTGCCTCTGGTGTTGAGCACACCAGTTGGAGGTCAGACCGACTTGCTGTTCATTTTTCGGGGATGTAGACTAATTTTAGGGCCACATCAGTCGGTTAGGGATCTCCTTCTGCTACAGATTCAGCCGTACGATGTCATCCTAGGCATCGACTGGCTATATTCTGTGTGCGCCGTCATCGACTGTTTCCAAAGAAGGGTGGTGTTCTCCGGTTTGGACGGCCAGCGTGTTACTTTCACCGGTGAGCGGAGCTGTCCGAAGGGAACCAGGAGGGAGGAACCTCTCCTCTCCTTGTTGACCGAACTGACGATAGAATCCGTAGATGCAGAAATGGTGGAAGTACCAGAGATCGTTCGTGAATTTATGGACGTCTTTCCTGAGGAGGTGACGACTCTACCCCCTCGGCGTGATATCGAGTTCGGGATAGACCTGCAGCCCGACTCTCGACCCATCTCAATGGCTCCTTACCGGATGGCACATTCGGAGCTACGGGAGTTGCAGATACAGATTGACGATCTGATGAAGAGGGGTTATGTTTGTCCAAGTGCGTCACCGTGGGGTGCTCCGGTCTTGTTCGCAAAGAAGGAAGATGGTGGCCTCAGGTTGTGCATCGACTACAGGAGGCTGAATCAGGTAACGATCAAGAATCACTACCCTCTTCCGAGGATAGATGATCTTTTTGACCAGCTGAAGGTGCCAGGATGGTTCTCGAAGATCGACCTGCGATCTGGATACCACCAGCTGAGGATAAAGGATAGCGACGTCCCAAAGACGGTGTTCAGGTGCAGGTATGGGCACTTCGAGTTCGTGGTCATGCCCTTTGGTGTTACGAACGCCCCGGCCGTGTTCATGGGGCTTATGAACTCCATCTTTCGGGAGAATCTGGATCGGTTTTTGGTGGTATTCATCGACGATATCCTGATTTATTCAAGGTCAGAAAAAGACCATGCAGAGCACTTGAGGACAGTTTTGGAAGTCCTCTGACAGCACCAGCTCTACGGGAAGTTGTCAAAGTGCAAGTTCTGGACATGAGAAGTGCACTTCCTCGGGCATGTAGTGTTTGAGCAGGGGGTAGCAGTCGACCCATAAAAGGTTGATGCAGTTGTTTCTTGGGCATCACCCAAGAATGTGGCGGAAGTTCGGAGTTTCCTCGGACTGGCAGGCTACTACCGGAGATTCGTAACCAACTTCTCCCGGGTAGCAGCCCCTTTGACGGCTTTGACCAAGAATGACCAGGTTTTTGTGTGGAGCGAGCAATGTGAGTCGTCCTTCAGCTACCTAAAAGAAAAGCTGGTTAGTGCCCCAATGTTGAGATTACCAGAAGAAGGGATGACCTATGAGGTATTTTTTGATGCTTCAGGACAGGGCCTGGGATGCGTGTTGATGCAGCAACAAGGGGTGATCTCTTACGGGTCCAGGCAGCTACACCCCCATGAGCGTAACTACGCCACCCATGACCTGGAGCTTGCAGCGGTCGTTTTTGCGCTAAAGTTATGGCGACACTACCTCATCGGGGAATGCTTTGTGGTCTTCATAGATCACAAAAGCTTAAAGTACATTTTCTACCAGCGGGACTTGAACTTGCGACAACGGAGATGGGTGGAGTTCCTCCAGGACTACGACTTTGAAATCTCTTATAATGAGGGCAATGGAAATGTGGTGGCCGATGCCTTGAGCAGGAGGACGCAGAAGGATGCGGTCCGAGAGTCGGCAAATGCCTGGAAGGCAATGGAGGATTTGGATTCCATACACCTAGATGCAAAGATGGATAGTGGCAGAGGCTGCCTATATCAGATGATAGTGCAGTCGTCTCTGTTTCGACAAGTGGAAGAGTCTCAGTGGGGAGATCCTGAGGTGGAAGTGTTGCGGGATCGTGTCGATCAGGGGAACGCTCCGGAAGGATGGTCGGAGGACAGCCGACATCGGATGCTCTTTCATGGGAGGTTGTTTGTTCCAGAGGTGATGCGTGATGAAGTCCTTCGTAAGTTCCATAGCTCAGCCTTGGCAGTGCATCCGGGTGATTCGAAAATGTACCAAGGCCTGAGGGGACAGTTTTGGTGGCCCGGGGTGAAACGGGCAGTGGCAGAGTTTGTGGCTAAATGCCTGGTGTGTCAGCAGGTGAAGGCTGAACACCGTGTTCCTGTTGGTTTGTTGCATCCTTTAGATGTTCCCGAGTGGAAGTGGGACGACGTTTCGATGGACTTCGTCACAGGACTACCCAGAGCTCAGGGCGGGCATGATACTATCTGGGTAGTGGTGGATCGATTGACAAAATCTGCTCACTTCTTGGCTATCAAGGAGTCAGGACCTATGAGTACCTTAGCACAGAGGTACGTGGATGAGGTGGTGCGTTTTCATGGAGTTCCGAAGACTATCATCTTAGATCGGGACACTCGGTTCACCTCACGAGTCTGGAAGGGGTTACAACAAGCTTTTGGCACCCAGCTATGCCTTAGCACTGCTTTTCACCCTCAGAATGATGGACAGACAGAGCGGACAATCCAGACGTTGGAGGACATGCTGCGAGCATGTGTTCTGGATTTCGGAGGATCATGGGTACGACACTTGCCTTTAGTAGAGTTTGCCTACAACAACAGCTCCCACTCTACTATCGGCATGGCTTTTTTTGAGGCTTTGTATGGAAGACCATGTCGTTCACCCTTATGCTGGGCAGAGGTTGGTGAGACTGGTACTCTTGGACCAGAAGTAGTGCAGAGCACCACGGAGAAAGTCCAGCTAGTGCGGGAGAGGATGAAAGCAGCCCAGGATCGGCAGAAATCTTATGCTGATCGTCGGAGGAGACCCTTGGAGTTCGAGGTGGGAGATCATGTGTTCTTGAAGGTTTCCCCTCGACGGGGGAATCGGAGGTTCGGAAAGGGGAGTAAGCTCTCCCCTAGGTTTATCGGACCTTTCGAGGTGCTGAGGCGAGTTGGCGAGGTGGCTTATCAGCTGGCCCTACCACCTCAGTTGGAAAGGGTCCATGACGTCTTCCATGTCTCCCATCTTCCTCAGTACTTACATGATGACTCTCATGTCATCAACTGGGGAGAGCTAGATGTGGGAGAAGACGCGACCTTCGAGGAACGACTAGTCAGGATCGAGGATCGCAAGGAGAAAGTGCTTCGTGGACGAACCATCGGCTTGGTTCGTGTATTATGGAGACATGGCAGCCTCAAAGAGAGTACGTGGGAGAGGGAGGCACAGATGCATGCCCAATACCCCGTGTTGTTTTGAGCTTGGTTCTTTTTTGTACCTGTTGTGGTAGAACGTTTGAATTTTGGCTATGAAATGTACTATTCTCTTTCCTCTGTTATGTGTGAAAAGCCCCGTCTAAAGGGAAGAGGGAACCCGACCCCTAATCAAGACGTATTAAGGTGGATGCGATTAAACTCGTGCGGGCGAGTCAGTGCCGCCCAAAGCGGATAATATCTTGACATGGGGGAGGGGAACTCCCCAAACCCACATGACCGGGCGGTTTGGCATGGTATGTTGCTTAGTTCATGATAGGGGAGTGTTTTTAGTTAGCAGAGGTTCACTCCTAAGAGGTATCTTTCGAAGATGGTTGTTCGAACCCTCTCTTTCCTTATGGTTTGTTGTGATTCTCGAGGACGAGAATCGTTTAAGAGGTATCTGAAGTGATGACCTAGACCCCCCCATTTGGTCCCTTTGCCAAAATATGGATCGGTGAGACCGATCGGTGAGACCGATCAGTGCGACCGATCGGTGAGACCGATCAGTGTGACCGATCGGCGGAACCGGGCGACGTCGCCCGACCTTGCCAAGTTGTTCCAGTAACACACTTTTTTTTCAAAAATAGGGTTTTAAACCCTGTTCTGCCTCGTGAAAATGTCTTGGAAACCCGAAACGCGCACAAAAGTTTTAATTAAATGCTTCATTAATTCATGAGTCGGTTTAAACCACTCAGCACCATTAATGATGAGTCGAGCCGCGTGGTCAACCCACGACTTCCACGTCTTACGCGGTTCGGAGTTTTTATCTCAACAGTTCCCCGCTCTTATAAATTAAGGGTTAGGCCGTGGTTCCCCCCCCCCCCCCACTTCTTCGATCGTGGCTCTTCTGGTGCATCGGGACCGCCGCGTCGTTATCCGTAAAGTTCCGCGCCCCCGGCCTAAATGTCGATCATCTATCAACAAGTAGGGAATTTCTTTTGTCTCTCACTTCTGTTCATAATGTGGGGTGGGCATTATCTTTTGTTCTCATGAGAAATGGTTGAGCCTTTAAATGAAAATAACAACTGGTTAAAGAAGGGGAAGGGGTTGTGATCGTTGTTTATTCCTTATCTTGTGATCATCCTTTTTAGTTGTGCTGGTTTATGTTTTCTGAAAATTGAGGCCGTTGGCGGTCGTCGTATGTGCACTGATAAATCCCCTCGTGATGTTTTAAATGGGTTGCTGAATTTGTGAACTCCTACTGTGAAATTGGTTAATCACATATATCCGGCTGAATAAGTTGAAAGCACCAGGATCAACCCTTCTGTGATAACTCCCGGTTAGAACACACGGAATTTTTGAAATCATGGAGCGTGTTAAATCTTTTAAATCTGAAAATCCCTTACATGTGTTGGTATTGGTAGTTGGCTGTTTTCCCTTCGGGCCGTTTGCTGGAAATGTAGGAGGGGATGGGATCCCCTGTTCTGTTTATACTCTCTGTGGCTGTGTGAATTTGGGGATGGGATCTCCTGTTGGTATGGATTTGGTGGTTGTGAGTTTTAAATCCGGGTGGTTACTTAAAATATCACAAATTGGGGAGAGATCCTCTGTTAACAGAACCAGGTGTGAGTGTTTTGGTTAATCCTTGCTTTTGACGCTTTCCTTGGTTATGCTTATGGTAGTTGCCCAGTAGTGCTTTAAATTAATTAAACATTTTGACTGAACGTGAAACAAGGCAATGGTCGTGAATTGTGACTCGGACGCAGTGGTGTGGTGTTCTGTAGGTTGGCTAGGAAAACCTAAGTTTTGGGTGAGTGTTTGTTACCTATATCTATACTTGTAGCTTTGTGTTTCTTATTCGCACCCCACCCAAGTTGAGCACTTAGTGCGGAACACCCCCATTTATGGGGGAAGGGTGTTTTTCCCAACACTATCCTTAGTGGCTGGTTATTAGCTCCTTTTCTGCTCCCTTTCCCGAATAGCCCAAGTATCTTCGGGCAGGCTGTGATGGCCTGAAGTCCATTATTATCCCAAGAACCTCCGGGCGGGGTGTTGTGGTGGTTGTCCAGGTGTGTGCGGCAGGTGGTTTCCCAAGTGTCTTCGGGAAGAGGCCCAGGTGTCTTCGGGTGTGGCGATGGTTGCTCTGGCCTAGGTGTTTGCAGGCATGGTTACATATGACAGTTGAGGCCCAGGTGTGTGCGGGCGGGATTCGGCAGTGGGACTGCGTGTAGTTGAGGCCCAGGTGTGTGCGGGCGGGATTCGGCAGTGGGACTGCGTGTAGTTGAGGCCCAGGTGTGTGCGGGCGGGATTCGGCAGTGGGACTGCGTGTGGTTGTGGCCCAGGTGTGTGCGGGCGGGTGTGGCAGTGGGACTGCGGTAAGAATGGCGGGATTGGTCCGATGCGTAGGATGTCCCAATAACCAGTGGGAATGTGGCGCGGGGTACCCAAACATCGATGTGCTCTTATATATATATTACTTGACTTGCGTTATTTGGGGAGCGAGCCTTGGTGAGGCCTGGGATGGATAGTTGCCTTGTTAGTTTCTGGTTCTTCTCTTTTCTCACGGGACTTTAGTACGTTCCCCCACTTGTGCACGAGAGTCTTGGTTCACCCTATTGAGTGTACTTGTATGCTCACCCTACGTATATAAACACTGATTTCAGGTTTCCAGGAGGACTTCGGGGATCACGCAGGACCTTACTAGCTCGGACTTTTGCAGCCGTTGCAGTTGTTCTCCTTTTCTTTTGGTACTTACCTTGTAGTCACCTTTTTGCAATTTTTGGCTTTCACTTTGGAAACATGCATGTGGGAATGGTTTACTTTTGGTTTTATTTTTCTTTCTACCTTGGTGTTGTTGGGTTTCCTCCACCTTATCTTTCGATCCAATAAAATAAAAAGGGTAATGCCTTCCATTCGCGAGAATTTCCTATACCCTTGGTGCTGGTCGCCACTCCGGGACCTATTGAAGGCAGGTTTCGGGGGTCATTATCTCTCCTTCAACTTAAATAAGGAAGGGCCTAGCAACCTTCTGACCCTTCCCTCCTTTTGGTGAAGGCGGGTCGTGACATAATTTTTTCTCTATTTGGTCACATGATATAACAAACCATGTTCCAATTGTGTTCCCCTTTATAGGAAACAAGTAGAGTGACATCGTTTTTTCGAATGGAATGGATTGATATTTTGGAAATATAAAAAGATATTATATACGTTTATAAGTGGGTGAAGGAGTTGAAAACATGTTTTTTATTAACTGTGTGTGAACCGTTTTACCTCTTATAGGACTATAAAAACAAGTTTCATAGATTCATGAAATGTCCAACATGGGTTTCCCAAATTGTGTGCCTTACTATCGATAGGCCTCGTAAGAATTAAAAACTATAAATTTTACCCCTATGTAATAAAATTAAATTCCTAAAAAATTAATTTTCAAAAAAGATTTTTATTCATAATAGGAATTTCATGATTTCAAAAACCTCCCCCTCATATAATTTTATGCCACCAAATAGTTATGTTTCCGATTATAGATCCATAAATTGATGTGTTCATTGTACCCTATTTTATAATTCTCAAATCCACCAATGCTAATAATATATATTGTGCCTCTATAAAACATGATTTAACACAATATATTTTCCATTGTAGCCTTTTATATAATAACCAACAACCTATGGTTGTTCCAAAACAATATAGAGGCATCCAGTTCCATAGTAATATCATCCAAATTTAAGACCATATAACAATAATGAAATTATTTATTAAGATGAGATATTTCAAATAAATCAATAATATCAATAAACTAGGATTTTACACCATCTTATAGGATAACCAGTCAATCCTCTTAATGATATCGATCATTCACACATATCATAGACCATTTTTACCCTACATTCCATGCCAATGTTGACCAAACTAATGTGACAATTTAAAGATAAAATTAACCCTAAATGGGAATTCAAAAGGATAAATTTGATAGTCTATGATAGAATTATTTTGATTCAAGTCCATCAAAAAACATCAATGTATAACTTATACATTGCTTAACATGTCCTAGATAACTCTTTTACCTATGAGCGATCTCTCACCTCTATCATAAAAATAATGCAGATATATATATGGGTGACCATATAGAGAATCTAAATGATCTATTCTGATAGATAACTGATAACTACTCTTTTATAAAAAATCATAACATCCTAGAATAAAATACAATGATATTAAAAAATACATAATACAAATAGTTACCATGCCCTCTATTATTTATATAAAATACTCAAACTATCCATCTCTTTTAAGATGTTAAGTCATACTCATTATAATGTGAGTCCCCATTTCCTCATAGAGACACATCCAAAATTGGGATGTAATCTATGGTTCCTTTTCAAAGACCGTAATTAATGGAACCCCATGAAACATCAAAATCGTCTATATATAAAGATGTTAAAAAATCCATAACATCAATGTTGTTATGAATTATAATGATTTTTTCTAATTGAATCGATTAATAAATTACCTCTCCGAAAGTTTTATATCCATGTTTTTATTATAATATGATAAATAAATCAATGGATACCATATCATATATATAAAATATCTTATGAGGTTACTATAGTATTCTATAATTATTTTAGTGAACATAATTAATTAACTAAACGTTACAACATTTGTACACGAAGACAACCGTGGAATGTGTCATTATATACCACCAAAATAGATGTTTCAAGTTATAATACATCTATATAGTGTTTGAGTTAACACACCATTATGGACTCTAAATATCATGCATCACAATCATACAAACAGATACCAAGAAGATAAAATAATTGTTGAAGAAAAAAGACCATATAAATACAGTAATCATCATACAATGGTATCCTCACCATACAAGTATCCCATAATTTCCATAAACTCATTATCCTACTAATTCCCCAAATGAATAAACTCATGGATGTATGATTTTAATTGATCACTTGATAGAATCATACATGTCTCTTCCTCCATTTACACCAGGTATGTCATTGTTAAGTGTCCCATAATATTACATTACTCCACAAATTCCAAAATTACATGATTGGGAAGTTTTCTATTATGAGAATCATTAGAAACATTTCCAATTCCATGGGTGTAGCATTATTCTTATTCAAACATCTATAGGTACCCCTTCCATCAACTCTACTTGAGGTTCATGGATTTATAAAAGAATATATAGCAGATATTCTTGTGATTATAATATATAAAGAACAACTTCCGCACAAATTTGTGTCATGAACACATAATAGATTGAATAATTTTCGGAATCAAACCCAACTAAAATGGTTGATATATAATTCATTAGATATGGATGACGAGGACACATTCAACGAGACCTCATATCACAATCACACAAGACATATAGGATGTCCCATTAGGTATGTAATGGAGAACCATCATCAATGGAAATGAACGTCAACTCAATGGGAAACAAACCTATAAATAAAAATGATGAATTAAAAGAGATCTAGGTGGAGAACCAATAAATATCAATCAATCTAAAAACAAATATCATGAATGAACATGTGGGGAAATGAGATACTTAATCAAATTTATTAGTAAAAGGTATATGCACCACTGTAATGAATTAAATGAGTTTTTTTGAATATTTAAAAGGATACCAAATGCTGAATGATATAAAGGAATATGAGTTACTAGTTTCAAACATAGACATTTATTTAGATGATCTGATAAATAACATTCATCTCGACATTCATAGGACCACAACATATTCCATTGGAATTTCTTCAACTATTTGAAACTATTTCACTCAAAAATCATGTTCTTATAATCCTATTGGCTTAATATATTTTCACTTTTTCACAATACCCATTATTGAAAATGAATGAAATTCATAGTGATATTATAATAGAGTCTGAGTGAATTTATTAAAATAAAATTGATTTCTTAAATTGGTGGATATCTTCAATAGTGTAGGAAAATACTCCCATGTGCCCCCTATCATTCATAACTGATATAAATTTAAAAGAAAACTTCTATTTTTTACCAATGGATTGTTAAAAAACCATTCTTGATAGATTCGACCTCCACTTTTACAAGTCTCATTCCACATCACATACTTTCTATTTGAGGAAAAAATTCTATTAGGCAGAGGAGGAATTAATAACAAACATAGAATGATGTCTATATTAATTCCTCCCTCTATAAATCTCTCCACTACATCCTAATTGGTCGATTAATTATACATAAAAAAACCTAGAATGAATATTTATTCACAAGGTTATGAAGAATATATGATCCATAAACATTTCATTCTCTATATCCTCAGAAGGATAATAGAACATATATGACAAAAAAATTCGATTATACAATCACTAAGCAACAACCTTTAGAATGGAGAGAAAATATATATACATATCCATTGCAATATATTATATAAAAAACTACTGAACAAAGATAATATTGATTTCATTCCACTATAATACCTCATTCTTTTTCACCAACCCAATTGTATCACACCACCTCTTACTAGGTCCCAAAATCTGGAAAATAACACACATCACCTCAATAGATACTAGAGTCTCCATGAAATCATTGATATGATCAATCATATCAAATAATCCCATTTGTTAGGCGGGTTATCCAATAAACGGTTAAGGGATTCTAGGGGAGGAATTCATAATATATATCTTTGTCTCCTCCATATAATGGTTTTCGTTTTCAATAATTTTATTATGAAAGATGTATATTAATTTCCATTAAATTAATTTCTTCCACTATGGAATAAATATGTTTCTACTCAATTGGATGTCTCCATAAAGGAGACTTATCTTCAACACCCTACATGTGAAAACATATATGTCTTTGGGGTGTCTTTGTACTTTATCAAGGAAAAAAATAACCTTTAGTCACTTCTGAAATATCAAATTCAATCAAGTGAAAACCAAAAAAATAGAGATAATGTTAAAACTCATCATGGAAAAACATTTCTTATTATCCCTTGAAAACATTATTCTTGTTGTTAGATAGGGCCATGAAATCACTAGTAACTGACTCCTCAAGTCCAAAAAACTATAATTTCAATCATCCAAACATAAAATTAGGATAACATGAGTATAAAACGGAATTTGATATCATTTATTCCTGAATTGATCAAAATGGCTGATCTATATAAGTTTCAATCCTATTCACAACAATACAAGGATAGAGTTCATGATCCCCACACACTGTACAAAAACACAAAACCAACAAAAAACCATGGGAATTATTTTATCCAATAAGATACAAAGACCAAAATATTTTATATGATGAAATAATGAGCATAAGAATATACTCTAAACACTCTCAAACTATAGTAGAAATAAATGTAACACAAATGAATCTAAAGGTCATTTACTAGAACTAAGAGTAACAAAATTTCAAATCGTAACATTTGTTATCTCCATGATCCATGTGGAAAACAAACCATAAAAACACTAATAGATACCCAAGACCAGAAAATACAATAACTAATGCATCACTATGATTCCATTTCATTTCCAACATCATATAAAATAAGGTCCACACACATATAATAGATTAATTAGGGTCGGAGAAAAAAATGTATAGTGGGATCCCACAAATTGATTCATAAGAAGTCTATGTTAATCAAACTAAATATTCATATTTTAAATGAAAAAACCGTATGATATATATTTTTATTTAATTTATTCAAAAATAGGAAAATTGTCCCATTTCAGTATTTTATAATAAATTTTATACAAGAAAATTATCTTATATATTTAAAATGTACAATTAATATTTTTCAATTCATGCATAAAAAATATACAATACTTAAAATCACAATGATAAGTACACATAGAATAATATATGTTCAGGTTAACTAGGATCCTTATCCCATGTAATAATAATGACTAGTGTATAGTTATCAAGCCATTGATACAACCACCAAAGGATAAGAATAAAATCTCTATCTATGATCCTCTTATGAGGTAATGCAAACATTTCCTTAGCATAATAGCCATGGGAGTAGACAAAAAATTTGATATGTGAACCTCACTATGTGTTACTGAATCAAGTACCTATATAAAACTAGCATCCTATATACCCTAAGAAACCATATGCAGAGCATTTTATATTAAATTATTAGGGGATACACATATCAACAATCAACCAATTTTTTTCACAAAAAACCAATCTTGGAAGTCTATTTCATAAAAGAAATAAATGAATCACTGAAATCAACCATTATTTATCAAATACATATGAGAAATCCATTTTATATTAAAAACAAAAATACCCAATTTTCAATAAATAAAATATTATTTGGTTAACAGTTTTGAAATCATGTTTAGATGTGAGAAAGAATGGATACTTCACTAGAGATAGATTTTATATAAAAGAATCCACATCAACACTTAAAAATCAAATATTCCATGATATGTATGCACTAAAGGAGATCATAGATCCATGAATAATGAAAAGATCATAAACAATTAATACCATAACATTAAATCTAGATTCAATGATCTCATGTTCAATATAGAAGTGGAAGAGAACACATTCCAAAATGATATCAAGTTTTCATACAATTATCATCATAGATCAAATGAATACCACCTCTTCCAATTCTTGATATTATAGAAACACCATTAAGTAGTAAAATAATACATAGATATATTTAACACACCTCTATTTTTATGTTTTTCTAAAGCATAATGTGATATATCATGATGAAGTGGGAAGAATGTGAAAGAATAGAGAAATATATTTTAAAATCCAGATCTAACACTCTTTGATATCTAAAAATAGGTCATTGAGAGGTAAAAACTATCTTAAATATCAAAGGGGGTCTTCTTAAGTTTATAAAATAATTTAATTTAAGAATAATGAGTAAAATCCAGGGTTTTTTATCTTACGGATTATTTTTCAATTTATTAATAAATTCGACATTGTTATATACAGAGTTTGAAAAAAAATTGGAAAAAATGAACCGATATATATGATAATATATGGGAGACATGAGTTTCCAAAATAGTCTAAGAAATTTGGAAGAATCCGTTAGATATTCATCATTTCATACGATATAGTTTGCGGAGGAGGGACTGGGGTTTGGATTAAGTATGGGAAAATCATGTACCATTAGCTAGGACTCTAAAATAATTCACAGTATCTACAGAATATTGACTTGGTTTTTCTAGAAATTTCATGTAACTATTCATATGAAGAATAAACTATAAATACTCAAGTATTTCCTTAAGAAGGACACATTAAAACTGTGAAAAAATATATTGTTAAAAATTGGAATCTATACCTAAAATTTGTCTTATAATATGATATAATAGAAATCATAAAATAATGTTGGAGAAAATATATTAGAATCAAAATTTTATATTGTATTATTTTTGGGGATAAATCATCACTCATAATCAATAGTGTGATTGAACATGTGGATATAATGATACTCAATACAAGGAACCCAATAATACAGACATGGTAACTACTTGTGTGCGAATAGTATGGGTCATTTCAAATATACCAAATAGTTTCTTGTTAAATATGCTCATCATGTTTTTATTTTAACTGTTATGGAATGATGATGATACCCAATAATTCATAATGACTACTTACCACGTAATATCATCTTGTACTCGATACAGTTTCACATTTGGAAACAAGTGATTTCTGGGAATGTATGTGCATTATCCAATGTCCGTGGATGGAAGGATACAACTAATATGGTCATTAACCACATATAATACTCATTTTATACCCATAATTTTGAAATAAAACTATTAATGGATGCCCATAAATTAACAGACTATTAATTTGGATTTTGGTCTCATGATGAGATAATGGTAGTATGTGTTTTCATAATACAGAATCACATCGAACACAAAAATATATGACTAAAATTATTTAATTGAAAACACAATTTAGTAAAAAAAAATTCAATAAATAGTTTTTCTAGGAAAGGTCCAATATGTGTACAACATATGAAATTACATGTTGATCTTAATAATAATACTATTATAGGAATTCCAAAAACGCATCGTTGAAGAATCACAAATTATGTCGATTGAAAAATCCCACCATGATGGTTGTTATGTTTGGGTTAATGTGGTACTATATCAATTTTTATTAAATATGATTCATAGTTTTGATAAGACAAAAATTCCTTATAATTTTTAGGTAAAATAGTGGTAGGTACTAATATACCACTCAAAAATCAATGAAATGTAGGTAAATACATGTGGCCCTTAAAACAACTAAACATATTGACTTTTTTTGAACTTTTATGTAATAAATGAAGTTCAGAATTTATTATTATAGTTGCATTCAATCCTCATAAATTGAATATCCAAGTATTATCCCTTACCTCAACCTGATATGAAATCTATCATAATTTAACAATACCTTTTTAATACAAGAATGATGTAAACCACAGAGACTAATAAAACTTCAAATAAAAACAATATATAAAGAAATCACCCTATAATAATTTCATAAAATTCACTAAATGAGACCCCAAAATACTAACCATGATATTTTTTAATTTTAATGTTGCATTTTCATATACCAAATGGAATCACACATTATCAAGATGTTTAAAAATGAAATGTGGGGATTTCCTTTTCATTATCCCTATTGGAAATATGATTTTAAAAATATCCATAATACCCATCTTGGAAATAGTAATAGAATATGTCATATGTCCTCTCTTTAAACTAATCAATGAATAGAAATGAGAAAACATACTTTCTATTATTCTAGTGAAGTTAGTTATAGTATATATAAATAAACCCATGATTATGAACATGGTTTAGTAGCAATTCATCATATATATTTAATATTTACATCAGAATGGGTTTCATAGGATCATCAGAGATTAAATTATACAATTGGATAAAAAATATAGTATAATCTAATCTAGTCCCTTATAATTCCATTTCCTTGTATTTAATAAACTATAAGGTGTTTATGATATGTAATCATTTCAACTTCCTTGGTAATTCATCCATAATATTTTATAATATATGATATATATAATTTCACGGGTTAATCTCAATATTTTATGAAACTATACACCCAAATTATTATTATTAATCCCCCAAGTAGTAAAGTGGTAATTATATAATTTTTAGAGATGGTAAAAAAGTAACAATAAATGGAATTAACATTCTATTCCCAACATATGAATGTTTGATATTCTAAGATAATTTAATTAATTGAAATTATGGAGGGTTATTATTAAATTGATGGAAAGATAATGATATAGGTCCATAATTTGATTTTACATCTCAATAATAAATAATTTAAATGAGAAACATATTTTTAAAAAATGATCAAAATTATTTATTTCCATAGGATCACAAGTGAATATGGAATAATCAACTAATAAATATTCATGAAATATTTCAATCACATTACAACATTCAAAAGCGGATTAATTTACTATCATAAATTTCAATGAAGAATACTCATAATGTGGAATTGGGGAAGGGAGAGAATTATCTATCATAAAAATTGTATATCAATTAATTTAACTAATGTATTGGTATACTCGTTTTAGGGGAGATTTATGGAATGAAGGATGTTAAAGTGAACAATGACACCACCAAAAATGAATAAATGATAAATAACTATGTACATTAATTATATTTTAGGTATTTTAAATAAAATTTCCCACCAACCTTTTTGGGTAATATATATTCATCCAATCAATTTCTAATTTAATATCACAAAAATAGTACCAAATATTATATTTTTAACCCACAAGTACACCCTCTAGAATAATTTTAGAGTGTGAGGTTGTAGTACCCATAATTTATGATACATAACCCTTTATTTTTTTCATGGATATAATGTATAATATGGAATGTTGGGAGTGGTTGGTTCACATTTAGTTGTTTTGGGGGATAATAAAGTGGCAGACAGGTTGCACACGGATTATCAAAACCATGCAGAATCCCAAGTGGAAGCTTTCAAAAAAGGATGGTTTGAGGTAGAGAACATTTTTATGGTGTGCGAACGGTTAGGGAAACCATGCAAGGAGGTCATGTGAGGGGTTTTATATAAATTAGCTAATGTATGGTTAGTGCATTAAGGGTCTTACCATGTGAACTAACCATGCACATGATTAAGATGAGATCCCAAAAATGTAGATCTGACATGTTTTTCCTCAAAATGAATTTTTTATGCTCTTAATCATCCATAACTCATGATTTATCTTTTTTAAGGTAGAATAATCTCTCCCAATAGATTTCTATTCAATCATAATGTTTCCAATTGTGTTATGTGATCGTTCCTCATCATTTTTCCTCGGTTTCCTGGATCTACATAGATCTACATCTCCTCTATCCTAGGATTCCTAGATATACACCCATTATGGGTTGATCTATGACTATGGATGCCAAATATGTTGAGATTTCGTGTTGATCTTTCTTTGAGAAGAGATATGAGGGGGATCAGTAAAGAATCGACGTAGTTTTCTTAATCGCTATTCTTCCACGACATGTTTCTTCAAATCCTTTAAGGTAGGTGACTTCTCTATAGACTCCACATTGTAAATATTATTATAATTATTTCAATTATAAAATCTTGTGTTTAATTGGTTTTCAATTGTCTATGTATCAATCATTGGATTCCCTTCATTGTGATTGTTTTGAAAAATTGTTAAAATCTGGGAAACATAGTATTTGAATAATGATCTTGTGCTCTTAATTTTAAAATAGATATTTTAAAATGGGTATTTAGTAGAACTTTGGAACATGATTTGGATCATATTTTTTAAATAAAAGGTAATGTTTTATTGAAATGAAATAGTTTATTTAAATTGGTTTGTTATATGCTTTTCAATAAAAATGATGTTTTATTGAAACATGTAGTTTTGGTGATTTTCAATGGTTTTTCCTACCTGCTGTTGTGTGATTTCTTGTTCAATGTGACTCTGAATAATGGATGGTTACCATTGGGGTACAAGGATTGTGACCCTGTATTGGGGGTGTGTGTCATTTGGACAAAAGGTCATTGGATGAGAGACCGATCATGAGTATGTAATTGTTGAATGAAGCATACATATGTGGGTATGCTGTGAACTATGGAATGGGTATGCCAAAAGAATAATAAGAATATGTTTTTAAGATTTCATTAGTTATTTTCTATAAAAATATCTTGATGGAAATTGGTTTCATATTTTTTTCTTTTCACATGGTTGTAAATTGGTTTTATAACTTATTTATAATTAATTATATAATGTTTTTCAAAATTATTTTACATAAATATTTTTAAATAAATGTATTTATATAAATGTCGCTTACCTTTATGTATTACTGGTGTGAGAAGTGAAGTCATTGGGAAGACCAACTGAGTTTTATTATCTCCCCTAGATTGGCATATTAGTGATTTTGTTGATGTTACCTTCCGGGACATAGGAAAAGGTAAAGTATCACATTTCTTTTGCACCATGTCGTGATAATTTGGACTACTTGGGGATGTGGATCATGGAGCTTGTATAGGATGGAGTCTTGTTGTTGTCTTGGAGTTTATTAGTCTTCTTTCTGTGATTTACATTGATATTGGTTTGTCTTCCACTATAGCATACTTTGGTTGGTCAATTTAAATGGAATGTTTTGAAATGTCTTAGTTTATTTCATGCATCATATTATGTGTTTTTTGGATTGTTTTTAGGGTTTTTGTTTTTATAAGTTAAAGGGTAAATCATTACCCACTTACTATGAAACCCTTCAGTATTTTTTTCATCTGTTGGAATCTTTAAGATGTCACTTAAGGCCCGGTAGTGGCTCGTTGTACTGTCAATCCATTTGGAATTAGCGGGTCATTACAAATAGTTTAAGGTTGTTTAGTACTTTCCTAACAAAAAGTTATCAGTGTTCTTGGTCTTGGAGTTGAAATTTTTTAATTTTGATTCCTTGTTCTAGAATATAAGAAAGGAGAAGCATTTTGGGGTCATTAAATATATTTTATAGAAGGACATAGCTAAAATATTTATGATTAATGGGAAGTTACTATGTTATTGGGTATATAAGTGTTTTGTAGAGTTTTCTATAATGTTTGAAATCTCATTGTCACGGGTCTATCCAATGAGAAAAACATGCCATGCATTGTAGAAGAATGAATTTTCCCTAAGAGTGAATACATAATTTTGAGGAATGACTCATGTCATGAAAAAGTGTTGAATTTTGAAAAAAAACATATGAAATTGTTTTTCAAATGAATTAATTTTAAAAATGAAATGATTATGGTATTTGGAAAAAGGATTAATTTTAAAAAAAATAAGTTGAATATTTCAAAAATGGGTAAAATTTGAGAAAGTGTTGTTTTAGAAAATAATATTATGATAGTTTATGTGATAGAATTTGAAATTATAATTCATAAGTTTCTTGAGTGTTAGATTGGTGGTGGTCATTGTTAGTTTAGAAAATGAAACAGAGTAGGCTTCATCAAAACCAACATAATAAAGTTGTTGAGTATGTGGTTGCACAAAAAAAATTGGTGAAGCAAGAGATGGTCCTGAGCATCATCCAAGAAATCGAAGTCATGGACACTGGGAACCAGCAGGATGAGCCCAAGCAGGTAGATCACTCCATCCAGTTCATGAAGCAGAATCCACCCATCTTTAGGGGTGATACTCAACCTAGAAAAGTGAATTTGTAGCGGAGTTGGATGAATCATATATTTGATTTCATCGGCACACCATCAGATCTCAAATTGATGCTGCTGACCTATATGCTCAGGGATCATTCAAGCTAGTGGTGGGATTTATCAGTGTGTGATAAATTGGATGAAGGTCTTATATGGGATGATTTGAAGGAATTATTCAACAAACAATTATATCCTCATTCCTTAAAATTAAAAAAAAGGACTTCCATGTCTTGTAGTAGGAAAATTCCTCAGTCATGGAATATGTAGCTAAGTTTAAGAATTTAGAACATTTCTCATTAGTGGTTAAAACCAGTGAATCTTTAATGGAATTCATATTTTAATAACAACTAAGGTGGGAGATTCGATCGAAGATTGTAGTGATCTATATTACGGATTTTATAGAGATGGTGAGCAAAGAGACTGTGGAAGAATGTGATATCAAAGAATATATGGGAGGAGGTATGATGATACCCATTGTAAAATTATAGCACTCAAATGTTGTGAGAAAGGGAATATGTTAAACCAATTTACAAGGTTAAAGTGTAAATCAAAATCAGAAGGCCGTATTAGTGAACCATCCTCCACAACCCAAGAGAAAAGTCGATCATTTTCAATGTGGTTTGTTTGACCGCATAATGAAATAGTAAATGGAATAACATTGATGATAAAATTTCTATAAGAATATGGGGAATCTTTAGTGCTATCGTTGTAGTGATCCAAGGTCAGGTGCTCAGGACACTTCTCCGGCATCGCAAGCATCATATTCTTTGATAGGGCAATGAAAATAGAATCAGTCTCATCCACAGAGAAAAGTTAGAGATGGTGATTCTATAAATACCATGACTCCGCAACCTAGGTAATCTCATCAAGGAAACATGGAGAACAGTGAGGTGATGAAGCAATCGTATGGAACCAATAAGTTGATTTTATTTGTTCAGGATGGACCATCTATCACAAGAGGTATGATTCTATTGAATTCTGCCCTTGTTAAACTGATCTTCAATAATAGAGCTTCACATTCTTCTATTTATTCTCATTTTGTTGATTATCTAGGTATAAATATGGATTTAATTCCTTCTATTTCCGAAATTTACAACTCTTGTCAGGGAAGGATTATGTCATGCATTTGTGTTTAGAGAATGTTCTATAACTACTGATTGAGTAGAGATGAAATCGTACTACTAAGTGGTGGACACATATTTCTATAAATTAATCCTAGTTAGGTATTTTTTTACATTATATATGGCTCACATCAACTATTATAGGATAAAAATTAGTTTCATGACTTAGTACGACATTATGAATCTCTTCAGAGGAGAGTGGATGGTAATTTTAAGTGGAAAGTGCATGTTGGCACCAATAGTGGGAAAAATGTCTTATAAAATTATAGAATTGACATTGAAATCATAGTATGTGATTAAGGAAAATTGTATTCCAATAGTTTTGAATCAATTTACAGATGTTATACCCAAAAAATCTTAGGGTTTCCACCTATAAGGGAAGTAGGGTTTACAATTGATCTCATTTGAGGGACCTCTCCTATTTCTATTTTGTCTTATAGGATTGAACCAACATGGCTATGGGAATAGAAAGTGTAGATGGAGGAGCAGGAAAGTAATGGTTTTTTTAGAAAATTAAAACTTCATGGGAAACACCAATCTTTTTGTGATGAAATTATATGGAACTCTTTGGATATGTGTTGATTATCGTATGATTAACAATGTTACAATAAAGAATAGTTACAAAATTCCACACATTTATGACATGTTTGATCAATTGAGGGGACCTTGTGGTTCTCAAAAATTAAATTGTGATCATGATATAACCAATTGTGAGTGTGAATGGAAGATATTCCAAAGAAACCTTTCAGAAGCAGATAAGGCCACTACAAATATGTAGCCATGCCTTTCGGTCTAATAAATTTACTAGTATTCTTCATGAATGTGATGAATCAGATATTTTAGCAATATCTAGATTGTTTTTTTGTGGTGTTTATGGATGAAATCTTGGTGTATTCAAAGATAAGGTCTAATCCTGAGGAACAACTGACAATAATGTTATAAATTCTAGAAGATCACTATTTGAATGCAAAAATATTAATGTTTGATTTTTGGATACAGGAAATAGTTTTTCTTGGTGATGTCTTTTCTATGAAGGGGGTTTCTATTGATCTGGAAAAGATAGAAGCTATCATATCATGGAAACCACAAAATAATGTCTTTACGATACAATTTTTTCTAGTCTATCTGGCTACAACCAATGCTTTGGGGATTATTTATTAGGAATATATTCTCCAATTATAGCTATGAGAAAGAAGAATACTCCAGTAAAATGGAGAGAGTAATGCCATAAGTATTTCTATTAACTTAATGTTCATCTTAAATCGACACATATCTTGTTTTTTCAGAATCATGACATGGGTATGTGGGGTACTGGGATTCTTTGGGATCAGGATTGCAATGTGTTATCTTGCAAGGAGGCCATATGGTTTGTTATGGTTCGAGGTAGTTTAGGTTGCTTGAGAAGAATTACCAAACAATGAATTTGGAGTTTTCTACATTCTTCCATGCCTTGAAGACATGTTTTCATTATCTCTATGGTGATAAATTTACTATGTTCACAGACCATTAAAGCTTGAAACACATTTTCTCACACTGAGATTTGGATCTGTGAAAAAGCATATGGATGGAATATCTCCAGATGTTTGACTTTGACTTTATATATACACATAAAAATGGGAATTCAGTGGTGGATGCAATGAGTAAAAATTAAAACGCTCAATCTATAAAAGAAGCATCATAAGAATATAAGTTGATATTGGTACTAGCCAACATGCTTCTGGAATGTAAAAACTAAGGTGATGTTGAGTTTTTCATTTCATCTATTTCGGTTCATGATATTGTATATATGGTAAAAGAGTCACAATTATATGATGTATAATGATTGGTAATGAGTTCAAAACTCAGTAGTGGGGAGACCATTGAGGGCTGGAAAAATGATGGAATTTTATTTTTATGTTTCATATATCATATGGATGTACCTTTGGAATGTCAAGAACAAATCCTTCATGACTACCACCATTCAATATGGGTTGTAAAACAATGATCATAGAATATTTATAAGGAATTGAAGGTGTTGTTTTGGTGGAGCATCATTAAAAGGAAGGTGTTCAAATTCGTCTCGCGGTGCTTAGCTTGTCCTCAGGTTAAAGTAGAGCATCTGAGACCTGTAATTATGTTGCATTATTTACCAATATAAATATATAAATGGGATAAGATAGTGATGGATTTTGTTATAGGTCTTCTAATAATGGTTTGAATACATGATTCCATTTGGGTCATAGTGGATTGGCATACCATGTCTACTCATTTAATCCCAATTTTTGAAACTCTTATGGTGCATGATCATCCCAAATATTATATTCAAAAAGTGTTAAAGAGACATGGTGTAGCAGTGTAACACCCCAAGCTTCTACGGTATGCTTATATTTGAA
Organism: Viscum album; assembly: GCA_963277665.1. Lineage (NCBI taxonomy): Eukaryota > Viridiplantae > Streptophyta > Magnoliopsida > Santalales > Viscaceae > Viscum > Viscum album. The sequence goes on from OY728131.1 coordinate 1,512,217,513, forward strand.
TAATGAGATAGCGTGTGTTGTACGCAACACCAAGTTCTAACACACCATAACTAATCAAACTAGCCGTTATGAATAGTAAGGCCTACTTTTTAAAATTATATATATTTTATATTTCAAAATGGACTTCATTTTTGGATTCTGAATATCGAATTTAGCCTAAGGTGAAATTTTGGTACTTTTCGAATAACTTTAATATTATGATGAATAGTGAAAAATACTAAATTTTAATTAAAAACAACTTTTTTAATCAAAATAATTAATAGTGTTAAATTATAAATTTGAGTGGTTTTAAAGTATATATAGAATATATTCTTACCATTTAATAAAATTTTGGTTATTGGACATAGTTTCTCAATTAAACCGAACATAAACAAGTATCAATGTTTTGATAGTTATTATATCTTAAAAACACGCTTATTTTGTTTTGACAGCGGGAATTAATTTTAAATTAATTTCTTCCACTTATTTTTTTTGAATTGGGAAAAATGGATTCCATATTTGGAATCAGGTTTTTCAAATTGTGTAAATAGGTAACTATTATTTTTATACATTTTCAATAATTACTTCGGTAAATATTTTATTTATCTTGGTTAAAGGTAAAATCCGATAAATAAGGGTTAAAAAATAATATTATAATAATAAAAAAATTACACTAAAACGTGTCTTAACCTTATTGGATGATACATGTTCGACCATAGGAATCTCTGGGTCGATTTTTGGGACCCTATGGTGCCACTTGTAAGTGATAGGGACACTTTATTTTAATTATGTTAAATTTAATACAAAAATGACACAAGCATATATATTTGAGAAAAACAATTTTTACATAGGGTTATATATGTTGGATTATCATCTATAAATATTCATTAGTAATCTAATAAGATATAATACATAATGATAGTTTATTTATAATTTTTAGAAGTTAAATATGTTAATTTATATATGACACAATGATGATGAAGTAATTACCAAAATAGTGAAAAATTAAAATAATTGTTATTATAAATACCAAAATAAATATAATTTGAGACTTTTAATGAATTAAACTAATTTTATAGGATAATATTCTATATTATGATTGATTTAATTTACTTTTTTAAAAGAAATCATTCAGTTATGATTTTTACAAAAATCAATTATTGAATAGTCTCAAATTTGACAAAAAAGAGTTTTTAAAACAAATATTATATTATTAATTGATATTAAATTTTTAAAATTATAAGGATCGGCCAAGAGACTTATATCATTATAGGTGAATAATTACTGGACCACTTGGGGGTCTCTTTGATGTATATAGTAAGTTTATTAACCATATAATATAAAAATACAAAGAGACATTGTAAAAGTGAAACTAATTAACTAAGAGTTAATACTTAATGATAAGGTTAATATAGTAACCCAAGCCTGTCTAAATTATATTGGTTGAGTGGTTCGCGACCTTTCCCCACCTTAAACTTTTAATAATCATCATTGGAGCCATTAGAAACCGAATATGAATTTATTAGAAATTAATATTTCTAGCTTTTCCAAAGGTTCACCTCACCCCTCTTATAAAAGGTCAGTCCCCCTTCTCATTACTTCACACCTTAAAAGCCTTTAAGATTGGCCAAACTCTACCCAAATAATCTCTCAACTTCCCTCACTACATCCTAGAGTCCTTAGTTTGATCAGAAATCCAACCTAAGAAGCCCTTTTGATCAAATCAAAAGGAAGAACCCAAAGAAGAGGTAATGATTTCACCACCCTTTTCCAAGTTCCTTTCTTATTCCACTTATTATTCCTTTGTTGTTACCATTCTAAAATAATAACTCCAGTATCATATATATACTGTGATATTATTATAAATATGTTACCACCATATTCAGTATTCTATCTATCCTTTGAATAACAGGTCATCATACGCGCATACGTACGGCTTACCGTCTACATGTCGTGGTGTAATTGTTATTCAATATATTATTATTTGGATGGGTATAATAATGATGTGTAACTCATGTAAATAATAAATATAACATGATAATGATTCATTATATATGATATACTATCAAATTATATGTTATTTTAATATCAAAAGAATGATATTGTCTCTCGTGCGTATGTACGGACTACCGTCTCCACGAATGCGATGAGATTCATTCTCCATCGTATCCATTCAAGTATAATTATAATATGATTATTTAAAAAAATTAAGCACTTGATATCATTCTAGATATGAATAATATACAACCTATCCATGTCAAACATGGCTTACGTAACAAAACATATAAAAGAAATTGAGTAAGTTAACACCCGAAACAATGATTATACTAAGATATTATTAACAAAGCAATGTTAAAAGATCATATATGATATCATATTAATTTATATGATTCTTGTATAATTTAATAACAATTATTTCACATTATACAGAAGGTTAACCTACCCCAACCAAGGAAAAGTACAAGTTAAGGGTTCTTTCACAATCTCTTCATTATCCGAGTTTGTTTATACGTAATAATCTACTGGGATCTCTTTATCATCCACATACATGTTTCATAAAAATGTATTTCAAAACATTTTTACTTTTTACAAGAATATGGGTTAAAGTCATTTATACCAATGTTTGAATTTTTATAAGTGGTTTATAAAGGAATCTTTTCGTCGTTTTACAAACAAGGTGCTTTTTAACCTTTTCGACAGAATTAAGGTAAGAATATATTTTTTAACTTATACAACAGGTGCGGTTATTTTCCACCGTTATAATATCGTCGAAGATTCCCTTACAAGCATATAAGAATATTTTCAAAGAAACTGTTTTATTTTATAAATATATGACTTTTAAATTATTTCAAAATAGAAATAGATATTTCTCTAAAGAAAGTTTTTATTTCATCTATGTCAACATCCTTTGATGGATTTTATGGGTATTTGAAGTTGATTTATTGTGATACAAAACATCTATATTGTAATGAAGGTTTTGTGATATTTTTGACTGTAGATGTGCTATTTTTTACCATTATTAGTTTATGGTGAAAGTATTGACATTTTGTATGCTAGTTTTAATACAGATGTTTATGTTATGTTTAAACCTTACCATATGGGAATGCATTGGACTTAATATGTGACGGGTGGAGCCCTCTATAGCTCCTAGATGCATCGTTATGTCTCATGAGTCAAACTAGTGTCTTGGCACAAGGCCTTGACAAAATTTTATTTGTAGTCTTGGCACGAGGCCTTTGCTATGTGGTTATGATAGTCTGGCATTATGCTTTCCATCATTATGAAAGTGGTTATTGATATTGCATGTGACTATTCGATTAGTAGAATATCCATGTTAATAAGTAAATGGAATTATTTAATTTTATTTATTCCATAATATGTTGAAGTTCATGTTTAAAAGGCTTTTGTTTCAGTTATACATTTTCTTAAATGTTTATTCTTATTTATAAAAGTTTCCACTATATTGTTATCCTTACTCGGCATTTGATCTCACCCCTTTTTTATGTTTTATTTTTCCCAGGATGTGAAGAAAAAAATTATGAATGACCTGCAGGGATATTATGAGGGGATAATAGTGTGGTTTATGGAGAAAATATGTTTTTGAAATAGTTTTTCACTTTATAATGTAATGTAAATCTTTATGAATATATCTAGTGATTCCAAGGATACTAAACCAATCGGTCTTTCGAGATTTAATCTTTCTTGTGATCATGCCAATGTTATGTAATAATGCACCGACTCTAGGTAACTGGGGTCAGGGAGTTACATTTAGTATCAGAGGATTTTTAGTACAAACCTTGGAATCCAGATTTAGATAAAACTTGATTAGAGCTTGTAGACCTAAGATGAACATTGAGGATTAGTATAGAAGAACTTCCTAGAATTTTGGTATTATGGAGATTTTGTGATTTTTCCGAGCAATACATCCCTGTCTGGATACGAGATGGTAGAGGCAGCTCTAGCACAGATGTACCTAGGGGTAATACCCAAAAACACCGCTTTGAGCTAGACTCTAACGGGAACTGGTGCACGACAACTGGCCTTTCTGCACTTTTGGTTATGACACTCCTGGGGGATATGCTTAGGATAGTACTTATTTTCTTTAAAAATAATTATGAAGGGTTTATGAGTATATAATTCCTTAAAGAAAACATTTTTATGATTATGGATTATATCCATAAATAGTTCAATTTATGTTAAGTGTTTTATAAGTATGGGATTATGTATTTTGACTCATAAACTAATCTAGTTTATTCCATTGTTTAGAAATGGCGCCTAGTGGAAGAAATGGAAACCTTATCAATGCACGCACTCCATGTAGGGATTTCTATCCAGCTAAAGATAATTATAGTGGAGCTGGTGATGCAACTGGTGCCGATCAGCTAATCACCATACTGGGACAACTTACTCAGGATATGAATTATAACCTTACCCGTATGGAGCACATTGATCCACAGTGTGGAGGATCAATTTTAGATCGCTTCATGAGGCAAAAACCACCAACGTTCAATGGGAGTAAAAATCCATTAGTAGCTGAGAAATGGAGAAATTCCCTAGAGAAAAAACTTCATGTTTTGGGGGATAGTGAAAGGGAAAAAGTTACCATGACAGTTTACCGACTCACTAGAGATGCTGATCAATGGTGGTTATTGATTCAAAATACGAAGGAAGATGATGAAGTATCAAATATGGAATGGAGGGAGTTCAAAGATATGTTTTTAGAAAAATACTTTCCTCGCGACCATCGAGCAGATATGGAAAGGCAATTTCTGAGTCTGAGACAAAAGGAGGATGAGAATTTTGCAATGTATGAGGCTAATTTTACAAGGTTAGCAAGGTATGTAGGAGATTATATATATAACCCAAGAAGTAATATTGATCATTTATTTGATGGTTTAAACCCATTTCTCCTTTGAGCAATAGTCTGACAATCCTTTTCGTCATACGAAGACATTTTCTCATGTGCTATTAAGACCAAAAAGGAATTCTCTAAGTCTTATGACTTTAAAGAAAAGCAAGGGAAGAAGAGACCTTCCGATCAATCTGGGAATGGAAATAAGGGAACGAAGGGAAAGGTTGAATATCCATCCTGTGGTAAATGTGGTAAGAAACACCCCGATACTTGCTTAAAGGGAACCAGAGTCTATTACACGTGTGAGGAAGAAGAGAACCAAGCTTGTGATTGCAAGGGGAAGAAGGAAGCTACCAATGTTCAGTGCTACAATTTCTGGGACATGGGGCATTATGCAAATGAATTTCCTAAGTTTCTGGATAACTTACCTCAAAAAAGTCCAAGGGATCAAGGCCAAGATTATGCTATCACTACTATTGAGGTAGAAGCTCTGAAAGACATGGTGGCAGGTAATTTAATGGTTTCCTCAAGTTTAGAAAATGAAATATTTGATTCTAGATCATCGCATTGTTTAACATCTTCCCTGTTTGCTAAGAAAATTAGATATTTTCAATTTAATTTAACATGGGAGTTTTCATTTAAAACCTTTAAGGGAAGTATTATTGTAACATTGTTTTGTGAATCAGTCCCCATTAGAGCACATAAATGTTCTTTATCTGCTGATCCCATCGTCATACATATGATTGAGTTTGATATAATCATCAGTTTGTACTGGATATCGGACTATGATGCAATGATTTATTGTAAGAAGAAAGAGGTTACGATTCTTGATGATGATGATAAGGAACACCTTATCTTTAGAGCAGAATCGTCACCACAGAATTCTTATCTAGATCCACCCTAGTAGCTCAACTAAATTCAATTATTGGAAAGGAAGAGAATGAAATAACTGTGGGTGAGGAAAGGAATGTTCAAATAGAGGATGCACCTGTTGTGAAAGAACATGTATATGTATTTTCGGAAGATTTACCTGGACATCCTCTAGAATGAGAAGTTGAGTTTTCCATTGATTTAATTCATGGATCAAGGCCTATATCAAAGACCCCTTATAGAATGGCCACTGTAGAATTATTTTAACTAAAGTAACAACTTGAGGAATTGAGTAATAAGGGATTTATTCGCCCTAGTGTTTCTCCATGAGGATACTGTGTTCTTTTTTTAAAAAACAAAGATGGATCTATGTGGTTATGTATTGACTACAGGGAGATCAATGCTATAACGGTAAAGAACAAGTATCCCCTACCTCGTATTGATGATTTATTTGACCAACTGCATGGAGTTCAATACTTTTCAAAGATTGACCTTTGATCTCGATACCATCAGTTGTGTGTGAAGAATGAAGAAATTCCGAAGACATCATTTCGAACTAGGTAAGGGCATTATAAGTTTATTGTAATGCCTTTTGGATTGACTAATGCACCTTTTTTATTAATGGATCTGATGAATATAGTTTTCATGGAATATCTCGATGAATTTTGTGGTGGTATTTATTGATGATATCTTGGTATACTTCAAAAGATACGAAGATCATGAAAATCACTTGCGCGTTATCCTGAAGACTCTAAGAAGACATGAATTATACGGAATGTTTAGCAAGTCTGAATTCTGGATTCATGAGATTTCTTTTCTTGGCCATATTGTCTCTAAAGATGGAATATCTGTTGATCCTTTTTAGACCAAGGCAATCCAATAATGACCAGCACCAATGAATATAACTGAGGTACGTAGTTTTATTGGTTTAGCAGGTTATTATTGACACTTCGTCAAGAATTTTGCACGATTGGCTAACCCATTAACAAAGCTCACACGTAAAGAGGTTAAATTTGTTTGGACAAAAGAGTGTGAATAATGTTTCGATGAACTGAAGAGAAGATTAGTCAATGCTCTTATATTGACTCTACCATCGGGGAATGATGGGTTCATTATTTACAGTGATGCATCAATGAAAGGACATGGTTGTGTCCTTATGCAGAATGATAGAGTTATTGTCTGTGCATCACGACAGTTGAAAATTCATGAACAATAATATCCTACTCATGATCTCGAGTTAGCAGCTGTGATCTATGCTTTGAAGATATGGAGGCACTAACTCTATGGTGAAAAAATGTGAGATTTATACTGATCACAAGAGTTTGAAGTATATTTTCTCAAAAAAAGAACTCAACATGAGGCAAAGGAGATGGCTTGAATTACTCAGGGATTATGATAGTACGATACACTACCACCCGGGGAAAGCAAACAAAGTGGAAGATGCTTTGAGCAGAAAAGATCATGGAGTTTTGAACAATATGAGAATGAAAAAGGATCCAATTTAATTGGATCTAGTGAAGATGGACATGGGAATAACCAGGAAAGGTGAAACATCAATGATTTTTCAATTGGTTGCCAAACCATCATTACTAGAATAGATTAAGAGTTCTCAGACCGATGATGATGAATTTCTATAGAAGATTAAATCTATGAATGATGGGAGATTGAGAGACATTGTGTATGAAGAAGTAATTTTGAAATTAGGGAAGAGGCTTTGTGTTCTCGATATACCTGATCTAAAAAGGTAATTATTGGATGATACTCATAGTTAAAATTTCTCTATACACCCCGGGAGCACCAAAATGAATAGAGATTTGAAAGAACATTTTTGGTGGGACAACATGAAGAGGTAAATTGCTGATTTTGTGTCAAGATGTATGGTTTTTCAATAAGAGAATGCTGGAAGACAACAGCATGGAGGAGTCATGCAACCTCTTCCCATACAGGAGTGGAAATGGGACAATATTACGATGGACTATGTTATGGGGCTACCAAATACTCCTAGAAGGAATGATGCAATATGGGTTATTGTTGATCGTCTTACCAAGTCAGCACATTTTCTTGCTATAAGAGAAGATCTACCACTGGAACATCTAGAAATACTATATATTAATGATGTGTTGATACTTCATGGAGTACCCATATCGATTGTTTCTGATCGTGATCCCCGTTTTACTTCAAGATTCTGTAAGAGTCTTCAGAAATCCCTGGATACTGAACTTCATTTGAGCACTACCTACTACCCTCAGACAGACGGACAATTAGAACATATTATTCAAACCTTAGAAGACATGTTGAGATCTTGCTCACTTGACTTTCAGGGTATGTGGGATCAATATTTATCTTTGGTAGAATTTTCCTATAACAATAGCTTCCATTCGAGTATTCAGATGGCACCATATGAATTGTTATATGGAAAGAGATGTCGCACACCAACCTATTGGGATGACGTGGGTTAAAGAAAACATGTAGGTCCTGAACTGGTGGAGGAAACGATTGAAAAGGTGAAGGTAATCCAAAATCACATCAAAGCATCTCAAAGTAGGCAGAAGAGCTATGCGGAAAATTGAAGGAAGGATTTGGAATTTCAAGTTGGTGAACATGATTTCCTGAAGGTATCTCGATGGAAGGGAGTCATACATTTTGGTAAGAAAGGTAAATTGTGTCCCAGGTAAATCTGACCTTTCGAAATTCTAGAATGAATTGGGGTTGTAGCTTACCGATTGGCAATGCCGCCAAGTCTCCTCAAAGTTCACGATGTGTTCAATGTATCTCTATTGAGGAAATACATGCATGACCCAACACATGTACTCACCTATGAGGAGTTAGAACTGGAACCCGATATTTCATATTGTGAAGAGCCCATTAGGATTCTTGATATGAGAGAACAAGTACTCTGAAACCGGACAACGCGTCTGGTAAAAGTCTTGTGGAGAAACCATAAGATGAACGAGGAAACGTGGGAACCTGAGGAGGTTATGATGAAGAACCACCCGAATCATTTCATGCGATAATATTCTAGAAATTTTGAGGATGAAATTATTTGAAGGAGGGGAGAATGTAACACCCCATGTTTCTACGGTACACTTCTCTTTGAATAATGTGATAGCGTGTGTTGTACGCAACACCGAGTTCTAACAAACCATAACTAATCATACCAGCTGTTATGAATAGTAATACCTACCTTTTGAAATTATATATATTTTATATTTCAAAATTGACATCATTTTTGGATTCGGAATATCGAATTTAGCCTAAGGTGAATTTTTGGTACTTTTTTGATAACTTTAATATTTTGATGAATAGTGAAAATTACTAAATTTTATTTAAAAACAACTTTTTAATCAATATAATTAATAGTGTTAAATTATGAATTTGAGTGGTTTTAAAGTATATTTAGAATATATTTTTAATCATTAATAAAAGTTTGGACATTGTACATAATTTCTCAATTAAACCAAACATAAACAAGTATCAATCATTTGATAGTAATTATATCTTAAAAACATGTTTTTTGTTTTGACAGCGGGAATTAATTTTAAATTAATTTCTGCCACTTCTGTGTCTTGAATTTGGAAAAATGGATTCCATATTTGGATTCAGGATGTTCAAAATGTCTAAATATGTAACTTTTATTTTTAGACATTTTGAATAATTACTTCGGTAAATATTTTATTTACCATGGTTAAAGGGTAAATCCGGTAAATAAGGGTTAAAAAATAATATTATAATAATAAAAAATTTCCCTAAAACTTTTCCTAACCTTATTGGTTAATACATGTTCGACCATAGGCATATTTGGGTCGATTTTGGGACCCCAAGGTGCCACTTTTATGTGATAGGGACATTTTATTTTAATTAAGTTAAAATGAATACAAAATGACACAAACATATATCTTTTAGAAAAACAATTTTTACACAGGGTTATATATGTTTGATTTTCGACTATAAATATTAATTATAAAGTTAAATCGATTTACTACATAATTATAGTTTATTTATAATTTTTATACATTAAATAAGTTAATTTATTTATGACCCTATGATGTTGCAGTAATTACCATAATAGTGGAAAATTAAAATAATTGTTATTATAAATTACAAAATAAATATAATTTGAGACTTTTAATGAAATACACTAATTTTATAGGATAATATGAGATATTAGGATAGATAAAATTTACTTTTTTCAAAACAATCATTCTGTTATGATTTTTAAAAAAATAAACTATTGAATAGTCTCAAATTTGACATAAAAGTGTTGTTAAAACAAATATTATATTATTAATTGATATTAAATTCCTAAAATATACGGTTCGGCCAATAGACTTATATCATGATAGGTGTATCATTAATGGACCACTTGGCGGTCTCTTGGATGTATATAGTAAGTTTATTAACCATATAATATAAAAATACAAAGAGACATTGTAAAACTGAAACTAATTAACTAAGAGTAAATACTTAATGATATGGTTAATATAGTAAACCAAACCTGTGTAAATTATATTGGTTTAGTGGTTTCCGACCTATCCCTACCTTAACCTTTGAATAATCAACTTTGTATCCATTAGATACCGAATATAAATTTATTAAAAATAACTATTTTTAGCTTTTCCAAAGGTGCCCCTCACCCCTCTTATAAAAGGGCACTCCCCCTTCTCATTACATCACACCTTAAATGCCTTTTGGGTCAGCCAAACACTGCTCAAATACTCTCTAAACTTCCCTCAATACAACCTATATTCCTTAGTTTGATCAGAAAGCCAACCTACAGAGCCCTTTTGATCAATTCAAAAGGAAGAACCCGAAAAAGAGGTAATGATTTCACCACCCTTTTCCAAGTTCTTTTCTTATTCCACTTCTTATTCCTTTTTTGTTACCATTATAAAATAATAAATCCAGTATAATATATATAATGTGATGTTATTATTAATATGGTACCACCATATTCAGTATTCTATCCATCCTTTGAATAACATGTCACCATACGTGTGTGCGTACGTCTTACCGTCTCCACGTCATGGTGTAATTGTTATTCAATATATTATTATTTGGATGGGTATAATAATGATGTGGAACTCATGTAAATAATAAATATAACATGATAATGATTCTGTATATATGATATACTATACAATTATATTTTATTTTAATATCAAAATAATGATATTGTCGCTTGTGCGTATGTATGGACTATCGTCTCCACGAACACGATGACATTCATTCTCCATCATATCCATTCAAGTATAAATATCATTTAATGATTTAAAAATAATGTTCAAGTACTTTATATAATTATGGATATGAATAAAATACAACCTATCCATGGAAAAAATGTCTTACGTAACAACACCTATAAAAGAAAATGAGTATGTTAACACCCGAAACAACGATAATACTAAGATATTATTAACGAAGCAATGTTAAAAAATCATATATGATATCATATTAATGTATATGAATATTGTATAATTTAATAACAATTATTTCACCATTATACAGGAGGTTAACCTACCCCAACCAAGGAAAAGTACAAGGTAAGGGTTATTTCATAATCTCTTCATTATCCGAGGTTGTTTATACATAATAATCTACTGGGATCTCTTTATCATCCACATCCATGTTTCTTAAAAATGTATTTCAAAACATTTTTTCTTTTTACAAGAATATGGGTTAAAGCCATTTATACCCTTGTTTGACTTTTTATTAGTGGTTTATAAAGGAATCTTTCCGTCGTTTTCCAAACAATGTGCTTTTTAAGGTTTTCGACAGAATTAAGGTAAGAATGATTTTTTAACTTATACGGCGGGTTCGGTTATTTTCCACCATTATAAAATCGTCGAATCTTTCCATAGAAGCATATAAGAATATTTTCAAAGAAGATGTTTTATTTTCTAAATATATGACTTTTAAATGATTTCAAAATAGAATGAGATATTTCTCTAAAAATAGTTTTGATTTCATCTATGTCAACATCCTTTGATAGATTTTACACTTATTTGAAGTTGATTTATTGTGATACAAAGCGTCTATATTGTATTGAATGTTTTGTGATATGTTTGACTGTAGATTTTCTATTTTTATACCATTCATGGTTTGTGGTGAAAGTATTGACATTATGTATGCTATTTTTAATACGGATGTTTATGTTATGTTTAAACCATTTCATATGGGAATGCATTGGACTTAATATGTGACGGGTGGAGCCCAATATATCTCCTCGATGCATCAGTAGTTCTCATGAGACAAACTAGTGTCTTGGCACAAGGCCTTGACAAAATTTTATTTGTAGTCTTGGAACGAGGCCTTGTCTATGTGGTTTTGATAGTCTGGCATTATGCATTCCATCATTATGAAAGTGGTTATTGATATTTCATGTGATTATTCTATTAGTAGAATATCCATGTGAATAAGTAAATGGAATTATTTCATTTTATTTTTGCCATAATATGTTGAAATTCAAGTTTAAAAGTCTTTTGTTTTAGTTATACATTGCCTTAAATGTTTATTCTTATTTATGAACGTTTCCACTATATTGTTATCCATACTGGGCATTTGATCTCACCCCTTTTCTATGTTTTATTTTTCCCAGGATGTGAAGAAGTAAATTATGAATGACCTGCAGGGATATTATGAGGGGATAATAGTGTGGTCTATGGAGACAATTTGTTGTTGTAATAGTTTTTCACTTTATGATGTAATGTAAAACTTTATGAATATATCTAGTGTTTCCAAGGCTACTAAACTAATCGGTCATTCGAGATTTGATCTTTCTTGTGATCATGGAAATGTTATGTAATAATGAACCAACTCTAGGTAACTGGGGTCGGGGCGTTACAAGTAGTTTAAATAGTGTTAGATAGAGATCCATGGATCACATCATAATAATAGAAATCCATACAGAAAGCTCATAGGACACAATTGACTATGAGAAAAACATATCATCCTTAGACAAATATCCAGTCTAAGAAGATGATAAAAATGTGCGATGACATGTTGTGGGCTTGGGGAAGGGATTTTGGTGGATCAGGGGAAGAGAAATTAACCATAGTGGAGTTATCATATAATAGCAGCTATTAGTCCTCGATAAATATGGATTGATTTAAAGCATCCTATGGGCATCTGTGTTTTCCTCCACTATGTTGGGTATAAATGGGAGAGACTTCACTAGTTTGGATGAGCCTTGTCCAAGAAAAAAAAGAGAAGATTCAGTTAATCTGAAAAAGGATGGAGAATTCTCATAGTTGTCAGAAGTCATATGTGGATCATCATTGAGGGCTTCTATCATTTTGCATGAGTGATAATGTGTTGTTGAGGATCTCTACAGGAATTGGACATAATCATTTTTAAAAGCAGAGAAAGTTAACTCCAAGATACATTGGCCCTTTCAAGATACTGGAATGGGTTGGAGAGGTGGCATATCTGTTGGAATTACCATTTTGGTTTACTTTAGTGCATAATTTGTTCGACATCTCCCAGTTGAAAAAGTATTAACCAGTTCCTAGCAATGACACCAAATGGGATCACATTGACCTAGAGCATGATTATTCATTGATACATATCCTACTATAGACTATGGGTACACAATAGAATGTCTTGCATAGAAAACATAGCAGTCTGTTGGAGGTTCTATGGAAGCATGGTCATATTCATGAAGAGGCTTGGGAACATGAGGATGAAATGAATGAGCAATGGCCAGAACACTTTCAGAGAAACAATGATTTTTTTACATTATGGGGACAAAAAGGAAGATGGTGGGGAGAATTTAATACCCACTATTTCTGGAACGTAACTGTTTATTTTTGTTTTCATGGATATAAAGTATAAGGGGGATTTTTTGGATAGTTTGGTAATATTTCAGTAATGTATAGTTTCTAATGGAATAAATGGACAAGCTACACAAGGTTATTCCAAATAGTGTGGATGCCCTAATAGGAACTCTGTGAAAAGGAAGGAATTAGGTATAAGGCATCAACACACTATTCACACTGTTATGGAGACCCTGATAGGAGTCTATGAGAGAATATGTCTATACAGTAGCTAACACAAGGTTAGAAAATGGGTTTTCTAACCCTAAGAATTAACTGTGCACTTGATTATGTAGAGATCCTGAAAATGTTGATCACACATGTTTTTGCCTCTAGGTTGATATTTTTTCTCATAAGTGGTCATAACTTAGGCTTTCATTACCTTTAAGGTATTAGAACCTCTTCTATGTGATTTAGAGTCAATCTAAAGGCTTTTCTTGGTGTTTTAATCCCATATTCTTGAGGTATGTGATCATTATTCATTGTTCATGATCTGTTTCTTAGATATACATAGATATACATCTATTATCCTCTTGGTTTCTTAGATCTAGAACTATTATGGGTGGATATATGAGTTTTTATTCCAAATAAGTTGATATTTAGTTTTTATCATGCTATGTGAAGAGATCTACTGAAGTTTCTTGAAGAATCAACCAGATTTTCATAATTATTCATCCTCCAGGTCGATTTTTTTCAAAACCATTAAGGACGATGGCTTCTCTCTAGACGAAAATTTATATAAATGATTGGAATTTTTTCAAATTGAATATGTTATCTTGAATTGTTTGTAATTTGGATATTTATAAATCATTGGAAACCCTTTCCTGTGATAGTTTAGAAAATTCAGGAAATCTTGATAATTGTGTATTTGATTAAAGTGCTTGTGTTCTAGATTTTAAAATATAGATTTTAAATTGGATATTTTCTGAAATTGTGGAACATGGTGTGGAATAGTTGTTTCCAATAAAAGGGAATGTATTATTGAAATTAAATTGCTACTTTGAAATGGAGTTGCTCATTGGTTTTCCATAAAAATGAATTATTATTGAAATGATTTGTTTTAGTGATTTGAAATGGTTTGAAATACATGCGGTTGTGTGAGTTCATGTTTTATTTTCACATGAAAAAAGGATTGGAACCATTGGGGTACAAGGTGTGTGACCCTAGTTGGAGGGAATGTGTCATTGGGTCAAAAGTAAATTTAACGAGAGACCACTCATGAGTATGGATCTATCAAACGAAGCATGCATATGTGGCTGTGTTATGAAATATTGAATGGGTATACCAAAAATATAATAATAATTAGTTTTTAATCATTTTTTTTTATTTTCTAGATAAAAAAATTCTAGAAATTGGTTCATTTATTTTTATTTTTACCTGGTTGTAAATGCTTTTTGGAACTTGTTTATATTTTTTTTGAAACTATTTTAAATAATTATTATATATAAATTTTTTTATATAAATTTTTCTAACCTTTCTATCCTATTGGAATGATAATGGAATCCATTAGAAAAACCTACAGTGTTTTATACTCACCTCTACTATATCACTTTGGTACTTTTGCAGATGCCACCTTCTCGTACAAGGGAAATGGTAAAGTAACACACTTCTTTAGCACCATGTTGTGATACTTTGTTCTATATGGTGATATGTGGCATATATCTTATGGAGTATGGAGTATTGTTGTCATCATGGAGTTTATTTGTCATCTTTAAACTATTTACATTGATATTGGTTTGTGTCCAACTATTGTATTATTTGTTTGGTTGATTTAAATTGAATGTTTTTAAATGTCGTAGTTTTTTTCAAGCATCATATAGTGAGATATTTTTGGATGATTTGTTGGCTTGATTTTTAAAATTAATGGGTAAATATTCCCCGACTTACATTGAAAGATCTCAAAATTTATTAATAGCCTTTGGAGTCTTGGATATGTCTCTTAATGGCCAATAGTGATTCATTATACTCTCAATCCAATGGGAATTAGTAGGTAATTACAGAGGTACTCCAATCATCCTATTGAATAAATATTTCAATAGTATATAAAATCCTAAAATGTAATTAAGTAAAAAATAATTAGGCATAAAATTAATACAGGCCTAAAAAAATCATGTATTGCTTAAATAACTACTACCCTATTATACATGAAATTGTGACTTCCATGATCTTATCATAAGTTTTCACACATCTTCATCCATAATATTTAATATCATTTAATGTTATTATGATTATCAAAAAAGGGAAAGTTAGATTGATATTTTTAAATTGGATCCAAATTTTTCCTACATCATGTTATATATGGTAACTTTGATCGGGTATCCCATTAAGGTAATTGAAAGGGAATTAATTTGGAATAATATAGAAAATAAAAAATCTAATTAAATCATTGGGACATCACTTGGGATATATATTTTCCTCATTTATATCCTTAGGGATGGTTGCAATGGGGGTTTCAATTATATGGTATGACTACAATAGATGGATCATTAGTCTTCTAGGATTTTGAATAGTATAATGGATTTGGAATATAATATTCCCTATCCCTTAATTTTACTAGAGGTTGAGAAGGTAGTTTATCCACCATTTACATTGCATTTCAGCCATAGAGATTGGGAATTATTTTCATATGTATATTTTTGTAATATATTAAAGAATATTTCCTTTTTTATTAGATAATTACTTCTATAAATTTGATTCATTGGTTCATCTAATCAAGGATCATGTTTTGTATGGGGTTGATAAAAAGGAATTTGTGGTGCATAAGATTTTCAGTTAGTCATGGAGGATAGTTACCTTGCATTCGGGGTTTCCATGACTATTATGTTCAATTAGAATATCCTACTTAACTATTGGATCTTTTGTCTTCCCATCCAAAGTTGTATGGATAGTATGGTTTTTTCTACATGGTTTAATTTATCGTAATGTTATAATTATTTACATAAAACATTAAAAAGAATATATTTTTTAAGTATTTCATTCAGAATAATTATTTTTGGTAGGAAGGATACCATAAGTAACATCATATGGATGTTGAAAATTTCCCCAGACGGATGATAGATTTGAATTTTGGTTACTTACCTCTTTAAACATCATTACTACCTTATTATAAAAATTAAGACTCTATAGCTAATTTAATCCATTAATAGAAACGTTATATGTTCATGTAATTTTTTTTGAGATTATTTCCATGATTATAATTTGTGTTCTTCCCAGTTATAAAGTATTTTCTTCTATGGCACCACCTATATCGACATCATTCATAGTGTTTTCTATAGGGATTAATAATTTACATAGAGGTTATATTATTAGTTGATCACTTATTTTGTGATGAGTGAAACATACTCATAACCCCATAATCCACTACTATTATTCATTATGTGACTCCTAATAAGTTTCCATTATTCTAAAATTTCATTTCTTACTATTTCAGTTTAATAGGATGAAAATCATTTTTTTATAAAAATGTTATTTTATTCTTATACATAATAAAATTTGGTTTTTCTTAAAATACTAGATGTATATTGCTGTAATATCAATTGAAAATGTAATGGATCATACCATAATATGTTCCTGAGCCACTAATTTTTTGTCCGACTTAATATAAAATAACTCTTTATATTTTTACATGTGTCCTTACCAAAAATTTAATCATCTTTTGGTAACAAATTTATTACAGAAGTTTTTAGTTACAAATTTATTACATCCCTAGGATGATCGATACATGTTAAATGATACACATCATTTTGGGAAGTTAATTCCACTTGAGACTATTTTCTATCCAAGTAATATAATTTAAATTTAATTTAATTTTTATTTCATAATGTATAGGTGTCTAGAGAACATGTAATGGGTATTCTATCCTCATTAAATGGTTCAATTCTAATGTCTCTTTATAAAGGGAGTTAAATCACCTTTAGGTAGTGGTTAAATGTTTGTAGATCTCCCAAAGAAAAATGTTCCACACAAAAACACTATTATGAAATAAAAATAGATAGAATTTTTTTTATAAATATATAAGATTCAATAAAATACAATATTTACATACTATATAATTTTCTTATAAAAAATACACTTAAAAAAGGAAATCAATCCCAGAAAATGAGGCTAAAATATAAACTTGTTTTCATAAAGGGTCAAATTAATTCATATTTAAATTATAATATATTTTATAGTTTGGAAAATGGGTTATCTATAATTTAACATTTAAGGTTCGTGGAAAATTTTACTATGTTGAACAAAATGCAAACAGCAACCAGGTTTTTAGTGAATTTATTTGGGTGAACATAACTAATATAATGATTATACTTTTGTACATTTAGAACAAAACACCCTGACCCTACTAGTAACTAATGTATCAATTTCATATATACATGGAAACTATTCATGGAATAAGGCCACCAAAATAATACTATTATGTCAAATAATTCTATATTAATAGGGGACCTTGTGTTATCCAATCATAAAAACCGATTATTCCCACAAAAAATTTCAAGACAATTGGTTTTTGAATCAAAAGTGTTTCATTCAATCATAAAAAATAATTCATTGAAAGAAGAACCATTATAATATAAAAAAAATTTAAATCAATATTATATAAAATCTATAGAATATAATGTTGCGTAACACCCTCTCTATGTGTGTACCTCTTTCATAATGATCTCCCACAATTTTGGGAACTATTGATAGTAAGGGAATACTTTTATTAATCTCTACCATCATCCATGACCATCTTATAAATGTATTAAGAACTATAATATATACAGTTATGATAGTAACCCCTATAATCATAAGAAATATTGGGTTTCTCTTCCTTCTTGAATCTTTAAATTGATATACTAATGGAATTTATTTTTATTCCAAGGGATGTCATTGTTTTTTCAAAATCATTTCACAAAAAAACAATCTCTATTTTGTCCTGGTAAATTGAATTATATAGACTTTAAAAAAACACATGTTTTCTTTTTAGGATAAATGTATATGTCCCTATATAATGTGATAAAATATTTGATTATATAGGGGGAAATATTATAGAAATTATAATTTTTATCCTTGACATAAAATCCTATTTTATTTTTATATATCATTTAATTTTTTCCACCAGATGAATGAAATTATCTATTTTATATTAAATAGTGTTTACTACCATTGAGTTAGGGGACCTCAAACCAAACTGCAACCCAATTAGGATGGATATTTTTTAAAATGTAAAAATACCTACACATTTCCTTTTGGGATTAATTTTTTTTTCATCAAAATGATTGTGGAATAACTAAATTACCTCAAAATATAATGAAAAAACAACAAAAGTGATATCTGTTATTTAAAAATATTTTACATTAGTTAATTTAAGAAAATTCTACATTTAATTGATTGAAATATTTCAAAATTAGTAACCAAGATAGTAAAAAATATTAGAAAAAGGGTGAAAGATGCAATATGAATAGTGATACCATCACTAATCAACACTTCATAAAAGAAGAAATATGTATCCCATTAAGTATATTTCTATCAAACACAATAAAAATATATCGATCTATATTTTTCGATGACATATTTTCTTATACAACTTATATAAGTGTTATAATAAAATGAAATTTATTTCATTATGAATCAATGTACTCATGATTAAATTTACAAGATCAATCATATCCATTTCATAAGATGACATAAATTATTTTATTTTATAATGTGGAAGTAATGTAAAAATATATTTCGTATTTTCTAATCAAGTAAAATAGTAATATGAAAACTAGAAAATAATATAAGAGGAGATCATAAATCTAACATCTGTTTGTGTCCTATAATATCATAACTAAAAAAATCAACGTAACCTACAAGAATGGTTTTCATAATATAAAAGGAATCATTGAAAGAAATTATTTAACCATCATATAAAAATATATGAATTAATAACAATGGAATTTAATGTTATATATTAGTTTTTAATATGATATATAAAAATTTTATTTTGTAAGGTAGAAATTTAAAATATTAAAATTAGAATATTTTTTATTCTATATAAATAAAATTATTGTCATCTGTAACTTTTTAATATTAAATTTTTTTATACATAAAATTAAAATATATGGAAATTAGAATATCATATATGAATATAAAAATTACATAATATAATTATTCAATTATATAATCTCAATAAATGTATATTAATATATTATGAAATAATAAATTTTATATTTATCATATTATGAAATTTCTATCACCATTGAAACATTTTTTCCAATTAGTTGTTGAACATACTCTCTAGCATCATGCAATCACATGGAGAGGTGGAATGAATTTGTTTGAACATTTATTTGGAACTCTTTTCTAATTTAATTTCCACTCTCAATATTTTATATATATTATCAATTAAGATTAATTGGTTATCAAATGAATTCTTATAAAAAAACAAATACAATGTAATAAATAAATTTATATCAAAGAATATGATATTTCTACAAGGTATTTTTCTAATGTTTAAATACACACATTATTATGTATGGGACAAGTTTGTGACAAATATATCCAATATAATAACCAAGTGAATATAGGTAGGATATCACATTAAAATAAAATGTTTTCTCCAGACTGGTTTTCATATACTACTAATTTGTAATTTACAATTGGCCCTCCGATCACCTTCTTAAAAATGGTCTACCATTTACCATATGGCACCACTGCCTCAACTAGTAATTACTTCATTATATGTCATTGTTATTTGAATAAAAATGTTTTATCTTTAATAAAATTATTATCATAATCCTTGTACATGTAACTAAATATAAATACCTTATATGGGATATAGATAATTGTACTTGATCATTCTATATTTTTCTTTCATCTTCCAGATTCTCAAAACATGGAATTTGAACATACAAAATAGCACAATCATACATTCTAAAATTTCACTTTTTCTTTCTTTTCTCCCTATATTATAATCTTTATAGTTCAATGGTAATTAGAAATTTAATAGATGCATCATGTCTGCGATATTCTTTTTTATACATTATTAATATAAAGGATCTTCAACATAATACAACACCATTTATCTTCGTTACAAAACATATCCAAAACAATCTTCTCCTCTCATGTATCTCCTCTACTCTGATAGATACATGAATATTCTTTCTATAGTGTTGAATAATGAAATTATATTATATTTATCATTATTATAAATTCATTATTCATATTACATTTGTTAATATAAAAATGTGAACATGCTCCTCAAATTATTAAAATATTTGTATTTTTATCAAAACTAGTTTTCCTCAAATACACATAATTTCATTTTACAATTCATGACAATAAAAAAGTGAATTGCTATTGATTTTTTCTTTAAATATTATTTCTAATCATCATATTTGGAAACACATATTTATCATAACATGATCCAATAATTTTATACACATAAATTCTCTATTTTATCATAGATTAAATCATTTTTAATATCATGATATTTATTCTCAAAAAAGTATCTCAAAATATTTTAACATTACTCTCATGAAATATAACATTTTATAAAACCTAGGGAAATTACATATGTAACTAAATATTTTATTTACTTATTCTATGAGACCAAATATATCAAATTAATGATTCAGAATTTCTCCCATATACCCAATGATATCTTAAAAATTCTAAAAAATCATATTCATGAATTTTTATATCTTCTACATCATATAGAATATATTTTCTATATCAACGACACAAATACATTTAAAAATATCATCTATGTAATATCTTATTTAATATATGGAATGTTATACTGATTAACATATGTTCATTCCAATACAATATTTCAATATAGGTATTTTTAAAATAATTTCTGTTTCCACTGTGATATATTGGGTATCATGAGAAAACAATTCATTTCATGTAATGTTTTTACACATAATGGTTTAAAGTCTTCAGAATTATTATATTTATTAATATTAATAAGAGAGTTCTTATTTTGTATCAACTTGAGAAAAATTTACTTATGTCGTGCCTTTGATATTTCTTATCGTAAAATGAAAACTACATAAAATTGTCAAATAAACTAAAAAGTTATTAAAATAGTCTAGGGGAATCCAAAATCTTTCTAATTCTCCTCAAAGAATCATAAAAGTAATTGGGAATATTTCATGAAAATTTAATCCTTATTTTCACATTTCATAGAAATACAATATAATAATATAACACTAATTGAGTTGTTCCATGGATGTTACTACCTCAATAATACCATATATAATGTCAAAATTATATAAACATCATTATAATTTGTTAATTAATATATCCATCAACATTGAAGAATTATAACACATTCTTGATTACTCTCTTCATATATTACAGGGATTTAGTCAATTTATCAAATAATATTCTTATAAACAACATTAAAAACTTTTTTAAATTGTTATTTGATAAAAGAATTTATCACTTATAAAGAATTTATTAAAATCTACTCAAAACAATCATAAAATGTATCAGATTATTCCATGAATCCAAAAATCCATAATCATAAAAAATTGTATCATTTAATTTGTTAAATCCAGCCATTATAATGGTAGCGACGTAACAAATTACATTTAACAACATGTTAAGGGATATTCCACAACATTTACAATGAAAGGTTTCATATACATATATCAAATTAAATATTTATACTATTTCTCACACATATAATTAAATAAAATCCCATCATTTAATGTTTTATCTTATGAATCCCTCTTTTCATCATATTCTTACCCAAAAATGTGTTCGTCCATATTTATTACGCATGAGAACATTGTATAAATCACAAAAAATATTATATCATATTACATTAATATTTAATAACACTCATTATAATGTATTCCATAGGGCCATGAAGGATTGTTTTCTTTTGATACCAGATATATAATCAAATTATTTAATTAATTTTCAACATTATCTACCATAAAAATCATGTTAGATAGTACACTTATTTTAAATTTCCCAATAAAATTCATTCATCATAGCATAGGTATACTTGAATATATGATAGGATGATATTTGATGCTTATTATAAGATATCATGGATGATACCAATTCATGATCAAAAGTGAGCATAAAATAATCTTAAGCATATATGAACATACGATAACATACAATATCATTCCTGAGAAGTCAAAATCCTTATAAAATGAATAATGGCATAAGGTTTTTTCAAATAAAATGAATGTTTTCATAAGAGTTCCAAATGAATAATAATAAATCATTATCCTTGAGAGTGTATCATTATCATAAGACATAAATTTTTGGAAAAAAAAATATTGATAATAATTTATTTATTCAAGGATCATTACCAATATATTCAAAGTGTATAGAGTCCCATATTGGATTGGAATCACTCCCCATCCCTATTAACATAGTAATAAAATTTTAAGTTTACTCACCACATTATTCATCACATAGTAGGATTTCTCTAAATATATAATTAGCTTTTTTGATTTGTCCAATTACTCGTGTATCCTCTTGGGCTTAAGAGAATATCGTATCTACCATTAGGATTCAGAAATCATCACATGTAAAATTTTTATGTCTTGAGATATAAAACATTATTCATTTATTTTTAGTTATATAATGGTCCCACTCATCATTAAATTAATCATTATTTTATATACCACCAAAACATATGAGCTTTCATAATTCCTGAATAATGAATGTAACCTAATATAAAGAAACAATTTTGATGAATCATTATTAAAAAAATAAACATAATCTATCTATATAGATGAATTTAATTATACCATATTATAATATCCCACAAATAACCATAAGTGTTCTTCAAGAATGATGAAATAGATGAAATTTAGTTTTTAAAATTAATGTGAAATATTCATTAATAATGAATAGAAAATACTCTTTTCATTTAGTAACATTTAAAAAAAATTCCTAAAGAAATAGAATTATAATATTCTTTCGAAAAACAAAAAAACATATAATAGAATATAATTTGAGTATATTTAAAATTTTGGTGGGATAATTAATTCATTTTATATATGTTTCATAAAAACATTCTCTAAAAACTATTGATAAAACTAGAAAGATATTTTTATGGTAAAACTATTGTGGATTCAATTTTAAAATAGTGTAGTGAAAATAAAATATATTCTAAAAATAAATTAAATAATGAACTCGTTTATAAAAAAGAATTATCATGAAAATTTTTAATGGATCTATGTTGTGAACCATGAATTAATGATATAAATATATATATATAATTATTTTATATGAATATACAAAATATGAGCCCATTTATATGCACATGAAAACTAGAAGTTTTTTATGTCTTTAGAGACTGGATGGAAAAAAACTTATTTCATAAAGTATCTTTATATTCACCAAAAATATTCTTTATATTATTAAACATCTATACTTACAGATATCTATCATACCATTAATACACTGAGAAGGTAAAATATAAATGGGTGAGCCTAGATAATCTTTATGGGAAAACATAGGTGATATCAATCAATGATTATATATGAACAGAATGTAAAGAGGAAATGTTGATAAAATTAAGAAGTTATACAAAAAATGTAAATATTGGAAAACATGAGTCATGGTATAATCTATTGTTAAATAAGTAATTCATAAGAGTCTGGAATCATCAATAATCAATCATGATTCATGGGAGGATATAATAAATAAATAATTAATGAAAATCAATTCTCACAATGTTATAAACATGTATAAATATAAATTGGTCCACTCTTCAAGTTAAAGAAATGAACAAAAGTCCTTGTGTATGATTATGAACATGAACCATTATCTATGAATAAAGATATTTTATGGAAAATAGGTCCACACACAGATATATCGATATCTAACTAGGTACACACATCATTTAGTGATCATGATATCATGTTAAAAAAACACATTTTTATCATGTGTTATGATCCATTATAATATAAATGTTAGGGATATAAATGACCCACCCATCACATATCATTACAAAATTAGTGTTCCACAATATCAAAAGAACATTCACTATTTTATCATAATGAAACCCTTTATAAATGAAAAATATTTTGTAAACAACTCATTATCATAATCATGAGAAATAAAATGAATGGGTAAATTTGGTATCATTGGATCATATATACAGTATATTATAAGTAACATCAAAGGATACAATCCTAGAAGAAAAATTTCTTTAAAATGACACAAACATATTTCTAGAGGATGATCCATTTGTAATTTTAAAATCACATTTTTTAAATGTAAAATATTCTATAATATTATGACAAATGTTTTATCTAAAATGAAACATAGAAAATTTTAAATAAATCATCAAACAAAATTTGGTCAATATGGTTAGATATTTAAATTATTATATTTCTGTTTGAAAAATATTTTATTCAAAACATAGGTATAATAGAACATTTAAAAAAAATAGGTTATTTCTATTTCTTTTTTTAAAAAGTCAATAATATGTAAAATTTAATTTAACCATTAACTGAATAGTAATTAAAAAATATATTTAGAACATTTTAGAAAACATGTATAAAGAATAAATAGTATTTTTTACTAAAATAGGACGTGTAAGGTGAGAATTTCTTAAAAAGATTTTCTGAAACATTATTGAATACCCAAGAGAAGAAAACGGGAGTATAACATTGTAATCGAAAAAATAAACAGAGGATAATGAAATAAAATGTTTTTTTTATTATAAATGGTTTATAAATATCATAAATAAAATTTATATTATAATCAATCTTGATTAAAATGAGATTAAAAAATTAATTTCTTACGGCTTGAGTAACTTTTACATAATATACCCCATAAAATAATAACATCATATAGAAAATTTAAATATCATTGAATAATGTTATTAATGATTTAACATGTTTATGAGTCCAAATATACACCCAATTAAGGATGATCAGTGTTTAAAATAACATATATCATAATAAATACAATTTAAGACCATAAAGCATTACCACTTCAGTAATATATGAATAGAAACCTCATAAATAAGATAACCATATGTGGATATTAAAATAAACTTTTTTTATTAATATAATTTAAAAATACATTCATTTCCATTATATACACCCCCATAAAAAAAATAGTGCTGAATATGGTGTATGAATCATAGAAATATTACTGATATGAGAAACTCATACCTTAAGTATCATCTTTAAATACACATGTTTGAACAACCATTTTTATAAATATAGATTTATTATATATATATTAAAAATAATAATAAATGTATATCATTCCATATATGATATAATAAAAATATATTATAAATACATTATTATAACATCATTATTAAAATATCCCTTTCATTTGAAATATTAATTGTTTTTTAGGCATGAATTTTTTTATTAGTCGTGGTTTTTATAATATGATCATGGTTTAATAATATCCAAAATATTAATCATTTAATGAGTATAAATTTTTATCTATATACTATTTTGAATCTAATCATATAAAAGGGTGATTTAAAATTAATTATTTCACTTCATGGCGATGGTAGTCCACATGTACATAATAATGGTGTTTTCACTTTTTAATAGATGTAATAATTAAAAAGTAAAAATTAATTCAAAATTTAAAAAAAAATCATAATTTTCATATATATATATATATATATATAATAAATCTACTATTGAAAATATTAATTCGATGTGGTGATGGAAAAATATCATATCTTTATGGAGGTATTAGTCCACACTTACACACGAGTGATGTTTTATTTTCCATTGGATAGAAATGAGGTGGAAAATGTCAGTTCTATTTTCGAAGTAAAAAATTTAGTATATTCAAGATTCTAAATACATTATCATAAATGTATAAAAAATATTTATAAATTGAAAATGTGGAAATATAATTGAATTTAATTGATTAGAAGTTTTATATATTCATTGAGAAATAACATTTGTCTTTCAAATGATGCCCAAAATGGGTGTACATTTTGAAATAAAGAATGACTAAGGACATGTTTAATGAATATTGGAAGGGATTTGGATATTTATACATAATTTTAGAGTTCCCAAAAAATGTTAATATAATATGAAATGAGGCACCCTTTTATATGTGAGGGAAAATACACATATGAAATTACATAAAAGACTAGATAATATATGTATCATTAACATATATTGTGGTACTGGGGCACCCCAACATTAAAGATAAGAAGATATAAGGTCTAAAGAACCCATTTAATATTAGTTATATATGTTTTCTATTTATTTTATTCGTTGTCTAAATATTATATCATTTTAATCCCATTGTAACCATGTCATTGATAACATAAATTTTACCACTCATAACACAAATAAATGACCCAAAAATGGGACTTCTTACAAAATGCAGAAATTTTATTTTCAAATATGGAATTAATATTATTATATTCATTTTATATTGGTGAAATTTTTTTTTACATTATAAGTCAAAACAAAAGATAATTTTTTTAGAAAATACAAAATATGAGAATAAAATGCATTTCACTATATAATTATATAATTAGTCAGTTTCTGATAATTATTTTGTAAATATAATAAATAAAAATGATTTTGTACTAACATAATAATACAAAACTCAGAGTAATCTACAAAAAATACAATTAAATTTAAATAAGAAAAATACAATTTTAATTAAACTTTAACATAAATACACAATAGTTAATCATGGATTTCAAATTTAAAAATAATTTCATAAAATAAAATATTTATCTTGATTAATATATATTTTTATTAAAACCTTTAATCCAATATGATTATAAAATACTCTCTATTTCTTTATGAATTAAAGTAAATATTTCAAATTCATCAATTCCTTTGAAAATTATTCTATATTTCTAGAGTTTTAGTGTTTTTTCATTATGGGAAAGGTGATAATGTAATTATGTTGAATAGATTAATAATAGGCCTAGATGAAAAGTGTCTAAAGACTACCACCATCCTTTATTTGTAATCCAATAGCTGTATAGAGTAGTTTTATTATGTGTATTGATTCTTGTTAACCCCACCAACCCAAGTGTGCCCAGTCACCGGGCTACTAGTGGAGCCACCATCGCATTGTTTCATCTAGTCCAGAGGGGAATTAAATACACTCTATGTGATTTAAATTCAAATAGTATGTGAGAGATCCTACTTAGTCTGATTCTATCATTGTGAGGGGGATGGGGTTAAGAAACGATACTTTTTATTTTCTGTTTTATTGAATCAAAAATCATATCCTATTAAAGAATTTATTACTTTATAAAAACAATTTAAACACACATCTGTAGGAACACAAGACTTTATAAGGTTCACTATGCAATAAAAATTTACATTTCCTTGATATGGTATCGATATAATAAAATAAAAGAAAACCCACTACAAATCAATATTTATAATTCAATGGGTAGGATATACCCTTTCACTTATGTAGCATAATTCATGATGAATACGATAGAAAACTGAATATGATGATTACTGAATACGATGATCAACTGAATCATGTTGCATTATTATCTCTTCTCCTATCTCTTAAATTCATAAAATCTTTTCAAAACAATGTTAATACAAAACTTCTTTATATATGTAAATGTTGTATATTCTCTTTATTATAGTGAATATTACATCCATGTCATTCCACTAAAAAGTACATAGATCTTTCTCCATTTATTGGTGGCCCATGGAAGGTTTTGGCAGGAATCCCCTAAACATTGACACTCAGTTAAATTACCCCAAATCTTGATTTCCCATGAATTTAATTTGAATATTTACTTCATAAACAATTTTTGAATTTTCATAGTTTTTCCTAAACCATTATCACTTATTAATATTTTCTTTTTTTTAATCACAAGTATGGATATGATTTTAGAATCCTAGACCAATTTTGATTGCTGAATATGATGCTATCATTTATGAATCTCACAATCAAGTCCAAATATTATTTATTAAATATAAATATCTATATAATATGAATAATAATTCTTTTAAAATAAAACTCACACTTAAAAATACCTCTATCTATCTACTTCATATCTTCTCTTGACCGAGTTGAAACCATCATGAAAATTAATCAAATTAATTCAATCTATTTTAAAGGGTTGATTACATTTTTGGTGATATTATTTTATTTTCATTAATCAGTCACGCACGATTATTCTTCTAAATACAATGTTGTCCAATGTCCAATTAGAACACTCTTTCTACTCAAAAGATGATACTACTTATTGTCTTTTTTTTCTCTTCATTATCAGAAAATTTGTTTTTTTATTGTGATTTTGGTCTGACTAAAAACCAGTACCGCTATTTATTCACATTTTCCACTAATTCTATCGGTCTATATGAATGTAATGACCCCGATATGATTGACTCATCAACTTCCTTCATATTTAGTCTTCTACTTGTATCATTACATGATTCATGAATTTAAATTCATTGGGGGATCAACTTTAGAATCATCTGATTTATAATGGAATGTATTGTAACATTACTTTTGTTCATCAATATCATTATTTCTGTCTTAGGTAGAATCTGATTGTCTTGAATAAAATCAGCCAGAATAAGATCATGCTAAATAATATCTCTAACAATATTTTATATTCCATTCAGAACTGATTAATCTGAATAACATTGACCACTTTCCTTTCACTCCCCAGTGTTTTTTCAAGATCTCATAATATGTTTCATAACTTACTTATGATTTATGATAACTACAGGATCAACAATGAATCATGACCTTCAATTTATCATATTTATGAATAAATTTATTATCCATTAATATGATCACTTCATCCATTCCAGATTCATAGTAAATCTGATGATTGTTTCCTTCAAAAAAGATGCAATCTCAACGTGATCTAATATATCATTTGGAATTCTGTGTGAATCCAATGAGA
Source organism: Viscum album (assembly GCA_963277665.1). Classification (NCBI taxonomy): domain Eukaryota; kingdom Viridiplantae; phylum Streptophyta; class Magnoliopsida; order Santalales; family Viscaceae; genus Viscum; species Viscum album. The sequence goes on from OY728131.1 coordinate 1,512,246,869, forward strand.
CTTTTCATCCAGTTTTTCTAGAATACAATGGAAATTTACAAGCATTTTGAGTCCAAATCATTTGAATAAGATGGTCAAATGTTAATTTCACTAAATATAAATTGAATATGATTTTCTTTTCAAAATTAAAATTAATTGATATTTCCGAATCTTCTTTAATAATAAAAGACAACACTCAAATAAAATTACCTTCTATATCATCTTAGTAAAAACAATCCCCCTTTGGATTTTATTATCAACTATGATTCATAATTCATTAAAAATTCTATCCTAATGGAATGGATTACTTGTAATGATTTATTATCCTACATGAGCTAACTAATATAGAAACCAGAACCATTGAATGAAAAACCATGCCATACAAAAGTATTGATTATGAATATCATCTTAATTTTTCTTCATTATCTTCTCTTCATTAGAATTTCTTCTTTACTAGAAAATAACCCAATTTAATTTCTTCAACCTCTTAAGAAAATGGTTACAATAGTACACAAACTTATAATGAAATATTCACAACTTACCCATAACTCCTTCTTTTTACAATTAATAAAAAGAAGATATTTAATAAACAACTATCCCATTAACAATATAGTCAAATTTTAAGCTGTGATGGGGTATAAAAACAAAAACCTAAAACATAAAGAGAAAAAGGATTGACCCATTTGGTCAACAGTAATGTGGAAAATTATTCTATAGGTAAAGGTTTTATGAATATATAAGAAAACTTCATTGATATTGGAACATACTCCATATTTAATTCATTCTTTTCCACATGCAATTAAATGAAATTTTATTTGATATAAATATTTTTTGAAAATATATTTTTAACTATATTTCATGGTTAGTTTGATTTAAATTTTATTATCACAACCCAAGATAAAGGGTAAATTCACTTCAATATGTAAGTCATACAATTGTGTCTCCATCCACATAAGTTGAGGTGTCGCTTGAGTGGAAGAAAAATTCATACCTTTAGCCATACTTATGTTTACTAAATTGTATTTCATTGAATATAAACAAACACAATTATTTCACAAAATGATGACTCTACAACATGGTTCCAACTAAAATCGGTGTGGAAATAGGTTTTGAGTTTCCCATGTTGAAATTTTTAAAAAGATCCGTAAAATACATTTCATGAGAATGAAAAGTGTATTCCTTACATTGATGTAATTTTAACCCAAGATAGTATTTCATTTACCAAAATATTGGAATTTTGAATAACTTTTTCATCTTTTTAAAAAAATCTTTCAATACTTGTTTCCTAATTCCCATCAAAGATAATGTCATCATCATAACAAATTATAATGTGGGAATACACTTGACTTTAACTTATGTAAGGATTTCTATCCACTGCAACTTTCTTGAAAGTAAAATTCCTTAGATATGTATCAAATATTGAATAAAATTCCCTTGGATCTTTTTTAACCAACAAAATTCCATTTTCAATCTTCACACATAATTTTCATCTTTCCAAAAAACAAAGCCACAAGTTTTTCAATGTAAACATGATCATCAAGATCACCATTTAAAAAAATAGAATTAACATCCATTTGAATTATATTGTAAATTAATTACTCATAAATAGAAAGAAAGAGTCACATTGTTTATAATATTCCCACCATAAAAAGGATTCATCAAAATCAATACCTTCAACATGTAAATACACTTTGAAATCAAATCATGATTTCTTTCTTACAACATCACCTTCTTTATTCATCTTGTTCTGGAAACCAAATTTCGAAAAAATAATGCTTTTTTTATAGCTGGGGTATGACTTCCCATATATCAACCAATTCAATTTAATCAAGAACATAATTCATTGCATGAACCCATTCTAGATACACAAAAGATTCTTTCACATAATTCAGATCAACTTTTGAATACAAAGAATTATGAGTAATAACATTTCTTGTCCTTCTTGATTGACCACTATGATGTTGATAAAAAGTTATATTTTGAGCCTCCAATTACATCATCAGCCATGGATGATATTATTGAGTATATTCCACATCATTAGAAATAGCTAATTCCAATTATTCATTTTAATAGGAATACAATTTTTTGTATCATTATAAGAATTGCTTTCCTCAATTTTCTCAACATTCTTCTCTCCCTGAGAAAATTTTTCTTCCTCATGCCTTTAAGTAAAATTAACTTAAATATAATCAATAATTATTTCTGTTTTTTTTTTCTAAATAATATATATCATCTTCTTTTTGTTTCATTTCCATAAAATATTCCATCTTCATCTTTATACTCAATCTATCCAAACTTTCCACCTGTCTTCATTATAATGAATGGACTCCCAAATACTCTTACGTGTTTCAAACATGAAATTTTTCTATTAATAAATTAATATGGAGTAATACCTGACCTTGGCTAGTGGAAAGAACATTTTTTAATATAAATATTAGTATCGATGTCTGGCCTCTAAAATTAAAGTGAAATACCATGTTCAAGTAACATAGTTCATCCCATTTCCACCAAACTTCTATTATTTATTTCTACAACCCCATTTTGTTGAGGAGTGTATGGGTAAATATTATTAGGATGAATTCCATTCTTATCAAGATTACTTTGCAAATTATAACTTATGTATTCACCACCATTGTTTGTTCCCAACTTATTTACTAAATACTTCCATTTCTTCTCATCTTTCCTTTTGAAACTTTTAATTATTTTTAAAGCATTTGACTTATGATTCATATAAAAAGGACATGTAATTTGAGTAAAATAATAAATAAATTCAATGATTTACTTATCTCCATTAGTTGATTTTTTTTTCACATTGGCCCACAAATATCAGAATATATTAGCTCTAGGGGTTATCTTGAACAAATTTCAACTTTATAATTCATTTAGTTTGTAATATTTTCACTATTGAAAATAATGCAAAACCAATCTATTCTTTTTGGAAAATCTAGAATTTCTCAGACACAATATAAATTTAATAACATGATAAGGATTCTTTTTCAGAGGTGTCTGATCCTTTTTTTTACATTGGATACTCTCCCACTATACTCATGTAACAAGAGATTTTTTATTTCACCAACCTAAAATAGATTTATTTTTTATGTTTTCTTCATGTAAGGATCATTCCATCATCCTTTCTTTTCTAAAAAACATATATTTTCATAAGTAAATTTTTTTACACTCATCACATAAATTTAAAAACCCTTATAAAATTTGATTTCATCCCATAAACATTAAATGTATTCATTAATGCGATCTTTTCTTTCCCAATGATGTATGATCGAACAACTTTTATTTTCTATGATCCATCTTAGAAAATGTCACTATTACCTAATTAAATTATTTCACATTTTTAAACAATTTAAAATCTATTATCATATTATAATAAAACCCACTATCAAGAATCTTTGTTTGTTCTCCTTTTTTGGCTTTCCATGAAGTTTAAACAAAAAGAAATTTTCTTTATTTATTTTCATTCGTCAGATATAAATATTAAGAATTATTAAGAATCAGTTTTTTTGACTATAACAAAAAAACATTCTTTTGAATGGTATCTATGTTTTTCACATATTTCAAAAATATATTCTAATAGTTGGAACCTATTTTGAATATTTACTATTACCTTTTCAGTTTTCTTCAAAACTACCTTCTCAGACTTCATTAATTGATGAGATTGAATCCACCAAATCCTTTTCATTATATAACCTATGAGATAATACATTTTTTGGTTGAACCAATACGTTTTTTACTTATTTTTGAATCCTCCACAATAGGTCCATTATCCATAGAATGAGTGTTTTATTTTGAAACATCAATACTAACCAAGAATTTTGAATATATTTCTCAACAACATTCTAGTAATTCTTTACTATGACACCAACCATTCTCTTTTCAATCAAAGTCTTGTTATTCATTTCACCTTTATGTGATCAAGAAGTACGCGAATCATTTTCCGACTCAATGTGATTTGAGTTTTCTGAATTCAAATTTTTTTTAGTTTTGGCCCCATACATATCATTCTCTGTATTCTTCTTGTCTGATTTATTTTTAATTTTTCTTCTCTACCTTTGAAGGTAACTTTTTTGAACCTTCTCAGGTTTCTCAAGTAGAGAACATCAGCAGACATTTGAGATATAATTTTTCAATCATGTACTATTCTATTCAACATTAGATTGTTTTTTTGGATATGTTCTAATTCATTCCCTTTTTCATTCAACTTCACATCCATATGGTCACTAGGATTAGATTAGTTATTAAGAGATTTATTAAAAATATCAATTTATTTTACCATCATTACTTTCTCAACAAAAAAAATATTGTTGAATATTTATTAAGGAATAATAATATTCCAACATTTTGTTTTTCCCTTCAATCCATATATTGTTTCTCATATATTAATTGAACTCTTATGTTGAATGAAATTTAATTTTGGATTATTCTTCTTCATAACTACTACTTCTGAATTATTTATCATTCACTATTAAAATGAAAGCATTTTAAATGCCATGCTCAATAGAATTTTTATATTCATCATTACTACCTTCTCATTCATCATCCATAAATATGAAATTATTTCTTTTGGATTTGAATAATTTCATTCTATTAAAATGGAATAAAATTTTCTATTATGTCCCTATTTCATTGAGGATCTTCTTGTATTTCATTATAATTCATCAATATAATACATTTTAATTACATTGTGGAGAATTGAACACAAAGTGATTGTCACGACTCATCCACAGGGCTCGTTCCATGACTACCCCAAGCCCTACTTCTATAGGCCAGGGGCTGGCGACTAGCACCAAAGGTGTAAATACGGGTAAAAAGGGAAGGTATTGCCTTTATAAAGTAATCAAACACAACAGCGTACACAAGTGAAGTTAGTACTGAGTAAAACTGAGTATAAAAGTATGTGCTGAAAAGTAAATGGTCCAGCATAAAAACCCAACTGAAAGTACAGTACAACTAAAAAAAAGTACTATAGATGTAAAGTAAAGAAAAAACCACAAATCTATCCTCTGGGAATCCCACCTGATGGGTGGGTACCGAAATTCTCTTTATCTCCTCAAGTTCAGTCGTCCGCTACGTGTACGTCCCATCTAGTGGTCCACCTCCGGGTACCGTCCACCTCCACAAGCCTCCACCTCGATTAGTGATGTCCTTCATCTACATCCAACATGACGTATTGCGGGCATAGCCCATTCAGAGGTGAGTATACGATACTCAGTAGGGACCCCAAGACCCTCAAAGGTCTCCAAGAATCCAAAAAGGATAAACCACAAAGGAAAGATACAATCACAATGTTTCAACAACCTCTACATAGGTATATGACCATACATGTACCTAAGTCATCAATTCCAGTTCAGATCCATCTCTCAAGCCCATGCACTACCCAGTCCACACAGGAAAGAAGTCAACCAAATCATTGGTAATTATTGCAAGATAAGACTCAGCTCACACATGTATACTACTCATGATGTGGGGTGGATATGATTACACGTATCCTATGAATCAACTCATCTACCGAACCCATGTAGGATCCATGTACTGAAGTTGTCACTGCCGAACCCACGTAGGATCCAAGTACAGTAACCATCCGTGCCGAACACACGTAGGATCCAAGTATAGTCGTCATCACTACCAAAATCATGGAGGATTCAAGTATATTAATCATCACTTCCAAACCCACGTAGGATCCAATTACAGTCTTCATCGTTGTCGGACCCACATAGGATCCCAACAGAGTAGTCGTCGCAGTCACAACCAGCTCTAGGGTTCTCGAACACAACGTGCTCGATTCCAGAAAGGTTCGATCTTCGAGTAAAGTTGGGGTCAATACATACTCTATCACAATGACTAGAGTTGAAGTATACCGAAGTTCTGTCACATTAAAAGGAACTCCATGCGACATACGGCGCGTCAATCGGACGCTCGGTCTAAGAGTTATTGACTTTTTCGTTCTAGGGGCCTGGTTAGAAATATGCCCATTTCTAACCTGGCCTTTATCCAAGTCTTCCATAACTCACATAGAGTAAACCAAAAGGAAATCCTTGTCATGAGGGTCCTAGTCCCATAGATGGCATGTCGTTCAGATGTGCGGCCTTCAAGATATTCACTTTTAAGTGAAACGGGTCAGGACCGTTAAGCCCAGTGGGATGACGGGTCGGGTTAACCTAGTTTTGGAAGGTCTGACCCAGTAGGGGAGTTGGACCAACCTGATGATTCATGCAGCCTGGACTAAGGGGTGCGGCTCGGCTCGGTGGGCGCGGCCTGGCTCGGCCCGGCCCGGGGCGGCCCGACTTGACGCTGCCCGGCAGGGCGTGGCCTGGTTGGCTCCGCCTGCTCGCCAAGTGATCCAGGGGGGGGGGGGGGGGCTCCCCCCTCGCTACCCAAACCGGTGGTGTCATGGGATGCCACCCTCCCAAACCTACCAGCTAGGTCGGCCGGCCTTTTGGCGCAAGCGGCCCACACATGTGGGTCGTGGCTCATTTGGCGTGGTGCCCTCTGGGCGCTGCAGATTTGCTCCGACCAGCTGGCTGATGGTCCGGTCGATCCTTCTATTGAAGCGGCCTGCAAAGCAGGCCGCATTTCCTTCCACATATCCAGCACGACATAAACCCCTTCCTCTGTCATGTTCCCGGCATGGGGCGACAGTGTCGTGCTTCCTCCACCACGGTCTCTTGGCCACGACTGTCTTTGCCTGTGCGACGACGACCCTTGCACCGCCGACCTCCTCCATGTTCCGCCTCCGGTTTACAATTCCAATGAAAATAAACAGTATCAAACTATGGTCCATCGAGCCGTGATCATTCGACCCACACCCTCTGCATTAAGTGATAAGAATATGTCGGAAAAACAAGGGTGTTCAATAAAAAATGGGGCATAATTTTAATCCCTTAAAATTGAACATAATTCCCAACCTCGATAGTTTACATTGCACGTTGGGCATCGTGGAAGATGTTGTCACGGGGAGAGGATTCGCAGACGACATCATAGTGCATCCGGGGAAGAAGCGACATCTTATCACTTGTCGCAGAGAATATAAAGTAAGGTGTGTCCTCGTACTTCGTGGTGTTCTTCATTGAAGAAATCTTTGTTCTTCATCGGAGAAGAAAACTATTCTCTCATGAGCTCTCTCCCTTAACATAATTAAATTCTCCTCCCAAAAAATAAAATAATAATCTACTCCTATTATATTATTAACACAATCCATTTAAAATTCATACATTCAAACACTTCTTTAATAAATTGAAGGATTCAATTTATTAATTAAGGCATTGGCATGAATTAATGGATGAGAAGAAGGTGAGGATATATCATAAATAAGGGAGTGTTGTCAACATTAAACAAGGGAGATTAATGGGGGTTTATGAGAGTTATGGGAAGTTCAAGGGTGTTGGTCACATGTGGGCCCACCCCACAAATATCCTCCCATGGGTGGTTATGTGGATATGGGCCCCACCTCTAAATCCCCTTGGGAGGATATAACCACCAACCATAATTTAAAACTTTCCTACACCAATTTTATTTATTTTAATATAATTCCACAAATATTAATTCTCAATCTTCATAAAGTACAACAATGGTAAATGTCCCCTTAATCAATTACAAGCGTTGTGAGTTCATCACTGCCTTTAGATTTCAATTTTGAGCACCGGTTCAAAAGATATAAAAACCTACTCATTCTTTTACTGAACGTACCTGAGATAAACTTTTGAAATTGATTCCGGGAACACTCGGTCTCTGAATCAAGTGTCGTCAGATGCCACAAACTCGTAAAATTCCACGGTATTTATAAAAAAAATTCCTTGAATTTTTTTTTCTTTACATTACTCCCACATCAGGGATTTACGTCCCCGTAAAGCTACAACATTAACTAGGGAAACAAATGAGGGTACTGAGCATGCATATGAGCCTCCCGCTCCCATGTGCTCTCACGGAGGTTCTTGTGTGTCCCACGAATGTGCACCAGAGGAATCGATCATCCACGTATGACCCTCTCCTTTCGATCTTCGATCTCCACCAGGACCTCCATGAATGTAGCCCCGTCATTGATGTCCAACTCCACATGATCAATGATGTAGGTTGGGTCCATCACGTACCTCCTCAACTGAGATATGTGGAAGACGTCATGCAACTGGTGCAACTGAGGTGGAAGGGAAATGTGGTAAGCCACCTCACCTTCTCTACTGAGGACCTAGAATAGTCCAATGAAGCACGGAGATATATTTCCACCCCAACCAAATTTTCATAATCCACGTCGTGGTGAGACATATAAGAAAACATGGTCACCATCATCGAACTCCAGTGGTCTCATCTCCTATCATCATTGGACTTCATTATTCTCTGTGTATTCCTCATCCACTCCTCGATGATCTGCACCTTCTCCATCGTAGCCTGGACTATCTATGGTCCTACAAGTGCTGACTCTCGAGGGTTAGTCCAGGATATAGGTGATCTGCATTGTCGGCCATATAGTTTCTTGTATGGTGCCATCCTGATGGTGGAGTGGTAGCTATTGTTATACGCAATATCCACCAAGGTTAGAGGATCCTCGCAGCTATGACCAATGTCAAGGACACATGCACGGAGCATGTCCTGGAGAGGCTGAATGGTCCTCTCTGTCTGGCCATCCATTCGAGGATGGAAGGTGGTGCTCAGTCGTAGCTGTGTCCCAAATGCCTCCTGCAATCCCTTCCAAAGCCGAGAAGTAAAGATAGTGCCTCCATCAGAGATGATATATAATGGAAAACCATGAAGTCATATGATGTCCTGAACGTAGAGGTATCCCAAGCTCTCTACAGAGCCCTGCTCTCTAATTGGTAGGAAGTGGGCTGACTTGGTGAGTCAGTCTACGATCACCCAGATAGAGTCGTTTCCACTTGAAGTATGTGGAAGCCCCATCACAAAATCCATGGATATCCCATCACACCTCCACTCCGGAACCACTAAGGGATATACCAAGCGTGCTAGTACCTGGTGCTCCGCCTTCACATGATGGAATGTGAGGCATCGTGAAACGAACTTTTCTACATCCTTCTTCATACTCATCCACCAGTGCTGTCGTCTGAGGTCCTGGTACATCTTCGTCACACCTGGGTGTACCACTAGAGGGGATGTGTGAAACTCCATCGGCACTTCCTCCTGTAATGGAACCGGTACCATGGTACGTCCCCAGAAGAGGATGATGTGTTCTCCTCCATCATAAATCACATCACGCACATTCCCTGTGGAAATATGAGCATGTCACATCTCATAGTCAACATATCCATGATGTGCCTCTTTGACCTACTGAAGTAGTGGAGGAGTGACTGTGAGAGACTGTAAAAAGGCTTGTACATCTATATCTATGAAGGATATCAGCAAAGATGCTAACTACTCCATCGCCTCTCGATGTAGCTGAATGTCCGATATCATACTGAGAGCATCAGCTACTATGTTCCCCTTCCAATGAGTATAGACTATCGCAAATTCATAGTCCTATCAAAACTCAAGCCATCACCGCTGTCTCGGGTTCAGGTCCTTTTTCATGAAGATATACTGGAGACTCTGGTGATTATAGTAAACTATAAAGTACTCACCCATCTGATAGTTCTGCAATATCTTCATGGTAAAGACCACTACTTCTAACTCCGGGTCAAGGGTAGCATAGATCTTCTCGTGCTGCCTCAACTACCCATGAACAGTAAGTGATCACTGCTCGCTCCTACATCAAGACACACCTAAGTATGGTCCCTAATGTGTCGCACTAAACTATGTACCCTACACCCTACTTTGGTTGCCTATAGATGGGTGCATTGGTCAATATTTGTCTCAGCTCCTCAAAGCTCTATTAGAATCAATCTGTCCACATGAAGCGTTTACTCTTCTTCTTCAAAGCTGAAAGTAGAGCTAAAACTCTGGAGAAGTATGGAAAAAATCTCTGATAGTAAACATTCAGACATTGGAATCTCCGCACCTCTGTCACGCTCCTGGGTGGCTCCCATGAATGTTCCACCTCGATCTTCTCTGGGTCCACTGCAACTCCCACCTCCGAATTGACGTGCCCCATGATGTGAACCTCTCGAATCCAGAACTAGCACTTCGAGATCTTACCATAAATCAGGTGCTCTCAGAGTGTATCAAGTACATCCCTCAAGTGGTAGGCGTGTTCCTCCTCAGTAGTCTAGTAAATCAGTATGTCGTTGATGAAGACTATGAAAAACCGATCAAGGTAAGGCTAGAAGATCATGTTCATGAACCTCATGAACAATTATGGAGTTTTTTATGCCGAAGGGCATAAACATGAACTCATAATGGCCATACCGACACCTTAAGGCCATCTCTTGCACATCCTTGTCTCAAAATCTTTGCTGCTGATAACCTAATCTGAGGTCTGTCATCGAGAACCATCGTCCCCCTTGAGATGATCAAAGAGTTAATCAATCCTTATGAGTAGGTACATGTTCTTTACGGTCACCTGGTTTAGGTGACGGTAGTCCACACATAGTCGTAAGATTCCATCCACATTCTTGGTGAACAGAATCGGAGAAGCCCAGGGTGAAACACTGGGTCGAATAAATCCCTTTCCCTGCAAGTCCTCCAGTTGTACCCGTAGTGCACAATGCTCAGCGGGAGCCATATGATATGCTGGAGTAGATATCGATTTTGTCTCGGTGTACAAGTCAATGTAGATGTCTACCTCTCTGCGAGGAGGTAGTCCTGGAATATCGTTAGGAATAACATCCGCATACTGATCCACCACAACAGGAATACTCGGACTCCGCACATCCACCGCTCTAAGGATGAGACTAACCCATTGATGTGTGATCGGCTGTCCTCTCCTCTGTGTAAGTCTATCTAGCGCTACAAAGGCTCCCTTCTAACCGATGAAGGTGGAATTCATCCCATACATGAGGACACACCACACTTTGTGCCTAATAATGTCGATCTGGGCATAGACTATAGATAACCAGTCTATACACAAGAAGACATCGAAAGGCCTCGACACCTCCACAAGAAGAACCCAACGGAAGCTCTCACCTCCTAGAGTAAGCTCACAATGCCAGCACCAGTGCGTAATCATCATGTATTCTCCTGTAGGATTCTCTAGACGTAAATATCGAGCCAATAGCTCTGTCAGAATCTCTAAGCTCCAAACAAGAGAAGCGACAATGAAATAATGAATCGCTTCTGTGTCTATAAGAACTGCAGAAAGGGTATAATAGACATAGATAATACCTTGAATCATCTCAGGTGTGCCGTGGTCATAGGCCTCGACTTCCTAGAGCTCATCCTGCCCCAGTCTGCCAGCTCTCTGTGGTCGGGGGTGGTCCTCCTATTGGTGGTGGTGGTAGAGCCTCAAATCATCGTCCACCACCAATTTCTCAGCCAGCTCCTCTACCTCTTTCTCCTGCTCCATGTGGACTGCCACAGTCAAACCTGTGCGCCGTCCTGGGAGGTCCCTCCAATGTCTGCTGCTCATCATCATAGTGGGTCAGGGCAGTCACAAGACATGTGGCCCTACCCTCCGCATGCATAGCACTGCCTGGCCCACGTATAGATGTCTTTACTTCGTCTGCCTTGTACATCTGAACTAGTATCCTGTGGTTGCCCACCTGATATCCTGGTCTGCTTAGAACTCTGTGACATCTGTCTACTGCCGACTGTAGGAGACTCTGTTATGTGTTTCCCTATGGTTGTTCTCGCTACTGGCTTCGGCTCAGCAACAAATATCTCTAAAATATGGTCTCGCTCCTATACCCCTGCCTGCGTTGGAATGCTAAGGGAGATCATCGAAGCCATGATCTGATTACTCAGTCCCTGTTCAAAGGTCCAAGCCCAAAAGAATGGGTCCCGTACCATGTATATGGAGTAGCGAGAGAGATCAGTAAATCTCTCCGAGTACTGGGCTATTGTCATGATACCCTACCGCATATAAACTAACTCCTGGATGCGCACTGCACGGATGGTGGATGGAACAAACTCCAAGTGGAAGAGGATCTCAAAGTCCATCCAAATTAATAATGCCTTGTCATGATCCTGTAGCATCAGGCTCCACTATCTAACTGATGGCTGTGTGCAGGAGACTCGTTGCAGGTATCAAAAAAAGGTTTGCTGGTGTCCCTACCAACCTGATGACTCTGACGATAGCCTCTAGCCAATCCTCGACTGCCTGAGGGTCCGTCTCTCCACATAACCTGGGCCACCTATATCGCTGAAACTCGTGTAATGTACTCAGTCAGCATGCAACCTCTGCTTCTAGGGATAGTAGTATCAGTGGCCCAGTGGGTAGTGGTACTGATGGTGCCTCCACTATAATGGGGCCCTGCACCAAGGCCCCATTGCTCGATGGGTTTCCATCTCTCAAATAAATAGGAACCCTAGCTGGATGTCTTCATGGGGCCATCCTTAAAAGAAATAGTTGTTCCACGGTCAAACAATATACCTAGTGAGCTGAAACAAAGTAATCACAAAGAAAAGTTTTGAAACACACACACAATCAATGTATTTGTGCACTGATTTGGAAATCAGAAGTCAGGGTCCTGGGGTATGGATACATCAGCCGCCACACCAGTACATGACTCCCTAGACTGAAAACCACACCCAATACTTGTAACACTATTGCTTCACAGATAAGAAATTATTAGAGTACGGAGTTTTACGGTAGAACCTACTCCTCTGATACATATTTTTCACCACCTGTCCTTGGGGCCCGTGCCGTGAAAACCCCAAGCTCGCCTTCCGTAGGCTTGGGGATGGCGACTAGAACCAAAGGCGTAAATCCTGGTAACAAGGGAAGGCATTACTATTATAATGTAAACAAACACAATAGAGTATGCAAGTGAAGTAACAACTAAGTAAAACTAAGTACAAAAGTATGTGATGAAAAGTAAATGGGCCAGTATACAAACCTAATTGAAATTAAAGTACAACTGATAAGAAATTACAGCAGCAATAAAGTAAAGCAGCAACCACTGATCCGTCCACCATGAGTCCCACCTAAAGGGTGGGTACAGATATTCTCCACAGCTCCCTGAGTCTTTCCGTCCACTCCGTGTACGTCCCGTCTAGTGGTCCACCTCCGGGTACCATCCATCTCCACAAGCCTCCACCTCGATCAGTGTTGTCCATCATCAGTATCCAACACAACGTAGTGCAGGCATAGCCCATGCAAGGGTGAGTATACAATACACAGTAGGGACCCTGAGACCTCTAAAGGTCTCTTAGAATCCACAAAGGATAAACCACAAAGGAAATATACAATCACGAAGATTCAACTAACTCTACTTAGGTATATGGCCAAACATATACCTAACTAATCAATTCTAGTTCGGCTCCATCTCTCAATCTCAACCACAACCCAGTTTACACAGGATAGAAGTCAATCATACCATTGGTAATGATTGCATGATAAGAATTAGATCACATAGGAATATTACACAAATGGTGTGGTGGATATGATTAGATGTATCCTCTAAATCATATCCTCCTCCGAACACACATTGGATTCATGTATAAAAGTCGTCGCTCCCGAACCCACGTAGGTTCCATGTACAGTAACTGTCGCTGCTGAACCCATGTAGGATCCATGTAGAGTCGTCATCCCCTCCAAACCCATGGAGTATAAAAGTACAGTCGTCCACACTACCGAACCCATGTAGGATTCATGTATAGTCATCATCATTGTCAAATACAAGGAGGATCCCAGCACAGTAGCTGTCGCAGTCGCAGCCAGCTCTACTGTGTCCGCACATAGCATGCTCGATTCTGGGAGGGTCCGCTACTTGAGTAAAGGGGGTAAATACATCAACTGTCATGAAGTCCAGATTTTATGTATCCTGAAGTTCTATCTAGTCAAAAGGAACTCAATGCTACAGACATCATGAAAAATTGATGCCTGATCTAAGAGATATTGAATTTTTTGTTCCAGGGGCCTGGTTAGAAATATGCTCATTTCTTACTCATCCATTATCCAAGTCATCCAAAACTAACTTAGATTAATGGAAAAGGGGCACCTCGTCGCAAGGGTCCTAGTGCCACAGACGGCGCATCGTTCGTACGAGCGGTCTTCATGATATTCACTTTTAAGTGAAACAGGCCCAGACAGTTAAGCTCGGTGGGCTAACGGGTTGGGTAAACCATGTTTTGGCAGGTCTGACCCGGCATGGGTGTCAGACAAGCCTGAAGATTCGGGCATCCCATACTAAGGGGCACAGCCAGGCCTATCGGGGCGTGACCCTGCGTGGCGTGGCTCGACTGACTCGGCGAGATGGCTGAGCGGCTCTCCGTGAAGGACGAGCGGTCTGAGGGGAGGTGCGGCCCCCGGGTGCCCGAACCGGCGGCGCCAAGTGGCGCCGCCCTCCCAAACCAGCCCACTAGTTCATCCGACCTTCTGATGCAAGAGGCCCGTAAGTGTAGGCCGCCACTCATCTGGCACGGTTCCCTCCAGGCGCCATGGTTTTTCTCCGCCTGACTGGTTCACGGGTCGGTCTGTCCTACTGCCGAAGTGGCATGCGAAGTAGGCCATGGTTCCTTCCGTAAAACAGGTGTGATGACGCCGGCTTCATCCGGTACGTTCCTAGAATGGCGCGACAGGGTCGTGCTGGCTCCTCCGTGGTCAGTTGGACATGACATTCTTTGCATGTGCGACTTTGGCCCATGCACCAACGACCTCTTCTGGGTTCCACCTCCGGTTTCTGGTTCTAAAGAAAATAAACAAGATCAAACGAACGGTCGTCGGTCCGTGTTCATTCGTCCCGCACCCTATGTGTTATGTAATAGCAATAGGTCAGAAAAACAAGGATGTTCAAAGAAAAATGGGGCACAATTTTAATCCATTAATATTGAATTTAATTCCCTATCTCAATAGTTGACATCACACATCGGGCATCGCAGAAGACAGATTTGCGGGGAAAGGATTCATAGACGATGTTAGAGTGCGTCTGATGAAGAAGCGGTGTCTCATCACTTGTCACAGAGTAGAGAAAGGATGGTGCGTCATCATACTTCGTGGCGTACTTCGTCGAAGAAGTCACCGTTCTTCGTCAGAGAAGTAAACTATTCTCTCAAGATCTCTCTCCCTTAACACAATGAAAGCCCCTTCCCAAAAAATAAATTAATAGTCTACTCTTAATATTTTATTAACACAAGCCATTTAAAATTCAAACCTTCATAGACTTAACTAATAAATTGGATTATTCAATTTATTAATTAAGGCGTTGGCATGAATTAATGGATGAGGAGAAGGTAAGGGGATCTCATAAATAAGGGTGTGTTGTCAACATTAAATAAGGGAGTTTAATGGTGGTTTATGAGAGTTATGGGAAGTTCACGGGTTTAGGTTACATGTGGGCCCCACCCCACAAATATCCTCCCATGGATGGTTATGTGGATGTGGACCCCACCTCTAACTCCTCTTGGGAGGAAATAACCACCAAACATAAAATAAAATTGTGCTACATAGATTTTATTTATTTTAATCTAATTCCCAAAATATTAATTCTCAACCCACATAAATCGAAACCGTAGTAAAGGTCCCCTTATGCAATTACTGGTGCTGCGAGTTCATCGGTGCCCTCCGAATTCAATTTCGAGAACCGGTTCAAAAGAATGAAAATACCCGCTCTTTCTTTTATGAAAGTACCTGAGCTAAACTTCAGAAATTTGTCCGGGCACACTGGGCCTCAGAATCAAGTGCCTTTAGAAGCCACAGACTCGTAAAATTCCAAATTATTTGTGAAAAACTTTTCCTTGAAATTTCGGCGTCTTTACAGTGATCAATGATTTCACATTAAAAAATTCAAGGGATGTTTCCCATTTTCTTTCCCTGTAACAGTTTTCACATTTTTTTTAAAAAAAAGAATAAAATTTCATTAATTTTTTTTACATACCTCATTTTTAGAATTGGATTCACCAGCTTCATTTTAAATAAAATTCTCATTTGAATTTTACTTCTTTATTTTTGTGAATGAAATTTTTCTATCAAAATTTATTTTTCGATTTCATAACTTTATTCCTTCTCATTTCATATGTGATAATTGTGCTATGAAAATAAACAAGAGATAATGTTTCAAGATCACTGTCTTTCAATGAAGATACTATTTTAACAATATAGTTGATAATAATTATAAAGATCTTCTAAATAAATTCATAATATTCTATCCTCTCACCAATAAAATTGATTGTGCTAAAAATGTCATTCACATTATTAAATAATTCCCCTATAGATTCATGAACCCCAATTTTCAAATCTTCAAACTTCAATCTCCATATTTTATCATTTCCTTCTTCAATTTTGTATTACCTTTGTATATGTTTTTCAAGTTGTCCAAAATACCAATGGCTATGGATACACCATTCACCCTTAGTATTTCACATTCAGATAATGTAAATAACTTATAATTGTTGAATGTTCCATCATTCTCAAGATTTTTCCTATCAAAATATTTAATAATATTTTTATCACTAATAGGAATAAACCCAACTATTATATATTTATAGACATTGTATTGAATAGAAAAAATATAGGGAAACACTACCTCTTTCCAAATATGAAAATTCATTACATCAAAGACCACAATATAGATACTGTTCACACAATTCAAATACTATATCAAAAAATAATAAGTGAAGGAAAATTTATTCACTGAAACTAGTTAAACATTCCTAGTTAGTGTTATTATATCATTGAGAGGGGACTGGTTGAATCAACTATAATTTTTTATTTTATGTTTCATTGAAACAACATTATCCTTCAAATAAAGATTTTATTCCTTTACTATAAACATCTCCAATACATATCCCCAAGAACATAAGAATTTATATGTCTCACAATTCTATATGAACATCTATGTACTTGGTATGTTTTGGAAATGATCCAATACCTCACAATCAATTAAAATAAATCCTTGTAATACAATGATTCTGATATATTTTTTTAATAAAGATGCACTATGACAAAAATCTAATAGTTTGTGTGAACTCTCTTAGCACAAATAGGTTGAAACTATAATTGGGTTAGAAAACATGTTAAATGTGCTTCCTTTCATTTTACACAAATGTATTCAATTAGAAATAAAATTATTAACTTTATTACATGAATGATAGTAAGAAACTCCAGGAAATTTATAAAGAAATTAATCTGATTTCTCAGTCCAATTAGCTCAAACTATTTTTTTAAATATGATTCTTCGTGTCTGATTTCCCAATATGATAGAAATAAATTTTACAGAATACGGTTGAAACAATTCAAAATTCATTCCCCAATCCAAAAATACCAAAATTAAAATCCCAAATCTAATTAATTATAATAGATTTGATGAATAGATGAATATGATTAAAAATTGAACATAGCGAACAGATGAGTATGAGGATTTTTGAATATGATGGTTAGATGAATGACATTTTCAATATTATATCATCTCATTTCACATAAATATATCGATTACATTTCAACAAAATCTCTATAAAAAAATATGTTTCACTCCATTTAAATTTGGATATTCGCTCTCTTACAGTTAACAACAAATCTGGTTCTATCCTTTAAAAAGTACAAAGTCGTTTTTCCAATTATAGGTGTCCCAGGGTTAGTTTTATAGGGAATCCCAAAAACATAACTACTCAGTCAAATTCTCCCAAATCTTAATTTACCTTGAATTTTGGGTAACACATGACATTGTAAAAACCTATATATTCTTCTAGATTTTTATTCAACCTTCATCCCTTATTCGTAATTTCTTTTTAATCACTATTCGGAATCTAATTTTTGAATCACAGTCTGATGTTGATGGCTGAATATGATTCTCTCATTAAAAAATCACAAACTCAGGTCTGAATTTCATTTCTTAAACATGAGGCTCTATATGAATTGAATAATAATTATTTGATGATCAAGCTTTCCCTAAACAAAGCAACCATCCATACCTTTCATATATAATCTTATCCTATCTCAAATCCTCTTGAAAAATAAACAAATTAATTCAACCTCTTTTAAATGGATGGCAGAATAGTTTATCATATTATTTCCTTTTCATTCAGCAGTCTCAGGAGATTATTTTTCAGAATATGATGTGAACCAAAGTCCTATTAACTGATTATTATTCCTCTATATATGATACCACATGGAGACTTCATTATCATTATCCTTTGATTATTTTTATTTTTATTTTGGTCAGACTGAAAACCAGTTCCTTTGATTATTCAAATTTTTAATAAAGTGTTTGGACATTATAAATTTGATGAGCCCAATATGATGGATTCATGAACTTTCATTTTCTTTAGTCTTTTAGTGGTTTAATAAACTTCCTTCTTATACAGAATCCAATTTTATATAATAAAATCATCTAGAATAAGATTAGGCTGAATATGATCTCCAACAATATGTTTCCTTCCATCCAAATCTGATCAAACTAAATATGATTAACCATATTTCATTAAATCCATAATTATTTCATCAATCATGCATAAAAAGTTTCAAAACATAATTATAGTTTATGAGAACTCCAACATCCTAAAAGAATCACTACATTTCATTAATCAAGCCATATAGAATCTGATACTCCATTATTATGAACAATTCCTCCATACTAGATCCAAAATGAATCTGATGACCAATTACTTCCAAAAAGATGCATTCTCATTTTGATTTACATTTTCTTTCCGGATTTAGGGTAAATCCAATGAGACTTTTTCTTCCATATTTTGCTGAATACGATTGATAGTTTTCGGAATTGTGGGTGTGATGATTCCAAATATGATGCTTAATCCTACTTTCCCCAAATACAAGGTGGTGTGATTTTATTTTATTTTTTAAACATCATTGAAAATTATTAAATATATTTGATAAAAAAACACATAAATAATATTACCTTATTCATCTGCTTGGTCCTAATAGTTTGGCCCATTTTAAATATTTAGTTCAGATACCATTTATCCAATTTTGAATTGGAGACCACCTCATTAGCTGAAAAAGACCTCAAATTCATTTACATTTCCTCCCTATCCATTTACCAATATGGTAAAGATACAATGATGTGTTCTTTGTTGATATATTCAAAATTACTTATTCTTATAATGATATAGGAATATATCTATGAGTTTTCTATGTATTCTATCATGTTCTAGGAAAAACATCATCATCATACCTATGTTATTGATTTTGATAATTTTGCACCTAATTATGACACATCGTACATGGAAGGACTAGTAATGATTGTAGACCAGTGTAAGAAAATTATTTTATGGATGATTGTTTAAATAATATAAATTATTTTGAATGATGTATAGATTAAAGATTATTCTTGGAAGTGTGAGGATATTTTTATGGATCTGTATCTTGGATTTTTCAAGAAGAACCACTGATGGTTCTTCTTAGAGAAAATAATATATTAGAGGGGTGGCAGAATTATAACATCCAAACATAGTCATTATATATAAGATATTAAGGATAAAAAGTTATTCATTCCAATGATGTTTCATCTCATTTATAGGTTCTTATGAGTAAAATTTATATTAAAAAATTATGTAATTTATTATATTAAATGTACTAAGAGGTTTTTTTATAGTATAAAATAATACCACAAGCTAACTGATAGTGTTTTATATCTTTATGGGTTCTTGAGTACCCTATCAGCTAGACTGTCTTATAGCTGGAAATTAGGTTATTAATCGATCCAAATAGTTTCCCATTTCCAGGGGTGTATGATATACACCCCTTAGTATTTAATTACATCTAGTTTTCCTTGTTTATAATAGTTAATTTCATCCTGATTACACCGATTATAAATTAGAGACATCATCTTGGCTCTAAAATATATCACATTAATATTAAATTATTATCCAAACATTGAATGATACGAATATGATATAATGATGATTTATTATAAGAACTATAGAATATTTTAAATATTTTTTATCAAATAAAAACTGCTAAATGATGGATGAATTTTTTCTATAATCAGTTGTTGACAAATTATTCCCCTTTTTATAAATTAGTTGAGGATTTAACTTGTTGATGTATTTTCTAGAACTGGTCCAGATCTACCATCAACAAGAAATGTATATTGTGAGAATGTTTGAGAATAATCATTTTGAAACCAATTTTTAGTAGTGGATTTATAGTGGAATCTTAATATATTTATGATTCAATGATATGTTGATGGTGCCTTTGACATGTGATTGATTTAATTTTCTACCAGAGGGTGATTCTTCAAAAATGGAGACAATATATATATATATAGATATATACATTAAATCGATCATATTTAGATACCATTATTCTTAATTTTCCTATTGAAATTTTTTTCCCTTAATGGAAGGAAAATCATTTTCCAAGAATGAGAACAATTTTTTGAATTGAAAATGAATTCATTGAATGTTCTTCCTATGAGAATGGATCTTGTTTTTTGGCGACCATTCCTATGAAATATCTTGGAGTCAGTTTGATTGGTGGTATATACAAATTATATTATTCTTGGATTCACTTCATGGAGTGGAATTATCTCGACTCATTGTTAAATAACACAATAATTATAAACTAGAATTGGAATAAACATCCACTTTGTGTGGGTTATTCTTTGTAGGTGTGTGATGTGGTCTGCACAAAAATTATTGATGATCCCTGGAGTGAATCTTCAGTAACATTATTTTATGATGAACCGTATCAGGAATTTACTTATAGAGGATATTTTTATGAACTTATTCTTTGTGCATGATAATCCATGATTGTTATGTGTCTTGTGTGGGTGTGTGAGTATCCTTGAGACCATTATTAATTGTGATCATGTAAATTTTGAACATTATTTTAATATTTCATTGACATTTAACTTTATTACTTTCTATATTACATTTTCTCATGGTATTACATAGCTTATGAAACCATTCCTTTGGTATTAGTATGAACATGATGCTCGTTTTTGATTAGACAAACCCCTCTAAAAAATGTTATTATATGATTATGGTTGTGGAAAATCACTCGTTGGTATGTGTTTGATCATGGATATTTCATTTTATGTGATAGTTGACCATGGATGGAATATGAAATATGATACTAATTGATGAAGTGGGAGACTTCTATGTAGGGGTTCTTAGATATCCAATTATATCAAACATGTTTGGTGGGACTTACCATCATCTAAGGATAATAACCTCTATCGGGGTAGTGCATGTTTCATTCCTGATTAAGAACACAATGAGGGTTGGGAATGTGACATTTAATTAAAGGTGGAATATAGTAAGACAAAAATAGACATCCTTAGCGGCCTTGACCAAAATAAAGTAGGGTCAGGTATGAAGGTAGATTGGTTAAGTCATGATAACCGTGCACTTGTTTCATTGTATGTTTATATGATTACATACATTTTTACAATTCAAACATTTTTATATATTAAGGAAGGTTTTTCAAATGACACATTGGTGGTGTCCATGTGGGTTCACTACTCACACCCTATATGGACATATTGTTTTCTATTTAGATTTCTTGAATAGGGATATAGTAAAGGGAAAGGTCCCTATGATGTGGAGTTAAAAAGATTGAGGCTTGGAGACAATGGTGTTGTTGGGAATACTTCAAACTATTTTAATGTCATTATTTTTTTCTTTACTTTCTACAACTTTTTCTTGGAATCCCACTAGGAGAGTCCATTTTTTAATATTGTTATATAACATGAAAGAAATTTACAATATTTATTTTTACACTATTAATTTATTATATTATATTATATTTATTATTATATGTGATATAATATGACCCTGAGTGTATGATCTCCTCTGTGATGGACTTGATCCACTTTTTTCTAGTCATCAGCCCTTTGCATATTGGGAGGTGCACATTAGGTATAGTGGCTCTCTGGATCAAACATGAGAATCCATGCTAGTGAATTATATGAATAAAGAATGTGTTATAGAGACATTATATCCATCCCACATAATTGAAAATAATTTTCTCCCCATTTACAATATTGAATAATATATATTATGGATACTATTCATAATGACCAAAAGTTAATTTGACACTATTTAATAATATTAATTATGTTAATTCTAGATAATAAATCCAATTTGCAATATTTAATTTATTTATATGTTTTAAATTATTTTTAATATATTATCTAAAAAATTAATTGATTTATATTTTTTATATAAATTTGGTTTTATGCAAAAAAATGAGCTTATTCCAAACATATGTATAATATTTTTCTGTTGGAAGATAATTAGTTTGTATTTATTTAAATTATACTAATGTTACATTAAGATTACAATCAAAATATAATGGTTTTTTTATTTATTACACAATACATTTTTAAAAAATAAGTATATATTATTATTCATAAAATAATCATCTATTTAAAAAAATACAAAAAATTCCCAGTTAGATATTTATGTTAAGTTTAATCCATAAATTATATACATTTTGAGAAATAAAATTAATAATTTTTTGGGATATAAATTATAATATTCTCACCAAAAATGGAATAAAAACCATTAGTGAATTTTTTTTAATTATAGAATGACAATGATAAAAAATGAATACATATATATTATGCAATAGTAAATAGATTTAATTTTATTAATATATATATATTTATATATTTAATTAGGTTAATACTATTCATATGATGTTTATTTGAAGAGAAATATATAATAAATCATTTAGTGTTATATTATTCCACAATTAAATAAATTACTCCCTCAAAATTTTTGTATTGGAAATAAATGGTTCAAAATTTGATAATATCGTTATTGAAACCCCACATAGTGTATTGGAATAAAAAAAATAAAAAAAGGGAAGTGGGAACCAAATTATTTAACTTAAATAACACAAAATTGGGTGCCAATATGATGATAAGTTTTACAAGGTGATAAAATATAATCATGGATAAAAAAATAATTTGTATTTTTTAAAAGGGATAGATAGAAAACATTATTATGATAAAATAAATGACCATAAAACTAGACATTTGTGATGGGTTGAAGGTATATGTATTCCTTGAAATGAATGAATGAGAATAACACATTTATTTTCAAATAATTTTCCTAATAATAATTGATTTATTTCCTATCTTTATAGTTTGAAAAATATAGCATACATCATTGATTTTTTTCTATTTATAAATGACAATTTTATATTATTTTTATTCTTAAATCAAGTTCATATTCTTATCATACTCTAAGAAATGAATATTCATTGAAAACATTTATCCCTGATGTACTAAAATTAATATATAATGGATTATAAGACCCATAAGTCATTACTTATATGATTAAATATGTAATAAAAAAATATTATTTAAACATGTTCTCTAATATAATAAATTAATATCTAAAACCTAAATAATAACACCCAAATTTAAGGCATGTATATTCTTTAAATAGTTATCCTTAAACACATCCAAGCTATGTGTAAAAATTTTCAACAGAAAAAAATATGAGTCACTTGATCATATTTTTTTCTAATTTTAAATTTATAATTTATCCTTAAGAAAAATGAAGTAGCTCATAAGTTATCATACCAAATATTTGAGTACCATTACTATATATTCTCATTAAACATGATAATCCTTTCCCCAAGATAACCGTAATCACCACAAGTCCTTAATGAAAACCAAAATTCTTCCCACAATTAAATCTATAAAAATAATACAATTTCCATTATCAATATGAAGAAACTATTTATCATAGAAAAATATTTTCTAGTCAACATAGGATACATATTAATGGTTATATTTCCCTCAATCAAGTATCTTCCAAAAATATGACCTCACCATTGAGTCACATTTCTAGTTTATCACTAACTATCAACATATAATTAAAAATACATAACCATAACTACTATAGAATTATAATTAGGGGGTGCATTATTCTTATTACTAGAATATCATTTAAAAAAACTTCTATAACATAATTCTCAAATCCTATAATATAAATACACTAATCATTCTATTTTAATTATTAGTATAGAATTTCCCCTCACTTGTTCATAAATTTAGTTCATGGATTATATTATTGGATCACATAATTCACTTTTTCTAAAAACATGAGACATTTAAGTATAAATGGTACCATAGGATGTACATTATTTCCTCCAATCATATTCATTCTTTTTATTCTATAATGAATTTCTATATACCATAAGATTACACATAAAAAACATCTTCCAATTCTATTGAGTCATTTTACCAAGGTATTATTCTTAAATTATCAATATTTATGGAACATAATATAATTTTATACCTTCCCATTGTGAAAATACATTTTCCTATTTTCAGTTTTATTTGGATACTCCCCTTTTTTCCAGGTTGATAGTCATGTATTGAGATAGAAGCTGTGAAATAATCATAATCCTTCGAATTTTATATCTAATGATTTATATTTCATAAGAGTAAAATCATTAAATTGTATATAAAATTAAGTGATACCATAATTCCTTGATTTTATCGACATTAACTAAAAAATGGATGGTATGAAAACAAATTATTATGTTCATAAACAATGATTCATGAAAATGGATTCCTATGATGTCAAAACCCTAATACCTTATTTTTAGTCAATAAAACCATAGATTTATCATTGTTAATTTGTGGTAGTTATCTATTCAAATCCTTCATAATTATTTAAAATATAAATGTTAATAAAAAAATGAATATCACCATAGAGTTTCCAAAAAAATGATATAAAGATTAATTTTAAACATTTTTTTGTGAAAATTAAGATATGGTTAAAAATGGATTTAATCATTCATCAAATGATATTCAAAATATCATTGAATCCATTTAAGAAAACAATTATGTTGAATGAAATTTATTTCCAACTGAAATATATTTATCTCTTGAAAAGTCAATATTGGGTAGAAATTAATTATAATATTCATGCAAAAATGTTAACATTATTGGATCTTCCAAACATGCCATTTGATGAAATTGATTATAATATTAACTCCCAAAATGAAATAAAAACAACTGAAATATAGGTTTTTTACAAATGGTTGTTATAATATTAACAGTTTTTATAATGTTAACATTATTGGATCTCCATAACCTTATACTATTCAAAAAACTGAAAAGATATTTTTAATTTTCATAAAATATAACTGGTCTTCACAAAAGCTAATATAGGGCACCAAATTTCAAAATAATGTTTTAAAATAAAATATTTACCTCCATAAATACATATTTTATTGAATAAATACAATTTAATTGAATAAATGAGTGTATTATAGATATTTTAATTCATCACCTAATACATTTAATTCAATTTTACCTCTTTTTTAGAGGTTTTAAATGATTAATATGGTTAAAAATAGTAATGGAAAAAAAATATGTTAATAATTTTACAAAATATAAAATATTATACATAATTATATTTGGAATTCAGTTTATAATGTTTCAATTTCTTCCTATTTCAATAGGTCATTTTAATACAAGAGAGAGAAATGCTTTAAAAAAATACTGATTTAGAAAAATGAAATTTTATGCACAAAATTTTACTTTTATATAATTGAAGTATAACATTCATTAATATGTAATTAACTAAATTATATCATATTTAAGGAAAATTTATTAATTTATGATATAATTAAAAACATATTTTTATATTTGATGAAATAAATGGATGTTTTAAAAATATTAGTTTTTATTATTCAATCATAACTAAATTATTTTTTTATAAATTAAAAAATTAAAAATAATATAAATTTAATCACTCATATCAAAATAATTTATCTTTTTAGAGAAATAAATTAATAAAACTGTATATATTAATTATAATATTAATACAAAAAATGAATTAAAAACTGTTTTTGAAATAACATATTTTTGAATCATAATATGAATTTGACTAAAAAAATTTATTAATATATTATGAATTATTATATATATTTTTATTTTTAAAACATTTATGTATTTATATCATAATGTATTAAATATTACTCATTACCATCAATTTAAATTCATTGTTATAATATATATTAGTTTATAATAAACTCGGTGTTTTGTGGAAATAAAACTATTGAAAAATTGAAATTTATTTTCAGAGAAATGTATTATAAAATAATGTTGTGCAACATTCTGTATGTGGAAGAAAATTATTCCAAACCAAAGAGGTTAAATATGTTTTGGTTTTTATAAAAACATTCGTGTAGTTTATTTGAGTACCAAAATATTTTAAATTATTAATATTTATCAAAATTCTTAATAATATCTTAAGGAAAGTATAATATATATGGTTTAGATGATAGAGATCATTTAATTTCCTAAAATCACATGTAAAAAATTACTAGATAAATTTTTTTTAAGATAAACCCTTACCTCATGTCCTAATTTTCAAAATATACACTTAGACAAAGTTTATAATAAATTTATACATAATATAATTCTATAAAATAAATAAAAACATTATTATAATAATAAATATCCTTCTCTTATAATTTTTAAGTACACATTTATTAAAAATTATTTTTTAAAATTAATATTCTGGTGTCAATAGATTTATTATAACTATATGTTATGCTGCAGAAATTAATATTAATTCACCTTGGTCATAGTTTAGTCATATATGGAATCATAATAATTTAATAAATATCATATATATTTATTATATACACCATTATAACCCACCACGTAAGTATGTTAAGAAAAATTTGTTACATCACATCATAGATAAGGTAGTACTTCCATAGGCATTATTGACCATTCCATTTTTCAATAGATTGAATGAATAGAAGCTTCATAATAATTTTACACTTCATATTCATAAATATATAATAAATATTGTATATATAATAAATATTGTATATATAATCAACAAATATTTATGTATAGGTATTTTTGGGAGAAAATAATGTAGAGTGAAAAATAACTCTTCATATATATAGTAGTCTACAGGTACGCATGAGTGAACTTATATTTTTTATTTGACTAAAAAGAGATTAAAAATTATTTTTCAATTAATATTAATAAAATCATTAAATAAAAATTAATTATATTAATATATTAATAAGGATATATAATTTTTTTTTATTATTAAGAATAAGGAAACCTAAAAACTATTGGTAAGAACATATACTACATCCTAGAAGAGTCTACATTGGAAGTAAAAAATAATGATTCATAGATATATATTTTGAGTAGAAAATAACCTATAGAACATTTTTATGAGATTATGTACATTATGAGGGTAGATCATCATTGATCTATGGTTCTAAAAATTCATATAGAATTGGAAAATTGTTGTGTCCTTTACAAGTGTATGGAGTGTCAACATTGTAAATTATAAGATATTTAAAATATTATAAATGATTTTTAATGAAAAGTGTCTCAAATTTATTTCAATTTATATGATAATTTATATTATGATTTTATTACACTCGACCAATAATATTTATAAATAAAATTTTAGTTTAAGCCTTTTCACTTGCGATTATCCCCCGTATTAAAAAATTTAATACTTACCATTGTGATTAGATTTTTACCATAGTAGAATTTCATTATATGTAAAGAATTAGATATACTTCATTAACTAATATTTTTTTATAATGATTGAAAATATAATATTCATTTCACATGATTAAAATCCTATAAGAGGAGGAATTAATAACTATTAAACAAACACCAAAAATATAAAACCATTTTCAGATAAATTGGATATTTAAAATGAAAATTGATTTTATTTTCATTCTATACACACTTAAAACCACTAGATGAATGATAATTTATCTTATTGAATAAATTATCGACATATTTCATTAATAAATTCATATATATTTATTAATATAATTTATATTTTTTAAAATAAATTATGCACATAAAAAATATAGATTTCAAATACATATGTATTTCATTAATTTCAAATGATTTTATATTCATTTATAACAATTATATAATCAAAATAATAATAATTATTAATTTAAATATGTTTTTATTTAATATACTCATAAAGAATAATCATACTAAAAATTAGATATATTATAATAATAAATCTTATATAATAAAAAATTATTTTCGAACAATATATTTTTGTTTATGGATATATTAGTTAATTATATTTTTATATAATTATTTATTTTTCATTACATATTATTATTAATTTAAATATAGGGTAAAATATTTACTTTTTTAAATTTAATACATTATTATTATGTTTAAGTTTTGTCATCACA
The DNA here is from genome assembly GCA_963277665.1 of Viscum album. Classification (NCBI taxonomy): domain Eukaryota; kingdom Viridiplantae; phylum Streptophyta; class Magnoliopsida; order Santalales; family Viscaceae; genus Viscum; species Viscum album. Next base: position 1,512,274,977 of record OY728131.1, read on the forward strand.
TGTTATCAAACACATGGAATTTATTAAAAATATATAAATTCGAAATTATTCAGGTGTTATATACTACCAGTTTATAAGATAGTTTCATATGAAAATGTGTAACACTAATGAAAAATTTTGAGTATAATTATTCAACATTAAATCCTCCGGTCATCTTATATATTCCATTAATTTGTTTTTCTCCATAAAACATTAACTATGTCAGAATTGTTTTCTGTAGTTTCTCACCCCTTCTATCCAATATCAGAAATTGTTGTTTTTGAAAAATATTATAATAATCTATTTGTATAACATTGAAGATGGGTAGATGTTATATATCTGATATGTATATCCTCATATAGGGTACGTGGACTACATTTTTTAATTTTAATAGGTCACACAAACGTTCTAAGAGTAAATTTATATTAGTTATAATATAATAAATCGTATTGGGAAAAATATTTATTCTTCTCAGCTTCCCATTCCATACAATTATCATAATCCTTTTCATATGGTAAATTCATTGAAATAACTTATACCCAAAATACAACCCTTTTTTTATCTAATGACTATTATTATTACCTTTTCATTGACTCTTTGGTGGTGGTATGTTTTGTTTAATTAGTCTAACATTATCTGTTATTTGACCATCTTTCCCAATCCCCAATATAAATCACTCTCGAACTTCATCTTAGCATCAAAACTACCCATGTTTTAATAATGGGATTATTAAGGATATGTCTGAATCATTTAGGGAATGTTATTATATTAAAATAATTTTACTATATTATATGTTTGGTCACAACCACCTTTTAAACCCATAGACAAAACTCTCAATATATTTTCAAGGGTTTTAATCTTCCGCTCAAAATCAGAATATTTTTGATGACCTTATAAATAGATAATGATAAACTCTATTATCTATTACTATTGAATAATTATCTAAAACATTAGGGTAATACATATTTCACAATTAGATATAATTAATAGCAGTACTAGATCAAACCATACTGTTAAATAATTTATTTAAAACAATGTTAGTGATGAAAAAATGTTCCTTTAAAATAAAAAAATTTGTTGTATTTTTCATGTGATCTACTAGAACACAAATGTTTTTTTAATTTCAATTTGTTATAACATATATAATGAAATACATGTATATATTTTAAAATTTATATATAGGTATAATATAAGTTTTATAATTCCCATTTAAATATAAAATTCCTCCCTAAAATAATGAAATACAAGACATCAAGATACAAAAAATGAAATATCCCACTTATATTATCCACCAATAAATTCTCTTTAAGATCACCTTTCTGATATTTACTCTCATGATGTAGAGAGAATGGTAATATATTTTATCATAAAACATATATATCTTCAGTTACATTATTTATGGTACACATAATGGATTCATAAATATTATCATTCCACATCTATCATAGATGAATATAGGAATATTATATACATTCCATAGATATACACCTCATTATCCACCTCAAAAATCATAAAATAAGCGGATGACTGATTATTTTAATGATAAACATAAACTTCATCTCCAACCAAATAAAAAAATATTATATCTACTTTAATCCTTAGTGAGGAAAAGATACCAGGGTTCTTTGAACTAAAAGTGATAATCAAATTGTTTGACATATGAGGTTGGTAATATATTGACTATCCTTAATAATTAATAAAATATGTGTATTTTCTCTTGATCATAAAAACTATATTTATGGAATATATTTTATGCCTTTATAATTGATATATATATATAATACTATTCACCATAAAGATAATGCATCTGCATTTTCAATTCCAAAAAATTCCATTCACAATTCCTAATCATAAGTCTAGAAATTCATATCATGAAATGGTATTTGTGGTAAAATATATGATACTACCATTCCATTATATATTATATCACATCCTATTACTTTCATTAATCCATGATTATATATCACAATCCTTTCTCCACTACAGCATTGGGTGAGCCCAATTGTATTGATCAACTTTCTCTTTAGTACCTTGATTTTCTCCTCACATTTAATACTCCTATTGAACTTAACTACCATTTATGAAAAAATGGTATATGTATTTCATATATATTGTACATTTATCATAATTCCATAATAGAATCAATCCAATAAATAAATATTGTGGATCTCAATCCCAGTGGTGGTTTTTATTCATTGAAAAAAAACACTCATATTTAATGTTTCTAATGACATACCCATTCCTAAAAATATTTAAACTATCATTGATACTTTTTATAGAAATATTTCACACACATTAAATATATTAAATAGTTTCTCCATTATCATGGTCTCTAGAATAATACTTAATTGATATTCATTTTTTTATTTTATCTCTAAATATATGAGAATTTCATATATAATTACAACTAAGAACTAATTAATTTGATCAATAGAGACACAATTCAGAACACCTATATAGAATGAAATAAAATTGTTACGTCCAAATGTAATAACATAAAATATATAATCTATATACTTATGGAATTTAGGTTCATAGTGGACGTAGATGGGATGGGGATTTAAACTTTTTCACCATCATATCGACATAACAGTGTCATATTCATGGATTAAAAACATTGTAAAAAAATCCAACGATCCCAAGAAATTGTTTTAAGAATAAAAAATTAATTAATAGTTACATTATTTATTCCAAAGGAACATTTGACGACCACTCTTCATTAGTGACCATTTTTCAATAAACATAATACAGATCCCTCTAGATCATATAAACATGATTAAAAAGTTTACATAAGGAGTAGTCATTAAATCTGGGTTCTATAGTGGATATTTAATGATTCCTCTGACATGTTGATGATAACTACTACATCAATCCTTTTATCCAAGGAAAATAACAGAGATAAGATAATTATATTTAGAGATTCTATCTATAGTAATTGTAATAGCGGAGAGAGAGAGAGGCTATAAAATAATCATAATGAATAGTACTATGAATGTGATCCTCATGTCACTTATATAGTGATGATAAAAATATCCTAAAATGACCCCACACAACCTAGTATTTATTTTTAAAAAATAATCCATAAACGATGTGTTATGGACAACTAACTATGTCATAAATCTCATTTTGTGTGCTTTCCTGTAATATAATAAATATATTACATGATAAAATATATATAATAAAAAAACTAATAATTCCATACAAATTAAATGAATCATTAATATTAATACAATATTCATTGTTATAATAGGTTTAAATTTGTTAAAAGAAAAATATTTTGATTTCATTATTGAATAAATCAAATAATATTTAATTTATACTAAAATAAATGAAATTATTTATTCTTACTGATCATATATTATCTGAAATTCCTGTACCCCATTGGTATGGCCTAATGTTTCCTATACTCATATTCATTATAATTCAAATAAAATTTGAATATGTATATTAGATGAACCTCTGGGACCTTATCTTGATAGTGATAAATACTATTCAGATACCATGTGTATTATATAGAAACACATCATGCCCCCAAAGGTGATATGGAAGTTCCCTAGCAATGGGAACCCTTCCTATAAAAACTCCATGTTATTTATTCTCTATATATCTCAATATCTCATATATAAGTGTTCACACGTTGTGTCCACATACTTTCATGATATAGTTTTTTGTTGACCCAACTCAACTAACATACCTTCTCCTACCACAACCATGGAATTATTAAATTAAATATTATCATAATAAACTAGGCAATATATTTTATTTATTTTAGAAATGAAAAGTTATGTGTTTATTATTCAATCAATTAAATCCCAAAAATAGAGCACATGACATTAGCTTACAAGCCATGACATTAATTTCATATTTTTTCCTTACATCAAAATTCATGATCAAATAATATAAACTGATAATAGTCTCTAAATTGTATACCATTACATGTATTTGATCATTGGAACAAACAATGATAGATAAATAATGTGGTGATCTTATGGGTGACCCATTCCTCAAAATCTTATCAACTGAAAATCATAATGGTATAATTTTATAAAAAGTGTTAATTATTATTATACCCCAATAGATGATGTAAAACATATTATATTTCTAGAAAGCATGATGCATCTAGAATATTGGTCATATGATTTATATTTATTTAATATTATCTCATGGTTATCATTATATCATTGTAAAATAAAAAAACTGATTTCAAAATAATATGAGGAAATTTTCAAGTAAATATGTGATTTTGAAATATTGAAACAATTATGGTCTGTAAATTTAATTCATATCTCATGGTGTACATGATTTATCAATTATAAAATTTTGTTCATGTTGTGTCTATGTAAACCACATTCACAACACTACCACATGCTCTAGGGATAAATTTTTTTTACTATCCTTTTTAAAATCTCACCTGAAAAGATCATTCTTCTATCGAGATATACCCTTAATTGATGGGCATGTCATGTCTCTACTGTGTGTCCGCTCTATTATCTAGGTATTTACCTATTTGATAAATACACACCAAGAGATGATTTCCCTAGGAAAATTTCTTCTCAGAAAATATCAAAACATAACATCTGTGTTGGTAATAGGGGTAGTATTATCATAATTTATGTCATAATGAATCATAAATTACAATGTGAGATTCCATAAACTAGAAACCATCACCGCATAATTTACAATAATTCATATACTACATCATATGACACAATGCATTTAATGTTTTTAGATATGGATATAACTTGATTGAATTACCATTTTATTTTCATTACCTTATCCGAATTGTGATATTATAAAATTATAATATAATGTATGACTATTTTTTCACCCAATAAATTAGATTCCATTCGTATCTAACTAATAGGTTCACATCACTTGTATATTATCATCCACAATTGGATAGTTCTAACTGTTTAAAATTTAGTTCTCCTAGATTCTAATGATATTCACCTAGCCTGATGTTTATGTTAGATATAATGTATCTATTAATTAGTATAAAATGTGTGTTTTATCCATCATTGAAGTTTATAGAATCCAAAAACCACTTTCATATAACATTATTTCCCATTAATTTGTTCTTGATTAGATTTATTCTATGTTATAATGGTAACAATAATCACTATAAATACTTGAACATAAAAATTTTAAATACTTTTTAAATATATATACCTTGAATTGGTCTACATAACCACTATGATATACCCCAGTTGATCAAGTTACATAACATAATTGTTTCTAATTTAAGATAATATTTGGATAGTTACTTTTATTCTGATTTAAACTAATAATAATACCATTGTTAATATTCCATATGTTAAAAAAAATATTTTCCCTTATTAAGTTGTCTTTTTAATAATAAATTCTTTTATACATATGGAAATAATTCATTTTATATGATTATTTAATGATATATTTGGTTACTTCAATACAAATCAAGATTTCAGTAACATTCCCCCATTATTTGCACTCTATATTATTACTAAATCATTTTTTTTGTATCTATAGAAATATTCAAAGAAGTATGATCTTGATATCAAATTCCAAAAAAAATTATCAAGGAAAGTAGAAATTAAAATAATTATTTAAATTTATTTAAAAATTATGACTTTGAATAACCGATCAACACTTGATGTTAACAGTCTTTTACATCCCATGTGTGTTTTCCCATTGGATAAAACCATTGTATAAGGATGTGAAACATTAAAAATAATAAGTTCGTATACATTGATATGTAGAATACATTATCTAATTTTAATTTAAATTAATTATATTATCTTGTTTCAATTTTATTGTTAATGATGGGAGTTATTATTAATAATTAATAATGTGTCAAAATTAATAATGAATGTATAACCATTACAAGAATTTTATCCCTCCTAAGTTATTTTTTTCTATAGAACATTCCCTTTTATAAACACTAGTGGAGCATTTTCTTTGGTGACTATTAGTAAAAATCCAAAATCGACTAAATTCAACCTAGTAAATCTCTAAAGAACTCAAATAGAGTTGTGTAACATTTCATAGAAATATATTTTATCACTTAACTATAAAATTCTAATCATTAGTATTTTTTCAATATCACTAAAATCAATTAGGATAATTACACATGACAAACATTGTGTTTTCATTGATTAATGTTTTACTAAAATATTAATAAATACATTTCATCAAAAAATGAGATATAATGAAATTATACATTAATATCATATTATAACTCATATGTTATCTATTTTTTTATTATTAATATCAAATGGTTTTGGTATAATTCCATTATTTTCACTGAATATTGGGAATTTTTTTTTCATATTTGAGATGAATTTTAATATAAATATTGATTTACCTTTTAGTTAAATATTGACTCTAACATGTGTATAAAAATGTTCATTTCAAAATAACTCCCCACTATATTTTGTTAATTAATGTATATATGTTATGGTAATCATCAATCATTTTAAATATAAAATATCATTGATGTTTATGATGAAATATGTGTTTAGGAATAATCCCACTCTATATTTCATGATTGATGAATTCTTTTTCAATATATACTTTATTCCATTAACCTAAATTAACTCATATATAGTAAACATGAATACAACATATGTCATATTTAAAATCATTAAAACTCTTAAATAAATATTCTAAAGAATTTTTACAGTTAATATAGACTGGGAATAGCTCAAACACTCTTAATGAACTATTTATAAAAGATTTTTAATAATGTTTACTTATAATGGATTGTTTGAGAAAAACATAAAATTAAATGTGTCAATAATTCAAAAGGTTATGAATAAAAAGAGTATAAATACCATAATGTGTATTTCCTTAACAACTAGTTTTAGTTTCATTAGAGAAGGAATTATCCTTCAACAACTGGATATTAGAGTCATAGATTTTATAGTAACCAGTTATTTCCAATGAGTCAAGAATTAATAAACTATTGGTTGATTATTAGAAAAAATTATTCACTCAGAAAATTGACAAAGGAATTGATATGTCCAAAGGAAATGTGATATTTTTTTGTGATACTTAATATAATTTCTATCAGAATCTGTAATCATATCATTTACATGTTGCATACTTCTCACTTTTTACATAAGAACCACCCTTTCTTAGTCATTGAGAGAGATCAGCTTACATTTTTTTCAATTTTTATATATAGAAATAGTTAGTTTAATTAATTAAAAATATATTATAGGATCAATTTATTTAATATTCATGTTATATAACATAGACATCACAAGAAATGATTTTTATACCTAAGAAAAAATTTACTATTATTTATTCAGTAATGTTCATTATATTTAATCGTATTTAGACTTATCATGTGACATTCGAAGAAAATAACCTCCTATATTATTTTTATCATATTCTCATTGAAGGGAGTTTTTTAGAATTTCGAATAAAACATTATATATTCCTATGTTGCTTTTATTACAACATGTTCGCTATGTGAACTAAAGACTAATAATTCTTCAGCTTATTATCTACTTGGGAAACCTTATCAAAGGTGAAATAAAGTGTTCTACATATATATTTAATTTTCTAAATTAAATAATAAATGTGTTAGTGGGTGAAAATAATATAATAAATGTGTTTATCAAAATCTTTTGATCGATCCATCAATTTACACGTATTCTATATAATCATCACCCCATTTATTTATCACATTACATTATCCTTACTAGATTTTTGTAGATGATACAACATGTGAAATAAATCATGTTTTGATGTTATTTTAAGAAATTATAGGTAAATTGGTGACAGAATTAAAATTTAGTCATCAAATTTATCATAACATATTTTCTTATAATTACACCTCACACCCTTAAAACTTATGTTTTCTCAACAGGTTGGGCGAACTACATTTATAGACTTTCATATATCATGGAGAATTATGAAATAACCATCAATAATCTTGACAATTATTGTATAATATTACATTTTAATTTTTATTTATTAATAAAAATGAACATGATATATTACATACAATTTTTTATCAATTCTATATTAACAGATTAGTACATTCCACATGAATATCATTTAAACATTATCTCAATAAATCCTTAAATATTTCCCACTATTTTATTTAAGCATATTATCCCCCACTACATGATTTTAAATGTCATTATCTATTGTATTTTAGTGTTAATGATCTCTAAAACCTTCCATCATAGTTCAACCCACATCTACTCCACTACACAAAGAGGTTCAAAGTTGGGATTTGATTGGAAGACCACATTAACTCATGGTTCTATGAACTGTTGAGTTAAATAAAAGATTCTATAAATCCAAAAAATGATTTACTCAATGTTTTACCTCTAAAGTGTATACAATCTATATATAGATACTATATTTTATTCATATTAATTCAATTCAACCCATTACTTTAATATGAACTCCCCTATAATTGGAGGCACAACACCTCGAGTTTCCTAGAATTGATATTTTTCTGAATAAATTATTTTTATTTGATTTTTTGTGTTACATACCACATTATATGAATAATTAACGACAAAAAACACTAGTTTAGATTATTTTATATGTTTCATTCATTTTTTACAAAATAATGTCATATTAATCATTTAGTTACATAAACATAACAACTCTTTTAGTACCCCAAATTTTGTATGTAACTCTTTATTTATAATTTTATTGTATATAAATTTCATACAGAGATTTTTTAGAGTGTTTGGTGAACTTTTATTAAGTATTTGGCGGCTAGAGGAGAGGCACATGAGTTACGCACAATTTTTCCAAACCATTCATACATCGTATGAGAAACTGTTTGCGGTAACAGGTTTGGGTAGTAGATTTGGTATGGTGTGTGCACAGTTCAAGAGACCATGCGAGGAGGTTATGTGAGATACTTCTTGAGGTATTAGCTAAAAATTTATTATCACATATCTTGTCTAACATTGTGAACTAACCATGCAGATGGACAAAGATAGATCCTTAAAAATATGATCTCACTCATTTTTAACATTAATTTGATATTTTTACCTTTTTTCATACCTAATTCATTATTATTATCCATTTATGGTAGGAGTACCTCTCCTAAGAGATTTGCAGTCAATCCAGAGCCCTCCATTGTTGTTTTGAATCCATATTCTTTCCGTATGTATTGTTCTACATTGTTTTTCCCCAATTTCGAAGATCTACATCTCCCATTGTATCGATTTCATAGATCAATACCTTTTATGGTTATATATAAGATTATGGATACCAAATAAGTTCATATTTGGTATTTATTATGTTGAGGGAAGAGATCTAAGGTAGTTTTGTGGAGAATCGTATCGATTTCTTGAGCATTATTTGTCTGTTTTATAATTTCAACAAAATGATCGAGGTAGGTGGATTTACTCTCGAATCCTCTTAATAGAACTGATTGGCATGATATAAAATTAATTACTTTTTGAAAAATTTATTCTAACATGGATTTTTATGAATTTTTGGAAACCCTCTTTTGTGGCGGTTTTTTAAATTGTGGAAATCATAAAAATTGTTGTTCTTGATATTTTTCTCTAGTTATTGATTTTAAAATGTTGATTTTAATATGGGTACATTTAGGAATTGCGGTAATTGGATTTAAATACATGGATTTTAACAAATGGAATGGTTTTATTAAAATTAATTGGTTTGTTAAATTGGTTTTTAGTGGTTTTAAATTAAAAATCCTTTTTGTTCAAATGATTGAAAAAATTATTTTGTAATTGGTTAATGGAATAATGGTTGTGTGTGTTCATATTACCTTAATAAGGATTTTTTGAAATCTGAAATTCTACTCAGTGCCAAATCTATATTGGCATGATGGTTGTGTGTGTACATATTGAATTTGGGATAGATAAGGGCCTGGAGTCTCCCCCATCATTACTATGATGGATAAGGGTCAGAGTTATCCCCTGTTAAATATTCATGTGAATTTTGGTTGGATAAGGGTAATAAGTCTCATATATCATTGTTTTTATGTATAAGGGAAAGTGATTTCCCCCAATTATAGGTTTCATGCATGGTCGGTCTTGTGGATATATGGAATTATTACATAAAATATAATGTTAAATAAAAAAATTGATTTTTTATGTGCATTCCTTTAAAATATTTTACTATGGAATTATTTTATATTTTGATATAAACAATTTTTATGAATTTTTTAAAATAAAATATTTTTTAAAAAAAATAGTTTAAATAAACTATTTTATATAAATATGTGAATCTTTTATATAATAGTGGTGTGAGATTGGAATTCATTAGGGAAATCCAACTGAGTCTTATACTCACCAATGCTTTAGAACATTGACGATTTTGTAGATGTTATCTTTCGGGACATGAGAAAAGGTAAATTATCTCGTGTATTTAGCACCACCTAGTGATAATTTCTCTTTTGGGTGATATTTGAGCATAGATCATGTGAAGAATGTTGTCTTGTAGTTTTCTTGGAGTTTCTGGGTGTTATCTTCAATGATTTACTTGGAATGTTTCTTTTTATTCCTCTATAGTACTCTTTGGTATATTTTTTATATAAATTAATTGGTTGAGTTGTTTTTTATTTATCATGCATCATATAGTGGTTTTTTCGTAATGGGTTTTCAGGTTATTGGTTTATTTTATAAAGTGTAAATCATCCCCAACATTGATTGAAACCATTAAACATTTATTGTTATCCTTTGGCATCATGGGGAAGTCACATAAGGAAAAGTATTGATCTGTTGTATTCTCAATCCAATAATAATGTGTTTTTCATTACAAATGATATCATCTTATTCTTCCCTTTACTAAAAACTATTATTCATCTTCTTATTATTGGAGTTGAATTCATTCATATATATTCCTTTTATCTGAATCATAGAAAGGATTAGGGAGATTGGGAATTGAAATATTGAACATTTAAATATGTAGCAAACGTTTTTATACTGAAATTCAAGTTAACATAGAGTTGGGTATAAGAGTGTTTTTGAGACACTTATAAGTTCTTGGAAATCTCATTATCAAGGGTTTAGCAGATGTTATGAGCATTAGATTCATTTTATATTAATGACATCCCACTAGGATTACATATTTAGATTATAGTGATGATATATGTAATTGGTCAAGTGTGTAAATTTTTTAAAAATGCTGAAATTGTTTTCAAATAAATGACCTCAAAAAGAGGATTATTGGAGTATTTGGAAAATGGTTTGATTTTCTAAAGAATGAATGCAAAATTTTCTAAAACAATTGATTGGATTTTTTTAGGAAAGTAATGTTGTTATAGTTTATGTGATAGAATTTAAAATTCTGAGGAATTATTTTCTAGATAGTTAGACTTAACAAATTTTTTTTGTAGAAAATGGACCCTGATAGGCATCAAAGAAACAAATTAGAAGAAGCTATTGAGAATTTTCTACACCTGATCCACAGTTGAACCAATAGTTATTCTAAAACAATTAGGCATGATTTTCCAACCATTGAATCAAGATATCAACCAGATACTCTATTTATGATATCTATTAGTACTATATGTCCAATTGGAGGAAGAACGATTGTCTTAAAAAGTGGATCTGTGAATTCTATAACTATGAGAAAAAGAACCATGGATAGTTATTTTCATGAAGGATGAAAACATTAGAAGTGGACCACATGAGAAATTAACACTAATTGAAGTCCCAATAGAATGTTTGGATACATAGTGGAGATCATTGAGTCACATTAGGGGAAACTGTATTGTACCATCAAGGGCATGCCACAAATGAAACAATATGGGGCATCTTTAGTGCTACTGTCACAATTCACTGAGGTCAAGTGCTCGAGACACTTATCTGGTGTCACAACCATCAAATGTTTCAACTATATGTGGATAGAAAAAGCAGTATCGTCAAAAAAAGTAGTGATATTCATAGTGATATGTGGAACACCATGACTCCTCTACATAGTCAATCATACAAAGTAAACATGGATTATAATGTAGAAAAAAAGCAACAGTATGGTGATGAGCAGATGATTGTGGATGATCAGACTGGACCATCGATACTGAGAGGTATTATTCTATAGAATTATACTCTTATGCAAGTGTTGTTGTATATATGGGCCTCACATTACTTCATTTCTTGTCATTATTTTGATTTCCACAGTTTAAAACTCGATATAATTCCCACTATGTTATAAATTCACACTTTTACTGGGGAAGGAGAATGTAGATCCTTCTGGTGTAGATCATGTTCTATGACTATTGATGGATTTATGCTGAAATGGGACTTCTTAGTGTTGGATATTGATGTCTATAATGAAATCCGTGGTATAGATTGGTTGTCATTATTCAAGGATCACATTGACTTTTATAGAATGATAGTTATATTCAATACTATGGATGGAATTCATAATCTCTTTAATAGAGAAAGGGTTGTAAGGGTAGCTACAATGGGCATGTTGATATTAGTAGTGGGAACAATCTCTTATCATCGTGTGACATTGAACTTGGAATAAATATAAGAGATAGTGGATAATATTCTTCCAGCAATTCTTTATAAATTTCAAAATATTTTTCCTAATAATTTGTTTGGGTTACCACCGGTAAAGGGAGTGTATTTTATGATTGATCTTTTTTTGAGGATCATTCTTATCTCACTCTCTTGTTATCAAATAGTACATTAAGAGTTAAGGAAATTTAATGTTTTGTTGGAAGATCTAGAAAACAATGGATTCATATTGCCAAGTATATCTCCACGTGTCACGACTTGTCCTCGGGGCCCGTGTCGTGACTACTCCATGCCCGCCTTCCATAGGCCAGGGGCTGGTGACTAGCACCAAAGGCATAAATCCCGATAACTGGGAAGGCATTCCCTTTATAAAGTAAACAAAACACCACAGTGTACAAGAGGAAGTAAAACACTAAGTACAAGAGAAGTGCTTAAAAGAAAATCGGACAGAAAAAAAACCCAAAAGAAAGTAAAACTACAATTGAAAAAGTAAAACAGAAAAGAAAACAGCTGGAAGGACGGAAGCAGCTCCTGGGTCGTCCTCCTCAGATCCTACCTAAAGGGTAGGTACAGATGGCGCATCCTCTGGATCGTCCACCACAGATCCTACCTGAAGGGTAGGTACAGATAGCCTCCACAACTCCCTCGCCTGTCGACCTCCTCCGTGTGTCATCTCTTTGCGAATTCCACCTCTGGATATTGACTCGTCGTGTAGTTCACCTCCGGTTCCAGACTCGTCGTGTAGTCCACCTCCGTGTACCGTCCAGTCCTCGAACACTCGGCCTCCGTCAGCAGTGTTGTCGTCTGCAACCAACACAACGAGGTGCGGGCATAGCCCATGTAGGGGTGAGTATAACGATACTCAGTAGGGACCACGAGACCCTCAAGGTCTCACTAAAAACCAAAAAGGATAACCATAAAGAATATCTCAACAGATAACCTCTACTTAGGTATTTTCCCTTTCATATACCTAAGTTATCAAGTAACCCATCTCAATCATGAGGAAACACAAGGGTTTTGAAATCAACGGATAACCACTACCCAGGTATATGCCCATACATATACCTATGTTATCACGTGACCCATCTCAATCATGAGGTAATCAAAAAGGTCAACAGTCTCAGCTCAACCAGGATTTTCCTTATCGAAACCGTAACTTCTGAAGAGCTCTATCTCTGGAGTGTACAGTGGTCATGTCACGACTATATGGTACTGCTCACTGACCTAAGACTGATGAGGTACTCCTCCTATCGAGTAATGTGGGCCTGCTTCTAAAACCAAGCACTTCCCACCATAGGTCTTCCGCTACAACCAAGCGCTCCACCTCATAGCCTCAAGAGGTACTCCTTCTATTGAGCACCACGGGTCTGCCGTGCTAACCAAGCGCTCCTCCACCATGGGTCTGCCGCTACAACCAAGCGATCCCCCTCATAGCCTCCGGAGGTACTCCTTCTGTGGAGTACCGCGGGTCCGCTGCTACAACCAAGTGCTCCTTCGCTGTGGTTGTGCCACTACAACCAAGCGCTCCCCACTGGGCTATCTGAAACACACCGAGTCGATCGGTCAAGCAGTCTTCAAGTCTCAGCCGGCTACATGGTCTCCGTACTCCGGACACTCGTCTTTAGGAGGGTCCTCACCATGAGATACTGGTCGATACCCCATGTATCACAAATTTCAACGAAAAAGTATCTCAAAGGACCGCCTCGTCAAAGGGGTCTCAATGCAACAGACGGCGCGTCAATCAGATGCTTGATCTGTGAGTTACTAGATTTTTCGTCCCACGGGCCCGGTTAGTTTTGTGAGCGAAGCAACCCGGTCATATCTCAAATGTACCCCCAAAATATCTTAGGGTATACTCATAGGGACCGTTTCTCAACGTGATCACCAAAACCGCTGATGGTGCGTCAAACGGACGTCTGGTCAGGAAGATATCAGCTTTTCTGTTCCAGGGGCCCGGTTGGATTTAGAGTACAATCCAACTCGCCCAAACTCAAGTAGCATCCAAACCTTGGGCGAATTATGCAAAAATTTATGTCACATCATGAGGAATTCAACGAGACAGACGGTGTGTCAATCGGACGCCCGATCTGTGAGTTATTGGTTTTTTCTTTCCAGGGACCCTGTTGCTTTTGTGAACGAACCAACCCGACCACACTCTGACGACATCCAAACCTCGTGCGGAATAAGCCAAAAGATCCGTCTTACATAAAGTAAAGCATCAAAGTCGACGACACGTCAATCAGACGTCCAGAGCTCAAGATATGAGTGTTTCCGCTCCAAGGGGCCGGTTGGTTTCGTGTACAAACCAAACCGGTCGAACCCAAAGTATTCCGAAACCATGAGTGCAATATACAAAAACGACCATCTCGATCCAAGGATCACGTTGCCGCTGACGGCCCGTCGATCGGAGGCACGTAGCTCATGTTACGGGAAAAAGACCGAAAAAGTCTGGAAACGTGGGGGTCTAGGCCCAGGCAGACCCGGCCCGACCCCCCCTGGGTCAGCTGAACCGGGTCGACCCGACCCGGGTCCGACCCGGCCAGGGCGTGGCCTGGCCCCGCCGGCCGGCCTGGCTCGGCTCGGCCGAGTGGCCGAGCAACGCGGGGGGCGCACTGCCCCCGAGTGACAACACCGCAGCCCCCACTGGGGGCCACCCTGGTCAATGGACGCACCAAAGCCGCATCCCGTGTGTGCCAGACCCACGCGGCCGCGGGTCCGCTGGCACCCCCGCAACCACGACGGCCCTGTCCGGTGGCACGTTCCATCGTCGCCCTCCAAATCCGCACATCAACGAAGGACTGCAGAGGGTTGTCAGGCCGTGTTTGTTTGGACCACACCCTTCGCGTTAGATGATACAAATGGAAAGATAAATAACACATGATAAACGTATCAAAAAAAATTTTAATAATTTAAAATTTCACTTGATCCAGGTTCTTTTGTTTTAGAAGAAAACAACTACGAGAATAAAAAGTTATTTCCAAATAAAATCCCTTCCGATTTCCCGCAATCAAGAATACTCATCCCACAACCAAACTTCCCACGGATCAACTTAATATTGAGATTATCCGCGTTCTTTATTTTCAAAAGGAAACATCCGAGGAAAAATGGTCTTATTATCCTAAATTAAAAACCCTACCTCAACATCGCCAAATGAGAGTTCTTCGCGGAATCAGCCGTCGTGGAACAAGAGGATCGTTGCATTGCCGAAGGGCGCTGCGTCGTTCCGGAAAGGCGCCGCGTCGACAATCTCGAACGGAAGTTCAATGATTTGCTGCGGAAGAAGGAACGTTGCAGAAGAACGTCGCGGGAGGAGAGACATCAGCATCACTTCATCGATCTCCAGGGGGGGTTGGCGTTCTTCGTCGCCCTTCGTTGGAGGCTGGCGTTCTTCGTGTTCTTCGCATTCTTCGCGAAGGAGGATGATGATCATTAGAGATTCTCCAAAGGTTAACACCACCACCAGATAATAAAATAAGTCCTCATCTTATTTTATTATCAACTAAAGAATTTGAAAAACAAAGGTAAGTGACGAACAATTAAATCAAAGAATTAATTGTAAAACATAACTACCCAATTAAATAGAGGCGTTAAGAAATTAAAGAAACGCGTCAGTTGACTTATTTTAATAGGGGGTGTGGGTGCGTTAATTAAGAAGAAAAGAAACGGTGGGGCTCGTGTGGGCCCCACCTCACAAATATCCTACCAAGTGGTTAGGATATTTTGAATTACACCCTATCTGCTTCAACCAATCTTAAGTAGCTTAAAGTGGTCTTTAAGAGGCTTTAATTGAAATGAAATAAAATTGTCGTACAACTTTATTTAATTTCTTAACTTAAACCCCAATAATTAAAAAACCACCACCGAGAAAACGCAGCTCCGGAAGAGGCATTTCTAAGAAAATACAGGCGCTGCGATTCCATTGATTCCCTCAAAAATTCGATTCTGAGCACCAGTTCAAAAGTTAGAAAAACCTGCGCATTCTTTCACTAAACGTACCCGAGCCAAACATCGAAAAATGATTCCGGGCACACCGGGCCTCGGAATCAGGTGCCGTCTGAAACTGCATTCTTGTAAAATCCCAAATAAAATTTAGAAAAAAAATTCCCTTGTATTTTACAGGTCTTTACATTACTCCCACCTCAGGGCTTTACATCCTTGTAAAACTTTAACACCAACTAGGGCCACAAAAGTTGTACAGAGCACGCATCTGAGCCTTCTGCTCCCATGTGCTCACCTGGAGGTTCCCATACCGACAAAGAAAGTGCACCCGAGGAATCGACCACCCTCGTAGTACTACCCTTTTCGATCTTCGATCCCCACTGGAACCTCCCTTAAAGTCACCCCATCGCCATCGTCCAGATCCCCATGGTCAATGATATGCGAAGGGTCGAGCACATATCTCCTCTGCTGAGATACGTGGAAATCATCCTGCACCTGGTGCAACTGAGGTGGATGGGTCAAGCGGTAAACCACCCCGCCTACCCAGCTGAGGACCTAAGAAGGTCCGCTGAACCATGGAGATAACTTTCCGCCTTGGACACATATCCATAAACCTTGCCGAGATGAGACCTTTATAAGTACGTGATCATCATTCTCGAACTCTAGGTCTGGGACAAGATTTGTGAAAGTGAGGAATGATTCATATCGACGTCTATTACTACAGCAACTAGTAGTGGATAGAGACTGTCCCATGAATCATTTTTAGATCCATTGGGTCACACTCCTTGACTGCTTGCAGCCGCACTCTTCCTCTGACCTCCAGCTCCCTGATCCTGGCGGGGATAACTAAGGCGGGTGGTTGTAGCATGTTAAGATGTAAACCACCTCATGATTCTCTCATAGCTCTGCCTCCACATCTGTTGCTTCGCAGACTCATCTCTCTTTAAATCTTCCTCATCTTGAAACATTAAACACGCCCGAGTCTCTAAGACTAGCACCAGTTTCCTATTTCTTACTACATTGTGCATTCTTCATTCGCTCCTAGATGATCTACACCTTCTTTGCCTATGATCTGGAAGAGCTGCTAAAATTTCTCCTTTTCCAAAAAGAGAAACTCAGTCTCATCCCCTGGATGAACCACGCCCATTGCCTAATACAGTCAATCCTTACATGAAGGGTGCATTCATGCCATGGATGACATCGTAAGGCCTTGACGTAATTACAAAGAGATCCAACTATCACATTCGCCTCCAAGGGTCGAGTCACACTGTCGGCATCAGTGTGAGGTCACTAGGTCTCCTCTAGTAGGAATCTCAAAAGTGAGGGTCAAGTCAACAGTCTTAACCGGGAGCACTCAGTATCAACCAAACAAAAAGCACAGGAAAGAAAAAATCACAAAGATAAGTTTCTTTTCATTATTGCAGCTCATAGTACAAAGACAAGAATACAATAGAAAAATGGAACTAGAAGTACAAGGGACGTATCCACTAGTTCTGCTCCTGTCCACCTACTCTCAGAGCTCCACTGCCTTGTCCACTGCTCGGCTGTTGCTCAAGCACTCGTCGCTGCTTCCGCCTCGGTGGCTCCTCCAACGCCTGTGGATCGACTGTGCGAGGAGTCGGACAGTCACGTGCCAGGTGACCCTTTCCGCCGCATTCATAACACTTCCTGCTCCTTGTACGGATGGCTCTGGCCCTCTTGGACCTCTGCATCATCTGTCTACTGCCCACAGATGACTCGTCTACTGATCAAAAACCATGCGGCAATGGCATAGGCTCCTGTACACGCTCGGGGTGTAGAGCTACTGGCACAAACTCCACCCTGAAGAAGGTCTCGATGTCTTCCCATGTGAAGGCCATCCCATCTCAAAACTAGACCAAGTGGCTCCACCACCTTCCTGCAGCTACCTGAAGAAGTCTAGCAGTAAAGATCACCATGAAGTCTGCCAGAGTCCCCACTAGCCTGAAGACTCTCACCATAGACTCTAGCCAATCCTCAGCCGCCTGCTGGTCTGTCTCTCCCCAGCACCTAGGTGGCCTCTAGCGCTGGAACTTGTGCAGCGCACTCAAGTGGTGTGCATCGCCTACTACTGGGGATGGTGGCATTGGTGGCCCAACGTATGGTAGTACCGATGGTGCCTCCGATAGTGCCTCAACTACAAGAGGGCCCTGTACCGAAGCCTCATCACTCGGAAAGATGTTAGTACGCTCATCTCTCTAGGCTCTAGCTGGTCATCCGTGAAAATGCATCCTGAAAGAAACAATGTGACACGGTCAAACGTTTATACCTGGTGAGCTGACCTGGTTTGAGCTGACATTTAAAAACTTCTGGAAACACACATGCAATCAGTGTTTTCATGCACAAAGTTGGAAATCAGTTGTTATGGTCCTGATGTATGGATACGTCGGCCGCCCGCACCAACACTAGACTCCCTGAACTGAATACCACACTCGATACTCATAACTCTATTGCTTCACAGAAATAAAATATCAGAGTTATAAGTTCTATGGTAGAACCGACTCCTTTGATACCAATTTGTCACGACCCATTCTCGAGGCTCGTGCCGTGACTACCCCAACCCCGCCTTCCATAGGCCAGGGGCTGGCGACTAGCACCAAAGGCATAAATCCCGATAACTGTGAAGGCATTGCCTTTGTAATGTAAATAAACCACCACATAGTACAAGAGGAAGTAAAATACTAAGTACAAGAGAATTTCTAAAAAGAAAATGGGCCAGAATACAAACCAAAAAGAAAGTAGAACTACAACTGAAAGAGTAAAATAGAAAAGACAATAGCAGGAAGGACGGAAGCGGATCTTGGGTCGTCCTCCTCGGATCCTACCTGAAGGGTAGGTACAGATGGCGCAGCTCCTGGATCGTCCACCACGGGTCCTACCTGAAAGGTAGGTACAGATAGCCTCGACAACTCCCTCGCCCGTCAACCTCCTCCGTGTGTCGTCTCATTGCGAAGTCCACCTCTGGATACTGACTCGTCGTGTAGTCCACCTCCAGGTCCTGACTCGTCGTTTAGTCCACCTCTGGGTACCGTCTAGTCCTCGAACACTCAGCCTCTGTCAGCACTGTCGTCTTCTGCAACCAACACAATGAGGTGCGGGCATAGCCCGTGTAGGGGTGAGTATGACGATACTCAGTAGGGACCCCGAGACCCTCAAGGTCTCACTAAAAACCAACAACGATAACCACAAATAAGATCTCAATAGATAACCTATACATAGGTATATGCCCATTCATATACCTAAGTTATCAAGTAACCCATCTCAATCATGAGGAAAAACAAGGGTTATGAAATCAACAGATAACCACTACCCAGGTATATAACCATACATATACCTAAGTTATCAAGTGACCCATCTCAATCATGAGGTAAACACAAAGGTCAAAAGTCTCAACTCAACCAGGATTTTCATTATCAAAGCCGTAACTGCTGAAGAGCTCCGTCTCTGGAGTGTACAGTGTTCCTGTCACGACTCTGAGTTACTGCTCACTGACCTAAGACTGATAAGGTACTCCTCCTGTCGAGTACTGTGGGCCTGCTGCTACAACCAAGCGCTTCCCACCATGGGTCTGCTGCTACAACCAAGCGCTCCCCCTCATAGCCTCAAGAGGTACTCCTTCTGTTGAGTACCACGGGTCATCCACTACAACCAAGTGCTCCTCTGCCATGGGTCTGACGCTACAACCAAGCGCTCCCCCTCATAGCCTTCGGAGGTACTCCTTCTGTTGAGTACCGTGGGTCTACCGCTACAACCATGCACTCCTTTGCTGAGGGTCTGCTGCTACAACCAAGCGCTCCCCACTGGGCTTTCCGAAACACACCATGTTGATCGGTCAAGCAGTCGTCAAGTGTCAGCCGGCTACACAGTCTCTGTACTACGCACGCTCGTCTCTAGGAGGGTCTTCTCCATGAGCTACTGGTCGATATCCCAAATATCACAAAGTTCCATGAAAAAGTATCTCAAAGGACCGCCTCGTCTCAGGGGTCTCAACGCAACAGACACACGTCAATCAGACGCTTGGTCTGTGAGTTTCTAGCCTTTTCCTCCCAGGGGCCCAGTTGGTTACATGAGAAAACCAACCCGGCCGTATCTCAACTATACCCCGAAATATCTTAGGGTATACTCATAGGGACTGTTTCTCAACGTGATCACCAATGCCACTGATGGTGCGTCAAACGGACGTCCGGTCTGGAAGATATCAGCTTTTCCGTTCTTGGGGCCCAGTTGGATTTCGAGTACAATCGAACTCTCCCAAACTCAAGAATCATCCAAACCTCGAGATAATAATTCCAAACGTTCCGTCCCATCAAGAGTAATTCAACGAGACAGACAGTGTGTTAATCGGATGCCCGATCTGTGAGTTATTGGTTTTTTCGTTCTAGGGGCCATGTTGGTTTCATGAGCGAACCAACCCGACCACACTCCGACGGCGTCCAAACCTCGAGAGGAATAAGCCAAAAGATCTGTCTCACGTAAAGGAAAGCATCAAAGTCGACGACACATCAATCGGACGTCCAGAGCTCAAGATATGAGTGTTTCCTCTCCTCTGTCGTGGGTCTGTGAGTTACTAGACTTTTCGTCGATCGGAGGCCCGCAGTTCATGTTACGGGCAAAATACCGAAAAGGTCCAGAAACGGGGGGGGTCTGGGCCCGAGCTGACCCGGCCCATCCCCCCTGGGTTGGCCGAACCGGGTTGACCCGACCTGGGTCCGACCAGGCTGGACCCGGTCCGACCCGGCCGGGGCACGGCCCAGCCCCGCCGGCCGGACCGGCTCGGCTCGGCCGAGTGGCCGAGCAACGCGAGGGGCGCGCTGCCCTTGCATGACAACACCACGGCCCCTACGGGGTGCTGCCCTGGTCAACGGATGCGGCAAAGCCACATCCCGTGTGCGCTAGACCCGCATGGCCGCGGGTCCGCCAGCGCCGCCGCCACCACGGCTTCAGCCAAGGCGGCCCTGTCCGGTAGTGTGCCGGGGCGCCGCCGCCTCCAGCCGTCGGTGCCTCCGCGCTGGCGACCGACACCGCCAGTGACTTCCGCGAGCCGCCGAAGTTGCACCGGTAGTCCGATTATAATACCATCTACGCTGCTGATCGTCCCGGGTCTGGCTCTTCACTGTGGAAACATCAAATCACCTCTGCGGCACGTTCTATCGTCGCCCTCCATATCCGCACATGAACGAAGGACTGCAGAGGGTTTTCGGGCCGTGTTTGATTGGCCCGCACCCTCCGCATTAAATGATACAAATGGAAAGATAACACATGATAAACGTATCAAAAACAATTTTAATAATTTAAAATTGCACTTGATCCAGGTTCTATTGTTTTAGAAGAAAATAACTACGGGAATAAAAAGATATTTATAAATAAAATCCTTACCGATTTCCCGCAATCAAGAATACTCATCCCACAACCAAACATCCCGCAGATCAACTTAATATTGAGTTGATCCTCATTCTTTATTTTCAAAAAAGAAACATTCGAGGAAAAAGGGTATTATTATCCTCAATTAAAAACCCTAAATCAACTTCAACGAACGAGAGTTCTTCACGGAATCGGTCGTCGTGGAACAAGAGGATCGTTGCATTACGAAAGGGCGTCGCGTCGTTGCGGAAAGGCGTCGCGTCAACGATCTCAAATGGAAGTTCAAAGATTTGCTGCAGAAGAAGGAATGTCGCAGAAGAATGTCGCGGGAGGAGAGTCGTCGGCATCACGTCAACGATCTCCAGGGGGGGTTGGCGTTCTTCTTCGCCCTTCGTCAGAGCTCAGTGTTCTTCACGTTCTTCGCGTTCTTCGCGAAGGAGGATGAAGATCTTTAGAGATTCTCCAAGGGTTAACACCACCACCAGATAATAAAATAAGTCCTCATCTTATTTTATTATCAACTAAAGAATTTAAAAACAATGGAAAGGAACAAAAAATTAATTCAAAGAATTAAATGTAAAACTTAACTTCCCAATTAAATAGAGGCATTAAGAAATTAAGGAAACGCGTCGGTTGAATTAGTTTAAAAGGGGGTGCGGGTGCATTACTTAAGAAGAAATGAAACGGTGGGGCTCGTGTGGGCCCCAACTCACAAATATCCTACCATGTGGGTAGGATATTTTGAATTTCACCCTATCAGCTTCAACCCATCTTAAGTAGCTTAAAGTGGTCTTTAAGTGGATTTAAGTGAAATGAAATAAAATTGTCGTACAACTTTATTTTATTTCTTAACTTAAACCCCAAAAATTAAAAACCACAACCGAGCAAACGAAAATCTGGAAGAGGCATTTCTAAGAAAATACTGGCGCTGCGATTCCATCAGTGCCCTTGGAATTCGATTCTGAGCACCGGTTCAAAAGTTAGAAAAACCCGCTTGTTCGTTCACTGAACGTACGCGAGCCAAACTTCAGAAAATGATTCCGGGCACACCGGGCCTCGGAATCAGGTGCTGTCTGAAACTGTGTTCTTGTAAAATCCCATAGAACATTTAGAAAAAAATTTCCCTTGAATTTTATGGGTCTTTACACCATGGGAATCATCAGTCATGTTAATGAAGAAATAATACAGAACACTATGGTTTTGTGTAGATTATCATAAGTTTAACCACGTTATGATAAAGAATTGGTATCCACATCCTTATATTGATTATTTGTTCGATTATTTGAGGGGAGATCAATTGTTATCTAAAATTAAATTATGATTAAAATATCTCAGACTATGATTTTGGAAGCCATAAATTTTAAAGATGTCTTTTAGAAGTAGATATAGACATTATGAATACCTATTTAAGACTTTCTATCTATTAAATGGACCAAACGTTTTTTGGTACTGATGTATTGAATATTATAATGATATCATTATTCATTTTATGTGGTGTTTATGGATGAAATATCGGTGTATTCAAAGACAAGGGATTATCATTAAAAAAACATGACAAAAATGTTTGAAATCTTAAGAGATCATAATTTTTACCAAATTGTCATTGTGTGATTTTCTATACACGAGGAATGATTTCTCTACCATGAAATTTAGGAAAAATGCATTTTGGGACCCTAAAAAGATATAATCTATTATCTATTGGGGACCACTAATGATTGTCTTTGAGATAAAGAGTTTTATTGGTCGAACTGGTTATTACTAACAATTTTTGAATGACTTCTCATAACCAGATTTACCAACGATATCTTTGAAAAAGAATAATGCTCCATTATGATGGAATAACCAATCCATCAAGTATTTTTAAGAGAGGATAATTCTTCTTAAATGAGAATATATATTTATAATTTTATAGAATTAGGATAGGTTTATGTGGTGTATCATGATGCTTCTAGATCTTGGTTTGGATGTGTTCTCATGGAAGAAGTTCATATGGTTGTTTATAGATAAATTTAGTTCAGAGTTCATGAGAAAAATCACCCAACACCTTATTTGGATTTAGTTGTAGTTGTATATTCCTTGAAGACATGGTTTCATTAAAAAACTTGTGAGAAATTTAATGTGTTTATGGACTATAAGAGTTTGAAACACATTTTATCACAGAGAGAGATGAATCAATGGAAAATAATATGGATGTAGTATCATCACATTTTCAACTTAGACTTGATGTATACAATTGGAAAAGGTAATTTGGTAGATGATGCATTAAATAAAATGTAATAAGCATAGCTGGTGAACAACGCTTCAGATGAGTGGGAGTTAATGTCGGTCCTATCTTACTTTCTTTATTAATGTTAAGATCAATGTGATTTTTTGTTTTTCAATTTAGTTTACATGATTCTTGATTTGGTAAATTTGGTCAAATAAGTACCAACATCCAATGAATATTTCTTGGTTATGATGTCAAAAATCAATGGTTGAGAGACCATTGATGGATGGAAACATGATGGGATATTTTTTATGTGCTTCATAGATTAGATGGTTGTACCTATTATTTTTTTAGAGTAACATATACATGCTTACCCCAATTCGAGATATTATGGTCATCTGGGAATACAGATGATATATAAGGTGATGAACATGCTACATTGGTGGATTAGTAGAAATTGAATGTGGATGTGTTAATTTTATAGTTCTTAAACTATCAAAAAGATATGGAAGAATATTAATGACTAGTAGGTATGTTGCATTATTTTCATATCTCATGCCAGAAATTGGAGAAGATAATTATCAATTTACTTATTGTAATCCCAATAATGGTTTTAAAACATGACGCCATATGGGTGATGGTGGGTCATTTTGAATCATTGTGGTGGATTTCTTATTGTTCTCCACATTGTTTGGTGGAGATAGGTGAGAGTTCAATAGTTGGGTTGAACCTTGTCCAAGAAACAATAGAGAAGAATCAATTGATTAGGAAATGACTAGAGAAGTCTCAGAGTCATCCGAAATGTAATGTGGATTATCATCAAAGACCATTTTAATTTGCAGTGGGTGATCATGTTTTTTTAATGATATCTCCAAAGCATGGACATCATAATTTTAGGATGAAGGGATAGTTAACTCCTCAATTCATCGACCATTTCTCGATACTAGAATAGGATGGAGAGGTGGAATATTAGTTGGAATTGCCACCCTTGTTTAGTTTGGTTCATGATGTGTTCCATGTATCATTTTTGAAAAATTATCAACCAGATCCTAACCATGTGATCAGTTGAGATTATGTTGATCTAGGGTTGGATGCTTCATTGGTAAATATCAAGATATAGATTTTTTAAATGAAATAAAAATACTTTAAAGGAAAAATAATTGGTCTAGTATGGGTTTAATGGAAAATGGTAATATTCAGGAAGACACATGGGAGTATGAGAAGAAGATGAAAATGAAATGACTGGAATGCAATCATGGCAATGATGGGTTTATACATTCGGATGATGTAAAGAACAGTGGTGGGGAGAATTTTGTAGAATGTATTTCTAGTGTATAAACTTTTATATATTCTATTAATGTATATAATGTTTAAAAGTCATGGTTGGGAGTGTTTGGTAAACTTTAAACATGTTTTGTGGGGATAAAGGAGGGGAACACAGGCTTCACATAGTTTTTCCAAACCGTGACCAATTCCTTGGATAAAACATGTGTAGTAGTAGGTTTGGATAGTATCATTGACACAGTGGGTGAACGGTTAGGGAGACTATATAGGGATTCTATTTGAGAATCTTCTTGAAGTAGTATTTCATACACAATTAGTGCATATTTTTTCTAAACATGCAAATTAACTATGCGTAGGGCCAAAGATATATCCTCAGAAATATGATCATATTGTTTTTGCCACTAACTCTCACATTGTTTCTCATTTCCATATCTATTTCTAGATTCATATCAATTAAAGGTAGAATAACCTCTCCTACGTGATTTAGAGTTAATCTAGAGCCCTCCCTTGTCATTTCCAAGCCAGATTCTTATGTTAATTTCTGTTCTTCATCATTTTCCTTTGGTTTCAAATATCTATATATCATATTCTCTCTGTTTCATAGATATACATCCATTTTGTTTATATCTAAAATTATGGATGATAAATATTTTGGGATTTGGTCTTGATCATGTAGTGGTAAGATACTTAAGGTGGTTTCATGGAGTGTCGACCCTATTTCTTGAGTGATCTTTGTTTGTTTTTAGTTTTCACCAAATCAAATGAGGTTGGTGAATTCAAAACTAACTCCTCCTAAAAAAATTGATTTTTATGATTTCATATTTATATCTTTGTGATGAATTAAATAATCATTTCCACTGATTATGAAAATGAGTCAATCCTATTCTGTGACAGATTTCTAAATTGTGGAAATATGGAAAATTGATGTTTTTTATAATGTTCATGTGTCATTAATTTAAAAATGTGGATTTTAAATAGAGAATTTATGGAATTGTGTTAATTTGAGTAAATTATATTCTTTTATACAAGGGGAATGTTTTTATTAAAATGAAATTGTGCATTGAATTTTTTTTGTATAATGGTTTCATTTAAAGAACAGTTTTTTTGAAATTGATGAAACATTTTTTTGGCATTAGTTAATGGAAAAAATATTGGTCATGTTCAAATTTAATTAATGAGGATTTGTTGAAATTTGAACATGTGATCGGTGAAAAGGTGTAATGGAATAATGGTTGTGTGTGTTCATATATTATTCAGAATGGATAAGGGTCCAGAGTCCCCACCATCATTGTTGGGATGAATAAGGGTCATGGCTATCTCCCATTAATCAGTCATGTACTTTTGTGTAATATAAGGGTAATAAGTATTCCAAAACATTTTTGGTAGGGATAGGTATTTGGTATTTCTCCCAATTCTAGGTTTTAGTCGTGTCTGGTCATATCAATTTGTGGATTGGTTACCCAAAATATAATTTAAAATAACATAAATGATTTATTATGTTATTTACATAGAATACAGTTTAATATGAATTTAATTTTTACATTTACATAAACTATTTTTTGGAAATTAATTTATATAAACTATTTTATATAAATGTGTCTAACTTTTCGATAATAATGTAATGATCCGGGAGGTCATTGGAGGAAGACTACAGAGTATTATTCTCACCCATTCTTTGGAACATTGGAGCTTTCACAGATGTTTTATTCTGCGACTTGGGGAAAGGTAATGTATCATAAATATTAAGAACCACCTCATGATACATGGAATGTTTAGTGATGATGGAGAATAGTGCTTCTAGATCATGGATTATTATGGTTGTCTAGGATTTTCTTGTTGTTATCATCCACAACATACTTTGATAGTTTCTTTATATTCCATTGTAGTCCACTTTAGTGTGGTTTTGATATCAATGACGTGGTTGAGTTGTCCTATTTTATCATGAATCATATAGAAGTTGTTTTATTTATTTTTCCTAGTCAGTTTTTTATTTATTAAAGGGTAAATCATCCCCCAATTTCATGGAAACCCTTCAACAATTATTTCAAGCCTTTAGTGTCATAGGGATGTCACCTAAGGCCATGTAATTATAAATTATATTCTTAATGAAATTTGAATGGGAGGATTATTACAATTATAGCCTAGAAATTAAATATAATCATTAACATTGAAATAAATATTATTTAAAAATATTTATAATTATTTTATATGATAAAACAATATTGATAATAAAATATATAATTTTTTGTCATGACTTTATAGATTTCAAAAATAAAATTTTCTCAAAAAATACATATTGGTTCTTTCTGTAAACAATACTAAAATTACCATTTTGATACATTTATAAATTTAATTTTTTTAAATAAGATTTAATTTTTAATTTGGAATTTCATAATTAACATGTGGGGATGTTTTGGCAGTTTTTTTAAGATTCATCTATTGTTGAATAATAAAAAATTACAGATTTTTTAAGGAATATTTCTTTTTCATTTATTATTTATATAAAGATAAATTAAATGATATATTTGTTTTAATGAATATTTAGTTCAATTGTAAACAAATTAATAAAATTTAAGTTATTAGAATAAATTTCATAAAAAAAGTTATAATAAAATTTGTAATCTATACATATTTTCACCTTAAAAACATGCATTCTAATCATATCTACATGATTAATATTAAATAAAATGTTGATACTTCTTTTAATAGAATTAAAAATAATGGATTCAATAAAATGAATCAAATTAATTTATAATTTCTATAAATTTGAACATAAATTTCAACCAAAATAAATATATATTGTAGAAAAAATTAGTTACTGCTATTAAAGTAAAAATAGGTTTATCGAGGGTAAACAAAAAAGATAAATGTCAAATTAAAAAATATAATTGTCTAAAAAATATTATATATATATATCCAATTAATAATGTATATTTTTTTAATTGGATACATTTTTTACAATTTTTCAATATGATTAACATATATGGAATTATATGGGTAAAAAATCTACAAGTTTTCCACTCACTTCACTTATATATGGACAACCATATCATCTATTATTTTCACCATTAATCCTTTTTGGATTAGATAACACCTACCAAAATAAGATTATAACTTACCACCCCATCCTAGAATACTTATTTTGAATATTAATCTAATGAATGAATTATTTTAGTGAAAAACTAAGGATGATACCCAAAGAAGAGGTACATTCATCAACAACCATTATCGTTTTATTTCTCCCTTTATCCCTTCAATTATAAATAAATCATTATTATATAATAAACTTAATATATATCATATAATTATACATTTTCATGATATGTGTATGACTTATTACCACAAACTCTCTACAATTAAATTTGTTAATAAATCATTGTTTGTGTGTATATAGGATTACCAACTTGCAATCTGATGTCATTAATTTTTTCATTACCACATATCAAGACTTATTTTATTGATTAATTTTTAGTCTATATATTTTATATTTATGATATTTATAATTTTATTTTGTTTCACTAATTTTTTAATCACCCAGACCTTCTTTTCTCTCCATTTTATGGGAATATGATAGCTTTATTCATGTGTATGATGGACATCCACCTAACAAAGTGATGTGATTCATTCACACATTACATTGGATTCATGAAGAATGGGATTAAAAAAATTGGGAATTTATATTACATAACGTTTTTTCTAGAATAATAATATTTTTCATTTTAATTTATTTCTATCAACCCAACAAGATAAAGAAATACAATGTTCACATATACGTACGACATATCATCACTTTGAACAGTGTATTAAATAATCTATCTCTAATTTTTTTATTACTATAAAAAATATATATAAAGAATACATATGATATTTATTTCATGGTTATCATTCTAGATATGTTATAACCCTAAAAAAGTTTTTAAGACCATCAAATATAATAAATGAAAATACATATGAAAAAGAACATAGTTATTACCAAAAACATAACATTAACATTGAATTGTTAACAAAAATGTATTAATTTTTTTAGGAAAATAATATATTTTATTATTTATTTGAATATGGTTATGTAATAGATTTATAATAAGTATATTTTTATTATATAAGAGGTTTGAAGGATTATAGAGGAATTCAATACTTAATGTAATGTATTTTTTTCACAATTTTACGTCTTTGAGAAATACGTTTTATTATGCACCTATATTCATTCACAGTGTATATAATATCCCTATGACCTATAATATCTTGAAAATATTCATCATAATGATATTTTTATTTTCATTATAAATTAATGCTTCATTGGTATTATGTATCTATGTTAACAAATTGTTTAAGATTTCATGTTACAATCTCATCATTTATCAGGATTTCTTATGATTATATTTCCTATGAAAAGAATATTAAAATTCATATCTCAATAATTACCATGAATTTATTATAGTCAGTTTATTCATTATATCTATATTTAACGGTACTATTTTACATAGTTTTTACCTAAAAATATTGTGATAAAGTTTTTATGAAATTATTATATTCTTCTTTATTCAGTTAGAAATATGCTTTTTTCCAAAACCATTTTTTTAAAACATTACAAAAAATGTTCTATGACTTCCTTATGGGTTTTTAAATAAAAATTTTCCCATGTTTTAAATTTATGAATTTTTTAAGGGAATATTCTTGTGGTTTTCCAAACTATGCATGTTTTTATTTTAAAACAATGATAAAGGAATCCTATTTTTAAAATGTATTGCATGAATAGAATATTTCGACATCGTGAGAAATCGTGGATTAAAATCATTGGTATTAATATTTCATGGTTTTTTCATAATAATATGTTTTCGTTATATTCTATGTTTTAAATGGTTTTTTTACATAATTTAATAAATAATTTATAGAAGAAATGTTTTAAATGATTTTTCCAAATTATTTTCCATCTAAGGTGAAATATTATGGTCGTACCAATGAATTAATGGGGATATAATCCATGTACACCATTCATATTATTTATCCCAATGTTTTCTATTTTTATGTAATCATGTTCATGAAAACTATTTCTCTTCTATAGTTTACATCATGAAAAACATGTGTTGAAACATTATTCTTTTCATGGTCTATTCTATGATTAAATGTTTATGAAACAAGTCCCACTTACACATGACATTTTAGGTTAAAATTTTTATGATACCCATTTTATTTCAAGGATTATTATTGATGAATGTTTATAATCTTATGGAATTAATAAATTTGGCTTTCATTACATGATTGGTGGAATATATATCTCCCTCCATTGTACTAGTTAAATATTTATAACTTATGTGATAAACATTACTAAAATAGGGAGTGTACTATATTCCGTAAGAGAGTTATAGAATGGTTAGTGAATCTGGTCAAATAAAATAATTTTTACACTCTGATGGTCCTAATAGTAATCATTGAATAATATGGAAACAATTTACTATACAAATGTGTATGCCATAAATTTCATTTCATATGCTAGTATCATGTACTAATGGAGCATATTATTCTATTCCCTTATAATTCATGTCATTAGAGATGTAAATAATTTTTGCATGAATCATGATTTGGATATTTTATATATATGGTGTGGTGTTTAGATTTTATTACCATGATCACAATTTTTTGTCTATTTTTTGCTTACATGGAACCGATGTCTACCCTTACGAAGCATATGAGATCAGAATTTTTTTTATATTTTCATTCCCCATGCTATGAATATATGTTTTATTTATGATATTTAAAAGAATTTTTCCAGTGTTGAATAATGTTGTTGTATATTATATAGCTCACCTATTAATGATATTTATGATTCCAAACTTCTAAATGCATTAACAATTATGATCCTCAAGCATGTGTTTGAATAATGTGATGATTATTTATAAAAAAATATTTAATATATAATTATGTTAACCTTGGGTTTTTTTATAAATATGAAATGATAGGTTATGTAAATTATTATAAACAATGAGGAGACATATTTTTGGAGACAAATAAGTACATGCCTATGGAAAATCTTAAGATTGAGTCAACATACATGAAATTGACTTCAAATTTCGGAAAATGATTGAGTGAGTGGTTTCCAAGAAATTACATACCTGTATAGATACTACAAGTGGATGTGGTTCTAAGAAAAATTTACATTGGAGTAAAAACCTCAAAAAATTGCTTTGATCTTGACTCAATATGAAACATCTGCAAGGAAATGTTCCATTTTGCATAGTAGGTTTGATACTTCTAGGGTATATGAATTAAAATTTATTGACACTTTATGAAATATCATGAATGATTTAAATATAATGTTTCTATGAATGAAGGAAATCATACGATGATAATGATTATATAATGTCCTAATATTTCAAAATAAAATTACCGAATTTTAATCTAGATTGTGTGGTTACCCACTATAATTATTTTTTCTTATTGATTTTTTGTTTTATTCAATGGATAAAACCCCAGGGAAACACATTAATATTGAGTGTGATATATATTGAAACTATTTTCATCCTTAGAAAAAAATGTTATGGGAAATGGAATGACAAGTCTCATTGGTGTGCTAACACATTATTCTCAAATAATGAATCATGTCGTGTTTTCACGTGAACAAAGTATGGAACAACATTCTATTTAGTCATTCCTATAAACATCCATCTTTTATGACCGAGTCATTTAATTTAATACTTGTTTAAAATGTATTAGTGTCAGAAATATGATATTTTATATGCCCTAGTGATTAGAAAATGAAAAAGACATTTCTGTAGTCTAACATTGGATGGTGAAGAGGATTAGTGGTGGAATCTTATATAAATTGGAGGGAAAAATTAAAATTGACTCCATGGATTTGGATGAGTTCAAAATATTTTTTTAATTACATTCCACATATTTATTGTATTATGATGTTGAAAAAGTTCATTGAGTTATGGAAACAGGATGATGAATCCACTGTTTCTAATGAACAAAATTTAACCATACTAATGATGTATTATTCTATAATTATAATACAACATTATATCAAGGTTGATTGATTCTTTATAGTAATAATGGAAATAATTAGAATGTTATTATTAATTAGAGTCAATATTATATATGAAGATATAGTGAATTTTTATATCATAGTGGAATTTTAGGGTAAAATAATATTTCAATATCAGGTTTTTGATAAGAAAAGATAGATGGAGTTTAAAGGAAAATTTAAGATCCATGGAGAGAAGAATATGATAATTGACTTATTTACAATGTGTGGGAAAATAATGTAGGATATTATATTATTGAGACAATTAAATATTTTATGTGTATAAGGGAATATCATTAGAATATTTATTTCTAATGTAATGTGATGAAGTTAGATATTGATTCAAATAGATAAAAATATATACAGAATACACATTCTGCTTATATGTTATTCATTTTTAAAGAGAATTTGCATTATGAAAACATGTTCTCAAACCCAATGGTTAATGATGACGATCCACATTAGTAATCTCTTCAACTTTGGTACTAGTGAAATTATCACAAGATCGTTGTTTCTGAATATGGGTGCAATAAGGACAAGGTGAATGGCACAATTAAGATACACTTTGGAACCTCTAATGTCTTATTTAGCTCAGGATCTACCCATTCTATCATATCTCATAATTTTTTTAAGTGTATAAATATAAAACCCAAATTATAAGATGAAAAATTACATTTATAAATTCATAATGATAAAATTGCTATATCAGAATTATATGATTCTTATTTGATTGAAATTGTAACGAATGTTCTTTCCACAAATCAGTTCATTATTCCATGACTTTAATTTGATTCCATCAAAGGCATGAATTGAATTTATCTGTATAAATACCACATATTTTATTAATTAACGGAAGTTATATTTGATATTCGAAACTGACCTAGGATATTTTATCAATGTGATGAAAATTATGAACCATCAATAAAAATCCTATCCATTATATGGGGTTTAATGACAATTTAAAAGGATGTTTTATTTCAAATAGTTGGAGAGAAACTCAAAATCGATGATATTGCACTTTATCTGTAATTTTTTGATGTCATTTGGAAATGATTACCTAGCCTTCCACAAAATCATTAAGCTTAGCTATCAGTAGAACTCATACTTAATAACACACAAATTTCAATGAATCTATATATAACAAGCTCAATTGATTTATAAGAATTATAGAATAAACTACTGGAGAACCTTAAAATAGATTAATTTATTAAATTGAGTCACCTTATTGTAAACATATTCTTTTTTGTAAAAAAATAAATTTAGAATAATAAAACTCAGCATTGATTATCAAGAGTTGGAACGGCTCACGATCTAAAACAACCATCATCTTCATCATATTGATGACATTTTTGATCAACTCTATGGAACTCAATAATTTTCCAATATTAAACATAATGTTGGGTGACATTAACTAATGGTTAAGAAGGAGGACATAATCATGAAATAATTCCATAGAAGGTATGGAAACTATTAATATGTACTGAAGTCATTCATTCATACTAATTCCTCAACTATTGTAACACCCGAGAATTCAATGAGAAATATTTTGTTTTATGTTATATAAATCATAAAATGAATCTTTCACTACACACAACACTAGCTTGGATTGCTTTACACGTAACCGCATCCTTCCTCGATAGCTTGCGTCATACGCAATACCGAGTTTCACTAAACAACGATATGCTATTAAAATATTATTAAAACTAGCCATTATGAATAGTAATAACCACTTTTTTAAATTTTATAATTTTTATTTTTCAAAATGGACTTCATTTTTGGATTCGGAATATCAAAATTAGCCTAGGGTGAAATTTTGGTATTTTTCTGAAAACTTTCAATTTTTGATGAATAATGAAACCACTAAATGGTAGTTAAAAAACTAAATTTTTCATAAAACTTAATTTTACCTCTTCTATGAGTGGAATTTCGAAAATCCGAGCGACACAGTTAATATCAAGGACTAAAATTTTGTTAAATGAGATGAAAATAATTTGTGGTGAATAGTAACTTTTTAATTTTTTTTACCACGGTTAAAAGTATATAGGGTAATTAAGGGTAAAAGTGTTATCTTTATTACCCTAACACATGTCCTAATTCTATTGGATAAGTGTAATTCGACCAAAAACAACCTTAGGAATAAAATATGACCCTTTAGGCCCACTTGGATTAGATTAGGACATTTATTATTAATTTATTTAAAGAAGGGTTAAAATAGTTAAAATCAAAGTTTAATAAGTAAATAATTTTTAATATGGGGTTATACATAAGATAAATTCGACAATAAATATCATTAGAAGCCTAGAAAATTTCATACATAATGGTATTTTATTTGTAATTTTTAGAAATTAAATAATTTAATTTATTTATGACACAACGATGATGGAGTAATTATCTAATTAATGAAATATTCACATAATTGATGTTATAAATACCTTAATAAACGTAAAATGAGACTTTTTTTGAATTAAAATAATTTTATATGTTAATATGACATGTTATTATTGATTTAATTAAATTTTTTCGAACTAATCATTCTTTTACGATTTTCAAAAAAACAATTACTAAATACTGTCAAAATTGACATAAAATAGTTTTTAAAAAAATATTATATTATTAATTGTTATTTTATTCCTAAAAATCTAAGGTTCGGCAAAATGACATAAATAAGGTAATATATATTAATAAAAAACAACTTGGGGTTCTTTTGGCTTGTTATAGTAAGTTTATTAACCTTATAGTGTAAGAAAACAAGAAGACACGGTAAAAGTTAAATTATCTAACTCAAAGTTGAATCAAAATGATAATGCTAAAATTGATACCTAAAATTTTCTAAATTATATTTTATGAGAGTATATCGACCTATACCCACCTTATCTTCTAAATATATCAATTTGGAGCTATTAAAAACCGAATTCGACTTTGTAATGAAATAATATTTTTAGTTATTCCAAAGATACCCCTCTCCTCCCTTATAAAAGGGAACTTCCTCCCTCTCTTCCTCAAACCACATTGAGCCTTCATGCTCGGAAAAACCCTACCAATTTTTTCTCTCCACTTCCCTCGAGACATCCTATAGGTCCGGGTCTTCTTCAATGACCAATTTTAGTTCCTTAAAAGGAGGTCTCAAAGAAGCGCTTCAAAGAAGAGGTAATGTCCGTTACCGATTCTTTCATCTTTATTTCTTCTTCCAATTCTTCTTCTTTAGTTGATTCATTATGAAGTAATAACATCAGTATCCCTAATATACTGATATGATATTATAATTATGAAACAACCCTATTTCACCATCTATCCGTCCTACGAAAAAGGAAATCAACGGGCGTGTGTACATACGGAATACCGTCTCCACGCCGTGGTGTAATCTATTTTCCACCACCACCTTACTTGGATTGGTGTAATGGTGTAAATAATGACTATATATGATTATTTTAAAGTGATATTTATTCTGAAATAGTATATATACACTCCAATACAATTCCACAATCATGGGAATGATATCATCGCTAGTGCGTACGTACGAAATACCGTCTCCACGATGTGATGCGACTCGTTCTACATGATCATCATTGCATAATGATTATATAAATGAATTGAATGAATTAATATGATATATATTACACTAATAAAATTCTGGAAATGAGGTATATATAACCTAAAAAGAAGAATAAGAATTTATTTGACAAAACACGCATAAGAACAAAAAGTAATAAACACCCGAATAAAAGGTAGCAACGACATATTACTAATAATAAGCTAAGAATATGACCATATATGATATCATAACAATGAGTATGATTATATAATAAGACAATGAAATTATTTAAATCATTATACAGGAGGTTCTGACACCTACGAAGCAAATTGGACCTAAGGTAAGGAAAATATCACATTCTCATTTTTATCTGAGATTGTTTATACTTTGTTATTTACTGGGCTGTATTTTATCATCCACATCCATGTTTCCTCAATATTTAATATTGTTTCCATCCACCGACAATTGTTTAAATCCAATTTTACCCTTCGGTGAGCTTTTAGTAAATGATATGAAAGGCAAGTTTTGTCGTTTTTCGTACGAGGTACTTTTTGACTTTTCCGACAAAAGTACGAGAAGAGTGTTTTTTTTAACTTATACAGAATGAATGGATTTTTAAAACATTATTTCCATGAAGCTTCCTTTAAAAGTTTTCATGTTTATTTTTAATCAACTTATTTTAGTTTAGAATTGTATGACATGTTAAGAAAGGAAACATGTTTTTTGATGTAGGAAGGATATTTTCCTCAAGAATGTAGTTCAAGTGTTTTATCAAAATTATTTTCCATATTAGATAATATAGGGTTCTGTTTCAATACCTATTATTACATTGATTTTATTATGTTGTGATGGAATTATTTTTATGAATTCCTTTATCTTATATGAATTTTTTTATGATGTCATGTTGTTTATGAATTCCATTTTTATTACATGGGTTATGAAATGATGTATGATTTATGATTTGTGGAACACATACGAATGGTATCATTATGAGATGGGTGTGAACTATATCTCCCTCCAATGAATTGGGAAAAGATTTTATATCTCATGAGATAGACATGGCTGGAACGGCAAGTTATACCGGTTGAGTGAAATAGGACTGAAATGAGGATTGAACTCGGTTTAGAAATAGACATTGTCCACTAAGATAGTCTTGGAAATGAGTTTTGACTAATAAGAAATGATTCTCTATGATTATGTTTTTATTCCACAATGTTTCCTGTTTTATGTTATGATTATTTGGATTACATTTCACTACTATGATTTATCCCATGTTATGAAATTATGATCTCTTTTGCAGGGTAAGATTTCCAAAATGTTTTGTTTTTATTTTCATGTGATTGATATTTCTTTTGTTTACCATTACTGAGCATTTGAGCTCAACCTTTTGAATGTTTTCTTTCCCCAGGTTAGGAAGAAGGTTATTATGTAAGATATTCCAAAAGGGACTATAGATATGATGAAATAAATGGGAGACAATGTAGACGCTTTATGAACCAGTTGTTTATGTTTCCCAGTTTCTAAAGACACTATACTTATACGGTCCTTTCGTGGTTTTGTGATATGTTGTAATAAGTATGCTTCAATTTTGATGTATTAACAATGTATGTAAAGTATGGGTCATTATAGTTGGTATCAGAGGAATGGTATAGTCAACCATTGGAAACTAGGATGTGATAGCCTTAGTAAGAACCCTAAGGATAAGTCTAAGAATAGAATACAATCTTAGTGTGTTAAAAATGGCCATGAATAACCTAGGATAAGACCTTAAGTGTGAAATTTAATTCTTTATTATGTGGTTTTCCTATTATAATTACTGTTCCTCACACTATTCTTCTTGGTTTTAGTCAATGGCTAGAACCCGAAGGAACCGTTTTAATGTGGAATGCGATGGGCAATGCAATGATTTTCCCCTGAGCAACCAAATGTTATTGGAGCTTGAATGTAAAATCTTTTAGTCATGCTCACACAACTTTCTCAAGCTATGAATCATGCATGACATCCAAACAAGAAAAGGAAGGAGCAACATTCTGTCGAATCCTTTATGAGGCAGCGTCCGCCTTCATTCAGCAGGTCTACTGATCCATTAGTTGCTGAACAATGGATTAGTACTACTGAAAAGATATTTTCAGTTCATCAATGTTCTGAACTTGATAAAGTCATCTTAGCAGTGTATCGTTTGGAAGGTGATGCTGATCAATGGTGGAATCTTATTAAGAATACGAGGCAAAGGGATGAAATTGAGTATATGGAATGGGACGAGTTCAAGAACTTATTTTTCAATAATTACTTCCCTCATATTCTCCGAACAAGGATGGAGAAAGAGTTTCTTGAACTAAAGCAAAAGGATGACGAATCTGTTGGTACCTATGAAACAAATTTTACAAGACTTGCAAGGTACGCTTCTGGTATTATTATCAAACCTGAGAGTAAGATCGATCGATTCTTTAGTGGTTTAAAACCATGTCTTCGAAGGGCCTTAGCCATAAGGGACTTCAATAGCTATGAGGAAATCATTCGATGTGCTCTCAAAGTTGATTTGGAGATTGGAGTAACCCATCAGTTATATGGATTTGATAAGAAGAGGAAAATGGAATTCAAATGAAAATCTAAATAAAACAATGAAAAGAAGATGGTCTTTCCCTTATGCTCAAAGTGTGGAAAGAAACATGGAGGGAGTTGTCTTAAAGGGACAAGTAAATGTTTCAAATGTGGAAAGGAATGTCATCGGTCATTTGAATGCCGCAATGATTGGAAGAAGATGTCTAATGATGCAAACAAAGGAAGGGATACCCAGAATGAACCTACTACACTTCAATGTTTCAAGAGCAAGAAGATGGGGCATTATTCCAATAAATTCCCTAATCCAAGGGTTGTTGATGATGATCGACATCAATAAAATCATAAGGCTAAAGACAAAGGAAATTCACATGAAATTTCTATCAGTGATGTGGAATACGATAACGATGTGGTGAAAGGTACACTTACCATCCAATCTAAAGTATAAAAGGTTTTATTTGATTCTGGATCCACCCAATATTTTATTTCTGAAAATTTTACTAAGGGTATCACCGTATTACCTCAACAATTAGATGTTGATTTAGCTGTGACCACACCTAATGGCACAACAGTCGCATCAAAAGTTTATAATTCTTCCCTGATTGAAGTTTGTTGGAAAGTGCTTCCTGAAAATCTTGTGATACTTCCTATAGTAGAATTTGATGTGATTAATGGCATGGATTGGCTTTCATTATATGGAGCTCATATCAATTGACAAAGAAGGGAAGTCACATTTTATATTCCAGATCAATCTATGATCGTCTATCGATGCAAGGATGAACATAACCATCAAGTGGAAATTTCTTCCATCTTATGGGTCTTGATTCCACTTAATGAAGGTTATTTATCTCAAATGGTTCGTGAGAAACTCACAATTAATAATATGCCCATTGTACGAGAGTTTGATGATGTCTTTCTGGAGGAATTTTCGGGTCTTCCACCAAATCCTGAAGTTGATTTTTCAATAGAAATAGTATCGGGTGCTTTTCCTATTTCAAAGACACCTTATAGAATGGCCCCAATTGAGTTGTAGGAATTAAAGAAGCAACTCGAATAGAATCTTGATAAGGGATTCATACGCCCTAGTGCGTCACATTGGGTAGCACCTGTTCTGTTAGTTTAGAAGAAAGATGGATCAATGAGACTCTTCATTGATTATCGAGAACTTAACAAGATCACTATCAAGAACAAATATCCTCTCCCACGCATTGATGACTTACTTGACCAACTACAAGGAGCTCAATACTTTTCCAAGATTGATCTTCATTCAGGGTATCATCAGTTAAGGGTCAAAAGGGAGGATATACCAAATACGTATTTCTGTATAAGGTATGGAAACTATGAATTTATAGTGATGCCATTTGATATTACTAATGCCCCTACTATCTTCGTGGATCTGATGAATAGAGTCTTTAGAGACTACTTTGATCAATTTTTGTTAGTCTTTATAGATGATATTCATGTCTATCAAAGAGCAAGGAAGAAAATGAAGATAACTTGAGAATTATATTGAAGACCCTGAGAAAGGAGAAGCTTTATGCCAAATTTACCAGGTGTGAATTTTGGCTTCAATGAGTTTCATTTTTGGGTCACATAATCTCAGAAGAGGGGATATCTGTGTATCCAGCAAAAACAGTGGTTATCGTAAGATGGTCGAGACCAATAACAGTAACTGAGATCCGATGTTTTCTTGGTTTGGCTGGATATTATCGACATTTTGTGAAAAACTTTTCACAATTATCTAATACACTCACCAAGTTGACTCGAAAGGGAGTTAAGTTTGTTTTGACAAAGGAATGAGAAGAGAATTTGAAGGAGTTGAAAAGAAGGTTATCCAATGCACATGTGCTCACACTGCCTTGTAGTAAAGAAGGGTTTGTGATCTACAATGATGCATCCAAGAAGGGGCTGGGGTGTGTTCTTATGCAAAATGATATGGTGATAGCTTACGCCTCACTACTGTTGAAAATCCATGAGGAAAATTACCCAACACATGATTTGGAGTTATCTGCAGTAATCTTTGCA
Organism: Viscum album; assembly: GCA_963277665.1. NCBI lineage: Eukaryota > Viridiplantae > Streptophyta > Magnoliopsida > Santalales > Viscaceae > Viscum > Viscum album. The sequence goes on from OY728131.1 coordinate 1,512,315,356, forward strand.
TTAAAGATTTGGAGGCATTATCTTTATGGAGAAAGGTGTGACATTTATACTTATCATAAAAGTTTAAATTATATTTTCACACAAAAGGAGCTGAATATGAGCCAATAAAGATGGTTGGAGCAGATTAAGGATTACGACTGCTCAATTCATTACCACCCTGGGAAAGAAAACAAGGTGGCAGATGTGTTAAGTTGACAAGACCATGCCAGTTTATCCATGATGAGGATCACGAAAGATCCAATATTTATGGATCAACAAAGGATGGATCTTGGATTTATAATGGAAGGGGGAAATCCTATCTTTCTCAAATGAATGTTCAACCATCTATATATGTGAAGATTAAAGAGGCGCAGAAAGAAGATGTCGAGTTACAAAAGAAGGTGAGAAATGTTCCTGACTTCAACCTTGATTGTGATGGGATAATAAAGATCAGGAATCGGGTTTGTGTTCCTCCCATCTCCGAATTAAAGATGGAGATGTGGTATGAGGCTCATAGTTCTTCATTCTATATTCATCCTAGAAGCACAAATATGTATAGGGACCTGAAAGAGTACTTCTGGTGGGATGGCATGAAAAGAGATGTTGCTGAATATGACTCTTGATGCATGGTTTTCCAGCAAGTTTAAGCAGAGAGACAGAAGTCTAAGTGGATGTTACAACCATTACCCATACCCGAATGGAAATGGGAAAATATCACTATGGACTTTGTCACGAGACTTCCTAAAACATCCAAAGGAAATAATTCTATCAGGGTGATAGTTGATCGTCCTACAAAGTCTGCACACTTCATTTCTATTAGAGATGATTTATCTCTGGATAAGCTTGACAGGATATATGTGAAGGAAGTGGTAAGATTGCATGGAGTACCACTTTCTATTATATCTGACCGGGATCTGAGGTTTACCTCAATGTTGTTGGCATAGTCTTAAGCATACTCTGGATATAGAGATGAGTTTCAGCACTTCTTATCATCCTCAGACAGATGGTCAGTCTGAGAGGTCAATTCAAACTCTAGAAGATATGTTGAGAGCTTGCTCTATAGATTTCAATATTGGTTGGGATCAACACCTACCTTTGGTGGATTTTCTTATAATAATAGATTTCACTCTAATATTCAGATGTCTCCTTATGAAGCTCTCTATGGAAATAAATGTAGGACTCCAACTTGCTGGGATGAAGTTGGGGAAAGAAAGATATTAGGAACTAATATCGTTGATGAAATGGAAGAAAAGGTATGATCTATTCAAAAACACATAAGAGCAACTCAGAGTCGAAAGAAAAGTTATGCCGACAACTGAAGAAAAAAGACCTAGAGTTTGAAGTGGGTGATAAAGTGTTCTTATGAATATCTCCCTAGAAGAGGGTCATGAGATTTGGAAATAAGGGAAAGTTGTTCCCTATATATATCGGTCCTTTCGAAATACTAGATCGTGTTGGGAAGGTAGCTTACCGATTGGCGCTTACACCAAATATCTCTCAAGTTCACGATGTGTTCCATGTATCTCTCCTGAGAATGTACATACCTGATCCTTTACATGTACTCTACTCAGAAGTTGTACCGTTGTAAAAAGATCATTCTTATGAAGAACATCTGATAGAGGTTCTAGATCGTAGTGAAAAAGTCCTAGGGAACAATACCACTCGCTTGGTGAACTTTTTATGGAGGAACCACCAATTAGAAGAAGCTACATGGGATCTTGGGGATATGATGAGGGAGAGGTATCCTCTTCTTTTTGTTACAAAGTGACGAATTTCGAGGGTGAAATTTATTTTAAGGGGGGTAGAATGTAACTCCTGAGACTTTTATGACAAATATTTTGTTTTTATGTTATATAAATCATCAATGCAATCTTTCACTACAGACAATACTAGCTTGGCTTACTTTACGCGCAACCGCGGCCTTCCTCAATAGCTTGCGTCGTACGCAATACCGAGTTTCACTAAACAACGATATGCCATTAAAATATTATTAAAACTTGCCGTTATGAATAGTAATAACCACTTTTTGAAATTTTATAATTTTTATTTTTCAAAATAGACTTCATTTTTTGGATTCGGAATATCGAAATTATCCTAGGGTGAAATTTTGGTATTTTTCAGAATACGTTCAATTTTTGATGAATAGTGAAACCACTAAATGGAAGTTAAAAAAATTAATTTTTCAGAAATCTTAATTTCACCGCTTCTGTGAGTGGAATTTCGAAAATCCGAGAGACACAGTAAATATCAAGTACTAAAATGTGGTTCAATGAGATGAAAATAATTTTTGGTGAATAGTAACTTTTTACTTTTTTTACCATGGTTAAAAGTAAATAGTGTAATTAAGGGTAAAAGTGTTATTTTTATTACCCTAACACATGTCCTAATTCTATTGGATTAGTGTAATTCGACCAAAAATAACCTTAGGAATAACATATGACCATTTAGGCCCACATGGATTAGATTAGGACATTAATTATTAATTTATTTAAAGAAGGGTTAAAATACTTAAAATCAAAGTTTAATAAGAAAATAATTTTTAATATGGTGTTATACATAAGATAAATTCTCCTAAAAACATTCATTAGAAATATAAAAAAATTCCTACATAATGTTATTTTATTTCTAATTTTTAGACATTAAATAATTTAATTTATTTATGACACAACGATGATGCAGTAATTATCTTATTAATGAAATACTGACATAATTGTTGTTATAAATACCCCAATAAACGTAATTTGAGACTTTTTATGAATTACACTAATTTTATATGTTAATATGACATGTTATTATTGATTTAATTAAATTTTTTTGAATTAATCATTCTGTTATAATTTTCACAAAAATCAATTACTAAATAGTGTCAAAATTGACATAAAATAGTTTTTTAAAACAAATAATACATTATTAATTTTTATTTTATTCTTAAATATCTAAGGTTCGGCCAAATGACTTAGATAAAGTTATATATATTAATAATAAACAACTTGGGGTTCTTTGTCTTGTTATAGTAAGTTTATTAACCTTATAGTGTAAGAAAACTAGAAGACACGGTAAAAGTTAAATTATCTAACTTAAAGTTGAATCTAAATGATAAGGTTAAAATTGATACCTAAACTTGTCTAAAATCTACTGGATGAGATTATTTCGACCTATACCCACCTTATCTTATAAATATATCAATTTGGAGCTATTAAAACCGAATTTGACTTTATAATAAAATAATTTTTTTTATTCCAAAGGTTCCCCTCTCTTTCCTTATAAAAGGGCACCTCTTCCCTCCCTTCCTCACACCACTTTGAGCCTTCATTCTCGGCCAACCCCTGACAATTACTTCTCTCCACATCCCTAGATACATCCTAGAGGTTCTGGTATTCTTCAATGACCAATTTTAGTGCATTAAAAGGAGTTATCATAGAAGTGCTTCCAAGAAGAGGTAATGTCCGTTACCGATTCATTCATCTTTATTTCTTCTTCCACTTGTTATTCATTATTTGTTTCATTATGAAGTAATAACATCAGTATCCCTCATATACTGATATTTTATTATATTTATGAAACAACCCTATTTCACCATCTATCTATCCTACGGAAAATGAAATCACCGAGCATGTGTAAGTACGGAATACCGTCTCCAAGCAGTGGTGTAATCTATTTTCCACCACCACGTTACATGGATGGGTATAATGCTGTAAATAATGACTATATATGATTATTTTAAAGTGATATTGATTCTGAAATAGTATATATACAATCCAATACAATTCCACAATCATGAGAATGATATCATTGCTCGTGTGTACGTACGGAAAACCGTCTCCACGATGTGATGCGACTCGTTCTACATGTTCGTCATTGAATAATGATTAAATAAATAAATTGAATGAATTAATATGATATATATTAAACTAATACCATTATGTAAATGAGGTATCAATAACCTAAAAATAATAATAAGAATTTATTCGACAAAACACACATAAGAACAAAAAGTAATAAACACTCGAATAACAAGTAGAAAAGAAATATTACTAATAATAAGCTAATAATATGACCATATATGATATCATAACAATGATTATGATTCTGGAATAAGTAAATGACATTATTTAAATCATTATAGAGGAGGTTCGGACACATACGAAGCAAATTGGACCTAAGGTAAGGGAAATATCACAATCTCATTTTTTTCCGAGATTGTTTATACTTTGGTATTTACTGGGGTGTATTTTATCATCGACATCCATGTTTCCTCAATAAGTAATATTGTTTCCATCCACCTACAACTATTAAAATCCAATTTTACCCTTCGGTGAGTTTTTAGTAAAAGATATGAAAGGCATCTTTTGTCGTTTTTCATACGAGGTCCTTTTTGAATTTTCTAACAAAAGTACGAGAAGAATGTTTTTTATCTTATACGGCATGAATGGATTTTTAAAAAATTATTTCCAAGAAGCTTCCTTTACAAGTTTTCAAGTATATTTTTAATCAACTAATTTTAGTTTAGAATTGTATGACATTTTAAGAAAGGAAAAGTGTTTTTGAAGTATAAAGGATATTTTCCTCAAGAATGGAGTTCAAGTGTTTTATCAAAATTATTTTCCATATAAGATAATATAGGGTTCTGTTTCTATCCCTATTATTACATTGATTTGATTATGTTGTGATGTAATTATTTTTATGAATTCCTTTATCTTATATGAATTTTTCTATGATATCATGTTGTTTCAGAATCACATATTTATTACATGGGTTATGCAATGATGTATGATTTATGATTTTGTGGCACACATAAGAATGGTATAATTATGAGATTGGTGGGACCTATATTTCCCTCAAATGCATTGGGTAAAGATTTTATATCTCATGAGATAGACATGGCTGGAATGACTGGTTAAACTAGTTCTGTGAAACATGACTGAAACGAGGATTGAACTTGGTTCAGAAATGGACTTTGTCCACTAAGATAGTCATGACAATGAGTCTTGACTAATAATAAATGATTCTCTATTATTATGTGTGTATTCCAAAAAGTTTCATGTTTTAAGTTATGATTATTGGGATTACATTTCATGACTATGATTTATCCCATGTTATGAAATTATGATCTCTTTTGCAGGGTAATATTTCCAAAATTATTGTTTTTATTTTGATGTGATTGATATTTCTTTTGTTTACCCTTACTGAGCATTTGAGCTCAATTTTTTTGAATGTTTTCTTTCCCCAGGTCAGGAAGAAGGCTATTAAGTAAGATATGTCAAAAGGGACTATAGATATGATGAAATAAATGGGAGACAGTGTAGACGCTTTATGAACCAGTTGTTTATGTTTCCCAGTTTTTAAAGACACTATAACTATATGGCCCTTTAGTGGTTTTGTTATATGTTGTAATAATTATGCTTCAATTTTGATGTATTAACAATGTATGTAAAGTATGGGTCGATATAACTATCATCAAGGATTTTATAAATAGATTACTTAGATACCACCATGACCAATTTTTGGTAGTCATAATAGTTGATATAATTAACTTATCAAAGATAATAGAAGAACAAAAAGAGTTTTAGAGAGTTGTTTTAATGACCCAATGAAGAAAAGAACTATATAAAAAATTAATAACGTGTGATTTTTGGATGCAAAAGCATTCAATTTTTTATTATAATCTCAAGAGAGGGTATATATGTGTATCAATAAATGACAGATGCTTTTAAATTTCTGCCCTAAATATAATGGTGATACATATTTATTGTCTTCTTGATTTATCTATTTATTCTGAATGTTTTTTGAAATTTAAGATTAATTTCTATTCCTCTAACTAATTTAACTCATAAGGGAGCAATGTTCTTCTAGATAGAAGAGTGTGAGCAAAATTTCATGGAACTAATGAGATATTTAGTTTGTGATACAATACATACACTAACCTATATTAGAGAAGGGATTGAAATATGAAATGATGTATACAAGATGGTATTGGAATGTTTTCTTATATATAATGAAATGAATATATATTATTCCTCACGACAACTAATTTATCAAGAGAAATATTACCCAAATCATTATTTGGATTTACATGTGGTAATTGTTTCATTCATTGTGTGGAAGAATTATCTTTATGGAAAAAACATGCAATATATATATCAATCATTAATTATTGAAGTGTATATTCACATAGAATGAGGTGAATATTTGAAAAAGAAAATTGTTAGAGAGCATTAATGATTAGGACTAATCAATACATTACCACCCTATGTTAGAAAAAAAGGTGGTCGATGATTTCATTCGAAAGGATCATTGCTAGTTTATCCATGAAGAGGACTACAAAAGATCTAATGATTCTTTATTTTCAAAGTATGGTTCTAAAAATATAAAATGAATAGAAAAATAACATATTTCTCAACTGAATGTTCAACTATCTATCCAAGTGACAATTAATGTGGCATAGAGGTAGGATATATAGTTGTAAAAGATGGTTTGAAATGTTCCTATTTTTAACATTGATTATTATGGAATGATATGGTTTTGGAATTCTGTTTTTATTCCTTTCATTTTGAAATTGAATAAGCTTTTTTTAAAAGAAACATATAGTTATACATTATCTATTCATCCCGGATGTAAAAATATGTTTTGTAATTCTAATGAATACTTCTAGTGGGATAGAATAATGATATATAATTTAGTGTTTGTGTATAAATTACTGGTATGATGGAATGTTAAATCCAAAATAAAAATTTGCAAGGGGATGTTTCATCCATTAAACATACTAGATTACAAATTTGTTAATATCAATATAAATAATTTCATCAGACTCCCCAAAAATTTAAAATGCATAATTCTCAATGGGTTGTAGTCAATACCACTACTACATTATCACACATCATCTATATCATATAAGAATTCTATATAGATCAAAATTCCAAAATATACATTAAGGATGTGGTAAGACATCATATAGTTCCACATCCATGTGTATCTGATCGAGATCCATGGTTGACCTAGACATTTTCGAAAATTCTTCCAAATGATCATCATATGCAGTTTAGTTTTAGTATTGTGTATCATTGTCATATAGATGTTTAGTATGAATGAGGAATTTATACCTTAGAATATATGTTGAGATCTAGTTTCTTAATTTCAATTGTGATTAGAATCAACACAATATTGTATTTGATCCTTTAGACATCAATAGTTATCAATCAATAATACATATGGATCCTTTTGAATCCACTTACATAAATAAATGTAGTAGTTCATAATGTACAAATTTTGTTACATAAAATATGATATTGGGAACATATAGAACTAAAGAAGTTCTAGAAAAGGACATATCCACTATGTAGTGGGTTTATGAAGCTTATAATCAGAAGAATGTTGAGTTTGATAATTTTTAACATGATCTGTAATTTGAAGTAGGTGATAAGTTGTTCTTAAGAATTTCTCCATGGAAGTAAGTTATAATATTCTAGAAGAAATTAAAACAAATCCCTATGTATATCAGTCCCTTTGAAACATATTATTTAATTAAAACATTATAACAACTCTAATTGATTCCATCAAGACATTCTGAAGTCCATGATTTGGTCCTTTATTATATATTGAGGAAGTTAAAACATAAACCTTCATATATACTACACTCAATGTTTATACTAGTGAACCAGGATCATTACTATGATTTCAAATCATTGATATTATGGATAAAGACAACAGAGGGCTAGGAATCAATACCACTGACATAGTTATTGTTTAGTGGGGAAACTATTAGTTTAAGGAAGTTACGTGATACTTTTTGGATATAACGAGGAAATATTTTTGTCATTTTTTGCATTAGAATGATGAATTTAATGGGGGTAAAATCAAATTTATTTGTGAATGAATGTGACACCATTATTTTTATAGAATAATTTTTTTTCGAAAAAATTAAATTTCTTTGTTGTATTTTGTTACAAACAACATCATTTTTTTCATGAACTTCACACAACACTGACTTATCTTACATTAAACATAACACAAATTTTTAACAAAATAATTGTATAATAATAGTATAGTTATTTCTAGGTGGTCATTATAAATTACTCGTGAAACATTCTGAAATGAATAATAATAACTACATTTCAAATAATAAGTATAATGGTTATATAAAAAAATATTTATAATAGAATACATTATTTTTACAGTATTTATATATTCTGATAATATCTTTTTATCAAAAATTGATTTTGAATCCTCTTGTGAATAATAAAAAATTTAAATTTATTTATAAATTTTATGAATTTATTTTGATAAATATAAAATCATTTTTGAATTTATAATTTCAAAATTATTTTTTGTAAATTTTTCATGATTTTTTTTGAAAAGTTTCATTTTTCTTTAATAGTGAAAAATACTGAATTTAAATTGAAAAATATTTTTTTGATTTATAAATAAATCTAATTTAAATTTTAAATATTTTCATGGTATAATTAGTTCAGTTATACATCCGTTAAACCAATTTATTTTATTGGAATGATTTTCATATAAAACAATTCTATAAAAACATTGAAAGCTTTTGATCTTTTTCACTTTAAACCCTTATTTTCTCATCATTTCTATAGAACAAATATTAATATAATTTTCTCCACTTCTATGAATATAATTTGAAAAAATTTTACTAAATTGGAATAATCAGAAATTATAAGGTTCATTGAGGTAAAAGTAGTTTTTGAAAAATTGAATAGCAAATGTATTAAAAATTTGTTTTCATGGTAAATGTAAAAATTGGATTAATGGGGAGTAAACTAAAAATATAAATATCAAATTTACCAATACTATTTTCTAAAAAATTATCATCATAATAATTATACCTTAAATTTTCAATGGTTTAAATTTTATCAATTTGGAAAAAAATTCCATCTGAAAATCCTTGGAGGAATTTTCTCTTTAAAAAATATAAAAGTATGCAATTCACATCACTTAAAAAGGATACCACGTATCTTGTCCTATTCAAAACATAAAACATATTTTTTTAGTTAATCCATACACAAATAGTATCCAAAAATCACTATAATATTTCTCTAATCCATTTTTAGTCCTAAATCAAACCAATGAATTGTTTTATTGTAAACCAAAGGTGGATACCCAAAGAAGAGGTATTGTTCACCCATGAACATTTTTATTTTATTTCTTTTTCAATCCATGAATGTATTTTTACATCGATATTATATATTAATAATAATTTATAAAATATTATTATATTTTTTTATGTAATGTTTATGACATACAATTTCACAAAACTCCATCAAATTGGTTATGAAATCATCCTTCATGTGTACGGTAGACTACTGCCTCACGAGATGATGTCATTAATTTTTTAAATTAAAACCAATAAAAGATGGTTTTAATTTATGATTTATAGTTTCTATATCATATTATGATATTTATTATTTTATTATGAATCAATAATATTTATTTTGAAATACATTCATATTCTCTATTTTTTGGGTATATGAGAAGATCATTCGTGTTTAGGGTGGATTGTCTCCTCATGGAGTGGTGTGATTCATCCATGATTTATATGGGATGTATTAAAGATGGTATTAGTATAAAGATTATATATATTTTATAATTGTGATTCTATAATTATATTTTTTATCGTTTACCTTTCTATCATTCGACTCAATAAGAAAATGAAAAACAACATTCATGCATACATACGATCTACCATGTCCAAGAAAAGTTATTTGAGTTTCCTATAACTAAATTTTATAGATTACAATAAAGATATAAATGATTCATATATATGATATTAATATTATGGTTATAATTTTGGAGATTAAGAAACAACTACCAACAAATATGGACAAAAATATGACCAATCATAAAATATATGAAAAACAACGCAGTTATTACCCAATAAAACATTTACATGGAACTATTAATAACTAGGTAATAAAATAAAATAAATATTAATTTTTATTATATAAATCTTAATATTTTTTGAACTAATTTTATAATAAACACATTTATATTATAAATTAATTTTGAATGAGTACGGTCGAAGATAAGACCATAGGTGCATTATTTTTGTCTCCATTAATCTTCCTTAAGACTTACATTATGTTATGCACATATACTCCTTAATTAGGTGTATAAATATATCCTCTATCATATACATACCTAAATTTATTCATCTTAATGATATTTCATGTTTCATTTTATGTTATTTTATCATGGGCCTTATGAATCAATTTTACCAAAGTGGTAAATATTTCATGTAACAATTTTATCATTTTTCAATATTGTCTATGATTATTTTTATGATGATAAAAAATATGCTCCATTTGTAAATAATTCTCATAAAATTTATTATCCTATGTATATTCATGATATCATCAATTAATGGTACCATTTTCCCACAATTTGGAACTTAAAATAATTAATCCAATGTTTTTATGAAAACACAGCATTATTTACCACTTTGGTAAAAAATATATTTTATTTTTAATCCATTATTTTAGAAAATATATTTTAAAATGTTTTATTTCTCCCTCATTATTTTTCAAATAAATATTTCCAATGTTTTAGTTTTTTAATAATTATTTAAATGTAATATTCATGTCGTTTTCTAAATAGTTCCTATTTGGATTTTTCTAAACATTGTGATAGGAATATTTATTTTAACGTGAATGGACTAAATAGTGTTTTCTAGCAACATGACCTTTAATAACATTAAAACTTTATTTATAAGTTTTCATGGATGTTTTTTATGGAATATATTTTATAAATGTTTTTAAATAATTTTTTTCATTATTGTATGAATATTTTATCCCATAAACGAATTAAATGATCTTTCAAAATTTATTTTTTCTCTAATATGACATCACTTTTTATTATTTATGCCTTATAGGGGATTTGAAATATGGAAAACTTCCATATTAGCTCATTTATTGTTTATATGTTGTTATGGAATTATGTTTTTTTAAACGTGTTTCTCTTCCATATGTTATAAATTGATAAATTTATAATGAAACCCACTAATATTCACATGTTATTTATTGATGAAATGATTATAAAACATGTAAATTTTCCACAAGTTATGATATGAAGAATTATTTTTGATATCCAATTAATTTCATGGGTTATGTTACGATGAATTTTTATAATCATTTGGTAAACAAAAGTATGGTTTTCATTTTTTGAATAATGGGTAATATATCTCCATTAGATGAATTTGTTAATGATTTATATCTCATGAAATAGTCCGGACTAAATCATGGAATGGAATCAAATATATAATATAGGGCTAGAATGGGGAGTCAACCTAGTCATAAAATAAATTCCACTATGGTGGTCTTAGAATTGATCCATGACTAATATGGAAATTATTTTCTTAATAAATGAAATCATTTTCAATTATATATGAACATACTATGTGATCACACATGAAAATGACCATTATATATATTTAAAAATAATAATCTTTTTATAGTTCTATATAATATATAAATTTTAGTTAATTATGTAATGTGATCGTACAAACAAGCATATTCAAAAAATAATAATAAATTATGCATAAAATAAATAAATATTTCAACTGATTATGAACATTTGGTTTTGGTTGATCCATTTAAACTCAATTTATAAACTGTAACCCATGAGTAAAAATACATGATTTGTTTTAAACCAACATCTTAGCCTAGACACTAGTCCAATTTGTCAACTTCTCTTTTAGAATAAAACATCATCTTGTTATGGCCTACATTCTTATTCTTCTTCATAAAAATACATTAATACATGTACATGAGTGAGGGGTCATGGGAATTTATAATACACAAACAATAAAACATTCATTTAAACACATTCCCTTATACATATAATGAGAATTACATATAATGTCAAAAAAATCTACTTAATTATTTAATTATTACAAATAACATCAGTATTAAATAATTTATAAATAAATATATCCCAACCATAAATTTCTTAATGAATGCTATAAATAAGTCAACACAAAATTTATAATCACAACAAAAAAATTAAATTATTGATAAATTAATGTTATGGATATAAAACAAATTAATGTAATTAAAATAAATTTAAATCCAAAAAATTCAACTATGTCCCAAAATATATATTTTTATTTTAAAAATATAATATAATTTATAATAAATATATTTTCAAACATCTTTTCCCGGGAAGATTACTGGACCCTAAATATTATTAAAAGGTGTTGGAGAATATATTATACCCGAAATGGACTAGGTGAGAGTATGAAAAATGTGGATAATTTTGTACAAAAACACTTTTTGTTTCTGGAGGAATGATAAGACAAGGGATGCCCGAGTAGGGGCAGTCAAGAAATACTAGGGTATTTTTGGCAGTGCGGTGCACAATTGGGGGCTAGGGGTAGAAGTTTATTGTTCTCGACTGGAATCTGGGAGTCCATTAGAAGTGGGATTCCATGATCTTCTCTCTCGAAGAAGTGAGAGAGTTTAGGGAGGTGATTTAAATTTAATTTGATTAATATTATTGTGAATGAGAAACTCTCCCACTTATATCCTGAAGAACAAAATAACTAAAAACATATCCCTGGCCCCTTAATATTTATTCCCTAATAAATTATCCAAAAAAGATTTCTTATGAACAAATAATTGTGTCACAAAAATAATATATATTTAAATCACTATCGAGTAACACATCAAATATAATACGGGAAAACAACCCATCATTAACTAGTCTCGTAATTTCTATAAATATTATAAAAACATTGATTTTTAAAATAATAATTATTTATATACTATTTTCTCTGTCTTAACATTAAAATATTGTCAATATATTAATAAATAAAATCAATTCAAATTAATCTATTAATAAATAATACTAATATATTTATTCATTTTTTTATATATTATCAAACATCACAAGAATGTGTTGGGGGACTATCATTTCATAAACTCATATTCAGTAAAATGGGGAATACATATGAATAAACATAGTGTGTGTGACCCTATAGGCTCTAATCCCAAGAGTAGTGAATATTACATATAGACTAAGAGTGGACTAATGAAACCCATCATAGTCCCCAAGGAGAATAGTAAAAGTCATAGTTTTGACAACCATTCTTATAAAAAAAATTTTTTAATAAAATATCTTCTCCTATTAATATTTCATAAAACTGGATGCAAAATTTATTATTTTTTGAAATAATTTGAATAGCATGCCCCATCTACCTTAGATATGGAATTGGTGATGGTACTACACCACTGATCAATAAGAGAAGGGATATAACATCTTTTCAAAAATAGTAAAATAACTTCATTAATATTTTATCAATGTTATACCACCTATAGTACACCCAATACAAGATACTTTTAGATAATAAAATGTAATGGTTTTTCTCATGAATCAAAAAATTTGATCAAATAGTATAATCTAATAATAATCTCACACTAGGAGACCATGGAATGCATTACCAGATAGGAAAAACCAATCACACAAGAAGCTTGTGGTGTTCCTTTTGGTAGGTCAGTCCCCATGATGTCCTCAACTTGTTGTAACACCCCAGGTAAATATGGAATATGACATTTTCATATTTATCCATATTTTTGAATTAAATATTAATATGACTTTAAAGGGGACGCTATGCTCGATGGCGTACCCAACACGCAACAACGAGTTTTTTGGGAATCTTACGTTGCACTCTAATAATAAAATAATATTATTTTAAATGGTAGTTAACATGTAGCCGTTGTAATGGCGGGAATGGATAGAAATAACTAAAATATTATTATATATGTTCTTAAATATTTTTACATTTATACAATAAAAGATAAAGGCTTAAAATACGGAAAGAATTCAATTTTAGGCGTATATGCCCTAGTTTTCACTAAAGGTTCATTTATCACCTTTTGATGGAGAACCGTCATTAAATATAGTTTTTTTCACTCTTAAACATTCTTTTGGACCAAATAAAACTCTTATTAAGAATCGGGACATCAAAATTTACTTTGTGTAAATTTTTGGTATCTTTCCGATAATGTTCATTTTTTTAATGAATAGTGTAAAATGTTGTATTTTAATTCCAAACCACTTTTTAATCTAATTTATTTATATGATTAGATTATATTTTGAATTGGTTTTAAAGTTAAATTAGAAAATATTTTTACCATTAAATCCAATAGTGGTCGTTGGAATCAATTTCACTTTGAAATCAGACTTAAACTAGTGTCAATCTTTAGATACTTATTGTTTCATAAAACACGCTATTTGTCATGACAACGGGAATTAATTATTAATTTAATTAATGTGACTTATATGATTTGAATTTTGTAAAACGGACTTCATTTTTGAATTCAGAATATCAAATATAGCTTAGGGTGAATTTTTGGGATTTTTCTGAAAAACATCAATTTTTGATGAATAGTGAAACCACTAAGTGGTACTTATAAAAACTGATTTTCCGTCTAAATGAAATTTTGCCATCATTGTGTTTTTATTTTAAAAAATCCGACTTACATGGTTGTCATTATGAAGTAAAATTTGGTTCAATGAGATTAAAATAATTTTTTGGTGAATAGTAACTTATTAAGTTTTTTATCGCGATTAGTGGTAATTAGTGTAGTTTAACGTAAAAATAATGTTTTAATAAAATTAGATGAGCTTGACACATGTCTTAACCTCATTGGTTGTATCATGGCCGACCAAGACAAGCCATGGGTCAACTTGGGGACCCCATGGATCCACTTTGGTTGGGAAATGACATAAATAACATTCTATTTAATGTAAAAGTAAAATTGACACAAACATGATATGTTTTACTAAAACAATTTTTAAGTGGGGTTATACAAGTCATATTTTTGAATATAAATATTCATTGGTAAGATAAAACAATTTCCTACATCATAGTATTTTGTTTATAATTTTTAGACATTAAATAAATTAAATTATTTATGACATAATAATGATGCAGCGATGACATCATTATTTGACGATTTAAATAAAATGGAATTATAATGTAAAATCTATGAACTACACATGTAAAAAACTTATTGGATGAGTGTATTTCGAAGACTTATCACCTTATCCACGAATTATATCAATGTGGGACCTTTTGAAACTAAAACACATTTTCAAATAAAGTAATATTTCTTTACTTTCCAAAAGTGCCCCTCCTCTCCTCTTATAAAAGGCCCCCACCTCTACCTCATTTAACACACTCCTCATGCCTTTGTCTCGGCCAACCCCTGCCCATTTACTCTCTCCACTTCCCTCTACTCATCCTAGAGGATTCCCTTTGGGCATAATACTTTCAAAGTAAGCCTTTAGGCTCAAATCAAAAGGAGTTACACTTTTAAAGGTAATTCATTCTCTCATGTTCATTTGTTTTATTTTGCTTCTCCAACCCCCTAAACTCTTTTTATTTACTTCTTTTGTGACAAAACCAGTATATTAAATATACTAGGATGTTGTTATAAGATTTATTCGAGCTACACTCTCACACAACTACATCAAATGGTTAATGAACATACGGTTTCCGTGGATGGTGAAATTCTGCCTCCCGAAACGATGATTGTTCAATACTCATTTAACACCTTCAAAGGTGGCCATTATGATGTCACTATTATTATATATGATATATAATATGATTATGTTTTATTTATGCTTCTGTATTTTTCATTTTTGTCTTACCTTTATGGCTTCCATTATGGGTATACGCGATATCTTCATTTAAGGAAGTGCGGACTACCACCCCCTCAAAGTGATTTGATTCGTTAAATAACATATGTGGGATGTATAAAGGATGGAAATATGATATTATATATGATATTATACTGGAATTATAATATTCCTTTATATCATTACTATTCCATTCTATAAAATACGAAATAGAAATGAAAGTAGCGTTCATGCGTACGTACGGCTTACCGTCTCCATGAACGGTGCATTTCATTTCTTACCTCTAAATGATTATATAATGTTATAAATGCATGCATGTACTGGATATATATGACATATATGATATCTACATAATGAATACAATTCTTTATATGATAAAAATTTGGCCACATGAACAACATGTAATTGTAAGAAGTCCACTTTCGACTTAAGAACCAAATATCGGCAAAACAAATATTATTAACATAAATGATTACATAATGTTTATGACATGGTAATAAGTGGTATAAAAGTAATAATGAACATGTAAAAGGTTCTTAAGGAATTAGAAATTAACTCAAGTTTATTATTCAGGAGATTAAAGAACGATCGAGTCAAGTCGGACCCGAGGTAAGGGATCCTACTCCTCTCTTTCTTTTTAAGTACACACTTTTATTTCATTCCATTTAAAGCTCGTATTTCTTGTTATTGGGATGATATTTTATATTACACTTACTGTAATTTTAATGTTCATGTGATTAGAGACCCTATTCTCTCTCATCAATCCATTTTGGATGTTTTGAGTGGCGTCATTAGGCTGCCGAACTTTCGTAAGAGATCTAACCTCTCTTTTTCTTTTTAAGTACTCTCCTTTATGTCACTTCTTTTAAACACCTCCTTGAAATGTTGGGGGGTTTTCTTTTATATTCCACTTGCTGTAAATTATATTTTAATATGATGGGATAATCTATTTGATCTCATCCATCCATATTCGGATGTTTTATGTGGCGCCGTTAGGCTGCCGAGTTTTCATAAGGGTTTTTTCATCTCACTTTTATTCCCGTGAGATTTATGCTACATTTGCCACAAATTCCATTGAGTGGTGTATGTACTGCCCATTATTCTACTCTTTGTGTAATATAATTTCGTTTATGAGTATTTACATCAATGACCTATTGTCTTTCTTTCATGGGGTGTATGTTTTGAAAGATACCCAAGTCGGTAAGGGAACCTTTCACCCTCCTCTTTTTTAAAAGACTTCTTTTATTGGGTCTTTTAATTTACATATTTTTTTGTTGGGATATGTTCTAATAAATCCTTATTGATGTAAATTTTATGTCCAAGTGATGAGATACACTTTTTATCTCTCTTCAACTCATTTTGATGTGATGCCGTTAGGCTGTCAAGGGAACTTTTTAACCCAATTTCGATTTCTTTGGGTTCAACTTGTAGTCATTGAATATGTCATCCATTGAATATGTGTGAATGAACTTTTATTGTTTTACACTTAATATCCACTTATATTGGGTGTATATATATTTGTCACACATATTTTGGAGATTTATTTGTCCTTAATTTAAGGATACCTTCTTTATAAGGGATTTCATCTCATTTGACATTTCTATTGAGGGTTCATTGTTGTTATGCACCAATTCACTCTTATATGGTGTATATACTGCCCTTTGGAGTATTATATCATGAATCATTTTATTCTCATGATATTATAAAGTTATGACTAAATTTTATTCCTCGATTATTGTATTCAAGTGTCTCTAATTTTTGTAAAACCCCTTTAACCAAAATATCGTTTTATAGGTTTTAATTATTTGTTCTTATTAATATCCATGTTTTCAAAATGGTTTTAAGGATTTATTTATATGGATATTAATGGTTTAAAATGTTAAAAGCTTCAAGGTGGTATGGGACACTTTGATTCAAAAATCTATTTATTAAATGTTTTAAATGGTTTTGGAAATGGTTTCTTTTTGAATGGATTCATTATTTCAATATCCTAAAATGTTATATTGTGATTGAAATGTGGAAATGTTATGTTTACTTTATTCATGTTTATGTGATACGATTATGTTATGGTTCTTGGGCATTGTTATGAAGAACGGGTGGTTCCGTGATAAACTAAGGGCGGGTGATCCCGATATAGCTCTCCAATGCATTGGGTAACGGGAAGGAGTGAAACGTTAAGGTTTATACGAAGAGATTTAGGTAATATACTATGATGGGTATTCCAAACGTAACCAAGAGGGTTACTCCCTACATAAGAATGTTATGAATGCCTCAAGTTACCTTTATGTCTTATGTTTTCTATGATTTATTCATGATTTGATATGCCTATGTTTTATGGGTAAAGTATGATTTCATTATTATGTATATACGAACTAATGTTTCCTTTCCATATTTTTATAACCTTTACTGAGCTTTTTATGCTCATCCCAAGTTTTTGAAATGCTTTTCACAGGTCAAGGGAAAGGTACATGATGTGACGATAGTGTCAAGGATGTGTCAAGAAAGAATCTGTGTTTTATTTTAAATAGGTTTCCATTGATGGGAAGAATGAATATTGTCTTTTATGTAACCACCTTGTTTAAATGTGGAATGTAATTCAAGTTTCATGATCTAATTCTCTAAAACTCTAAGCCTGAAAAGATCCTCAATGTGTAATCTTGTAATAACTCAAGTTTATGTAAGGTTTAAGGCTGGGGCCATATAGTTGGTATCAAAGGTCGGTTTAGATAACTTTAGAGGTTAGGGTATTCATTAAGCATAATTGACAATTACCATAATGGTTAGGATTTCAGAAAGAGTCTTAGTTTTATATATAGTGAATGAGTAAGTATATCTTATTGTCTATCTTACTCATTAGTACATGATGGTTTTGTTGATATACTCACACTGACCTTTTTGGTTTTAGTAAATGGCTGGATCTAGTTGGCACCAAAGTAACAGTGGATGTGAAGGAAACTGTGACAGTTTTTTGAGCAAGAAACTGAATGATATGGGAGCTGCAATGAGAACTCGTTTGATTATCCTCAGCCAACTATCTGGAGTCATGATTGACCACCTAAACCTTGGAGATTTCTCTAAGGCATCATATATGCAAGAAACAAATCCCTACGGAAGTACGGGTAATAATCAAAAAGGTAAGTGTGTTCAAAAAACTATGTGTCAAAGATGTGGAAAGAAACACCTAGGAAAATGTTTCAAAGGGACAGAAATATTCTATAGATGTGGAAATGAAGGTCATAAAGAAAGAACCTTCCATAGAAAAAGGAAGCATCCAGTTGACTCAAGGAAAGGGAAGGAAGTTCTTTCTGAGGGATCAATTGAATGTTTTAAATGTGGTGTGCATGGTCATTATGAAAACCCATGTCCTATGAAGAGGTTTCGTGAATGGGGTCACCAAGAGAGTACCAATATTTGTTTACCAATACCTAATGCCATTCCGATTGAGGATGAAGAAACTGACAATGACCAATCGAAGGTATGTACTATTTCATGACTATTGTTTTCTTATTTTGGAATCTTAGGATATGATTCATGATTTTGTTTGTAGGAAAGAGGTATTTCGGAATAATTTGGAAAGGAATGGAGAATGGATCATGAATAATGTTGAATGAGTAAGATGTCAACATATAAGGGATTCAAGAGTTAGGATGAAATTCTTAAGAGTATTAAGTCTCTTTTGATGATGGGTTTACATTAGAAGACTTTTTATATTATGTGTAACCCTGATGTTTAATATAGGAAAAATTTATTCAAGTAATAGTTATCTTTTCTTTTGTGGAAATAGTTATAAAGAACCATTTGGGTTTATATGATCCTTACTTTTGAGGTAATTATGGGTTACCATATGTTATTATTGAAGTGAAAGGCATGAGATAAAATGGAGGTTAAATTATGTTATGGTTATTTTTGATGATTTTATCCCTTTTTGGGTAATGATTTGAGAATTATATAGTTTTGGAAAAAGGACAACACGCAGACCGTGTGACAACCCGTCGCGTCGGACAATGCTGTGGGAATCGAACCCACAACCAAAGTGCGACTGGTATTTATCACCTACCACTGGACTACGTGAAGTCCATGGTTAGTTTTACTGATTCTTTTTAGTTATATGATTTTATGAATTAAGAGTAAGTTGATTTTGGAGGATATGTGATTAGGATAATTACTTTTCAATGTGAGACTTTAGGAGCAACTGATGTTGTTTGGAGATAAATGTTACGATTTAACTTGGAAGACTATGTAACTAAATCCTTCAAATATTTGGGTTTCAATCTTATATTGGTTTACTTTGAAGAATTTTATGGACAAATTGTTTATCGGATGGTCCTCGTTGAACTTTGGGTTTTGTTGGACAAATTTTGGAGATTAAGAATAAATTTTCTTTTTATAAGGGGTTATCCTTTTCTAGATTATCTGATCTTGTACTAACCTTTTTGGTTTTGATTTTGGTTAAAGCCTAAATACATGGGATCTATATAGTTCTCTTTTGGGGATTAGGTGATTCTCTAGAAGTTGATTATAGTACTCTTAATGCGAACAAGTCTCCCTAAATACTCGTCTTTTGGAAAAAATATGAGTTTGACTAAGGAATCTAGTAAAAGTTGAAAGTCAACATGACAAGTGATTATGCTTCCTTATGAATAAATTCCTCAATAAAAAGTAAATTAAATCAAAAATGTTGTCTATTAACTTTACCTACTGGGGAACCCAACACCGTTTAACCCATCACAAGTTTGTGATTTTCTTATTGTTAACGTTCTCCTAAACATGTTTTCTATCACTCTACATCGGAACATGACCCTATGTTTTCTCCTCCATGTCCATATTTTCATACTTAGAATCCTATTATGGGTTAACTCGGGTGACCTCTGTGATTATCTTTCTTTATTTTAATGTGATTGTTTTACCGACTCTTGTTCCGATGTGGGACGTTCAAGGATGTTTCCAAGCGCAATTTTAAAATTGCGAGGACGCAATTCCCAAAAGGGGGGAAGGATGAAACACCCCAGGTAAATAAGGAATATGACATTTTCATATTTATCCATATTTGTGAATAAAATATTAATATGACTTTAAAGGGGACGCTATGATTGATGGCGTACCCAACACGCAACAACGAGTTTCTTGGGAATCTTACGTTGCACTCTAATAATAAAATAATATTATTTTAAATGGTAGTTAACATGTAGCCGTTGTAATGGCGGGAATGGATAGAAATAACTAAAATATGATTATATATGTTCTTAAATATTTTTACATTTATACAATAAAAGATAAATGCTTAAAATACGGAAAGAATTAAATTTTAGGCGTATATGCCCTAGTTTTCACTAAAGGTTCACTTATCACCTTTTGATGGAGAACCGTCATTAAATATAGTTTTGATCACTCTTAAACATTATTTTGGACCAAATAAAACTGTTATTAAGAATCGGGACATCAAAATTTACTTTGTGTAAATTTTTGGTATCTTTCCGATAAAGTTCATTTTTTAAATGAATAGTGTAAAATGTTGTATTTTAATTCAAAACCACTTTTTAATCTAATTTATTTATATGATTATATTATAAATTCAATTGGTTTTAAAGTGAAATTAGAAAATATTTTTACCATTAAATCCAATAGTGGTCGTTGGAATCAATTTCACTTTGAAATCAGACTTAAACTAGTGTCAATCTTTTGATACTTATTGTTTCATAAAACACGCTATTTGTCATGACAACGGGAATTAATTATTAAATTAATTAATGTGACTTATATGTTTTGAATTTTTTAAAACGGACTTCATTTTTGAATTCAGAATATCAAATATAGCTTAGGGTGAATTTTTTGGGATTTTTCTGAAAAACATCAATTTTTGATGAATAGTGAAACCACTAAGTGGTACTTATAAAAACTGATTTTCCGTCTAAATGAAATTTTTCCATCATTGTGTTTTGATTTTCAAAAATAAGACATACATGGTTGTCATTAAGAAGTAAAATGTGGTTCAATGAGATTAAAATAATTTTTTGGTGAATAGTAACTTATTATGTTTTTAATCGCGATTAGTGGTAATTAGTGTAGTTTAAGGTAAAAATAATGCTTTAATAAATTGAGATGAGCTTGACACATGTATTACCCTCATTGGTTGTATCATGGCGGACCAAGACAAGCCATGGGTCAACTTGGGGACCCCATGGATCCACTTTGGTTGGGAAATGACATAAATAACATTTTATTTAATGTAAAAGTAAAATTGACACAAACATGATATGTTTTACTAAAACAATTTTTAAGTGGGGTTATACAAGTAATATTTTTGATTATAAATATTAATTGGAAATCTAAAACGATTTACTACATCATAGTATTTTGTTTATAATTTTTAGACAATAAATAAATTAAATTATTTATGACATAATAATGATGCAGCGATGACATCATTATTTGATGATTTAAATAAAATGGAACGATAATGTAAAATCTATGAACTAAACATGTCCAAAACTTATTGGATGAGTGGATTTCGAAGCCTTATAACCTTATCCACGAAGTATATCAATGTGGGACCTTTTGAAACCGAAACACATTTTCAAATAAAGTAATATTTCTTTACTTTCCAAAAGTGCCCCTCTTCTCCTCTTATAAAAGGCCCCCACCTCTACCTCATTTAACAAACTCCTCAAGCCTTTGGCTCGGCCAAACCCTGCCCATTTACTCTCTCCACTTCCCTCTCCTCATCCTATAGGATTCCCTTTGGGCAGAATCTTTTCAAAGGAAGCCTTTAGGCTCAAATCAAAAGGAGTTACACTTCTAAAGCTAATTCATTCTATCATGTTCATTTGTTTTATTTTGCTTCTCCAACCCCCTAAACTCTTTTTATTTACTTATTTTGTAACAACACCAGTATCTTAAATATACTAGGATGTTGTTATAAGATTTATTCTAGCTACACTCTCTCACAACTACATCAAATGGTTAAAGAACATACGGTTTCCGTGGATGGTGAAATTCTGCCTCCCGAAACGATGATGGTTCAATACTCATTTAACACCTTCAAAGGTGGACATTATGATGTCACTATTTTTATATATGATATATAATATGTTTATGTTTTATTTATGCTTCTGTATTTTTCATTTTTGTCTTACATTTATGGCTTCCATTATGGTTATACGCGATATCTTCATTTAAGGAAATGCGGACTACCGCCCCCTCAAAGTGATTTGATTCGTTAAATACCATATATGGGATGTATAAAGGATGGAAATATGATATTATATATGATACTATACTGGAATTATAATATACCTTTATATCATTATTATTCCATTCTATAAAATACGAAATTGAAATGAAAGTAGCGTTCATGCGTACGTACGGCTTACCGTCTCCATGAACGGTGCATTTCATTTCTTACCTCTAAATGATTATGTAATTTATTAAATTCATGAATGTACTGGATATATATAACATATATGATATCTACATAATGAATACAATTCTGGATATAATAATCATTTGGCCACATGAACAACATGTAATTGTAAGAAGTCCACTTTCGACTTAAGAACCAAATATCGGCAAAACAAATATTATTAACTTAAATGATTACATAATGTTTATGACATGGTAATAAGTGGTATAAAAGTTATAATGAACTTGGAAAAGGTTCTTAAGTAATTATAAATTAACTCATGTTTATTATTCAGGAGATTAAAGAACGATCGAGTCATGTGGGACCCGAGGTAAGGGATCCTACTCCTCTCTTTCTTTTTAAGTACACACTTTTATGTCATTCCTTTTAAATCTCATATTTCTTGTTATTGGGATGATATTTTATATTACACTTACTGTAATTTTTATGTTCATGTGATGAGAGAACCTATTTTCTCTCATCAATCCATTTTGGAAGTTTTGAGTGGCGCCGTTAGGCTACCGAACTTTCGTGAGAGATCTAACATCTCTTTTTCTTTTTAAGTACTCTCCTTTATGTCACTTATTTTAAACTCCTCCTTGCAATGTTGGGGTATTTTCTTTTATATTCCACTCGCTGTAAATTCTATTGTAATATGATGGGATACTCTATTTGATCTCATCAATCCATATTCGGAAGTTTTATGTGGTGCCGTTAGGCTGCCGAGTTTTCGTAAGGGATTTTTCATCTCACTTTTATTCCCGTGGGATTTATGCTACATTTGCCACAAATTCCCTTGACTGGTGCATGTACTACCCATTATTTTACTCTTTGTGTAATATAATTTCGTTTATGAGTATTTACATCAATGACCTATTGTCTTTCTTTCATGGGGTGTATGTTTTGAAAGATACCCAAGTCGGTAAGGGAACCTTTCACCGTCCTCTTTTTTAAAAGAATTCTATTATTGGGTCTTTTAATTTACATATTTTTATGTTGGGATATGTTCTCATACATCCTTATTGATGTAAATTTTATGTCCAAGTGATGAGATACACTTTTTATCTCTCATCAACTCATTTTGATGTGATGTCGTTAGGCTGTCAAGGGAACTTTTTAACCCAATTTCGATTTCCTTGGGTTCAACTTGTAGTCATTGAATATGTCATCCATTGAATATGTGTGAATGACCTTTTATTGTTTTACACTTAATATACACTTATATTGGGTGTATATATATTTTTCACACATATTTTGGAGATTTATTTGTCCTTAATTTAAGGATACCTTCTTTATAAGGGATTTCATCACATTTGACATTTCTATTGAGGGTTCATTGTTGTTTTGCACCAATTCACTCTTATATGGTGTATATACTGTCCTTTGGAGTATTATATCATGAATCCTTTTATTCTAATGATATTATAAAGTTTTTAATAAATGTTATTCCTCGATTATTGTATTCATGTGTCTCTAATTTTGGTAAAACCCCTTTAACCAAAATATCATTTTAAATGTTTTAATTATTTGTTCTTATTAATATCCATGTTTTCAAAATGGTTTTAAGGATTTATTTATATGGATATTAATGGTTTAAAATGTTAAAAGCTTCAAGGTGGTATGGGACACTTTGATTCAAAAATCTCTTTATTAAATGTTTTAAATGGTTTTGGAAATGGTTTCTTTTTGAATGGATTCATTATTTCAATATCCTAAAATGTTATATTGTGATTGAAATGTGGAAATGTTATGTTTCCTTTATTCATGTTTATTTGATACGATTATGTTATGGTTCATGGGCATTGTTATGAAGAACGGGTGGTTCCGTGATAAACTAAGGGCGGGTAAGCCCGATATAGCTCTCCAATGTATTGGGTAACGCGATGGAGTGAAACGTTAAGGTTTCCCCGAAGAGATTTAGGGAATATACTTTGATGGGTATTCCAAACGTAACCAAGAGGGTTACTCCCTACGTAAGAATGTTATGAATGCCTCAAGTTATCTTTATGTCTTATGTTTTCTATGATTTATTCATGATTTGATATGCCTATGTTTTATGGGTAAAGTATGATTCCATTCTTATGTATATATGAACTCATGTTTCCTTTCCATATTTTTATAACCCTTACTGAGCTTTTTATGCTCATCCCAAGTTTTTGAAATGCTTTTCACAGGTCAAGGGAAAGGTACATGATGTGACGATAGTGTCAAGGATGTGTCAAGAAAGAATTCGTGTTTTATTTTAAATAGGTTTCCATTGATGGGAAGAATGAATATTGTCTTTTATGTAACCACCTTGTTTAAATGTGGAATGTAATGCATGTTTCATGATCTAATTCTCTAAAACTCTAACCTGAAAAGATCCTCAATGTGTAATCTTGTACTAACTCAAGTTTAAGTAAGGTTTAAGGCTGGGGACTTATACTTGTGGTAACCAGGTCAAAACATCAGGATAATACGTATTCATGCTTATAATAATGCAACACCAAATTATAAAATCTAAGTCTATTTAGTATGATGTATTTATACATTATAAAATATGATTATAATTAACATCATTGTATCTCCTGGTTCACATTATATATTGGGAATATAAATAACGTTTTGATATGAAAAATAATGTAAGAAAATTACTACGTAAATACTAGATAGAAAAATATCATAGAAATTATGATATGTATACATCATGCATATGTCAATTTTAAATGATATTTTAATGAAATTTGACTACTCATTTTGGATATAATTAAACCATTTTTACAACAAATACTTCATATAAAAAGTTATCTTAAGTATATAATCTCCTTTACCCTTTACTATTGGTATAAAAATTGAAGATCAATCATTGAAATTTACTAATCATATTGTAGTTTGAGAAACAATTCATCAATATGAGGTTAGATATAATTTATTTTGGTAGTGATCTTATAATGTTAATATTAATCAATGAATAGTTTTATTTAAACCATTCATCATAATAAGAAGAATAGGTGAATACATTAGTTGTGTAATAGGGTATATTAATCACTTATATAGATTATCCAGGAAATGCAACATCAATTCTCCCAAAGTGGTCGGTCCATTCTATTACTAGATAGTGAAATAATTTTATAACCAAATTTTTTTCTATTAATAACTCAACATTGTGATTCAAGTGAAGACGTGAAATCTATTTAAAAAATACATTTTAATATTCATGAAAAATAGTCATATTGTCACCTTTTATTTTCTCCAAAAACATTTTCACAAAATTCACATAATTATTAGTTATTAAAACCCATGTAATGTATCTAAATTTCATTATATTTTTATATTCATCCTTCGATAGATAAATGATCAAAATTTTACTCAAAATAGAAAATATAACTTCTATTCATTAGAATTAATATTGTATTAATATAGAGATAGCCAATACATGACCAAAATAACTATTAAAATCTACTATAGGGTGAATAATATTATTTTCATGAATAGTATTCCAGAAAATATATATTAAACAGAATATATATTGAAATCAGTTGGGTAGCAACCCCATAATTACAAAAATAGAAAGTAAAGAAGATCAACATCCCTTTTCGATTGGGTAATGGGAGAATTTATTACAAGGCCAATGGACCAAAGGAAGAAAATATATATATTAATGGATAAGAATCTAAATAAGACAAATCCAACTATAAAAAATCCCATTAAAATGTCCAAACTATCTTAAAATGGAAAAAACGACCCAGTGGATTAATGATAGAGAGTTTGAAATGAGACCTGAAGCGCACATGCAAAAGGACCAAAAGGTAACCCTTGGGGATCCTCAAACACACCCCTACTTCCATATACAAAATTGAAATATATTTATAGCTACAACATCCCCCACTATCACCGAATGACACATTTGATGAATAATACCATGATTAAAATAATTGAATCCTCCAAAGTGAGGAAACATCAACCACCCCATATCACATGACTTGAGTCATCATGTGACTCGAGTACCATTGCTGATAAAAGTCCATATCCCATTATTTCAACCATATGACCACCATCAAGATGAATTGAACCACCCATGAACCAAGATACCATAGAAAGAAGTATGATAGCCAGATCTGAACCCCGATCTACCCTGCACAGATGATCTGACCGTGAAGAGAGAAGATTTTTTGATGAATGAGATACCAACATGTCGTCCATCAGGTGAGACATCGTT
Organism: Viscum album; assembly: GCA_963277665.1. Classification (NCBI taxonomy): domain Eukaryota; kingdom Viridiplantae; phylum Streptophyta; class Magnoliopsida; order Santalales; family Viscaceae; genus Viscum; species Viscum album. The sequence continues at coordinate 1,512,342,583 of OY728131.1, forward strand.
GGAGTCCAATACCGACACATTACTAACCAAAAATCGAGACACCACCACATGTCATATCACAAATCCTAAACTGTGAATTGAGATGCTTCTAGAGCTCAATTCCTTTCATTGGATGAACTATTCATAACACATAAGAATTCAAGTTCCCAATAACTATACCTTCGACACCCAATGCATTAAACAATCACAAGTACACTATTTCCATTATGATTATTTGGATATTTGATTGCATAAAAGAACATTAATATTATTTATTCACTAGTTTTTTAATCTATATGGAGTTATATATTTATCTTAATTTAACAAAAACCATAAGAAGAATGACTATTTCCACCATCCATTTATACGTGTAGATCAGATAAATTCTTCATAACTATAAATTTTTAAAATATAAATTTCCATTCAAATACTTGGTTTTTGGTAACTAATGAATTTCATGATTTTTCTTTCATAATCTATGATGAAACTCAAAGTGTACCTTATGTGTTTAGTAATCTTTTATTCACTATTACATGTTGATTCACCATCATTATTCTTTTGTTATAGGAATTAATTTTCTATTTTTTTTAAGAGTTCAAGGAAAATAATAGTGGAAAAGTACATTTTTAATCTCTTCACACACCATAGATTCAATCTGTTCTGCTTGGTACATATTATTGATAATATCCAACAACTTATCTTTTATACCTACTTTTTGATAGATAGAAAAAATAAAATTTTAACAGTCTTTGAAATAAGGAATTAATATTATCCTTTATATATCATTAATACACTATATGGAATAACTCCATATTAGGACCCACTAATGTAAGATATATTTTTTTAGATAAAAGAATAAATTGTGAGTTTTTCCTTCCATTAGGTGTGTGGGTATTTACAATGATTGATTTTAGAATCAAAATATTATGAGAGTTAGCTGAGTGTATCCATTATATTTTATAAAATGTCTCCCATTACATATGGTTACTCATTATTATGGTTATTTATTTGGATATCACAATCATCCCTATCATTATTCCTCTTAGTTCCATCCTTTAAAAAAACCGAAAAAATTTTGTGATTATCAATAATTAATAATAAATTTGAGCATAAATTTGATAATGAAAATAATTGATAAGGTTCACTAAATTGTTAAATCATCTTATCAACTTATGAAACATAAGGATCATCCTATATAATATTGGTATATCATATGTTTTGATAGATTATATCATCTCATTTCTCAAAACTAAATCTAAAAAAATAATTAAACCCTTAATTAATAAAAATTATCGTTTCTTGATAATCACTTATTCAATTATTACATCATTTTAGATGAATATTCAATACATCTGACAAAAATAACCACCCAAGAACTATAATGTTTTACAATATTTGGGGACTAAATACATAGAAATCATATATCGTAAAATATCATCATCTTCTCCCAAAATATTATTCCCACCATTACTACTCAAATTTTTTTAACCAAAACAATTAATTTATAACCTAATGAAAAGGAAATATAATAACTGGTTATCTCCTATTATAAAAACCCCATACCCACACATCCATATTTGGGGCTCAAAAAATAACACATAATATTTCGGATTTAATATCGACAAACTTGATCAAATTTTACAAACCAAAAACATGAAATTTCAAATTTAATAATTTAATCACTTACATATGAAAATAAATTTAAGAATTATAGTTTTAGAAAATCATAAAAAATCCTTTACATAACAATACCATTTTCATCATGTGAAAATTATTCCAATTATATCTAGAATTTCATATTGCATAACTAGTATTTATCATCTCCTATATAATTATATAGAAAAAATCCTTTATATAGAATAAAAAGTAGATATCATTTTCCAAATTCTAGGATATTTGGAAACATAATTATGGTGATCTAAAAAGACCAGTAAGGGTAGTCTTAAGCATGAAGAAATGAATTTATTCAGTGATAATATAATTTTATGATGACATAGTCAATATTATTGAGCATAATATTAGAGAATTCCATTCCCAAATAAAACTAGTATCATAAATCCTAATGCCTTTCAAAAAACCATAGAATAATAAATTGTCAATGTGATTCAATAATCAAGAACCATTGGATTGCATCCTTGTTCAGTGGACACATTTGAACTAATATTAATAATTTAATTATATTGATGGTGTCTTGGAAAAACAAACATTCTTCATATAATCACTTGACTAGAGAATTTCCATATATCTTAAGAGGAACCTATAATAGGTAAACATCATCATCAATTAGGATTCATGTATAGTCAATTATCATCGTCTTATATTATTATTAATAAAAATTCTTTCTTAATTAGGGTTAAAAACTATAAAAATGACTTTTTTTATTTAATAAATTCTTAGAGGTGATATTAAATACCCTACAGTCATATGTTAAAAAATTATATTGATGATACATCTTCATCCCCAATCCCAATTTCATAAAAAAATATCCAAGTACCATATAATGTAATGAATCAAATTTATTCCTATACTTCATCAAAGTATTGATTGTATGATTTACTGATAAAACATTATCGCGTTTCCTAAAAATCCCTTTGTAAAAAAAGTGGAAACCATTCTTATATATAATCTGAATTGTTTCATAATATCATAATCCTTGTAAATCCTTGGAATAATTAAATTATATTTTCATAAATTAATATTTCTTTGAAATGATATTTAAAAGGTTTCATGGAAAAAAATTTAAATTTAAATTATATTTTAGTATAATTAAAAATTAACTAATTAAAAAAGATGAAAAAATTAGCCTACATTAATGTAATATGGGGTAATTGTAAATGATTACTAAAAAGGAATATTTATGATATTGTGAAAATAGATTCTTTTCAAGATGTTAAAAATAAAAATTCTTTCAATATTATGTAAATACAATCAAATGTGTCCCATCTAAATAATGTTATAATATATCATTTATTAAAAACATCTAAAAAAAGTTTGGACAAAATAGAAATTACTTTTTTAAATAATTTATGTTTTTAAAATCACACTCATCAAATTTAAAAAATATTATGGTGGATTATTTTTGATAAAATTCAAAAACATCGTTATAGTAACATTTTTAATGAAACACCATTCATGACCATCTAAAACAAAATACCCTTAAATTAAAAAACGTATGAAGGAATATAAAATATGATGAATATTAAAATATACATGATATTTTGTTCTCCTATTATGTATATACACCATATAAATGAATATATGTATAGTAATAAATGAAATTTATAAATGAAGAATGTTTGATATAATAAATCTATTATGAGTAGGCAATATAGGAGTCAAAATCCATTGAATGAAGGAATATAGAATGATACTTTAAAAAATTAATTTAAAGGAAATAAAATAATAAAAGACATTCATGTTGTATTATGCATCCCATATAAAATAAAACATGGTGCACAACATGAATTATGTCTCAAATAATTTAAATAGAGACCATTAAAACACTTGAAAATGTCATAAAATGAGAATAAATGTCTCAAGAAAGAGATAACATAAAGGGACATCTTAATATCATAATGGAATAATAATTCATTATATAATACCTCAAAAAGTGGAATATACACCTTATAAATGGTGGTGGATTCATAAAATGAAATATTCATCAAATAAACAACATTTTGATGAATAATAAATACAATTTTTCTATCACTGAAGTGAGAATTAATCATTAAGATAATTATGTGTAACAATTTTTGGACCATATAAAAAGTGTAAATACAAAATATTGTAATTAAATTCTATATTAAATATTATAATTTCATAATATATTGAATTTAATTAGATGTATAACCCTATGAATGAAAATTATTATAAGAAACCAACTACAATGATAATACCACTGATGTAAGAACTAATCTTTAATGTCATAATGTGTAAAAAATGTAACTAAACAAAAAAAAATTAAAAAAACATAGAAATACTATATTTCATTAATCATATAATCATGGAATTACGTTTACACTAAGGATGTGACATAACAAATTTGGCGAAATTGAGTTATTAAACTACTTTCCTAGAGTATAGAAATTATATGTATATCCCGTAAATCTGATATAATAAATAAATATTAATTACTAAAATAACCAAAATCTACTCTATGGTATATTTTAGGATTTTTATATGATTTTTTAATTTTTAATGGCACAATTAATAATGAAATTAATTAAATACATTTTAGTTGTTTTGAGGATATATAGTACAAAATTTCAAGGGGTGTCCTCTCATGTGTAGTGAGTATCAAATCAATTGGGATATTTATATAATTGAAATTGTAGGTTTTCAATTCATTATTATAATGGATTTGTTCTTATTGTACCAAGACCACATTGATTGTCTCTATATATTTGTGACTTTTATATATACTGAGGGTAACAATTATGTCCTATAGGGAAAATAGGATATCGTAGCAGGGCATTCTAGACAATCTCATACACAACTGTGGGAGATCATCACGATAATTTATTTGAATGATGTGGATTAAAACATATTGTATTTTTAATCATTTTGGATCAATTTTAAGATTTATTTCCTAAAACGTATAAATACTACTAGGTGAGAGTGATTTTGAGTTCATAATGAAGATAATATTTGGATCTAAACAGGATTATACTTCACTATAAAAATTATAACTAATAGTGTGTTAAGGGAATGATATTTTGTACAATGAATTGAATGATATGGGATTCATCAGTCCTATTATGTCATAGTTTGGTTCTATAATTTTATATCTAATATGGTTGATGGGGTATTTTAATTATATGTTAATTATAGGAATTCAAACTAGAAGAACATTATGAAATAGTATCCTATTATAAATATCATTTATTTAATTAACTTGTTGAAATGATCTTTTCTATTATCCAAGATTAACATGAGGTCATGTTAACATTAGTTAAGAGTTAGACCTTTTGATATTTCATCAACTACTTTCTAGAGTATTTATAGCATGTATGAAACCACTGTAATATAATTTGGATTAAAAAACAGTAACACTATATTTATTTCCCTCAGGAATAGATTCTTTCACTTGTACATGGATTTGTTTTTAATTTTCTTGTAGAATAAATATTGTTTTACTCCAAGAATCATGATGTTCATGACCATTATCATAACATCATATTGAGTACAGTGAAAGTTTATGGGCTATATGTAAAGATATCTAACTTTCAATTATAGATCAATTGGGACCATTTATTGGGATACATTATCTATGAGGAAGGTGGGTTATTGGACACAGACAATGTGTAGGAAGTTGTTTCATAAGGGGATCCCAATAATTTTTTTGATATCCTAGTCTATCATGGTTTTGATTGATGTTATTAGAGATTCATCAATGAATTTTCATGAATTGTAGAACCACATTCATTCTTGAGAAATATTGTTGTCAATTTTTGATGGTCTAAATCATGTGTGAATGATTTCCCAGAGGCGTGGAATCCTTCGAATATTGCACAAATTTTGATCCTACCCATGTTGGGGGAAGAGTATACCTTGTTTTTTGATCCATCCAGTATCACACATATAGTAGAAATGATGAATAATGATTGAATAGTGGAGTATTGATCATTAAATTTGATTATAAACAAATGAAATTATCCTATGTACGATCTCAAATTTGTTTCAGTGGTGTATGACTTACTTTTTTAGTTGAATTACATTTTGGATGAATGGTTAGTTTTTTATGTTGACCACAAAATCATATTGTACATATTTTTATACTGATCTTTGGTTCTATAGTAGCACATATGAGTTAAGTAAATTAAAAAAATTTATTGTTATCTATAATAAATTTCATGGATGGGAAACATTGTTTTTGACACATTATGAAAAATTAAATACACTCAGGTAGTTAATGAGTCTAGCTCTGAGTTGATAATGATTGATTTTTTAGGTGAGATGCCCATTTAGGCTCAGGAGGGATACGAGAGGATGATCCATTTTTAATGATCAGTTGATTCCCCACAACAATTAAGGATCAAGGAAATGAAGTACAAGAATCTGATGTTTTTTCCTCGAGGGATTGCCTAAAAGAGGGGAGTCACCTTCCAAGTGGAAAATCTATGCGGATGACATCATATATGTTCTGGTACATGTATTTGTTCATAGATGTATGTGAGATGAATTAACGAGTGAGTTTCATTCACGAATGATAGAATTCAACCCTGGTTTTAAAAAAATGTTATGTTATCATTAGATTGAATATTAGTGTTGGGGAATTAATAATGAGATTTCAGGATTGTGACATGATGTTTCACCTCTCCGTAGGTGATGAGTGACCATCATTAAGATGGTAGGGTTTTATATCCATTTTCCATTGCATAATTAATGTGATATGGAATTACCTTGTACATTATAGTGGGTATTGTGAGGATTCCATATAATAATGAAGCGTTACGAGTAATTATGGACTGATCGATAAAATTTCCCCATTTCATTCTTATCTAGGAAATTTCCATAGGTGATCAGTTAGATGATATATATACTCAATATATGATCAATTTTTATAGGGTCATGTAGATTATAGTTTCATATCATGATTCAGAATTTATATTGTGCGTATATAGAATTTTACATAAGGCGTTGTGTACCAAAGTGTTTTTCAGTATATATTTTCACCAATAGACAAATGGGAAATAGGATCACACAACACAGGTGCTAGATGATATGTTATTGGCATATGACCTAGTCTTTGGGGGATCCCTGGAGAAGGAATTAGTACTTTTTGAGTTATCCTATGAGAATATTTATTCACTAACAATTCAGATAGAACTATATGAGGAACTTTATGTTAGTCCATGGAGAACACCATAATGTTTGATGGTGGCTGGAAAGTCAAAGTTTTTAGGTCTAAGTGTCATGATGGAGCCATTATTACAGGTTCAGTTATTTCAAAAATATATTTCTACATCATAGAATAGAAAAAATTATTATTCTATTGCACATTGTCAACCTCATGAGTTTATAGTGTGTAATCATTTTTTTCTTTGGGAATATCCAAGATAGGGGCATTGTAGGATTCAGATATAGGTAGTAATTAAAGAAATGTTTTTCAGAAACATTGATATTTGGGAGAGGATCATATTAGTATAATATCCATTGGATCCTCTATATATGAATAATAATTTTCATGTTTTTTTATTGTTTCATAGTTTCAGAAGTATCTCCCAGACTAATATCATGTAATTTACATTGATTAATTTTCTCTTTAGGATGATATGTCCGTTGTGAAATATCCATTTGTATAGTGGATCATAGTGAGAAAGTGTATTATGGAAATTCAATGCTGATAGTCTAATTATTTAGGCAATATAGTTGTGTTTGGGTGGAATCATGTTAGAGGGAAGAAGATAAGAAATCCATATTCCCAAACCCTTTTTCCTTGGAGTATTAAAATGCTTAGGATTATATCATGAGGATGTGATGTTATATGGTTGGGATATTCTAATATAAAGACCTTCTATAGGTGTCTCATGATAATTTTCAATTATTATTTTCACTTGTTTTAATTTCCTTTTTGTTGGGGTTTTTCTTTTTTGTGTTCAAGTTATGTTATGAAGCTTTTGGATGGTTCTTGGGAAGTGCATCATTTGCAGAATATTTTCCCAATAGGGAAAACTGCGCTAGAAAACCATGAATCATTATATAGAAGGAGTTTTAATGGTTGGAACATGGTTTTTCAAAATGTTATCCCTTCTATGAGTAACCACTCTTCCTGGAGTCTTAGGGAATATGGTTTGGTCACATGGTTTTTCAAAGAATACATCCCCACCTCAGAAACATTGTTTCATGGAATTATATGCGATAGAAATTTTATAAATATTCGCAAAAGACCTAGTTTATATACCTAATCAAATATAATCGAAATGAAATGAGTTCCATTTCTCTTGAAATCTACCAAGAAGAATACTAGGGTCCTTGAACCACATCTGATGCAAAGTAAAGATTAGTTAGATAAAATCGACCCCAATAGAGAATATAATTTCTTCCCTATTTATATTTCTCTCTATCAAGTATTTATATCCCATATTAGGGGGTTCGATCCCTTCTTGTTGATGATTTAGAAATATTTTTAATGGATCTTGTTTTTTAGCTTTATCATAGGTTTTGAATTTATATCACCTCTGTGATTTTGAATACAGTCGTTCTACCTCTAAATAAGGACTACAGATTGGTGAGAATTCATCAACGATATTTTAGTAGGTGGTATAATTAATAATTTTCATATTCTTGATTATGATAGTTTGTATTTAATTATTACATTTGTTTTTTACATATTTTGAACATTATTATAAATTAAAATTGTGAATTTAATTCCACGAAATATAGATACCCTTCACAGATCCCATTCAACCCATTGGGTATTATGAGACCAAGCTTGATCGCAACCCATTGAATGTACCAATTTTTTAAATTGGTAATTATGGAATTAAAATTGGGAAAATGTGGTTTTATAAAATTGAATTATATCCTCTTTCTGTGGTTTGATAATGGTATTTAATGGGTTGATTAGATTATCCTTATAGGATTATAGTGATGTTAATAATTTATGATTAAGGGATTAATTGTGAATTGTTAATGTTATCAATTGTGATTAATGTTACCAAGAATTGTTTCTATTGATAAATAAAATTTTTCAACATGATGAGAACGAATTATATGAAGGTAAATGATGTTGAAAATTTATCTATATATTGTGTCATATTTGATTGATCAATGAATTGTGAGTTATAAATATATCCTCTAAATACCCATTAATTGAAAAACTTCTTCCCTAATTACCCAATTCAGGCATATGAACAATGAGTTGTGGATCAGGGAACAATTATTAAAATACCCATGATGTGCAAGAATGATGCTCAAGGACCTCGAGATAGTGGCAATAGAATAATGTTCTAGGTCTCTGAGATATTGGCACTCTGGATTACGGTCTATGGTATAAAATTAGAGAGAGAATTAATATGCAGAATGAAATACCAAAAATGAATAATGTGTGAATTCCCAATGGTGTATTGTCTTGAATTTGTTCTGGGAAAAAAGAAGGTAGGAATGGTTCTGGTGTCACCGTGAACATTGGGGGATTATACTAGTTATTAATTAATAAAAAAGTGTGAATCTTGTTTACTTTTTTCATTTGATATTTATTATTTATATAATTACATACTTCATTAAAAACTATATAATGATTTAGACACTATTGGGGTTGACTATTATTTTGTAATCACACTCGACTCAGGCTGATTGATTTGTACCCAAATAGACATAATGTTTTCAAGAAAGGATAAGAACATGCGCCCTATGTGACATAGAAGAGTTGGGATTTATAATGGTGAATGGATGAAAGAATAAACCATAATTTTGGGACCCTATTGGGATATTTTAGTGTGTAATTATTATTATTTTCATTAGTTACTTAAAACATATTTATAATGACATATTTACTTCTTGGATTATGGTAATTTTTCCATGTTTTGGTGCTCATCATGAGATGTTGGCCTTTGTTGACTGATTATAAACTTTTTTAGTGTCATGGGTTTATTTAATATTTATTTTTAATATTTTTACTCTTTTATAAATTAGGAATAGTCCCCCAAAATTACATATCAGACGCTTTCTGATAGTCAGAAACCTCTGCTGTATAGGGAGGAACACAAGAGGTCATGTCATCATCTATCTCATGGAACTAGTATGTGGGACCAAGCTTGGGATAGTACATAATTGGTGTAGATAATTGATAATAATTGCATAACCTTAATAAGTTACAGTAGTGTAATCCTTGAAAATATTTTCAACATTATCATATATTAAATTATATTCTCATGGAATCATGCTCCAATTTTTCCAGATTTTGTTAATGACTGATGGTATTTTTTAAATCAAAGAAATAATTATATTTGGATATGTTTTAGTAATATTTTAATTAAAATCTCTTTGTTCAACCACCTTCATTAAAACTTTTATCCATTACTATGGTGACATTATTTTTACAATGGTAATTAATCTTTATGGAATAAATATGTTAATCCTCTCACCCCATGTATATTATTCTTATTCCACATATTGATTTAATATTAGAATAATGAAACCCTATAGGTGGAGGAAATTACTTCTAATATTGTAAAAAACATGATTCTAGTAGTCCAGATTCGGTAGACAAATTATTAAATTTTAAATATATACATTATATTATACCCATAAGGACAAAAGACTTTAGTAGTTTTTAAAACTAAATAGATTATAAAATTCCACATTAGAATTTATAATATGTAATTTAAAAAAAATTATTTTTTTTGAGAATAATGTTTTTTCCATTAAAATTATCCTACATATCAATCATAAAAAACGTCTAAGTATCCGCTAGAATGAAAAAATAATCAATAGGTGATCTCATATGCTCATTATGGATTTTCACACAACTTAAAAAAAGTAATAAATAATATGGTATGAATAAATTATGATCAGGTAATTCGATATAAATAATATCATAATATAGGAAATTATCCATAGATATCTTAAAAAATTAAATAATCAAATGGATATTAATAAATGATTTCATAATAATGGAATGCATTGTTCCTCACACTATAAAACATACAGTCAAGACCTCAATAAAGACATCTAATTATTCTATCAGTTATTTGTTCCATGAAATCTATATCAATGTGTAATTCCTTAGTGAAAACGTGTTCTATTTTTTTCAGAGACCTATTAATGCATCAATGCGATAATGTAGGAGCCTTTAATCAATAAATATATCCAATTCATTATTTAGATTATTAACTAATACAATTTAATCAAGATTTCTTAACTATAAATGATGGTTCATATTGGAAGAACAATCATGAAAAAATTCCACAAATTCCTTGTTTAATATGATCATAAAACATCTAATTGAATATTGTAGATGGTTTCACAAGTGTATAATCAAGTAATACAATATAATGATGCTAACATAGATTAATATAATTTAAAAATATGTTTTTAAAATAACATTCCCAAAATACCCATTCCACATTAAAAATAACTTTTTAAAATAAAAAATAGTAAATTTTATTAATAATTCATTTTAATTAAAAAGTGACTTGTAAAAATGTAAAGGATGGATCAAAAAACCTTAGTGTAATAACGTATGGAAATTTTATTCATCTCATTCAGGATAAAAATCTATCCTCTAATTATTTCATTAAAATCACAAAGTACGTCTTTCAAAAAATGAAAATATGATTACATTAAATCCAATTTTGAAAAAGATCCAAAATATGAACTAATGTCCTTGTAAAATTATTATATATATAGTAAAAATAGTAGTTAAATAATTTTCATTAAAATATGAATAAGTATAAAAATATTAACCTAATGGAAATGTAAATAACCTCAAATAATGATGAGATTTTCAGCTAAACAGTTACCTCATTTCAGACATCCATCATATGTGTTTGAACCTCCAATAAAATATATAAAGATTTATTATTAATATTTTTAGGAAGCTGTCCCATATATATAATACCATTTATGATTTACATAAAATCATTTATCACCATTATATTAATGATTATTTATTAAATCATTGGTACGGGTGACAACTACATAATTTTTTATTTATGTTTTGATTTGGTTGTTATGATCCTTATACAATATTTATAGAGACATAATATCCATACTATTAATCATGGAATAAATATGATATATATTTCATATATATTTTTAGTAGCCTCTATAAATATAGTGATATAAAAAATGAGTTACAGCATTCCTCGAGCCAATATACCATATGAATGCGTGAACGCTATTTTCACATTTCAATGAACGAAAAGGAATTTTGTAAAATTATTAATATTTTAAAAATAATAGTTACTTAATAAATATGAAATATAATTATTAGTCCAATATTTATAAACAATGAATTAATTCGGTGATGAGAAAACAATTGTAATGCTACGTAGAGACATTATGTTTTATATATAAATAATTGATGATTTCACATTCCAAATGATTGAAAATAGATATAATATGGGTTTTCAATAATATTATGAACATATAAGTATATTTATTTTAATGTATTTATTATTAGTAAAACACATAAAGTGGATTTAGAAGAAGAGAAAAATATGAATGATTCAATCAAGACAATTAACTCTTCTTCAGTGGAATCCATTTCAGTATTCTATAAAGGGGCATCAAGTTAATATTTGGTAAGACGCATAACCTCATGAACATTTTTAATGATTTTAATAATTGTAATTGGTAGTTTTTGGTCGATCTACATGGTTTAATATGTTTAAAATAAATGATTGAGGATGTTCCCTTAAAAAATATGGTGAGAGTGACTGTTGGACTTTTTGTTTTTACAAATTGTTAACCTTTTTTACAATTATAATAACATTTAAATTTTATACACATTAGCGGTTATTGATGTTAATATTAAATTAAAAGCCATAAATAAAATCAGCATAGATGTTTTAATTAAAAATATCCAAATCATTTGGCCTAATATAATATTTTCAGTAATTTTTAATCATTTAAGTAATCAATATTTTCAAAAAAATAACAATATTGTCAATTTTAGAACTATTGATTTACATTGATGTTAATACCAACATGAATACAAATAAATTATAACAAAATGTACCAAAACATTTATATAATGTGTTATAAATAGTTAAAATTCTTATAACACATAAATTAATTCAAATTACATTGTATTTAATAATTTTAATGTTATTGTTTTTATTTTCATGTTAATTAAATTTATACTGTTTTAGCACTGAACACGAATTTTAGGTAATTATATATTTTCTAAAAAATAAAAATAAATTTATATCATAAAAATAATTTATTGAATCATAAAATATAAATTTATGTTCATTCATATATGTCTTCTATTCATATGCGAAGAAATAATATATATTTAAAACTAAAAGTATAACATTCTTTATCTTTTTCTGTATTTAATATTATAACAGTTATTTTCAAATATAATTTTCTCTTTAGAAATTATATTACTATAATATGATTAAGAGGGTAAACTAACATTATTCAATAAAAATTAAGACTAAATATTATTACTTTATCACTTACTATTTACCATGAATAACCAAATTTTCCCTTTGTCAATGGGATAAATATTACCATGGTTACTATTCATTATGTGAACAACATAAATAGATCTATTTATTTAATTTGATCGAAATAATTCAAAATTTGAGATATATTTTAGAAAATTCATTTTTTAAAGGTTGGAATTTATTTTAAAATAAATACGCAAAACATGATGAAATTTCATTCGAGACAAATATTGTTTTTAATAAATATTCCTTTTTTATAGGAATGTTTTATATCTATTACAATTATAAAATTGATTTTAGGGAAAAAATTGCATAATTAATAATATAATAGGTCTAATTTTATTTTATGTAGTTTTCAAATAATATGTAACTTTACAAATCCTTGAAACAAAAATATATTTTTCAATAAAATCATTATATTTTAATATTCATGGGAAAATATAGCTCTTCCAAAAATACAAAAAATCCCTTATTAAGTATTTTGTTGTGATGATTTCAAAATAGAAACTATTTTTTAAAAATAAATTTTTAATAAATTCAATAAATTAAATATACTTGTTTCCCCCAAAAAGAAATAAAAATCATTTTTTCCGGAAAACCTATTTTTGATGACGAAAATTACATTTTAGAAAATTATCTACATATATCATAAGAATTAATAAATTAATTTTAATTGATTATAAACTCTATATATATTTAATAATTCAATTAATTTTATTCTTTTCCACTCATATGATGCAAAGGGTATAAAGGTACAATTTCAATAATAATATTTTGGGGTTCATTTAAGCTCGTTTTTTCATGTTGTATACACTATAAAAAAATTGTTCTTCTAAAATATCATGTTGTTACATTCGACCCCCCCCCCCCAAATTGAATAAATTATAGCCTCATAATCTGAATATGTGACTGATAATCCTGGTTTTGATATTTGAATATAACTTTCTAGAAAACCCACATCATAAAATGTTTCAGTAAAACTTCATATTAAAAATATGGAAAGGATTTGTAATGATCATTAAATAACTCCATTTTCTAACTAGAGAACATTGTTGGGATGTTATAGTATGGACATCTATGTAATAAAATAATCTTAATTATTAATATTTAGTGATATAAAACATTATTTTGATGTTATAACCATCTCAAACCTGTATAACATTGATAGGTTAAGAAGACATTGATTTATTGGTAGGAAAAGTAAATAGAAAATTATATTATTTTGATGTTTTTTTCCTAAATTCACAATTTTACATAACTATTTAGATGAATCGCATGACAAAATAAACTTACTTGATTCATTCTATAATGTAATCAAAACCTCATCCTTAGGTTGTGATTTCCTCCATTTAAGAATCGTCTCTTTTACAATGAAATTGATATTAATATAAATAATTCATTCCTGAAGCACATTCAATGAATCTAAATATCTAGAAGTCTTTCATTCAGCCTCTAAATAATTACAAAAACCAAAATGGTTATTATAGTTTTACCAATATAAAAAATCCTAATTTTACCTCAAATAATAATATTTATAGTTCATCTTTATCAACTCCATAAGTAATCCTTCATAAGGATATCTAAAAATATTACATATCAAGATAAACAAATTATGAATAATGTCTCTAAAAAAGTAATAATTAATTCACTATAATTTAGTGGTAAATGGAACATTTAAAAACCATGATCACATTCTACCTAAAACATGCCAGTAACATTACTCAGAAAAAATACTTAATGAAAGCATGAATTATACAAAAAATATAATATCAAATTATCGATTATAATCAATAAATCAAAAAAATGTATAATAAACCGTCATGAATCAAATTCCATTTTACTTTTATCTCTATATGAGGAGCATGTTAGGGTTATAATTTCCTTTTACATGTATTGTCTAGAAATTTGACAATAAAACTAATAACATTTCTTCGTTATTATTGTCATCAAGCATATGCATTCAAATACTAAAAAAATACTTCTATGGTATATTCTTTTTACATATCCAGTTTCTTATAATTGTAATATTATTGATAAAATAATTATAAAACTTAATTCATAACTCAAGATATATAAGAACATTAATCATTACTCATTAAATATAGTAAAAGCATAATATTGACCTAAATCACTTTTTATGTTTAATTCCCTTGTCTCTTGTGGATGTTTTTATCTAGTACCCCATATCCTTACAGCTAATCCATTAAACATTTTCTACAAAATTATTTCTTATGAAATCATGGCCTTGGTGGCCTTTCTCACCACACCTATAGAAAAAACTGATTCCATTCAAGAATGAGGTTGTTTGTTTCTTTCGACAATGATTATATCTAGGAAAAATATTATTTCCATTATTCTTATAATCCATTTTTTATTCTTTTCCCGTCATCTATTTCTTCTCATCGATACCATAAGACATGAATAATTATATAATTATCTTTCTAGAACATTACATTATATACTGAAATGATAATAATTTTCAGGAGACTTTTTCCCATCGACGGATTGTTTTGGGAATATCAATGAAATTGTAAATTTTTCACTTTGGATTATGTACATAGTCTAAAATTATCTTTTATATCCTTATAATGGTAATTTCATATATATAATCATTTTAATCTTCCATTTTTTCTCAGTGACATGAATTGTGTCTCCATGTCTTCTATTTACTCATGAGGAAAATATGTTTCCGTGAAAATATATTTAAAATCCATCCAATCAGTTCTTGATATTTCCTCCTCATACTTAGTGTTTTCAATCAATAACCAAAATTTATCTGCATTCCCTTGGAGATGATAAACATCCATTGCCACATTTAACCCTCAATTTCTTCCCAAAGTGAGAAATATCTTTAATACATAGTATATCCATTTTTTAGATACCAATGGATTTGTAATCACCTTGAATGATATAGGTTTTTGATGCATGAAGCAGTATAAAAATATAAGATCTCATATAGATCCATAATCTTCCTATATAGAAAATATTATTTATCATATAATAATTTTGTTTTCCCAATGTAGTAATAATTTGATCATCTCTAGATTTAGATTAATCTCTATATTCATTACCATGACATGGTGTACAATACCTACATAGTTACTAGTATTTATATAGTTTATATTTCATTCAATATGTTTAATTTATAAACAATTACATAAAATGTATTTTATTATGAGTTATATTGCACTATTTAAAAAAATGAAATAGTAAATATAAATTGAATGTTTATGATTAGATAATATTAAAACAATGAACATCATTTCATTAGAAATATTCTCAAACTACCTTATAGGGTTATACTTCCTAATCTATATTTTCTTAAATTTATTTCCCATGTTTTTTAATAAAAAATAATTAATACCAAGAGTTATGACCTATACACCAGTATCCTAATGTTAGTGGTTAATCTATAAATTGGAACTAAATACATAGAATCAGATTACAATGGATAAATTTTTCTATTGTCTTGGTGAAATAGTTACATACATAAATATCACAGTACATATTTAAATTTAAAATAAAAAAATTATATATTATTTGTGAAAACAATTATCCCCTTTATAATGTCACATAATTTAAGTCATAATATTCATCCTGGTGTCCATGTGAATGAAATCCTAATTCACTAGTGATCATAGATTCTCAGGAATATTATTCATAAAACTGATGGAAAATTTGCCTAAATAATAGAAAATGAATAAAGAAAAAAAATACATAAAAAATTTTCATAATGTAAAATATAAGCATGGATATCAAAAAAATAAATAATGAAATGGACATAATTAAATGATTTAATAATGAGGGAATTAATTTTTTCCAGAATCTGATACATACCATTGAGGCCTCATCAAAGAAATCTAAAAAAACCAAAAAGGTCTCGTTTAATAGAATTTTTATAATTGGGTAATGCGTCAGCCATATTCCAAGTTACATTGTCTCCTGAGACCTACCGATGCATTGTTGGGATATAGTAGGCCCCAACCATAACATATAATGTATAATAAATTTATCGTATTAATAAATATTATAATTCAATTAAAATTCTTTAATAATAAAAACATTACATATTTGATGAACTATCATAAAAAAGTCAATGCATCCCCCATTCAAAATTTTCATAAACCATTATATGAAATATAGTTGATGGTATCAAAAGATTATATATAAAATATATTATTATTTTTTTTAAAAAAAATAGTATAATTATTAAGTAATATCACATAAAAATCACTTGAGGAAAATACACGTTCCAATTTAAAAACACTTTTTAAAATTTAAAAATTGTGAATGTAATAAATAAATCATTTCCATTGAAATGAAATTTTTATAAATTTAAATGATTCCACGGAGCATTGAGGAAACATTATGATGGTAAATATTTCATTTCATATAAGTTAAAAAAATTATACTTTTACACATTGCTTAAAAGACAAAAAGTATCAGATTTAGAAGATGACAAGAATATTTTGTGAAAACCATTTTCTAAAATGTCAAACATGGGTAAAAATGTATTTAATAAATAATTGGTGGATAGTAAATATAATATTTAAATTTTTTATACCAAAATATTGGTATATATGGACAATTTTCTCTAATGGAATTACAAACAACATAAAATAATGATGAGACTATGAATTAAACCCTAACCTAGCACATGGAATCCTTTGAACATGTTCAAACTTCCGTAAAAGAAAATATATATTAAATTTACACCAATTATGAAAATATACACAAATACACACACACAAACTCAAGGACATGCATATATATATATCATACCATTGATTATTTAATTATAATTTTTTATCATTTTTTAACATTAATGTTTAAATAATTATTCAGATTGAGAACTACTTCATTTTTCAAGTATGATTTGACTAAGTAGTTATAATTCATATACTCTTATTATGGATCCAAAATATCTAGAATATTATTCATGATATATATGTTATTTATATTGAATATATAGATATGTATATTAATCCATAAATATAGAGATATAAAATTTAATTACACGGGTCAAGGATAATATAATCCGTATCTATGAAAGCATGATGTTTCACCTTTTGATGGATGGAAAGAATGAAATATGAATAAAAATTAATATTTTTTTTATTATATTTACATCATAATTATAATATATACTAATTATATTGTCAATTAAAATAATCTATTTAAAATGGTGATGAAAAATTAATTACACTATTTGATGGAGATGGAATGTCATACATACAAACAAGAGATGTCTATAATTTACATATGTTGGAAAAAATATAGAAAATATTTTTAACATAATAGTAATTAAATCTCATTAAAATAATTATTGGTCGGAGTGGATACTCAAGAGGGGTGTGAATTGACTTCCAATTAAAATTTCGGTAAAAATTTTTTCTCTTAAAAGTCCCCAATTTAAATGAAAATTTTAAATGTAGTGAATCTATACAGAGTGTAAATGTTCAATTAGTTTCTCAAAGATTGATTAGGTCTCAGTTAACTTAATCTAAAGATTAAATTAACTTTTGAAACTAACAGACTAGTTTAAAATAAGTATAAACACTTGGTAATTTAACTATCAAAGTTTCTTTAAAGTAGTATTTTATTTAAAAGTAATAGCAGCGGAATATGAAATCTATATATAGTATACTTAATAACATAAACTAAAAATCACCAAAGAGGTAACCAAGAGGTTTAGTCTCAAGCTGAGACATAGTCCTCTCAAATAATTTATATAAATTGATCTACACCATAGATAAGGTGTAAAAAAAAGTACAATACTGTCCAGGTCCAAAGACCTCTACCACATTACTTCGTGGGAAAACAAACAACAACTCACAGCTGTCCAACTCTTACTTGACCTCTACCACTATCCACAGTGGGAGACAAAATAGTTATAGAGTTTGAATGAGGATATGATAATCCTCCATCTTAGCACAGGAGAATTTGTGTGTGTAAAATAAACAGGGTACACACACTTCTCTAAAAGTTAATTGAATAATCACTAATGTAAGAGAGAATGAGTTTAGAAGAGCATTAGTGATTGGAAGTGAAACTTTGGACTCGTTTGATTTTTCAGAAATGGTTCTAAGTCCTTCTTTGGTTTTTGTTCTAAAAATAGAGTGTCATTTTCTTCGGTTGTTCCAGGTTCAACATAGTATCCTGAGTGTATGACGGGTTTGTTGTAGTTCTTCACTCAAGATGCAACTTGTCTTATCCTCTGAAATGAGTGGCTTTGTGTATATCCATAGTTGTTCTAGTATAGAGTGGTCCTTTGGTATTCAGATCATTATTCAGTGTGAAGCTTGTATGTACTCTTCATATTTATTTCATTCTACTTGCTACATGCTCGTTACATGCTCCTTATTATTTCATGTCATTCAGATAGGTTTTTATCTTCCCTTTTATAGCTTTCAGCTCTAGAAAATGGGAATGATTACCTTCTTCATGGGTACTAGGTACAGTTCCCTGACATGGCAACAAAGATCATTAAATAACATTAACTTCATTAAAAACATCAAATGTAATTGTTATCTTAATATCTAAATAATATTGAGAGTATAGAGTTTGACTGGTTGGTTAATCATTAGTAGCCTTCTGTTGGTAGAAGTGCACGGTGGATTTTGTGTAGGAGTACTTCCATCGATAGCTCTTTGAGCATGAATCGGTAGCTCTTTGTGTCGGTAGCTCTTGATATTGGTAACACCTTATATCGGTAGACTTACTCTATCAGTAGCTCTATATATCTGTAACATCATTCTATCGGTAACTTCATTCTATTGGTAGACATACTATATCGGTATCTCTATATACTAGTTCTATCAGTGACTTCATTATATCAGTGACTCTATACACGTATCGGTAGACTGTGTCAGTCGCTTAATATCACTTGTCGGTCTGTGTATCAGTAGGTTGGTCGGTAGCTCGTATCGGTGGCTCTGAGTGTTCTCTATTGGTAGACTAAATCTATCGGTAGACATACTTACCTGTGGACTTATACATATCGGTATCTCGGTGCATATCAGTAATATGCTTATCAATGATCTTTGATTATCAGTGACTCTGTATATAGGTAGACTAAGTCTATGGGTAGACTAATTACTAGAAGCTCTATATCAGTAACTATACATAGATCGGTGACTTATCACTTATCTGTTTTATGCACAACATATCTGATTGGTTATAATTACTTCAGAACTCATATAAACATAGATATAAATTGATTAACATATCTCAAATAATATTTTAATATTATTACCATCTTGACAATATAATATCATATATTGAGAGAATTAAAATATAGATAAACATTAATTGGGATTATCAAAGGTATGTAAAAGCATAATTGGGATTATCAAAACAGGTGAGGTAAAAAATCTCCCCCTTTTTGATAATCACAACTTATGATATTATCATTTAGAAATAGTGAATAATTGTATCAGAGGATATATAATTAAATTCAATTTTCTAAGAGATAAACAATGTGTTATAGAACATAATTTATCAGAGGTAGAATTAAATGTGATATTATCAGAGATAAAATTAAAAGAAATCATATCAGAGGTAATAATTATTTGTATCAGAGATTTAGAGAAAATGGTATCAGAGAACAAAATGTAATGGTATCAGAGGGGAAACACATCATAGCTCTTCCTTGGAGAAAATGTCTCCCCCTTTAATAATTTCTCCCCATTTTTTATTCTCTCTTTGACACTTCTCCCCCTGGGTGAATATTTCTCCCCCTTTGTAGAATCTTGGTATAATATTTCTCCCCCTTTGTGGTAATCAAAAAGTGGGAAAAAACAAAGAGAAGAGGAACAAAATGAGAAAAGAGATAATAACTTGTTTCATTGCATTGTGTAAATAAGGTACAAAGAAATAAAAAATACAACAGATTCCTATCAAAGAGTCTACCCAGTTGTTCAATCCACATCCTCAATGTGTGATTTGTCCTTTGGATCCGAAGATGATTTAGGAGGTGTGGATGCAGGTGAAGGCTTAGGAACACCAGTGATGATCACAGGAGGATGAGCAACATAAATTATGCCTGTAATGTACTAAGGAGTTCTTTGAGTGATCATAGGCATGAGGCATAGAATAGCTTGTGCAGGAGTCATCTATACTGGAGAATCAGTGGAGGCAGAGGCAGGTAAGGCAAGAGGTTCAATCACTAGCCTATCATCAACAAGCAGGAAAGGCAACAACATATTTCTGAAATCCATAATTATTCCCCCTCCTTGATCCATAGTAATATGAAATAATCCTTGTTCTCTATGAATTTGTCTAATGATGGAGTCAATTCCCATTTCTTGCTAAATTATTATCCGAGGGCTTGATTTACAGGAGGCATCTTCATATTCTCTCTCAGAATATTGAAATGGCTGGTCATTTGGTTCTTCTGGTAAATCATTTGGAAATAGGATTCCACATTGTCATTCACTTATTTCTGAGAGGCAGAAGCTTCTCTCATAAAATCTTGGACTATCATCATTATTTCACTAGTGGAACCTCTAGTACCAAGCACAACATTTCTCAGTTCGGATGAGTCCACAGAGCCACTGGTTGAAACTGGAGCAATCTCCTCCTTCATCAAATCTAGAATTTGATTCAAATCCATTGAGGGTATAGATAAAACAAAACCAATAGATAATGATACTATTTCTTTGATGTTTATGGTCAACCCACTGATATGATTTCAGAATTGAGAATCCTGTGTTTTAACATGATCTTTCATGGAGGTTTTAAAACCTTTGAACATTGAAACCATATGACTTACAACTCTTTGGACATAGGCTAATTCCTTGCCTTCTTGAGATTTTGAACTCATCTAAGATTCCTAAAAGATAACAAATTTCTTTAGGACTTCATGATCTGCATACAGTCTAGACACTTGAGTCTGACAGTCATTAACTTCTTCCACTATTTCTCCCATAAAGGTTGATAAATTACAACCTAGATAAAGTACAAAAGATCTTTCCAACATACTCAAATCTTCAGCAAAACATTGCTTCATCTCAACAACTGATGTACTAAAAGACTCTTTCAGCTCATCCTTTAAGGATTCCAGATCGGCTCTGGTGATCATATCAGCTGGAGAAACTACAACAGATACTCTTTCAGAGGCTATGCTAGCCACTGAGTCAGTCATAATCAATTGGATTGAGGATTCCAGTGAAGCTTCCATCTTCTTTGTCTCTTCCACAAAACTGTCCTTCACGTTTTTCTTAAAAATAACCAGGACATGCATTCTAACCACATCTTGAGGTAGCAATTTAGTCTCAACATTAAAAACAATATTTGGTCTATTACGATATGCTTCATTGTCAGAATCAGGATAGTCTAATCCCTAGACCACAAAACCTGGGTCTTCTTCCCAGTCCTCAATATCAACAGCCACTATAACCCTTCCAAAATTGGTTTGATGCTCACCCTCAATGGGTGCATTATCTTGTACAGAATGTGACATCTTAGTGGGTATCTATTTCTTAGGTGAATATTCAATTATTAATTCCATCTCTGCAACATTAGGAGGGTCCTCTGAATTAGGTATAGATTCTTCCACTTCTCCTACTACATCCTCAATAGGCACAACTGAGATTCCAATTAATGGACTCATATTTAAACTAACAGAATCATAGACTTCAATTTCATTTTCTTTTTCTCCTTTATACTCAGGGGCTGGTTAGTCTTCCTCAACAGCAGGAGTCTCTTCTTCTACTTAGGATACCTTTTTAGAAACAATTTCCACAGCAGGACTTGTAGTTATGTCCGGATCTCTTCCATCATCCATAGAAGTTTATTTTTCAATCTCATCACTGTATTCAGGTACTTCTTCATCAGGTCCTAGACTAGGATAACTCACATCCTCATGTCTTGAGGGATGATCCACATGATTAAATTTATCATATACCTTCTGGTCATCATTAAGCCACACTCCTCTCCATGGGTTCCAATTAATCTTCATGTATTTTCACACTATGCTTGTGATACAGAAATTGTTCCTTACTACCACTATCTCATCTTGAGACTCAACTACCTCTTTTACTTTGATCATCATAGAGATCAACATAGCAATGAATATGGAATTAGTCATTTATTTTGGTCTTTTCATGTCTTCCATTTGAATCATCATCAATATACACAGATTCACATTTACACATTGTCTCAAGATATGTAGGGGATATATATCCTGATATCTCATATTAGAAAAGTCTCCTCTCCTTGGTATTAAGACATGATGAACAAATTTGAACAGTGATCTGTTCTCTCCATACATTTATATAGCTACTACTTGTCATTGATTTCCATAACTTGTAAGTTCTTCCAAAGCAGTCTCATAATCGAAAATATCACATGTATTTTATGTAGCATTCGAGGAAAAACTAGATACACCTTCATGTAAAACCATCAGGCATTCACCCCATTCAACAAATGAGAAAGAAATCTCCTTTCTATTCACGTAAGAGGTCACTCCATTCTCATTTTCAGAATTCTAAAATCTTACAAACTCATAAAATTTCATCACAAGCTTTGGATAGTAGGGGCCATTATTGTTCGAAAAACAATCTACCCATTTTTGATCTTCAAGAACTTTGAGCACTAACTACTTGCGAGGCAGCTTCCATTCCACGCAAAGTTCTTTTTCTATCACAATGACTCTATTCTACAGATGAGGATTCACTGTTCACCTACCCGACCTAGTTCTTCCAACATTACCACATTCTTCTAGGTCAGACTTTTTCTTCTTTGCTTTTAGCTCATCGGAGCCACCTCTGATGGTAGAAACTCTGGTTTTGTTCCATTACTGGATCGAGAGATTTAGGGTTCTTGAAAGATTCAGGAGCTAAGGTTTGATGGAAAGGGTTTGAGGCTCGGTGGATTGAGAAGTATCTATGACTTTATGTTTATCATTTAGGAATCATGAAATAAATAAATAAAATGAAATAAAGTAAAAATTATTCAGATTATGGCGGGAAAAAAAAGTTTAAAACAGTGCACTCATCGGTATGGTCAATCAGTGAGAATTCATATCAGTGAGGTTCAATCAGTGAGGTATCATCAGTGAGGTTACATCAGTGAGGTATCATCGGTGAGGTTACATCGGTGAGGTTACATCAGTGATGTTACATTAGTGAGGTATCATCAATGACGTAACATCGGTGAGGTTACATCGGTGAGGTTACATCGGTGAGGTATCATCGGTGTGGATTCATCGGTGAGGATTTTTCAGTGAGGTTCCTACTGATCAAGGTTAATCATTCCAAACTCGTGTCTAATGTAACTTAACCTTCCGATCTCAAAGGTTAAGTGAAAATGTCAGCTAATTGATGTTTAGTACCAATAATTTCAAGAGTTATACCACCCTTTTCATAATGATCTCTCAAGAAATGGTGCCTTACATCAATGTGTTTGGTCCTAGAGTGAGATATAGTGTTTTTCAAAATTTTAATTGCACTAGTGTTGTAACAATTAATTTAAACGGGCTTAAAGTCACATCCATAGTCCAAAAGAGTGTGCTTCATCCACACAATTTCTGTACATCAACTACCCATAGCTCTAAACTCTGCTTCTGTAGTGGAAAATGAAACATTATTCTGCTTCTTACTACACCAAGATACAAAGGATTTTCCTAATAAAAGACATATTCCTGATGTGATTTTTCTATCTAACCTGCAACTAGAAAAGTCAGCATCTGAATAACTCATCAATTCAAAGGATTTTCCTTTTGTGTAAAACAAACATATGTTTATAGTATGTTTATGATATTTGAAAATTCTTTTAACAGCAAGAAAATGAGATTATTTTGGATTAGCATGAAATATTGCACACATACTCACACTAAACATAATATCTGGTTGACTAGATATAAGGTAATGTATGCTTCCAATCATACCTCTGTAATTGGATTGATCCACAGGTTTACCTATGTCATCTGCATCCAATTTACAAACAGTAATCATAGGAGTTACACTTTCCTTAATACTATCCAAACCAAAAAAGTTTAAAGGATCCTTTACATATTTACATTGATTAAAAATAATGCCATTTTCATTTTGGAAAACATGTCATCCAAGAAAATACTTATGTTCTCCCATCAAAATCATTTCAAATTAATTTTTCATACTTTTTGAAAAATCAGTACATAAAGAGTGTTTAGAAAATCCAAAAATAATATCATCAACATAGATTTAAAATATTAAAACATCATTAGAAATTATTTTAATAAAATGAGTTGGATTAGCAATCCCTTTAGTAATACTTTTTGAAAAAAATAAAATTACTAAGTCTATCATACCAAGCTCTTGGAGCTTGTTTTAAACCATATATAGATTTAGTATGTTTAAAAACTTGATTTGGAAAATGAGGATTATTACATCCTAGTGTTTATTCAACAAAAACAACATCAACAATTAAACCATTTAGAAAAGCACTTTTGACATCCATTTGATATAACTTGAAATGAAGATGAGCAGTATAGGTAAGTAGAATTCTAATAGCCTCTAATCTGTTTACAAGTGAAAAGGTTTCTTCATAGTTTATACCTTCCCCTTTACTATGTCCTTGTGCATCTAGCCTAGATTTCTTTCTAACTATGTTTCCAGATTCATCAACATTGATTCTAAAACCCCATTTATTGCCTATTGTCTAAGTGTCCTTGGGTCTTTTAACTAATTCCCGGACATTGATTCATTCAAATTGATTTAACTCTTCTTGCATGGACATTACCCAAAATTCATCATTGATAGCATCGTTGACATTTTTAGGTTCTAGTTGTGAATGAAAGGCTTGATGTTCAAACTAGTTTCATAGAGAATCTCTAGTCTGTGTCCCTCTATCACAATTTACAACAACAATATCTAATTAATGATTATATAGAATCCTAGTTGATATAGTAAAGTTAGGACTATAAATTTTAGGTTCATCTCTATGTTTGGATTCTATAGAAGAAGATTCTAGAATATGTCCAGAACTAGATGTTTTTACAGCAGGTTCCTTGGATTTATCATTAAGGTCCAGAATAGTCAAATCTTTTACAAGATTTTCAAGAGAGGTTTTAGGCTCATTAGTATCTGTTTCATCAAACTTGATGTGAACAGATTCATCCACACATTTGGATCTTTTGTTATAGACTCTATAGGCTTTTCTAGTTAAAGAATAACTAATAAAAATTCCTTCATCACTCTTAGAAGAAAACTTGTCAAGATTATCTTTTGTATTTCGAATAAAAACTTTGCATCCAATGACACTAAAGTAACTAACATTAGGTTTTATTTTATTCCATAATTCATATGGGGTCTTCTTAAGAATAGGTATAATCCAGACTCTATTAATTATATAACAAGCATTATTCACAACTTCAACCCAAAAATAAATAGGCAGATCATTTTCATTATGCATGGTTCTTTCAATTTCATGAATGGTTCTATTCCTTCTTTCTACAACACCATTTTGTTGAGGTATCCTAGGAGCAGAAAAGTTATGACTATAGCCATTGTTTGAGAAATAAGATTCAAACTCTTGATTTTCAAACTCACAGCCATGATCACTTCTCATGGTTTTAATCTTAAGTCCAAACAGTTTTTCTACAATTGTGGAGTATTTACCAAACTAAGAACAAGATTCACTTTTTTGAGATAAGAATAATACCCAAGTATATCTAGAAATGTCATCTACTTGAACATAGACATAGTTCTTCCCATTTAAACTAGAAACTCTTGAAGGTCCAAACAAGTCCATGTGAACCAACTCGAGAGGTTGAGAAGTAGAATATTTTTTCTTTGACTTAAAGGAATCTTTATGTTGCTTTCCCTTTTGACAGGGATTACAAACTCTGTCATTTGGAAATTCAAGTGTAGGTAGGTCTCTATCTAAGTTCTTCCTAGTCAGCATTTTAATTGAAATGATGTTTTAGTGTCCTAATATTTTGTGCCAAATCCAAGACTCTTTATGAAAAGCATTTAGGAAAGAAAAATTTTTCTTAGCTAAAGAATTTAAATCAATAGCATAAACAATTTCATTTCTCAAGGCAGAGAATAATAAAACATTTTTTTAATTTAAAAAATTACAAGAATAATTTTCAAATTTCACATTAAATCAATCATAACATAATTGAGAAATACATAACAATTTATACTTAAGTCCATCGAAAAATAAAACTTTAGAAATCAAAACTGAATCAATATCATCAATCTGGCGTAGGCCGATGATTTTTTCCTTTAGAATTATCACCAAATGTGACATGGCCTCCATGGACATTTATTAAGATTTTATGAATGAATAATTTCCAAACATGTGCCATGAACATCCACTATACAAGTACCATACCTTCTTGTGAGAACACATCAAACATGTTTCCTACAAAACATATTTAGATGGAAGATGACTTTGGTAACCAGATCTTCTTGTGTCCAAAAATGATTAAAATGAAAGCATTAGGTACCCATATTGTCTTATGGGACTCATATAAATTGATCCACACCCTGGATCAGGGGTAAAGAATAGTAAAATACTATCCTGGTCCAATGACCTATACCACAGTTCATTGTGGGAAAACAAACAACAACTCACAACTGTACAGGTTTTACTTAACCTCTACCACTATCCACAGTGGGAAACAAAAGAGTTATAGAGTTTGAATGGGGATTTGATAATCCTCTAGCTTAGCACATGATAAAGTGTGTGTGTAAAATGAACAGGGTACACACACTACTCGAAATGTAAATGGAAGAATCACTAAAGTAATTTATAATGACTTTAGAAGAGCTTTAGTGATTGGCAGTGCAGCTTTGGACTTGTTTGATTGGTCAGAAAATCTTCTGAGTCCTTCTTTGGTTTTTTTTCTAAAAACAGATTGTCGTTTTATTCGGTAGTTCTAGGTTCAACTTAGTATCCTGAGTGCATGAGGTGTTTGTTTTAGTTCTTCACTCATGATTCATCTTGTCTTCTCCTCTAAAATGAGTGGCTTTGTGAATATCCCAAGTTATTCCAATACGGAGTGTTCATTCGGAATTCAGATCGTATTCCAGTGTAAATCTTTTATGTACTCTTCTTGTTTATTTCTTGCTACTCGATGTTTTATTGTTACAGGCTCCTTGTTATTTCATGTCATTCAGCTAGGTCTTTCTATTCCCTTTTTTATATTTTAGCTCCGGAATATGGGAATTATTTTTTTTATGGGTACTAGGTATAGCTCCCTGACATGGAAATTGAGATCATTAAATAACATTAACTATATTAAAAACATCAAATGTAATTTTTGGATTAATAAATAAATAATATTGAGAGTTTAGAGGTTGACTGGTTGGTTAATCAGTAGTAGCCTTCTGTTGGTAGATGTGTAGGGTGGATTTTGTGTAGCAGTCCTTCCATCGGTAGCTTTTTGAACATGTATCGGTAGCTATTTGAACATGTATCGGTAGATCTTTGCGTAAGTAGCTCATGGTATCAGTAACTCATTCTATCAGTAGACTTACATTTTCTGTAGCACTATATATAGGCAACTTTATTCAATTAGTAACTTCATTCTATCGGTAGACTTACTCTATCGGTAGCTCTGTATACTTGTTCTATCAGTGACTTCATTCTATCGGTGACTCTGTACTTGTATCGGTAGACTGTGTCAGTCGCTTCATATTATTCGTCGGTCTGTGTATTAGTAGGCCAATCGGTAGATCGTATCAGTGGATCTGAGTGTACTCTATTGGTAGAATGAATCCTTCGGTATAATTTCATACTGGTGGTCTTATGCATATCGGTATCATGGTGCATAGCAATAATCTTCTGATCAGCAATCTTAGCTTAACGGCGACTCTGTCTATCGGTAGACTATGTACCAGTAGCTCTATATCAGTAGCTATACACTGATTATTGACTTCACACTTATCTGTTTTATGCACAACATATCCAATTGGTTAGAATTACTTCAGAACTCATATAAACATAGATAGACATTTATTAACATATCTCAAGGATTATTTTAATATTATTATCATCTTGACAATAAAATTTCATATATTGAGAGAATTAAAATAGAGATAAACAGTAATTGGTAATATCAAAGGTATGTAAAAGCATAATTGGGATTATAAAAATAGATGAGGTCAACATTAATTTTATTTTATTTATTATTTTAGGTTGGTTAAGACACATGAAGAGGGTATGGAATATTATGTAAGCTTGAAAGAGACAGTAAATATGATTCCCATTTCATTAGAGGGATCCCTTTGGATATTATTTTAAATGGACCTAGGGTTTCTATTTTGGATGTGATAAAACCACAAAAATGTATAAAATATTGTTTATAAAATAAATTTTGAGTGTTTGGTCTTACTATATTGCACTTTATATTATAAAAAATTATTTGTGGAAGTCCCTTTTTATAATTGTGGCGAGGGGATATTTTTGAAGTTATTTAAATATTTCATATATATAAATAAATATTACTCACCTCATGGGGTCATATTGAATATATTTTAAGGTAATATTATTATGTGTAAAAATACTATTTTAAAATACAATTTTAGAAATGTTATATCACATTTTTACCACTATAATTTTGTATTAACCCTACATTAACCATATTAAAATTACAATGATATTAATGTTTTCAAGTTAATAAGGGTTATGAAAGATACTATTACATAAAAATAGACCTATAAATGGACCATGTATGATTTTGATAACCATATACCATTCATTTTACCAAATATAGGACTATTGTTAATTATATATATATTTTTAAATATTATTTTCATAAAATATCAATAAATTCAATTTTAAAATAATTATTTTTCATTGACTTAAATTACATAGATAAAAAATTAAATTAAATTCCAATGATTCTACACCTCTATAATATATAATATTGATAAATAAAATTCATTTGAAACATTACTTAATTATAATTACATCACTTTTAATATTTTTTAGAAAAAATATTTTATTTGTATTTAATTAAATTTATATTGTATTAAAATCACATATGAATTTTGGATAATTATATAATTTATAGAAAATAAAAATTAATTATTTTCGTTTGAATAATTTCATTAAGCTATAATCCTAAAATTTTCTTCATTAATAAATTTATTTTGTCTATATGTGGACACATAATATTTATATAAAATGTAGAGTGTGACATTCTGTAACATTGTGTTACGTAAATATTTTAGGGGCTATTTGCATTGACATGTTTCACATAAAGAGCTATATTAAGGTCCTAAGATGATGAGTGTTTTACTAACTTCGTCCAGTAAACCCTATGATTATACATTAGGACCTTATAACTTAGTTTTGACCAATATTAACCCAATTTTCCATATAACGAGGTGATAAATTATACCACGATAACAAATTATAATGCCTAAAGATGAAAGGGTCATTTTTAATAAATTTGTGACAACTAATTAGAAATATGGAATAATTTTTATCAAATTAATTTTCTATAAATGGAATTAATTTTGTTAAAAAAAGTAATGAAAAAGAGATGAATCCCACTTTTTTTAAAAAATACACTTTTTCATAAAAGTAAAATTTGTGTATATAATTTTTTAAAACTAGAATAATTTATATATTTATTTTAAAAAAACATAATTTCATTATTCACAATACTAAAAACATTAGTTGAAACCATGTTAAAGTAAAATGGATCTTTTCACAATGCTGAAACAAAAAAAATTTGAAAAACATTACTCTTCTATATTTACTCAAAATAAATATATTTATAAATTCCAAAAAATGTCATTCTCAAGTTATTATGATATAATGATTTCAAATAAATGAATATTTTCTGTAAAATTAAATTTATATATGTTCGGGTA
Organism: Viscum album; assembly: GCA_963277665.1. Lineage (NCBI taxonomy): Eukaryota > Viridiplantae > Streptophyta > Magnoliopsida > Santalales > Viscaceae > Viscum > Viscum album. The sequence goes on from OY728131.1 coordinate 1,512,373,499, forward strand.
ATTAATTATATTATTTTCTCAAAAAGAAAGAAAAATAATTTTGATGAAAACATACTTCTGAAGAATAAAATAACATTACATAAAATTGAGTAATTAATTCAAAATAAGTTATCAATTTTTTTAATGAGTACGTCATTTATATAAATATATATATATGTATGTGTGTATGTGTGTGTTTCACAATGTGGTTGATACTGTTAATTTGATCCGATTTAACGACTTTGTAATAATGGTGGTATTTAAATAATAATACATTGGGGTCCATTTAAGCATTGTGTGGTGTTTTTTATTTTCTATAAATCATGTTGTTCATTTAAATTATCATGGTGCTACAAATATCTATAAAAACACATAAAAACATTTTTTTTATAAAAAATTATTCTTTGAGAATAAAAGTAATTTTATTCTTCTTCTTTTCCTATTAAAAACCAGAAGATGAATCTTATTTTATATGATGGAATTCATTATCCATAAATCTCATTAAAAGAATTCATATTTAGTGATTAATTTAATTAGTTAATATAAAAATAAATTTTAATTGTAAAAATTGATTTATTTAAAATAAAATAGATTTTTATAATCAAATGAATTTTTCTTTAATTTTATCATTTTTATTATCAATGTATGAATGATTGTTCAATTATATTCAATTTTAAATAGATATTTTCCATATGTTTAACACTATAAAAAGAGAATCTAACATTTAAAGAAAATATATACCATAAAATAATGCTTCTTAACTATATTGTTTCACTCAACCAAAAATAATTAATGTAATACTTCATGTAATTAAAAAAAAATTTAAATAATTATGTTTAAATTAATTATATGGTTATTTGATTAATTTTATATTGTAATAAATAATTATTCACTTTAATTTCAGTATATTTTTTAATCAAAATGTTTCAAATTCATCAAATTCATTTATGATAAATATATTTCTAAAGACATAGGCATTCGATTTACTCATTTGTCTCTTCTTAATCATTAAAGAAAATATAACTTTAATCATTTTTGTAATATTTATAAAAAAACATTTTTAATCACAATAAAGTTGATAAATTCATTCTTCCCCTTGGGAATTTTTATAAATACCATATTTTAATTCTAAATTAAATTTCATATTCCCCTTAATTATTAATAAATGAAAAGTTTATTATGAAATAGAATGTATTACTCATATGATTATTTTATTCATTGTTTAATAATCTAATTCTCTCCTTTATTCCTTCCCTTATTGGATAATAATGAAATATTATTTTTAGAGAAGGGTGGAATCACATTTTACTAACTAATGAGTCATATATTAAATAACTTGAAGTCTATGTTACTAATCATATATCAAAATATGTTTGATTACTCATGATAGATATTTCATTCATATGACTCTTCAAAATATAATATTATAAATTCCTTTAACAAAGACTACACATAATTACATAATTTATAACAAGGATCCCAATATATTATATTTCAATGACTCTTTTAGTTTAATGTTTTAGATAATTAGGGAAAAAATTAATTACATAATAAAAATGAAATATTTTTTCCATTTTTTTGCAAAACAAGATTCATAAATTTAAACACAAAATTAACTAAGAATACATAATAATCCTTTATTATGAGTCACAAATATGAAAATATTATCTTTTAAAATTTTAACACATGTCAATAGATACTATGAAAATCCTTTGAAAATGTGGAATGTAAAAATTACAACACTATAAGAGATATAAGAAAAAGGAGTCAAACTAATCCATTTAAAAGCATATGATTCCCATGATGATAGATACCATTTCAAAATTAAAATTTTTAGCAGTTAAATTAAACATATCCATATGAGAAATTAAGACCCCTATAAACAACCATTGAAACCCAGTAGTAAGAACTAGAAAACCAAGAATACATTATGGAAACATTTCATCAAAAAATAAACTAGTAACATTTAAATGAATAACGAGGTTCCATAACATAAAAAATTAAAAATATATCAGTAAAAACTACTAGAATTCATAAAATTGGTATATTGTATTTTCATGTTCATAAACCTTGTTCACTCATTTTAATTTATCTTCAGAATAACTAATTCATAGTTAATTCTTTTGGAGTAAACTACGTTACAATCTTCCATATTTTTTACCTTCAAAGACTATTCATTGGCCAATTTTTTGTAGATCAAGATCCCTATAACCCTTAATCACGATCGATATCATTCTCACATGTCACCTTCTATGATTATCAAGTACTACATCAAGATGAAAACATCTATATGCTTATATTGTTTCATCATAAAAATCCAGGAAAAAAAGAACATTCCAAATAAAAAAATTATTAATATTTACATAATCTATTAGGTAATAAAAAATTTATTTTAAAATTAATAAAAATGTAAAATTGCCAAATGATTGGGAATTTGATATACATTATCCCGAATGTCCTGAATTACATCATTTTTATTGACTTTTTCATAACCCCCCTTTCAAGGGATGATGGGGAACCCTTACAAGTACCGTAAGATGAGAGATTACATGGACCATAGGCTTTGAAGATTACATGACCCGAAGGTCTTAGAAAATTCAACCAGACTATCTACAATGAACTGCCCCTCCCCAATATCTACATCCTGATAGTAGTTCTCCACCTTCGCAGGGCCGTCTGTCTAGAATTCCCATGCAAATAGAGGCTGGTATTGATGTCATAGCCATACCCTATCATTCGGACAAATCTATGTGGATCTTATCTAGTGAGTGAACCTGCTCTGAATCCTCTTCTAGGGTTTCACCTTTTTTGTATTATGTTTGGGGTAACTGAATGTGGCCCGAAGGCCATGAGGTGGCCTGAAAGCCCTAATGACCCGAATGATTATGGACAATCTTCATATGATGAGTTGTGGAAAATCATGAAATGATAAAAATTATATTTTTCAATTTAGTGAAATGGTAAAATTTACTCAAACAAAAAAATTTGGAAGTATTAAATCATCTAAAATCGAATGTAAAATCATATAGATTTTAAAATATCCTCTATAGATAATAAAATTACCGATAAAATTATTCAGGAACCTTTTAATAAAATATAGATCTAGTGGTGAAATATTATAAAAATTTGTTTAAATTTTTTTTTGAAATGAAAATCCCATACAATATTAGAAACATTTAAATCAAAACAATATTGATGGATAAAATAATTAAAATATTTGTAAACCAATTTACGGTTAGTAAATTAACGTCAAATTATTCTATATTATTGTATATAAACCAAAAAAACATATTCTTATCATAACGAGATTTTTAATTAAAGGAAATTGAAATGAGAAATCAATTACATAGTTCATCGTCTATTACTGTATGATATTTAGCTCCCGAATAATGAAATTGTATTAATTTTCAACTTTTTTATATTCAATTTTGTTGGTCGGAGTGGACACTCAAGAGGGGGGTGAATTGAGTTCCAATTAAAATTTCTGTTAAAAACAATTTCTATTAAAATCCCCCAATTTCAAAAACAAATTAAACTGTAGTGAATTTATATAGATTATGAAGGTTCAATTAATTTCTCAAAGATTGATTAATTCTCAGTTAACTTAATCTTATGATTAAATTAACCTTTGAAATTAACTTACTGATTTATAACAAATATAAACACTTGCTAATTTAACTTATCAAAGTAGCTTTGAAGATAGATTGTATTTCAAAGTAGTAGCAGCGGAATATGAAATTAAATATGTATAGTATGGATAAAGAGTATAACTACAAACACAGTGAATTAACCAAGAGGTTCAGTCTCAAGCCGAGACTTAGTCCTCTTCCACTTGGTGATCACCTGCCACCAAGCAATTTTATAAAAAGGATTGATACACAGCCTGTATCGGGCTTTACAACAGTTTTCACAAACTGCCCAGGTTTGACAACCTCTGCCACAGTTATACATGGGAAAACAGACAACAGCAGCAAGCTGTCCAGGTCACAAGACCTCTACCACTATCCACAGTGGGAAATGAGGTGTAAAAGGGTTTGCTGAGGATTTACAGATCCTCCAGTGAAAGTACAGGAGTCAGTGTGTGTGTTTAATATAGCAGATAACACACACTGCTCAAAAAGTAGAATAAATCACAGAACAAGAGATGTAGAGTTTAGAAGTAGTTCTGGTGATCTCAGTGTAGCTCTTGACTCCTTTGTATTCGATCAGAAGTGAGTTTGAGTCCTCTTCTTCGTTTCTGTTCTATAAACAGAGTATCGTATGCTCCAGGTTCACAGGTAGTGAGAATGTAGTCGATGATGTTCTTCAGGGTTCTTCGTGTATGCACATAACACTTCTCTGTGTTCTTGATGGAGCTCGTTTTTGTTTTTCTGGTATATTTTGTCCACGACGCACTTCTCTAGTTCGCATGCTCTGTGTATTCGTTGTATATGTGTGGGCAGCGTAGTCTTCTCGTATTTATCTCCCGACAGGGGACAGAAAAGATTTCTTTTCAGCAGGTACGAGGTACGGGTTCCTGACATCCGACAACCTTTATCAGATATTTGACAAATCATCAAAATGTATGATATGACCGTTAGATAAATTAAATAAATTAAATATAGGAAATGAAGAAGTAAAAACAGTGAGTCGAGAATGTATGTCACTGTTGACTTCAACTGTGGACTTCCAACTGTGGACTTCCAACTGTGGACTTCAACAAAGGGGCTTGCTGTCTGTAGGCTTGCAATGGTAGCTTTTACTCCATGTAGCTGTAGCCTTTCTAACTGTAGACTTGTAACATCAAATTTGTAGAGCTGTAACCTTTGTCAACTGTAGACTTCGATCATCTGTAGACTTAGTAGACAGAAGCTGTCTAACAGTAACCTTGACTGTAGGCTTATGACTGTAGGCTTGTTCGACTGTGAACTTGTTCCAACTGTAGACTTGTTCGACTGTAACCTTGTTACTGTGAGTCTTCGACTGTAACCTTGTGACTGAGAGTCTTCGACTGTAACCTTGTGGTGACAGTTAACTGTATCTGTGACTTTGAAAATAAAACTCTGACTGGTAGCTAACAATACCAAACTTATGTAAATGCTAAAGTAAGCTGTTACAGTAAAGTTATGAGAGTAAGAATATGAACTGTTTAGAATAAAATACGTTTAAGCATAGAATAATAAGATTAGTGCAAAGGTTTAATACATCATAATTAATGTTTAAGCATGATTTGGGATTATCAAAAAAGGTGATTCCAACAATCTCCCCCTTTTTGATAATCACAAATTATGTCAGTATGAAATATAGAAGTATCAGAGAGAAGTGTGCAAAACACAGTATTGGCAATATGAGCACAAAAAAAATTAGGTATAATCCGCAAGGATTTCTCCTCTCTGTATAGTTTCATTTTTCCCTTGAGTTTCCCTATTTCTCCCCATTTCTCCCCTTATCTATTTCTCTTTATTTCTCCCCCTTTGTGATTAACAAAAAGAAAGACAGAGAGAGAGAAGATAAACATTGTATTAATAAGGAGTACAATACATGACTCAAAATGTGAATACATGATCCCTATCAAAAAAAACATAAACAGACTCAATCCTCTGCATCTGGAGGTAAGGGATCTTTTCCTTTGGAGGAAGAAGATGGAGCAGGAAGTGAAGGATCAACAGGCTGAGGAATGGCAGCAGGAATGTCTGGAGGGGCAGCAACAGAGGCTCCTGAAGGCCGGTAGTGAGTAGCTTGCCGAGGGATCAGTGGTCTAAGGCTTCGGAGGGCTTCAGCAGGAGACATTATGGAAGAACCACTGGGGTTGGAGACAGGGAGAGCAGGAGGAACTATGACAGGTGTGCAATCCACATGAAGAAAAGGTAGGAGCAGATTCCTGAAATCCATGATAATGTTTCCTCCTCTGTCCATGGCAGATAAGAAGTCATCTTTGTTTTCCAAGAATTTATCCAAAGCCGGGGACAACTCTCGTAGCTTGCTAACTTGTTCTTTGAAGGCTTGAGTTACAGGAGGCAGCTTCATAGTTTCTAGCATGAGCTTGAAGTGGTTGGTCAACTGATGCTTGGTGAAAATCCGATCAAAGTAATAATCCACTTTGCTTTTGATGGCCTCCTGAGAAGCAGTAGCAGCCTGCAGGTGCTCACGAACAAAGCCACTGACTTCTCTTGTAGTAGCAAGAATCTGTAGGTCTGATGTGTCATTTGCACGGGCCTGAGTAAGCTCTTCTCTGAGCAGGCTTCTAAACTGCTCAAGGTCCACAGGAGAGCTAGAAGAAGGAAGGGACTTGACTGAGAAAGCCACTGTCTCCTTGAAAGACTGAGTCAGATTTCCAATCACTTTCTGAATGACAGCATCCTGATTGCTGAAGTGTTCTTTGACTGAACTCTTGAAACGCTCAAACACTTCCACAAATTGTTTGATCACCTCTTTGATGTACCGAATCTCAGCGGCCACTTGAGTTTGAGAACTGCTCATGGCAGTCAAAGAATCAACTGATTGTCTTAGGGCAACCACAGCTTCAGTCCAGCTTTCAATCTGAGTATGACATACTTTAACTTCATTCATCGTTTCTTTTACTGGGCTTGCCACAACACAGCCCAGGGATAATTCTAAAGATTGCTCCACATTTTTCAGCTCAGCAAAAAGACTGGTTTTCAACTGTTCCATGGATTGTCTTATAGCCTCCTTCATTTCAACCTTTAAGGATTCAAGGTCCTCCTTGGTTGCCAAATTGTCAGTCTCAAGCATTGGAAGATTGTTAGTCAGGATAACTGGATCCCTTGGTGGCTTGTCTTCCTCATCCGAATCTTCATAGTTAAGTCCAAGGACCATATATCCTGGATCTGATGACCATCCTTCTATATCATAAAGTACAGAGACTGAACCAAAATGCTCCCCCTCACTTGGAGCTTTCTCTTGAGCATTTTCCTCTATCTGTTCGGCTTTGGGTAACTCTATATTTTCTTCTGCAGTCCCAGCAGGTTCGACTGTAGTTTCCTCTGTTGGTTCAGCAGTGAGGTTAGCCTCTTTCTCTGTTGAGTCAACAATGTCTTCCATATCAACAACAGTGGATGCCACTCCTGCTTCCTGGTCAGATACCGACTTAATTGTATAGCCTATTGGAGGGCTCAAACTGAGCTCTTTTTCTTTCTCTTCATCAGTGTCCTCTTCTTCAGTTTCAGCAACATTTTCATTTTTCTCATTCTTAGCCCCAGCCTCTCCTGTCTCAACAGTTTCATCCTCTTCAGAGGTATCTCTGACAACGTATTGAGATTCATCTTCTTCTTCTTCAGTAGACTCGGTGTCACTGTCCCTTAGAACAGTCTCCCTACTTGGCAGTTCTTTTGGAGGGCTTGCTGCTCCAAACGTTATTTTCCTGACAGGACTGTGAGGTAGCTCAGGGTCACTCCCATCATCAATGGGGGTGTTCTCTCTTGTAGGGTCACTAGCTTCTTCAGCCTCCTCTTCATCTGATTACACAGGTTCTGGCTCATCAGGTTTTAAGCCTGGATCTCTTTTGTTTCTTGGCCTAGAAGGATGAGTAGAGGGATCAAAATTCTCATAAATTTTCTCTTCATCATTCACCCATGCTTTTTTCCAAGGATTCCAGCTAATCTTCATGAATTTGCAGATTACCTTCGAGATACAGACACTGTTTTTAGCCACAATTACTTCTTCTTGATTTCCAGCTACACCCTTTACTTTCAGCATCACCGAAATAAGCTTAGCATGAAACAAGGCATTGGATTTTGAGCTGGCCTTAATCATATCTTCCATCTGTGCCATCAGCAACCTACATAGGTTGATCTTCCTTCCATGCTTCAGTAAGTACATCAGGAATATGTCCTGGTACTTCAGTACTGCAAAGTCTCCTCTTCTGGGACTTAGTACATGCTGAACAAACTTAAACAGAAGTCTATCTTCTCCATTCATCTCGGCAGCAATAATCTTCCTTAACTTACCATCACCTGTCAGTTCTTCCAGAGCCTTCTTATACTCAAATATTCCACTATCCGAAGGAGCTACTCCAGAATAGTAGTCATATATTCCTTCATGAGGAACTCTTAAACAGGCAGCCCATTCGACAGAAGAGAAACTAACTTCATTGCCGTTTACTCTGGATATTAGTCTATGCATATCATCCTCCTCTTCGAACCTTAGGAATTCATAGAATTCTTTCACAAGTTTTGGGTAGTACGGTCCATTGTTGTTGGTGAAGCATTCGGTCCATCCTTGCACATTTAGTGCTTCCAGTACCAACGATTTGCTCGACAACAACCATTCTTCACTTAGCTCCTTTTCCGCAAAGATTTCTCTCTTGGTCAGATGCGGGTTTGCAAGTCTTGTTGGGGTATTACTGGTGCCACTGGATTTGGCTCGAGTTCTCTTCGGCATTGGTGCATCTTCGTTGACAGTCGGGGGTCGCTTTGTTCTGGCCATTGGAGCTGAATGAGGTTTCGAGGTTCGGTTGAAGGTTTAGGGTTTAGGACTTGAGAGAGCAAGGGTCGAGATGAGTGGATTGAGATATGTTCGATGTTCTCAATTTTATCATTTAGGGATTTAGAAATAAAAGTATAAAGAAAAGAAACGGTTCGAATTCCCGCAAAAATAAAATAAAATTAAACAGCGAAACAGCCTACAGAGAGATGTAACAGTGAGGTACACCGGTGAGGTCTAACTGTGAGGTTTCAACTGTGAGGTTTACCTGTGAGGTCTAACTGTGAGGTCTAACTGTGAGGTCTAACTGTGAGGTCTAACTGTGAGGTCTAACTGTGAGGTCTAACTGTGAGGTCTAACTGTGAGGTCTAACTGTGAGGTTTCAACTGAGCTATAATTAATCATACCTAACTCATGTTTGATGTAACTTAATCTCTCAGAATTCAAAGGCTTTGTAAAAATATCAGCTAACTGATGTTCAGTGCCAATGAACTCAAGAGTAATATCACCTTTTTGATAATGATCCCTCAGAAAGTGATGTCTCACATCAATATGTTTTTTCCTAGCATGAGATACTGGATTTTTAGAAATGTTAATAGCACTTGTATTGTCACACCTTATAGAGACATGTTTGAATTGATATCCATAGTCTAGCAAAGTGTGTTTCATCCACAAGATTTGTGCACAACAGCTACCAGCAGCTATATACTCAGCTTCGGCAGTAGACAATGCAACAGAATTCTGCTTCTTACTACACCAAGATACTAGTGACTTGCCTAAAATGTGACATGTTCCAGAGGTGCTTTTTCTATCTAACTTGCAGCCAGCAAAATCAGCATCAGAATAACTTAATAAATCAAATGATTGTCCTTTTGGATAAAATAATCCCAAATTGGGAGTATGTTTTAGATATTTGAAAATCCTTTTAACAGCAGTCAAATGAGACTCTTTTGGATTGGCTTGAAACCGAGCACACATGCATACACTGAACATGATGTCAGGTCTACTGGCAGTAAGGTACAGTAGACTACCTATCATACCTCTGTAATTGGTTTGATCCACTGGTTCACCAGTTTCATCACTGTCCAACTTGCAAGTGGTGCTCATAGGTGTGTCACTGCCTTTGGTGCCATCCAAAGAAAAACGTTTTAGAAGATCTTTAATATATTTACTTTGGTTCAAAATAATACCATTTTTATTTTGAAAGATCTGAAATCCAAGGAAAAATTTGAGTTCTCCCATTAAACTCATTTCAAACTCATTTTGCATTATTTTTGAAAAATCAACACATAAAGAATTTTTAGAAGATCCAAAGATAATATCATCCACATAAATTTGAACTATTAAAACATCTTTAGAAATCCATTTAATAAAAAGAGTAGGATCAGCTATCCCTTTAGTAAATCCTTTTGAAATAAGAAAAGAGCTGAGCCTATCATACCAAGCTCTTGGAGCTTGCTTTAAACCATATAAAGCTTTAGATAGTTTAAAAACATGATTAGAAAAATGGGGATTTGTAAAACCAGGAGGTTGTTCCACAAATACATCCTCAATTATATATCCATTTAGAAAAGCACTTTTAACATCCATTTGATATAGCTTGAAATTCAGATGAGCAGCATAAGCAAGTAATATCCTAATGGCCTCTAGTCTAGCCACGGGTGCAAAGGTTTCCTCATAGTCTATTCCTTCTTCCTGACTATACCCTTGTGCAACTAGCCTAGCTTTGTTTCTGATTATGTTACCAAACTCATCAACTTTGTTTCTAAACACCCATTTTGTGCCTATGGTAAGAGTGTCTTTAGGTCTTTCCACTAATTCCCAAACTTTGTTTCTTTCAAACTGATTTAGTTCTTCTTGCATAGCCATTACCCAGAATTCATCACTGATAGCATCATTGACATTTTTGGGTTCAAGCTGTGAAAGAAAAGCTTGATGTTCAACCTGATTTCTTAGAGAAGCTCTAGTTTGTGTTCCTCTATCAAGATTACCAACAACAGCATCTAAAGGATGATTCTTTAGAATCCTAGTTGATTTGGTAAAGGTTGGACTAGAGATTTCAGGTTCATTTATAGGTTCGGGTTCCACAGAGGAAGATTCTGGAAAAAGTCCAGAACTGGATGTTTTTATTACAGGTTCTTTGGATTTGTCATTTAGGTCCAGAACAGATAAGTCTTCTTCAACATCTTCAAGAGAAGTTTTAGGCTCATGTGGATCAGTCTCATCAAACTTGATGTGAACAGATTCTTCCACACATTTGGTTTTCTTATTGAACACTCTATAAGCTTTACTAGACATAGAGTAACCCAGGAAAATTCCTTCATCACTTTTTGGAGCAAATTTATCAAGGTTATCTTTAGTATTCAGAATAAAGACTTTGCAACCAAAAACTCTAAAGTAATTAACCTTAGGCTTTCTATTATTCCACAACTCATAAGGGGTTTTCTTAAGAACCGGTCTAATCAAGACTCTATTAATAACATAGCAGGCTGTATTAACAGCTTCAGCCCAAAAGTAAATTGGCAGGTCATATTCATTGAGCATAGTCCTAGCAATTTCTTGCAGGGTTCTGTTTCTTCTTTCTACTACACCATTCTGTTGGGGTGTCCTAGGGGCAGAAAAGTTATGAGAATAGCCATTGTGTGAGCAGTAAGATTAAAATTCTTGATTCTCAAACTCACGGCCATGATCACTCCTCAAGGTCTTAATCTTAAGTCCACTAAGATTTTCTACAGACTTAGAGTATTTAATAAAGTAAGTACAAGCTTCACTTTTGTGAGCTAGAAAATATACCCAAGTATATCTAGAAAAGTCATCTACAAGAACATAGACATAGTTCTTCCCATTTAGACTTGAAATTCTTGATGGTCCAAACAAATCCATGTGAACCAGTTCAAGTGGTTGAGAAGTTGTAACTTCTTTCTTTGGTTTAAAAGAAACTTTGTGTTGTTTTCCCTTTTGACAGGGATTACACACTTTGTCATTTGGGAATTCAAGCTTAGGTAGGTCTCTAACTAGGTGTTTCTTAGAGAGTTTTCTAAGTGAGTGAATGTTGCAGTGTCCTAATCTCCTATGCCACAGCCAAGACTCTTTATGAAAAGCATTTAAGCAAGTAACATCATGTTTAGCTAAAGTGTTTAAGTCAACAGCATAAACATTTTCATTTCTTAAGGCAGAAAATATTAAAGCATTTTTGGAATTATAAACATCACAAGAATTGTTTTCAAACTTGACATTGAAACCATCATCACATAATTGAGAAATGCTAAGTAGGTTGTACTTAAGTCCATCAACAAATAAAACTTTGGAAATTAATACTGAGTCAGTGTTACCAATCTGGCCTAGGCCGATGATTTTTCCTTTTGAGTTATCACCAAAAGTGACATATCCTCCATCAACCTTTATTAAGCTTTTGAAGCACGAATAGTCCCCAGACATGTGTCTTGAACATCCACTGTCTAAGTACCATACCTTCTTGTAATTGCTTTTCAAACAGATTTCCTACAAAACAGATTAGACAAGAAATGACTTTGGTACCCAGATTTTCTTGGGTCCAGATATGTTAGCAATCAAGGATTTAGGTACCCAGATTTGTTTTATGGGTCCCATACAATTAATAGATGCAACAGATTTAGATAGATATACTTTATTTGATCTACAACTATTTAAGTAACCAGTTGAGGCATACGAATTTCCAAAACTAGAACTAGCAGGATTTTTTCCAGACTTAATAAATCGGGTTTTAGCAAACTGTCTTTGTCCAGGTTGGTATCCCAAGCCAGTAGCATACTTAGGTGCAACTTGCTTTCCTAGCAGTTGGGTTAGAGTATCTTTTCCATTTGTGAATGTTTCTAAGTCCTTTCTAAGTTGTTCATTAGATAGTTTCAGTTCTGTATTCTCCTTTAATAATTGAACATTTTTCTCTTTTTCTACATCAAGTGCAGACTTGACACTTGCAGTAAGAGCATGCTGTTTCTTTAAAGACTTATATTTATCCTTTAGTTCATTACACGTTTCTTCCAGCATATTACAGTATTCATTCAATTCATCTTTAGACATATTTTCAGAATCAGAACCAGATTCTGCTTCACCTTCAGAATAATAAGAGTTTAGAGTGGGAGTGTCTAGGGTTACCTCAGATGTGTTTGTCATGAAACACATATTAGCACGATTTCTTTCAGAATCACTGGACTCTGATTCACTTGTGCTGTCTTCTGAAGCACTCCAGGTGGCCTTCATAGCTTTCTTATAATTCTTGTCCTTGTACTCATATTTCTTCTTGAATTTTAACTTAGGACAGTCAGCTTTGATGTGTCCTTTCCTTTTACATTCATAGCAAACTATGTCTTCTTCTTTATCAGTTTTCTTCCAATCTTTCTTCCACTTACCTTGTCTATCATACTTACCTTTGTAGTTTGGTCTTCTGAAGAACTTCTTCTTCCTATAGAACTTCTTGAATCTCCTTGCTATTTGTGCCATCTCGGCATCACTGTCAGAATCTAAGTCTTCACTAGATGAGCTTTCAGTTGGTATATGCACTTTCTCCTTGTCTTTGCTCTTTGATGCAGTAGACTTAAAAGCTACAGATTTTCGTTTTGGTTCCTCATCTTCCTCTTTATTCACCTTTAGCTCTTCTTCGTACATCATCAGCTTACCAATTAGCTCCTTGACAGGCAAAGTTCCAATATCACAGGATTCTCTAATTGAAACGGATGTGCCTCTCCATCTGTCAGGCAGACATCTCAACAATCTCATGATTTGCTCCTTTGCTGGAACAATCTTTCCGAGTGAGCTCATTGTGTTGACTATCTCATTAAACCTGAGATACATATCAGAAATAGGTTCATCAGTTTTCATCTTAAAGTTATCATATTTGATAGTATAAGTGTTTAACCGCATTTCCTTGACATTAGTTGTTCCTTCATGAGAAACAGCTAAGGTGTCCCAGATTTCAAAAGCAGTTTTACATGCAGATATTCTATTGAACTCCTCATCTCCTAGAGCACAGTAGAGAGCATTCACAGCCTTACAATTATTATTGTAAGCTACCTTAGTAGGTTCATCCCAAGTTATTCTTTCAGTTTCTGGAATCTTGTATTGAGACTCTATAGCAGTCCAAATATCAAAACCCATACTTTCCAAATGAATTTTCATTTTGAGCTTCCATTGGGCATAATTCACACCATTAAAGAAGGGTGGCCTGTTAGTAGCAGCACCTTCTAGTCTATTATCCATAAGAAAATTCTAGAAAATATTTTAAAGAGATAAAATTTAGAACTAACAGAAATTTAAGATCGTTTAGATAAAACCACAATTACAGTGTAAAAACAGAGAGTTAAAATAAAACTTTGAGCAAGTAAAACAGAGATAAACACAACCTCTGATACCAAATGTTGGTCGGAGTGGACACTCAAGAGGGGGGTGAATTGAGTTCCAATTAAAATTTCTGTTAAAAACAATTTCTATTAAAATCCCCCAATTTCAAAAACAAATTAAACTGTAGTGAATTTATATAGATTATGAAGGTTCAATTAATTTCTCAAAGATTGATTAATTCTCAGTTAACTTAATCTTATGATTAAATTAACCTTTGAAATTAACTTACTGATTTATAACAAATATAAACACTTGCTAATTTAACTTATCAAAGTAGCTTTGAAGATAGATTGTATTTCAAAGTAGTAGCAGCGGAATATGAAATTAAATATGTATAGTATGGATAAAGAGTATAACTACAAACACAGTGAATTAACCAAGAGGTTCAGTCTCAAGCCGAGACTTAGTCCTCTTCCACTTGGTGATCACCTGCCACCAAGCAATTTTATAAAAAGGATTGATACACAGCCTGTATCGGGCTTTACAACAGTTTTCACAAACTGCCCAGGTTTGACAACCTCTGCCACAGTTATACGTGGGAAAACAGACAACAGCAGCAAGCTGTCCAGGTCACAAGACCTCTACCACTATCCACAGTGGGAAATGAGGTGTAAAAGGGTTTGCTGAGGATTTACAGATCCTCCAGTGAAAGTACAGGAGTCAGTGTGTGTGTTTAATATAGCAGATAACACACACTGCTCAAAAAGTAGAATAAATCACAGAACAAGAGATGTAGAGTTTAGAAGTAGTTCTGGTGATCTCAGTGTAGCTCTTGACTCCTTTGTATTCGATCAGAAGTGAGTTTGAGTCCTCTTCTTCGTTTCTGTTCTATAAACAGAGTATCGTATGCTCCAGGTTCACAGGTAGTGAGAATGTAGTCGATGATGTTCTTCAGGGTTCTTCGTGTATGCACATAACACTTCTCTGTGTTCTTGATGGAGCTCGTTTTTGTTTTTCTGGTATATTTTGTCCACGACGCACTTCTCTAGTTCGCATGCTCTGTGTATTCGTTGTATATGTGTGGGCAGCGTAGTCTTCTCGTATTTATCTCCCGACAGGGGACAGAAAAGATTTCTTTTCAGCAGGTACGAGGTACGGGTTCCTGACATCCGACAACCTTTATCAGATATTTGACAAATCATCAAAATGTATGATATGACCGTTAGATAAATTAAATAAATTAAATATAGGAAATGAAGAAGTAAAAACAGTGAGTCGAGAATGTATGTCACTGTTGACTTCAACTGTGGACTTCCAACTGTGGACTTCCAACTGTGGACTTCAACAAAGGGGCTTGCTGTCTGTAGGATTGCAATGGTAGCTTTTACTCCATGTAGCTGTAGCCTTTCTAACTGTAGACTTGTAACATCAAATTTGTAGAGCTGTAACCTTTGTCAACTGTAGACTTCGATCATCTGTAGACTTAGTAGACAGAAGCTGTCTAACAGTAACCTTGACTGTAGGCTTATGACTGTAGGCTTGTTCGACTGTGAACTTGTTCCAACTGTAGACTTGTTCGACTGTAACCTTGTTACTGTGAGTCTTCGACTGTAACCTTGTGACTGAGAGTCTTCGACTGTAACCTTGTGGTGACAGTTAACTGTATCTGTGACTTTGAAAATTAAACTCTGACTGGTAGCTAACAATACCAAACTTATGTAAATGCTAAAGTAAGCTGTTACAGTAAAGTTATGAGAGTAAGAATATGAACTGTTTAGAATAAAATACGTTTAAGCATAGAATAATAAGATTAGTGCAAAGGTTTAATACATCATAATTAATGTTTAAGCATGATTTGGGATTATCAAAACAGGTGATTCCAACAAATTTTATGTTTTATTTCATTTTTATTATTCATTCTAATTAATTTCAAAACATTTTTTATTTATTTATTAAAATGTTTATCTTTGTTTTTAATACATTGAGTGAATTCTGTTTATAACCACAAAAAATACAAGTGCATTGATTTTGGACAGAGGGGCTATGGTTACATTAAATAATCAATAATAAAAATTATAACATTATCTTTTTTATACAATAAATAATTTTTTTAAAAACATTTATGGTCATAAGGAATAATGAGAAATGTCATTTCATAGAGAAAGTAGTTTGTACCTACACATGATTTTCATCTAATGTTTTATAAATGATGGTAAATAAATAATGTAGATAAAGTTTTACATTCTTATAATCATTAATATATTACTACTTTTATATTTATTACATAGTTTCATCCTTATGACAATAATTTTATGTCCTAGATGAATAATGAATCACATCGACTCATGGAGGTGGTTATATATAAACATGCATAGACACAATTATCATTTTCAACTAATAGAGACGTAAGTAATTATAAGTTATATCATAATTAAAGAATGATTGTTTTGAAATTTCTACCCTCTATATATAAACTAAACACAAAATTATAATCATTCATGTGATAATGTTAAGAAAAAATAAACAAATTTCTTTGTGGGGGTGGATGTCCTCAAATACACATTAACAATGCATCCACACCCTATAGGAATAAAAAAAATTATGAATAGCTTTTTTACCCAAAAATAAAAATATTGTATAATATTGGTGATACTGATTTGAAAATATCATCTTTTTAATGAATAAATGAAGGAGGTGAAAGGATAAATAAAACTAAAATTATATAATTAGAGTTACAAAGCTTCTTCCAAAACCCACCATTGGATTATACCATCTTCCTTATACAATTGTTACTTGTGTATAACATAGCCTCAAGGTTGTGTGGAGGAAGGATTTTATGTGATTTATTATGGTATTACTCCAAATAATATTCTTAATTGGTGGGAATATTAGAGGACAATTAGGACCCTTTTATATGTGATTGGATTGGTACTATTGCATTTATTCAATGTTTTAAATTAAAATAAGGTCTTATTCATGGTCTAGTAGAAATATGCCACCAACAATTCATTTATAATATAAAAAAGTGTATAATTAATGTCAAGATAACCCATTTTTAAAAATTATGGACAATATTAGTGTTGTATATCATACTTAAAACCCATTTAAAATTAATTTTATTTTTGTCACGATATAAAAACATCTTACCCCAATAAAAAAATTATATAAAAAATGGGTCCTTATAAAAAATATATACATTTTTTCAAAAAAATTAATTCATTATATAATTTTAAAAATATAAATGTGCTATAAACTACTTCTCATTAAATTATGAAAAACTCCTGAAATGATTTTTATGAAAACACATAATTTAAGAATAAAACTAATATCACCTTGAAATCAAGTAAGAATTTTATTTTCAATTTTTTTCAAATAAATAAAAAATATTGTTTGTATGATTTTTGGTCATCCCAAATATTCTTCGAAGAATTTAACCATTCCAATAAATTTAACGACCCAAAAATAATTTTTAATTTAAATAAAATATATTTTTTATTGATAAATGTAAATCATGTGTTCCAAAATTCACAATGATGTTTTAATTTTTAATATGTATGTAACACTGTAAAATTATAGAGTATAAACATTATATTCAATAGCCCATATGACACACAACACCAAGGGCACAGGGGAATATAATATCTACAGATATTACAATATATTTATGATTTTAAATAAATTCAATGTATGGTATAGATTGAAATGAACACAATAGGGAATGAGCATGCATCGCAGAAAAAAAAGGACTCATTGTGGTATCATATGTTAAACACAAGACCAAGTTTTACTGAATAATAATATATTATTAAAATATAGATATTTAATATAATATGATTAAACTATGCTATTAAACTAGTATTTACGAATAGGACAAAATAAAATATGAAAATTTATGGTTTATATAAATATAAAATTAATATGTTGGTTATGAATTAATATGAATATCATTTAATAACCAATTTAATCTATTTGGAGTATTTAATTGAATTTTATTTTTATTCTAACAATTCTATTTTACCTTAAAAAGTAAAATTAGTTAAAATTAGAGAAGGTTATTAATATAATATATATGTATATATTATATTTTCAATGAAATATTTTTAATATTCATCTAATTGATGTGACTTGAATAAGGTAAGAATAACCCAAATATTTTTCATACAAATTAATAAATTTATAATGGCCATTTTACCACATATTAATGGAGAACCAATTTTAAATAATTTTTTTTGAACATTTTTAAAATTTATATTTTAAAAATAACATAATATATTAAATTAAAAGCTTAATATTATATTAGGTTGATTTTTTGGTATTTTTCTATGATGTTTTATTTTATTTAATGAATATTGAAAAAAATTAATTTTATATAAACATAATATTTCCTATAATTTATTTATAAGGATAAATTATATTTTTAATTAGTTTTAAAGAATAATGACAATAATTTTATATAAATTAATCCAAATTATGACTTTGGAATAATTTTTTCAGAGAAATTGAATATAAAAACATACCAATCTATTGAACATTTCTAATGTAAAAAACATATTTGAAGTCTCGTCTGTATGATTAATTTTAAATTAATTTCATCCACTTGTGTGTTTAGAATTTGGAAAATTTTATTCCATATTTTGAATCATAAAAATTTATAATACATAATAATATCAACATTATTTTTTGAACAAAATGGTTCATGATTGAAAATATAATTAACTACAATGATTGAGAAGAAAATTAGCATAACAATTGAATAAATAATAAACTTGAGGGCCAAAATGATCTATAAACATATCTAAAATAATTTTTATGGACATCTTTAGAACCTAGAATACATATTATCTATTCTGGATATTCTGGGATCCAATTACAATGGAAAAAATGTCAGTGTAATTATTTTTTTCTTCAAAATATAAGAGTCCCTCTCCTGATCAACAATAAAAAGGCATTCCCCTCTCCCACCTCCTGACACCCCTCTGGATAATTTGGAATAACCAATATATAACCATTTATCTCCTCAACGTCCTCCTACACAACTTATATTCTTTACCATGGGATTAAAATAATACATGGAATCCTTTTGGGGGAAAATTTACTCGAATAAGAGGTAACATCATTCCTAAATCACATTAGTTTTATTTCTTATTCCAATCATTAAATTAGCATTATTACATTTTTATATAAAAAACACATTATCATAAATATTATTAAATTTGTTTATGTTATGGGTTTGAACTGCACTTTTACACACATCCATCTTATGTGTAATGAATCTACAGTTTATGTGTTCGGCGAACTACCACCACTCGAAACCCTGATGGGTTTCTTTTCCATTAAAACATTTCATGGTTAGGAATATGATGGAAACACTATTTATATATTATAAATATAAAATATACTATTTCATATTATTATTTAATTTTTTATAACATATTCCATCAAACTTTCAATTTTTTGTAAATATCATAACATCTATTATGGAAGAATGGACTACCACCCCCTCAAATTTATGTGACTCGTTCACTCTATACATAGAGATTATAAATAATAGTTTTAATGAAAATATATAATATAAATCAAATATATTTTACAACAAGATTATAATATATATATATATATCATTTATTGTTCACTCATTTAATATGGAAAACAAATTAATGTATGGTTCTAGGGTCCGTACATCCTATAGTCTGAACGTATGATTCATTTAATTTCATATATCCAGTTTTAAGGGATTATTATAAATACATATATAATGAATATATATAACATTTAAATAATGTTTTAGATTATTTATTTGATTAATCCATGATCTAATTAATATATAGAACTATTATAATGTCCGAACACACATGTGAAACTAGGCAATTTATACCTGATAAAGTGGATATCATAAAAGAATCCTAAAAACACTGAATAATATATTATATGACATTAACATAAGATACCACATATATTATTATGGTTATATAATAATTTAGTAATAATTTTAAATCCAATTCACCAAAGGTAAAAAGATATTCACCCAAATAGAAAATACAAGGTAATGGTTTTTTATCTCACTTTTTTCATTTGTGAGATAAATGTCATATTCACCACTTATTTCTTTTGTGTGTCGTATCTAATGAACATTTTAATTTTCTATACTATATATTTTTTTACTATAATTGTATATAAATATTAAAAAAAAATTATTCATTGATTAGGCTTATGTTACAAATTTTTCAATGTGGTTTGAGACACATTGGAATGAATAATGATTATTTACCTCAAGAAACCTTTTGTTGATCTTTCAATGGAATTTTCATTGCATGTGGAATAATTTATTTTTGTGAACATGATTTTTAATATATGATGTAAATACCTTAAAATTGAAATATAATATCATTATTAATTCATTCTTCATGGCACTTTATGTTTTAGTTTGAATAATTTCATCTTACCATATTTACACTTAATGTTACCCAAGTGGAAATGAATTACATAACCTAATTAATATTCATTGGATGATATTAATTTCCCATTTTAGTTAATATATTATGATCATGTTTATAACGAAATAGAATATCTATTTATGTATTTACACTTCACATATTAGTATTTATATTTGATACACACAGTTAATTAATTGGTTGAGTCTCACATAGAGGTTATGGTATTTTTAATGGTTTAATTCACAATATCATTTTACTCATGTATTTTGTGCTTGAATTTCAATTTGAGAAATTTATTTTATCATAATTCAATAAACCATTTTATATTCTTCTCCACTAATTATTCATGGTATTTATCAAGTAATAGAACCATTTTACTACTCTATGTTACTCAAAATGTTCTAGAAAGTGTTTTTAAGGAAATGAGATTTATTTCTCTGTTTAACCAAATAACATGTTTTAAACTAAAAACATAGCTTCCAAAAATGTTTATCAAATATGTTTTTATCCTTTAAAAAATATATTATTAAATAAATTCTTATACGTTTTTCCATCAACCATAGTATTTAATAGATTAATTTTTTCAAATAAAGATCTTTTAAACCTTTATACCATGTAAAAGGAATTTTACTTTTACCTCATACATCATTTATGAATTCACCCACCATCATTTCATTAATGACTAAATTTAAGGTATAAATAGATAATTTTTAGACCAAGTTCTTTTGAAATTTTATTTTTAAATAGGTTGATTTTTTGAAGAATTTTTTAGAAGGAAATATTCCTTTAGAATGTTTTGTAAAGTATATTTTTATATTATATTCATTCATCAATGAAAAAACCCCATTATTTTACTCCACATGGGATATGTTGTACATATATAATACATATACTTATCATCGATGGTTTATGGTAACTTTTATCAAGGACAATATCGACATTCAATACAATGATTCCTATTAGTCCCCTTGAAATATTCAATTCCATATTATCAATTGATAATGAATTTACCCTAAATATTCATATCAATTATCAAGAATGTAAATATTTCCTAAACCATATACAATTTTTACATATGGTATTTACTGTAATAGTTATTTGATTACTAGGGGAAATATTCATAAACCAGTCTCCTCTTTACAATAGAGATGATTGATAAGTAATATAGTTTATTCAATTTGAGGAATTATTTAGACATGAAAGAAACGAGTTGAAATTGTTTATGGAAATATATATGAGTTCAGGACTAGTTATTGAATGCTTCATGATGGATTAGTAGTCTCATGATATCAAAATAGGTAAAAAATACATCACGTGTATTTATAAGTAGAATAGATGGGTTTCTACACATAGACATAAATCATCTTGTGAAATGTCTTGACAGTAGTGGTTTATGTGCTAGTTATATGTCGTTCAATAATTAAGCATTTAATTAATTTAAATTCTTTTATTATTTATCTATGGTATTTTTCCTTGACATATATTTGGATACATTTCTATATCATTTACTTAATTAAATTTAATGTGTTTCATTTATATTTCATCTCATAAATAATTTTCCTTATCTAGTCGTTTGAATGGAATGTGACTCTAGTTTTTACTGTTACATTTTATTATAAACTTCCATATCATTTTTTGGATTACATGGTATGTGTATTTAGTTATTTAGAACTCCATAATTGTAAATGTTGATGATTTATTTGTGCTTCCACTATACTTTAGCCTTACTGAGAAATTGATCCCCCGCTTAGTATTTTTTAATTCCCCATGATTCCATAATGTGTACAAAGAATGAAATTCAAGGATACTCAATATGGAATAAAGTTATTATTCTCAATTGGGAAAAAATTAGGCTCTAATTAATGTAATCATTTGAAATACAAGGCTCATTTATGTATCTAGTTCACCAAGACTAATAAATTGTTCAGTCCTTTAGGATGCAATTTTCTTGTATATTATGCCAAGGTAATTGTAGCATGACTCCAGTTACACGTTTACAGGGGTTGGGTTATAGGAGTTGTTATTAGAGATGTGTTCTTTTAAAACATGGAAAATTGATATTTGAAAACATATATTAGAGAATGTAAAGTTGATGTAGTCATTGAAGATATTTATATAATAACTTCCATGAATGTTGGTATATAGAATATTATGTGGTTATTCCAAGCATTATATACCTATCTGAATACTATAAGTGTTCATGGTTCTGGAACATATGTACATAGTGGTAACAATGTCTATAAGTTGAATCCGGACTAATTCTGTGTAACCTGGTGCATGAAAACATTCATTACTTCTTATTTGGTCTACCACTCCTGGGGGATACGCTTAGGATAATTCACGTTTTCTCTAAAAACTATTATTAAGTATTTTTATAGCTAATTTCAATGAATGGACTAGATTAAACAATACTCTATTGAAGTTTCTATGTTTAAATAATATAGATGATGTATTTATATATTTGGGTTATGTTGAAAACCATAGTTAAAATGATATTGTGGGATTAAAATTATTTCATGGATGTCCATCATATTTATTATTGAAATTATATTAATATTGTTTTTTAAATGGATAACCTATATTCTAGGAGACATCCCATCAAGTCTGAAAAGGCCGAGGGACTTCAACCCATGACTGCAGGAAATTAAGGGTTTCAGACCTACCACTGGCCTACACTATTCCAAGTTAGTATGTCATTCTTTTAGTTAAACATTTTGATAAATAGATATTATTGATGAACATTTAGTGTCACTTTTTAGGTTTATAGATTTATTTATTAACAATATTAACATTGGTGAATATTTAAAAATAATAATATGACCCGTTAATCTTTTATGGGCCTTTATATCCCATATAAAGTAATTTAGTACTTCAATGTACATTTTTTGATATCCATTTATTAAAATTTTGGATGAATTGGAAAATGATCAAATCATAACAAAGGGATGAAATTTGGTTAATATAATTTTATCATGTATGTATACTTCATTGTAATTTTATGTGGTAAAATAACTACTCAACATTATGAAAATTATTAAAAAAAATTCCCAAATATTGCAATTTTTTTAACCAATGGTGTAGTAAATCATCCTAGATTAATGGCTTTGAGGCCCTCATAATTTCATTGATCATTCAAATGACTGTGAATGAGATCCTATATACTTCTTTATTAATATTTACATTTTCCATCCATGTACATATCCGTAATTTCTACTAATGTTCTTCTAATTGGAGACATTGTTATATTTTAGTCATAGTGACCGCTGACTTACCATTCTATCTTTTCTAGATGATTTTTATAAAAACATTTCATGATGTGGGATTTAAAAATAGGAATATACAAAAATTAATTCCTAATTCCATGTTTAAATTTAGAGGACATAATTTAATTAAGGTGGGTAGATTGTTTTAATTCGAAATTATGAAGTAAGAATGTTATATTTGATAGCGTGTGTGACATGCAACACCAAACTTTTAATGGAATACAATAACCCAAGAATTTATAGTATATTTACTATTTTATATAACTTAAATATATGATATACATTTCAATTCATGTAATACAGAATTATCATATGTTTCACAAAAAAATACTTTCTTCGATATATTACTTTACATGAAAGACCATGTTTTACCAAACTACAATATCTTATTAAAATATTTTTTTAATATGATGAAAAATAAAAATAAATTAAATTAGAAGTTATGAAAAGTATTAAATAACATATTAAAATATATGGTCTACAAAAAAATGAATACATTTGTTACCAACTAATTAAAAATGAATATAAAAAGATATTTAATATAATAATAATATTTTTATAGAAAACTATTTTTATGATCTAAAAGAAGTTTTAACCAAATTAATTAAATTATTTATAATTAGTGAGTGGTATTAATGAAATATATAATATATATTAATACAAATATTTATTATATCATGCAATATATTTGATAACCATAACATAAATACAATCCTAATATTTGTCATAATAGTAAATATTGTTTTAATGGCACTTTTAACACCTTTTAATGGAGAAATAATTTGAAGAACAATTTTTAAAAGTTTAATAAACATTATTGGTCAAAATAAACAAAATATTTGAAATTAATACCTAAAAATTATCTTAGTGTGTGTTTTAAGTAATTCTCTATGAAGGTTCATTTTTTATTGAATTTAGATCAATTGTGAATTTAAATTCAAAAAATATTTTTCATCTATTTTATTCTAATATTAAATTATATTATTAATAGGTTTTAATGTTTATTTATATTATATTAATTCTAGTTAATCTTTTTTAGTTCATTGGGATATGTTTCACTTTTAATGTTTGTAAAACAATACCAATATTTTGAACTTTTTTACTTTAAACACAATCATTGAGGCACCTTCAGAAGAATTGAATTTAAATTAATTTATAAAAATATTATGATAATAATTTTCAAAAATGAATTCTATATTTTGAATAAATATTATTTATAATTTCTAAATAGTTCATAATAGGTTGTATCAATATGTTACTCAATTTTTTTAAAATTAATTACAACAGTTAAGATAAAAAATAACTTAACAAGGGACTAAACCATTAACATAATTCAAAATATTCCCTAGAAAATTGTTAAAAAATGGGATTTAATGACATATATAACCCCTATACTCCATTTTATTAACATGGTTCCATTATTTTAGCTACACGTAATGTTAAAAACATTATTGGAATTCCTTGTTCCAAAATTTCGAAGATTTCCACTCCTCTTCGCCATTAAAAAGGAACTCAAACCTCCCACTCCCTCACACCTATAAATCCACTTTGGATCAACCACTCTATACCAAAAATATCTCCTCAAAAACCCTCCCTTATTTATAGAAGCTTTACTTTGAGTAGAGAACCATTAATGGAATCTCTTTGGTTTAAAACAAAAGGATTTACCTGAATAAGAGGCAACATCCTCCCTCAATATCATTGTTTTTATTTATTTATACCTTATTTAAATTACCATTATTCCATGATTATATGAAAAAAAAATTATCCTTAATAATTTATTTAATTTTTATCTTAATTGTTTAACCTTCACTTACATACACATCAAATTAATGTGTAATGAAGCTACCTTTTAAGTGTATGGTGAACAACCACCATGCGAAACAACAATGGTTTGTTTTTTTATTTTTACAAAATTATTGTTGGGAATTATGATGGACACATTGTTTATATTTGATATATATTATATTTATTATGTATTTATTTTTCTATAATAATTTTAAAAAAATTACTTTATAAACTTCGT
The DNA here is from genome assembly GCA_963277665.1 of Viscum album. NCBI lineage: Eukaryota > Viridiplantae > Streptophyta > Magnoliopsida > Santalales > Viscaceae > Viscum > Viscum album. The sequence goes on from OY728131.1 coordinate 1,512,398,938, forward strand.
TTTAGGATAATACGATAACATCATTTGTGGAAATGTGGAATACTGGCTTTACAAAGCGATGCGACTAATTCACAATATACTTGGAATGTATAAAAGATGATTTCAATAAACCTATGTAATATATATTTCAACTCACCATCACCATATTACTTTATTTGGTTCCATTATTATTACATTGGAATTAGATACAATATATCGCATCCCAACGTACCGAATAATTTAGTAGTCTTGGTAAACTGCATAAATTTTTAAAAATTAAATTAAACATTAAGCATAAAATAAAAAATGTACTTTTTATGAGTAAAAATTTACTATCCTAGATTAACAATATGTATCAGTCATAATAAACTTTTTAGAAAACATGGGAAAGTAGGACATAATAAAGAGTGAACTTAAATGCCTAGGAAGGGTAAAATAAAGTAGAATCTCACTTGAATCAATGGTCATAATCAATATGGAATTAAATTAAATTAAATTTTATCACTAAAATATTTTCACATATTTTTTCATAGTGAAAATATCATGGTTAATAATAATTGAACATTGAAAGAACAGAATGCTTTAAATATTAGACGTCATGTATCTTGCACATGAACCACTACAGTTAAGACATTTCCCAATATAGATTAATCATTATCGGTAAAACCAAATTAATTCAGCCACATTATTCATCTCATGGGACTCCAAATAAATTTCAGTAATCTCCTACATATGGTCCCCACTCATTCTTATGGATGAAGTTTTCATTATATCTCAAATAATCAATTGAAAATGAAATGTTCAAATAAAAGTATTCCATACCACTATGGTACATTTAAATAGATTAAAGTTATTGAGATTCATGATATTATATATAAAATGATAGGGTTTCATAATCCATAATCATAGAAATTAGTGGTAAATTAGGGATATATCTCATAGATGTAAAAAAGTAAGATGAGCAAACCCTTACCACTTTATAATAAACTATTTAAAAGTATTTACACTTATAAAAGAAAATATCCTCTTTAAAAATAACAATGTAAAATTATAAATAAAGAATCAAAATAATATTAAATCATGGTGGTAAGAAATTCCATTAATGTTATATAAGATAAAAAGAAACATTCCTTGTAATTTTATAAGAAGAGTCATAAAGTTCATTATTTTTCAAAATGACAGGAAGAGTTCATTCCAAAAAAATTAAAATGAAAAAAATAATTAAATATGAATTTAAGAAAAAAATGGATAATAGTAAAAACATATTTGGAAAAAATGTTATAGAACAACAACATGTAATAAAAATATTACCCCGTGAAGACTTAAACAAAAACAATCATGAATAATGATGATATTATGAAATAAATTTATATTACATTACAATCAGTACAATAATATTTCAATGAAATAAAATAAATGTATATGGATATGAAAATTATATAATATTCAGGAAAATAATTATAAAATATATTAATTGAAAATAAATAATCCACATATACGAAATAGGTGTTGATCAAGCCTTATATCTTACATAAAATAAAAGTGAGACAATGTTCTATTACATTATGCTTATTCTAGAAGAACATTCATTAACATCCTTATTAATGCTTTTATTAGTGATACTAACATAGTAAAGAATTAAATTAAAATTTATGATATCATATATGTTCATATTATATTATCTTATTACACTTTTGTTGTCAATGATTCATTATTTTGACTATTTCTAGAGTAAATTTCCTAGTTTGTGGAAAAGATTTTACTTGATTCTATTAATTAGATCATGGATTCATTTTATACTATTAATTAGATACTGGTCTCTCAATTGAAACAAGGATAAAATATCTTTATAAAAATATTTCCTTTTAATGGGTAAAATTGAATTCGTTGTATTCTTATAACTATAAAATAAAATGGATAAATGAAAAAACATTTTATTAAATATACAATATATAATTTTGAAATTTTGAAATTAATATCCATTCCTACCAATTTAACATCTATTTAATAGTATAATTTTAAATATTAATATTAATATTATATTATCATTCATTTACACTACGTGTTCTTGAAATATAAGCTATCAAAAAAATTAATTTATTTAAGAAGACCCCTTTTGTTAAAAAATTCGGTGCAACATATATTACATAGGCATGATACTAAAATTTTAATAAACATATATATCATTTAATTATCATTAATTTAACGTGGAAATAAATGAATGTAGTATTCATGGGTACGTTGGACCAACCTTCTCCATGAATGGTGCATTTTATTTCCTATCAGAAAAAATTATACATTTTTATAAATACCAATATAAAGAGTATATATGATATTTACAACATGTTTTAAATTCTTGAGATGATGAAACCTTGACTTAATTAACAATAATAGCAAATAAAATGTCAAAGAAAACTTGAGAAATGCGGAAATTATCAATTGAAATAGTTGATATAATAAAAGTTTGTTAACAAATAGTAAAAATATATTATATGATGTTATTATATGATATCAAATATATTATTATTATAGAGACTTAATATTTTCATAAAAATACAATGGGATATTTTTAATTATTATTCATGAGCCAGGCGCTTAGAGGGCATACAAATCCAAAGCCTAGTGTGACCATAATTAATTTAATAAAAATATTACGTATTTTTATACCACGCTCATGTTAGAGACATGATATCTCCTAAACGGTTGATTGGATCAGAAATAAAAGACCATGGTCGGCCTTGAATGTAGTGTTTCCCTAGGAGAGACATAAAATGAGTCAGTGTGGGTCATTTAGACCCCTTTTTCATTGATTGTATATTAAATGGATTAATACATTATTTATTTATTCATTTAATGGATCAAACCCAAATAAAACTAATTACGGGGGCTCGAATGAGAAATATGAATCCATTGTTGAGTTTAGAACAAAGGTGTTACCCTAGACAGGGTATTACCTTTTGTCTGCGTCAGGACGTTGTCTCATGTTCCATTATGGTTGGTTAATTAAATAATTTAATAATCATTTGTTTAATTATTTGACTAATTTAGTTTTAATCTAATGAGAGGATATAAATTATTTTTTTATAGGGGTTGGCCTCATTATTCAATTTTACTAATAATGATAACTCCCTTCCTCTTATATCCTTTCCATTGATGAATGAATAATGAACAATGACAAAACTCTGATTCTAGATGGATAAAGAAGTGGCGAACGTAACAGATCATCCCCCTTCATCAACAAATGCTTCCTTCATCAATAGTGAACGATCCAATCCAGGTAGGATTGTCTTTAGTGTCTTACGCCACAGACTAAGTGTTTGAGCTTGTTGAATTTCATTTCATTAATTTTCATTCTTATTATTAAGCCATGCATGATCCCAAGTATCGATGCTTATATTTTTTATCAACTATTCTAACCCAGGTGCTCAATCTCGATCGCGGGACAACAATACTTGGCCTATGAATAAAACAATTGGATTTTGGTGACCTTTCCTCCTTTTTGATGGAATATTCTTTGAGGGGTACAATTTAATACCTGTTCAAAGAATTTCAGGTGACTCGATCACGATCAAGCGCTCAGATTCGGGGTAGATTTGGTAGAAAACAATGGAATCACAAGTGGAGACCAAGTATGCATATATATTGACTCGAGGATCATATAAATGCATCCATTTCAATGGTTTGAGTTAGAATGAAGGATTTGTGGATGAAAAAAGGGATGACATGTCCATGGGTGCATGTGAGGTGATTTAGAAGATGTCTAGTGTAGGCTGGTCGAGTGGGTGCGCAGCTAAGCAGTGATGTGGTCAGGCGCACTTTGGAGGGGTCATGGTAGAAAAGTGGAAACATCTAAGGCAAGTAGATACAACAGATGTAGGGCTGTTAAGATCATCCATATAATAAATCTGTTGTTGTAGGAGCAGGTGTCGCAGGGCATTCCAGTGAGGGCCTACAGAGCCAGAAGGAGGCTGGAGGTGGCAGGGTAGCGGCGTAAGCAGGGCATTCTGATGATGGTGTGTTGAGCCAGAAGTAGGCCGGAGGCAGCAATCGACTTATTGGTGGTGGCTAGGGGTGCAGGCATGGTAGCTGCATGAGGTATATGGTCATGTGGGGAAACCCTAGGGGAATGGTAACAGGAAAAAGAAAAATAAATAAAAGGAAAATATAATAATAATAATAATATTATTATTATTATTAAGTTTCTAAACAAATCCACATACCGATCTCGTGCGATGTTGGATCTACGATTCATTAGTGACTGCATAACCCCATCAATGATAAAATTATTTTAAGAACACTTTTGATAATTTCCTTCAACCTAATACCCAAGCCTATAAAGAACCTGTGAAATAATACATTTAATATTAGTATTAAATTCTTGACCTACCGTAACTCCTACGTGCGACATTTGTTTGACTTGTCATCAGCAGCGATGTAACTATATCATTATGGATCTCTATTCATCTTCAATGTTAAATATTAAATTTTGGTTCATTTTCAGGTCCACGAAACACCTCAATAATAATAATTTTCATGGAATATTGCATTAGTTGTAACTCTCCCATATGACATTGGATTGGTGATTCGTTAGCGGTGCTACATCACTGACATTGAGGATGACATTTCTGGAATAATTGCATATATTTAAACAAAAGATGAGGTACATACCACATGATGCTCAGTTCACATGCATTATAGTGTAATACAACTATTTCACCGAGTATATATTTTGGGAGAACGATTTTTTGATCCTGTGTGTTTTTCTATGTAGATCTCAAAATTGTGATCCACATATTTTCTTTCAGGACTATGGAATAGGAATCATTGGACATATTTCATGCATAATTCCTTGAAATGCAACATTTCTATCGGGGGTCTGATTAGGGAGAGTGAATAGTCTACCTCGCGTGTTTTCCCTCATGGTTCACAATGGAGTGATCTGTTTGGATGTGAAGAGCCTTATTTGTGATCTAATTAAATGTAGATGTATTACGATTATATGATTAGAGATAACATATAATGACTTCTATTTTATTCATCAATTCATTTCGGAGAGGTACCATCCAACATGGATTATTAGGGTTCCTCAATGATTTTATGAGAGGTACCATCCATTAGGGATTATCATAGTTCCTTGATACTTTTCTAAGAGGTATCATCCATCATCGATGATCAGATTCCCTTGATGCTTTTTCGAGAGGCACCTTCTATTAGGGATAGCCAGAGTAGATTCAGGCTTACCCTAAAGTTGGGTTGGGCAGTGGAGTTCTGCTATTGCAGTACCGGGCTTACCCTCTTTCTGGGCTAGGCCGCAGAGTTCCTCGACATTAGTATCGCACATACCGTACATCTTGAATGGGCATTGTTGTACCATAGTGGCAGTACTCGGCCTACCCTCGAGCTGGTCTTGGTAGTGGAATTCTTTGATAGAATCACTGGGCTTACCCTCCTGTTGGGCTAGGTAGTGGTGTTCTCTAATGATCATACTAATTTTACCCTCCAACGGGGCTAGGATGTGGTGTTCATTGATAACTACTAGAGCAAGACCCTCGTCTGTGAAACAATTTGAAAAGGACCAGTTTGTCTTACAAAAGTGCCCATGAGAAAGAGGGGTGCATTCCTCACCAAGATTCTTCATTCGGATGTGATCCAAAAACTATATAGGCGATTCAATTCTACCCAGATTAGACAGTATCAAGGTGCAGTGACTTTATATTATTTTACTTCTACTTCCTAGATAGTTGTGATAGGATATGAGACATTGTAGATGGTTTGTACCCTTGGACTAATGGCTACTCACCTTCTAGGGATGATCTATGAGATGAAGATCCCATCACTACCTCATTTTGGTTTCATTGAATGAGAATATCTATTATTGGGTTGATCTTCACTCAATTTATTGTACCTTGTTCCCATACTAGTTTTCTTCTATCACCTCTCTTACTAGTCTGGTCTTTATTACCTCTCTTACTACTTCCTCAATCCTTCTGGGCATCCAACTAAGTATTATTAAACTCACCCCTACCTGGGCTATGGCCTCAATTCGTCTTCCCTTGATGTAGAAAGACATTTTGAACGTGATATCATAGGATCTTAGAGATATGGGGTGCTTGGACCACGTCCGGTGTTTTTATTTTGGGATTCAAGGACAAGACTCTCCCAGTTGTTTTACTTATTCACTAGTTGTCGGGTTGTGGAACAACTCTTGTAGGGTGTGTATTTTCCCACTTTCGATTTTATCATTACTTTTCATATACATATAATTTTTAGAGGTTGATGCATATATGTTTCATTTAATTTTTATAGCAGTGTTGTATACTTCATTCTTTTTCTATGCAATTGTGCTTTGAGTGGGTTGAGTGTGTCTGTATAATTTCATATGTAACGGGTTCTCCTAGTTTTTTGTGCCTCTGTAAGAAGTCTCCAGCCCCTGGACAATGGAGGCGGGCTTTTGGTAGTTGCATATGGTACCCAAATACGGTTCTGGTCATGATAAATTGGTATTTGAGGGAGGTTTGAACCATGGGATGTTGTTCAAATTTTTCCCTAAAAGGGTCTTGGTTGGGTTTAGAGAAATAGTGTAAAAGTTTCTAGAGAGCATTTCTCAAGCTAGGGAGTCTAGTGTTGGCATGGGAAGCTGACACATCCATTCACTAGGTCCCTAATTACACACTTTTTGACATAGCACCCTGAGACACTTGTTGCTGGGAACAATGGTATATACATCAAATAGGATGGATTCCTTGACTTCCCTTATTAAGTTATCACCCCAATTCAATTGATATAAATATATTCTCAACTGAATGTCGTACTCCATAATAACATTCATGATTTCTCTCTAATGATTACTAGCCGGGATACTAGCTCAAGTTAAGTAATATAATTCTGGGAGAAACGAGGCCTTAGTTTAGGACACATCAAGTGTGCCCATTTCTCATGGTGGGAAGGTAGAGGCACTTGTACATTTTGAGAATCTGACAACCCAATCAAAATTGGTTGAGGTTGTTCACAAGTTGAGTGCACATTGTGTGTTTCTAGTGACAGAGACTACTGCGGTTCCATGGTGATCCAGACCCCCATATAGATATGTTTTGGATATAGTTGGTGGTTCACCTCTTCTGGCTTGTACGAACGCTGGTAGATCAGATGGTGGATTTGGTAGATGAACTTTTCCTTGAACATTTGGATGTTGGTAGAGCATGGTTACTCAAATATATGATGAGTTGGAACTATCATTTGAAATCTTTTAGTATCTGTTTTTTGTGAGTTCAACCCCACTTTCTTGTGCTCTGTTCCACTTTTGGAGATCCTCTAATTACGGTTGGGAGGGATGATTGGGACTGAATATGAAATTATATTCATAGACCATGTTCACTAATATCCATACATGATATATAATGGTTACTTAAGAGTACATATGTTAGATTAGGGGCTCCATAGAGAGATTCATACTATAATTGTACCCTTGTTCATCCCCACCTATTTTGGTGTGCTAGAGAAGGCATTGGTGGCAGAGAGCTTTTTGTCAAAGGAATTCCGTTCAACCTATTGTGGAAGTTAGCACAATAGGGACGAGACATCTACTATAACTAAAAAAACTTTACGAAAAGATCTTAACATATGAGTTTTTTTATGATCAGTCTTATGAACATGGTCATATAGGGCGTAGAAAACTCAAAAAAGTGGGGGAAGAGTCCCTTTTACTTGGTCACTCAAGGCGCTGTTGTGTAACAGATTCCATTAGCGGGATGTGCAGGAAGTTCCATGGTCATATTGTGCATGATGTTTTAGTGCAGTTAACTTCCCCATAGCTTCCCCTTATAGAGTAATATAAAAAAACTTTTCTTGATTCAGCCGTGTTGACTCCTTCACTTGTAGAGCACGTAAGGGAGTCTTGGTTGTGATACACCGACTATGATATATTACATGACCAGATACACTTGTGTGTTCCAACATATGGATATTCTGATGGAGGGAATCCCATGATTTTGTTATATGAGATAACCTTATGAGTATGGAACATCCATTTCGTTCACATGTCGTGACAGTACAAAAATTCCCTTGAGTTTTCATTAGAGATTGAGAGCTAAGTGCAGGCTCGGTATCCCAAGTGGTTTCCCTAGTTTTTAATTTCAAGGATGGAAAGCGTGAAGTAGGGAATAGTGCACTGACTTAGTTTTTTCATAAAAATACTTTATGATATTTTTAAATATTATTCAAAAGCCAAGTGCTGAGATGATATGCGATTCTGAGGCCTGGTGTGCCCAAAATTTAGTTTTAAAAATTAATATGTTTTTTTATAACATGCCCATGTCAGAAATGAGATATCTATTAATAGTAGATTAGATCAGAAATATGATACCATGATTGGGTTTGTAATGTGTTGTTTCACCTATGTGAGACATAAAATTAGTTGTCGTGAGATGTTCTATCCCCTTGCTTGATGATGGTGTGTTAAATGGATGAATTAAATTATTAATTTATTCATTTAATTGAACAAAACTGAATAACTCAAGGAATATATCTTGAATGAGAAATATAAGACAACCTTGAGTTCATAACATTGGTTTTACATTATAAAGGGTATACACTTTGTTGGAAACAAGAGTTCATCTTATGAGACATTGGGGATGATTAGTTAAATAATTAAATAATTGTTTATTTAATTATCTAATTATTTTTTTAACCTAATGAGATATTTTAAATTCATTGTATACAGGGTTTGGCCTCATAATTTAGTTTTTCCAATGACAACACCTCCCTTCCACTCCACTCCATCCTGTTGATGAATGATGTCAAAACTCAGATTTTCGATGGACCAAGATTCGGTGAACTCAATAGATCATCCTACTTTATTGACGAACGCATGCATCATCATTAGAGAATAATACAATCCATGTAGGACTCTTCTTTAGCACTTTACACCTAATACTAAAAGTATGAGAATGTTGAATTCTTTCTTCAATTTGTGTTCTTGTTTTCAAATCTTTCATGAGCCCAAGTATCGATGTTCATATTTTTTATCAATTATTCTATCCCCAGTTACCAATATTGATAGCTGGTCAAGAACACATGGATGAATGTGTTTTGAAATAATTTATTTTGGTTTCTTCCACAAATTTTTATTTTCATTTTCACCAAGGGGTCCCTTTGAATCCTTATTCAACAATTGTCGGGGGATCTGAGCATGATCAGAAGCCCGAATTTAGGATGGATTCACGAAACAACCTCAGAATCATGAGTGGAGACTGCCTATAAATAGATAGTAACCCGATAAATGAATATATACAGTTTTTCAATGATTCAAGTTATAATGAAGGCTTTGTGGATATCATAAGGGACAATGTGGACATGGGTGCATGTGAGGGGATTCAGAAAGTAGCTGGTGTAGGTGGGACCAGTGGGTGCATAGATGAGCAGTGATATGGTTAGGCGAGGTTATGTGAGGTCGCAGAAGCAGAGTGGTGATAGCTGAGGAATGTGGAAATTGTAGGAGTAGGATGTTAGGAGCAGCTATGTGAGGCATCCAGTGCTACAGGAGACAAAGCACTAGGATGTTCCGACTAGGGAATGCAGAGCTGGTAGGAGGCAGGAGGTGGCATGGCAGCAGAAAAAGCTGGGAATTTCGGCAAGTGTGTGCAGAGCCGATAGCATGCCCAAGGTAGCAGTCTACGAAATGGAGGTGGCTAGGGGGTGCAGGTGTGGTATCAGTAAGAGAAACATGGGTACACCAGGAAACACTATGAAAATGGTAACATGAAAAAATATTAATAAAAAGGAAAACAAAATAATAATGATAATCCTAATATTAATATTATTAAACTATTCCTTAAATCCAAGTACCTCTCTTGTGTTTTCTCAGGACCACAAAACACCTCAATAATATTAATTTTAGTATTCTTGTGGAATTTTTCATCAGTCATAACACACACTTAGACATTGGATTAGTGAGCCGTCCATGAAATCGTGACCCTGACATTGGGGTGAACATTTCAGGACTGATTGAATTCATTTAAACCATAGTTTTAGGTGGACCCCACTAATCCTAGTTCACAGGCATTACAGTGGACTTCAACATTTTCACCGGATTTCCATTTTGGGTGAACGAGTATTGGGTATCATGTGTTTTTCTAAGAGTATCACAGAAATGTGATTTAAATAATTTATTTTTAGATAGAGCCATGGGTTCCATGGGATATATTTCAAGAAGAATGTTGTGATGTGAAACATTTTCATCAGGGGTTTTATTGGGGCCAGTGAGTATTCTACCTCACGTGTTTTCCCTAAAGAATCACAATTGTGTGTTCTGTTTGGATATGATGAGCCTTATTCATGATCTAATTAAATTTGGACGCTTCAGGATGGTACATACATAGATGAGATTTGATGACTACAGTGTTGTTCATCAATGCTTTTCAGAGAGGAACCATCCATCAGGGGTGATTAGAGTTCCTCGATGATTTTCCAAGACATACCATCCATAAAGGATGTTAATGGTTACTCAATGCTTTTCTGAGAGGTACCATCCAGTAAGGATGGTCATAGTTTCTAGATTATTTTTTGAGAGTCACACTCTATTAGGGATGGCGAGAGAAGATTCAGAATTACCATCCTGCTGGGCTAGGTAGTGGCATACCCAGAAAGCAGTACCAGGCATACCCTCCTGGTGGGTTGGATAGTGGTGTTCCACGTCGGTAATACTGTGATTACCCTCCTGCTGGACTGGGCAGTGGTGTTCCCCGATGATAGTACTAGGATTACCCTCCAACATGCTTGGCCAATAGAATTCCCCAATCATAGTACTTAGCTTACCCTCTAGCTAGGCTTGGTAGTGGCATTTCCCAGTGACAGTATCGGGCTTACCTTCCAATAGGGCTAGGCAGTGGCGTTCCACTGCGATCGTGCCGAGTTAACCCTCCAATGAAGCTGGGAAGTTGTGTTTCTCAATGAATATAATATTAGGACCCTCATCTATGAACTGTATGGTTGTGGTGCATGATAAAAATACACTCTGGAGGGTCCCAGTTCCAAAAATCAAAGACACTTTGGCTGTTCAGGAGACCGGGGTGGAAAATCTCTCCCAGGGGTCGGCTAGGGAAAACACCACCACGACAATCCATCCGACCACTGACTATGTCCATAGTGGGTCAGGATGTTCCTTGCAGTCTGGGACAGGCCGCCCTCTATGTGGGCCGGGCCGGAAATGGGTCGGTTCGGGTTGACTTGAACGAGGTCGGGTCCGCCCATGCCGGGTTGAGCTGGGTTGGTCCGACCGGGTGGGACCGGACCCCTACCCAGCCAGACCTGGTTTCACCTTTTGGGTCATAACATCTGATAGAAGAATATATTTGACGAATTATCTATAGAACCAGAATTCTTGAATGGAGAAGGACTTTTTTGTATACTCCAATTTAGTTTTGGATAATGTTGGTGTATGGACGGGTATGATCAAACCCTGAATCCAACTGGGCCCTCAAAACTGAAACACTATTAACTTACAGACTAGATGTATGTTTGACGTGTTGTATATTGCATTAGGTCCCTTATGATGTGATGGACCGTTGCGATACTTCTTCATGGAACATTGCGGTGGTTGAGTTTTGACAAATGGCGTGATCAATTGGTCTTGAAAACGTGCTAATAGCGGGAATCCAGTGGCTGGTAGTAAGGCAGATGTTGGAGACACATCATATAGAGGTTAGTAGTGAGGGACCGTGTGTGGGATAATACCCAATTACCTTGTTTGGTTCATCTTATAGTGATCCTATGTGGGTCAATTCTCAATGATCAAGTGTGGGTCAACGCATAATGATCCTTTTTGGGTCAGATCATGTGTGGGTCATATCGAGGGTTAATACCTATCGATCCTGTGTGGGTCATTGTGGGGATAGTACCTATCGATCTTGTGTGGGTCTGACTCCGTATAATTAAAAGAAGTGTTTCCTGACAGAATAAGAAGATCTAGATTCATGATTAATTATATGTACTTCAATACATCACTAATACCTGGTGTGAGCTAAGTCTTTTCCTTTGTGGTATTCTTTCCTTCCCAGAACTGTTGAGTTTTTGGATAAAGATATGGGCCTTGTGTTTCCTCATGATTGAGATGGGTATACTCAACAACTTATGTTTATGTATGGGAATATACCTACGTAGGTTTGACTGTCATTTCCATACATTTTGGTCTATCCTTTATGGACAAGAGAGTTATTTGGGGGTCTCAGGGTCCCTACTGAGTATTTATATACTCACCCCTGCACTGGCTATTCTAGCACCATTCTATGACTTGTGAAGACGATGAACATCACTGACCATGGGCAAAGGTACCCGGACTAGAGGCTACTCAGAGGTGTACCATAGAGGAGGCATACCGCAGAGACAACCATTTGAGAGCCGTACCTACCCATCAGGTAGAATCCTTGATGGGTGTTCACAAAAGCTATTTTCAGGGATACTTATACTTTTCAGTTTTCTATTTCATTCTATTGGGCCTATATTCTGGCCCCCTTTACTTTCTGTACACACCGTATTTACTTTGTTTTTTTACTTTGTTCTTTTATCTTGCAGTATGCTTGGATTGTGTGATTTTATAGGTTATAACATCAATACCTTCACGTTTTAGGGAATATGACTTTCCAATGCTAGTCACATTCCCCTAGCCTATGAAAGGCGGGCTTGGGTAGTCACGGTACCAGCCCCGGGGGACAAGTCGTAACAAATTGGTATCATAGCAGTTCAGTTCTACTGAAGAACTAGAACTATAGTCTTTTCTATGTGGTAATAGTGTTACATTTTATGAGTGTGGTTTTCAGTTCCAGGGGTCCAGTGTCGGTGCAGAGACCGACATATCCGTACACAGGGACTATTACATATAATTTTTTACTCAATGCATGAAAACACTAATTGCATGTTTGTTATTGAAATGTTTTCTTTGTGAATTCTTTGTGTCATCTCATTGGGTATAACTTGTTGAATGTGGTGCACATGATTCATTTCAGGATTCCTCCAGGAAGACAATTATCCAAGGTTTCAGTTAGAGTATGTGATGACAGGTCATCGAGCAACGAGGCTTCGGTGCAGGTCCCCCATACGGCAGTTGTACCACCAAGAGGTATACCAGTAGCCCCACTACTTGTTGGGAAGAAGATGCCACCATCCCCATTAGAAGAGGGTGCACACTACTTGAGCGTGTTGCATGAGTTCTAGAACTAGAGGCCACTAAGGTTTTGGGGCAAGACGAACCCATATGTGTTTAGGGATTGGATGGAGGCTGTGGATAGAGTCTTTTGACTGGTAGGGACACCAGCTGATCTCACGGTGATCCTTGTCACCAGTATTCTTCCGGCGGCAGTGGGTAGATGGTGGAGCATAATGCTCTAGGTTCATGATGAGTTGACACTCATTAGGGTAGAATTCAGTTCCTTTTCAGGGCAATGTTCATCCCAAAAACATTACACTCAGTGCTTATACAGATGTTTCTCCACTTACAGTAGGGCAGCATGACCATGGATCAGTATTCAATAAGGTCCACCGACCTTTCATGCTACGCAATTGATATGGTGCCAGACCCTTTCTACAGGGCCTAGACCTTCGATCTGGGGCTCAGAAAAAATATTAGAGCTTCGATGGTTTCTTTTAGCATCCCGACGTTGGTGGGGGTGTTATATAGAGCACTCTTAGTGGAGAGATTCATTGCTTAGTAGTAACTTTCTACGAGACCCACCACTGGATGACATGTAGCAGAGCCATCCACAGTTTGTTGAAAACAAGTGACATATAGTTCCAAGGGATGGAAACCTATAGGTGGATGGCCACAAGATATAGCGTCAGTGGTGCAGGGCTCTAGAGATAGAGTAGGCTAGGAATGGGACAAACAATGTTACTCGTGTGGAGGGAAGGGTCACATGGCTCGTAACATCCCGAACCACCATACAGACGACCAGAAGATAGCTGAAGGACTCCTTGGATAGAGGCAAAGGTTAGATCATGGAGGTCCACTAGGAGGAAGAGGATTTGGTAGAGGAGTTGGATGTGAAAAATGTGGTGGACGATGATTTGAGATTCTACCACCACCACCACCAGGTGGTCCACCCTGACTACATAGAGCAGGTGGAAAGGGACAAGCTCAGCTTCAGGAAGGTGATATCTATGACCAGGACACTCTGGAGATGATACAAGTTATGATCTGTGTCTACTCCACACTTGTTTCAGTTTTAATAGACACCAGTTCTAGTCATTATTTTATTTCCAGGACCCTCCTTCGGATCTCGGGGATTCTGATGGAGTTGTTGGCTCGATCCTTATAGCTAGAGTCTCTTATGATAGATTATTCGATTATTACACACTGGTTATAATAGTGTGGGATTACTCTAGGAGGTGAGAGCATCAGCTGTGATCTTCTAGTAGCGGCGTCGAGGCCTTAATATGTCATCTTGGGTATGGATTGGTTATACATAGTTCATGCCTATATTGATTGTATTAGGCGCATAGTGTGGTGTGTCCATATTTAGGGGACCATGTTTACCTTCATCGATGAGAATGAAACCTTTGCAGCATATGATGGACTTACCCAAAAGAGGGTGACGTCGATCACACATCACTAGGCTAGCCATACCTTTGGGTCAGTTGATGTTGAGAGTCAAAGTTATCATGTAATGGTGGACTAGTATGATGATGTTTCTCCAGACGATGTTCTGGGTCTACCTCCTCACAGAGAGGTGGACTTTTACATATACTTGTACCCTAAAACGACATTGATATCTACACAAGTATATCGGATTGCTTCCACGGAGCTTTGGGAGCTGCGAGTATAACTGGAGGACTTGTAGAGAAAGGGGTTCATTAGGCCTTGGGTTTCTCCTTGAGCAGCCTCAATTTTGTTCTCTAAGAAGGCATATATGAGTTTGAAAATTTTTATAGACTATCGTCCCCTAAACCACGTGACCATGAAAAATAGTACCCAATAACAAGGATTGAAGAACTCTTTGACAATGAAAGGGAAACCCTTCTTGTGGTTAGAGAGATTCTAGCCGAGTTTACAGGAGCTAAGGCAGAGACTGACGAGTTCCCCCATCACGAGGCTACCATAAAAGGGTGTTTGGTACGTCTTCTACTTCGACGCATCAGCGACCAGACTGGGATGTGTCCTGATACATGAGTGAGTTGTGATCACGTATGTTTCTCAAAAACTGAGATTTCCTGAGAAAAACTATGCTACCCATGACCTGGAGTTAAAACTAGTTGTCTTCACAATGAAAATGTGTCGACAATACTTGATGGGCAAACGTTTTATAGTCTAATCTAATCACAAGAGTCTCAAGTATATCTTCTCTTGTAAGGACATGACCATAAGAAAATGATGTTGGCTTCAGTTCCTCTAGGAATATGACTTCAATAAAGTATATACTCCTAGGAAAGGGAACTTAGTAACAGATGCACTCAACAGGAGGTCTGGTATAAAGTTTCTAAGTGAAGGGATGAAGAAATTATCCGCTTTAGAGATATCCTATGTGGATCGATAAGGATAAGATTAACTTCAGTCTATGATAGTCCCTCCCCCACTCCTTTAGTGGGTCAGGGAGGTGCATCTTTGGAACACTAAATGCGAGGTACAATGTGTTCAGATATCCATAAGAAAAGCACCTGAAGGATTTTCTGAAGGTGGGGATCAGATGATCCTCTTCATAGGATGTACTATAGCACATGTGTTGAATTTGGAGGATGTTGTGATTGAGTTCCACACGTCCCCGCCAGTGGTACATCCATCGGTGGGGAAGATGGACTAGGACCACAAGAATCAGCACTTGTGGCTGGGAATGAAGAAATTATTGGCAGAGTTTGTCTCACGGTGCCTCACTTGTCAGTATGTTATGGCAGTGCATCAGGTTCTAGCAGGCTTAGTTCAGCCACTAGATGTGCCAAAGTGGAAGTGGGCTGAAATTTCCATGGACTTTGTGACCAGACTTCCATAAACATACAAGGGACATGAATATATCTGGATAATCATTGACCGACTCACAACATCAGCCCACTTCTAAACTATCAGATAACAGGGATCAGTAGAGAGCATGAGACACCTCTATGTGAAAGAGATTGTATGGATTCATGGAGTGAAATCTATGATTTTCTCTTATTGTGATACACATTTTGTTTATTGAATATGTAGGGGGTTGTATGAGGCTTTCGAGATGCACCTTTAATTGAGAACCTCCTTCCATCCTTAGACATATGGTAAGATATATTAGACCATTCAGACACATGAGGACATGATACATGCTTGCGTCCTTGATTTCAACCACATTTGGGAGGATCACTTGCCATTAGTGGAGTTTGAATACAACTACAAATATCACTCCACCATCAGTATGTCACCATTCGTGGCATTTTACGGTCGACCTTGTAGATCACCTATGTGCTAGAAAAACCTAGGGGAGTCAACACTCATGGGACTAGAGATGGCAAGGAATACAACAGAGAATGTAAAAATCATCAAGTAACAGAATAAGTCTTCACAGAGCAGGCATAAATATTATACTGATAGAGGATAGAGATCAATATAGTTTGATGATGGAAACTATGTCTTTCTATGTGTCTTACCTCGATGAGGTTTTTTGAGATTTGGCCAGGGTGACATGTTATCTGCATGGTTCATCAGACCCTTTCAGGACCACAGTAGAGTTGGTGAGGTGGATTACCTCTTAGATCTTTCACCTTAGTTGCACCAGGTGCACAACGCGTTTCATGTTCCCAGCTGGGGAGATACATGCATGAACCTTCACACATAATTGATTGGGGAGAGCTAGACATCGATGACGGGGTGACTTTTTTAGTGGTTCTAGTAGAAATTGAGGATCGATAGAAGCACATCGTTCGATACCTCTGTTGCGCATACACTTGAAGAACAAGAACCTATAGGAGAGCACGTGGGAGTGGGAGGTTCAGATTCATGTTCATTACCCCAAGTTGTTTCTCTAATCTGTGTTGTGGATTTCGAGGACGCAAAGCCCAGAAATGGGGAGAATGTAAGGACATGGAAATTTCTAGGTAATTTTTTTAATTATTTGGAAATATTACGAGTCTACAAAAATTAACGGCACGTGATAATGAGGACCGGGGATCCCTAAAATTAATTTTTAAACATTTTTAGGTTCGTTTAGTAAACTTGAGAGTGGGTTTTCTTAACATTTGAACCCATAAAAGGAATTGAATTCCAAGGACACATATTAACATGCAATGCTGATATTAAGTTAATGAGACCTTCACCTTGACCACAGTATGTCGAGGGTGGAAATTAGTTTTTGGACTTTTCATGGGTATGTTAAAATAATGAAAATAAAACTAAACATCATTATTTTATTTTTTAGTGTGAAACCTTCCATTTGAATTCAATGGTGGGGACCAACCAATATTGAAACCTCCCATTTGAATTTATTGGTGGGGACAACTCGAACCCTTGAAATCCCTCTTTATTGTGAGTTAACTCTTGGTTTATTCCCAAAATTAATTGTGCCAACTCTAGTTTAATTAATGTACCAACAATTAATTTAGTTAATTGACTTATTTTAATTAAAATTTTCTCCTCAACCATTACTGAAGATCATTGTAAAAGGTGATTTAGGAGAACAATATTCTTTGAAGAACATCCTCCCCAATGAGGATCATCTTCCGAAATCGACTCTTGATCATGGATCTGATGTGTCTTCGGGAGTGATGAAAGATGACATCCCATCCATTGCCTTCATCTTATTCCTCACGTCATCTCTAGTAAATAGGTTAGGGGTTTGTTTTTAATTTTATTGAATTTATTTTGATAATTCTTCGTACCAATATTCATAACGACGATGGAAAAACTAACATGGCCATCGTCCCACACATATACTTTGCGTCATATATTTTGTTCATAGTGTGTTTTTCATGTGTTCTTCATTGTTAAATATTTAATGACACTATAAACATGACATTTTGTTGAGTGTGACATATGGATGCAGATCCCTCGACATGAGGAATGAGAATATGCTAACGACCTAATTTTCAGGCTTGGAATGAAGTTGTGATGGCTCGCAGTAGAAGGCAGCGGCCGGCACCTAGCGGGCTGTGAGGAAGGAAGGGTGGAAAGCATTCGTGCCATTTCATGAGCAGGAGGTCGCGACCCATCAGCTACAATGCGGTATGGTGGAGGTCGGCATACAGCTGGCTATGTGGAATAATGGCAGCGCACGTCCACACCGTCGGTGGAACAGGAGGCCACAACGGAGGCCGAAGGGAGGACTACCATCGTCTGTCCACAGAGGACAGTGACATCATCATTCCAATGGGAGGAGGAGGACCGTCCAGCGAACCGGATTACCAAGGTTCTTGCACGAGACCCACTCCGACATGTCCCACTTAAAAAAACAAAACCCCACTTGGGATGTTTAGGTGACCTGGGAGGAACCTCCCTCCCCGGGGTTAGCTATGGCGGACCCCGCCACAGCAGTCCTCCTAAATACGGGCCACACCACTGAGCTGCACACAGCGGGCTATACTAGGCTGCCCCCTATGTGGGCCTATCTAGTCCATGTCCCAATGACCAGGTTGGATCAAACTCTGTATCATACTAGGCCCTTAGAACTGAAATGCTAAAAACATATACTCTCGACATCCATTAGACGTGTCGTCTTTTGTGTTAGGTCTTTATGACATGATAGACCATTGGGATACTTCCTCATGGAACATCATGGTGGTTGAGGTTCAACTGATGGCTTGAAGACTGGTTCTTCCAAGCATTCTAATTGCGGGAATCCAATGGATGGTAGTGAGGTTGAGGTTGGAGATAGATCATACGAAGGTTACTACCGAGTGATCCTGTGTGGGTCAGCACTCAGTGATCATATGTGGGTCAACACATATCGATCGTGTGTGGGTCAGATCCAATGTGGGTCTGTGCCCAATGATCCTATGATGGACAATGCATACTGATCCTGTGTGGGTCAGATAGTTTATAGGTCATTGCGGGGGTTTGTACCTATCGATCATGTGTGGGTCATTCCAGGGGTTAGTACTTATAGATCATTTGTGGGTCATAGACCATATAATAATAATCATTTCCTCTTGCCCGAATAAAATGATCTAACATCATGAATAATCATTTGTACTTCTATAATTCACTAATACCTAGTTTGAGCTAAGTCTTTACCTTTGTGGAACTATTTCCTTCATAGAATGGTTGAGTTTTTGGCTAAAGAGTTTGTCCTTGTGTTTCCTCATGATTAAGATTGGTATACTTGACAACTTAGGTATACGTATGGGAATATACATAAGTATGGTTGTCTTTTGTTTCCATGCTTTGTGGTTTAACCTTTTTCATTTTGAGAGAACTTTGGGAGTCTCAAGGACCCTATTGAAGATTGATATACTCACCCATGTAAGGGCTACACTCGCACTTTGTTGTGTCTTGTGCAGACGATAGACATCACTAACCAAGGACGAGGGTACTTAGACTGGAGGCTCCTCAGAGGTGGACCATATATGACATGTACAACAAAGGTGACCATTTTGGATTTTTACCTACCCTTCAGGTAGGATCCCTGACAGGTGTACATAAGATTTATTTTCAGTGCCACTTGTACTTTTCATTTTACTTGTACTTCTAGGTATGCTTGTATTCTATCCCCCTTTACTTTTTGTACACACCCTATTTACATTATAGTTTACTTTGTTCTTGTATCTTATTGTTTTCCTTATTTTTTTGAGTATTCATGTTATAATGGAAATGCCTTCCCATTTTATGGAATATGCCTTTCCACTGCTTGTTGCCAGTCCCTGGCCAATGGAAGGCGGTATTATAGTAGTCACAGCTTGGGCCCCGGGGGATGGGTTGTGACATAACCACATTACTTTCATCAATGCATGCTTTAAAATTTTAAAATGATAATTTTTAAATAGATTTTCTAATATATAATTTAAATGAAAATTATTTTTTAATTTTTTAAAGGGATATTTTCAACAAGAATATTTTTAAAAGATCATTTTTTTAGTTTCATTCATCGACATCAAAAAAAAATTATTTTACTCAACATGGGATATCATTTATTGATTATATCCTTATCATTTTACATTACATTTCCCATAAATATAAATTTCATTTTTCATGGATAATATTATAGCATAAACTGTATGCCAATTTTTCATATGTTGTTTACTTTGCCTTTTTTTTATTAATTGTAAAAATATTGATAATTATGTATCCTTTATTAAATATGGGTAATTGATTAGGCATATTGTTTTTTAGGTATGATAAATACTTGGGATATGAAATACATGTGTTGGGGGCCCTCGATGGAACGCACTACATGTTAGTGAGCTGTTAATTCTAGCCCCACATAGCCTCAAATGTATCAGGAGTAAAAATTCAGTTTGGAAAAAACCCTTTGAGTTTGTTTCTATATAAAATAGATGGTTTTATAACCATAAAAATAAACAATAATATAAAAGGTCATGATGGTAGTAGTTCATGTGTCAGATATATGACTTCTAAAAATTAAGCATTACCTTCCTTTAGATTCAATTATTATTAATCAATGAGATTTTTCATTGACAAATATGTGGATATATTTAATAATTAGTTCTTGGTTTAAATTTAATTTTTTCAGTTATTTTCCTTTCCATATTGATTTTTCCTTATATAATTATCTGAATGTTATGTTTTTCTAGTGTTTACATTTTTAGATTGTCTTTGCAATTCCTTCTCATTTATTTGAACACACGGTTTCTGTGTTCAAATATTTACCATTCTATATATATTAATCAAATTTATTCATTATTTCTTCCATTGTATTAAACCCTTAATGGGAATTTGATCTCATCCATATTATTTTTCCTTTCCCCCGGATTCCCATAACTGTAATAAGAAATATTTTCAAGGATTCTCTATAAGGAATAAATTTAATACCATCAAATGAGAAAAAAAATTATGTTGTAATTAGTGTATTCTTTTTCAACACAAGAATCATTTATGTATCAATTTTTCTCAATGCTACTGAATAGTTTGGTCCATTAGAATATGATTTACTGATATCTTATGCTAAGGTAATGGTATCAGAACAAATACACCAGTCTTAATGGGGTCGAGTAGTAATAATTTCTCTCCCTTAAGATATTTATATTTCAATAGAATTTTTCAAAATTTATTATTTTATTCCAATATCATATTAACTTCTGAAAAGTGATAATATTTGTAAATCTATATTTTTACCATTCACCCAAAAATAAATATTTCAATTAAAACCCAAAAAACTCATCCCAAATGTATTCTAACAATAATATTTCATAAATAATATCCATTTATTAATGAAACTATATAAATTATTGAGAAATTATTTATAACACCCTTCTATAAAATGAAATAAACCCAAGTATAAAGAAAATGTATATTCAATCATAAATTGATATTATTATAATTACTGGTTTAATAAACCTATTTAATAGAATTTCAATTCAATAAATTGGATATATAATATAAATATTTAATTAGAATAATTTATCAATAATGATAAATTTAATTTATTAATTTCATAATATATTACACAAATAAATATAACTTTATGAAAAATATGTCTTTATTCATTCACAATTATTTATCATCATTTCCATAATATTAATAATCAATGTATTATTGATTATTATTCTTATTACATAAATTATTTTATAATATGGTTATTCATATCCATACCCTAAAAAATTAATTCCTCATAATAATAATAATAATAATATATTAAAGTATATCTTGTTTCAATTAAGGTCGGTGTTCCATAAACCACATATTATCGAATATATTAATTAAATAAAATAAATTCCAAAATCATGGTGTGTTGCAATACACACCCATAAAATTTTTTCATCCTATAAATTTCTATGAGTTTACTATAAATAGATTTTATAATTTTTATTAATAATAATAAAATTCCATGGAGTAAATGATAGAAAAAAGGCCACGAAAAGAAAACAAAATATAAACACTAAAATAATTATATTGAAAATTCATATGATAAAAAATATAAAAAATTACCATTTGATATTATAATAAGAGAAATATTATTGTACTTATGAATATAACATTATGTTGTTCCCTCATATATATAACATTAGTGGAATGTGAAAATATGGGCATGGATTAGAAAAATAATGTTCAACAAATAATAGAGAGTGTTGTATAACATGATCATAATAATGTCAATGAATACAAAACCATATATCAAAAGTGGATAAAAAGTTCCTTTAAAATATATACACTATCATTTTATACATACTATTATATTATTTTGTGTATAATTATCCATTAAATACAAACCATTGATAAAATATTTTATTGTCATTGGATGAGATTGTACATTATATTGAAATCATTTAACAAAAATAAATCATATTTTTATTAATATCCATATGAATACCCTAACATCCAATGATATGAAAAAAATTCATATGTTAACCTTGGGAATATATAGACAAAAAGGGACGAACTAAAAAGCATTGTAAGTGAATAAACATGGAAGAAGAATAAAATATACCATACTATCATAAATAGTATGGAACATGAATAAATATGTAGATAATTATAAAGAAATACACAGAATCATATTATCATGGAAATGTTAGAATTTATCACAATACGAAACATGAAATAAGAATGAGTTACGGATAACTTCAATGAATGTATCACATGGTAGACAAAGTCCCATAATGGATTAGGTTTACTCACTAATCCCATAAATAACATTTCATGAGGAAAAACATTACCAAATTTAATGGAGCACTATCTGGGTGCACTAATCATAACATGTTCATCCATATCTGAGCCACATAAGAAATCATATATAAGTAAGAATCATAAGGGTTACCCATGGAAGGGTATGGGTTTTTTAATCATGTCATAAGCAAAAACCAAATAGAATATCATAATGGTATCCATTGAATAATAAGTTAAATCATTAATGTGCATTAATAAAAAAATATCTTGATCAATGTCTGACAACTTAAATGAAAACTAGAGTGAAAGTGGTTGGGTAAAATTAAAAATATTACAATAATGTTTGTATTTAGAGAAATGAATTACGTGTCTTAAAAAGAAAATAAATTTACAATTGTTTGTATAAAACGAGAAATGAACTAAAATATTTTTTTATGACAAAATGATTTATTTTAATAAATATTTCTTTCTTGAATTATTATCTGGATTGTAATACAAAAAGGGAAAAATATAGAGAAGATCCCTTTATTCAAGATTTTTTATCAAAATAATTGAGAAGTGAAGCATTTAAAACATTTAATTTCAAATAAATGAATGTTGTGTTGTGCTATATACATTTTTGTGGATCAAATAAATAGAATTTATGAATATTATACAAGATGAATTCATTAATAAATTAGGGTAAATATATAGAAGGCATAACTCAATGGAAAAAATGGAGGTTCAGAGAGATCACATAACTTATTTTTGAATGTGTTTTTCACTTCAACGTAATGTCATTTATAATGAAAATAGATTTATGAATTAAATAATTTAGAACCTATTCCAAAAATATTTTACTTATTATAATTTTATTATGTACATTTATGGACATTTTTAGGATTATAATGTTTAATTTCGTCGTTACGGGAGCGTTTATTTCATGGTTTCATGATCAATTCACACGTGTATAATTGTAGATGATCATTTGAAATAGGAGTAGTTATCTAGAAGTCAAATTATATGGTACTCATGAAATTAATTATTTTTAAATGGTCTCATATATCAATTTTTGTCAACAAGTATGGTTCATTTGATAAAAGATTAATGAAAAATGTTTAGTTTATTTATGTGATTTCATTGACGATCAAAAACAAGAATTCTATAATTTTATATGATTTATATATATATATATTAGTTACAGAACATAAAATAAGTTGTAATATATATACATATTTATATTAAAATTCCTTTTATCCTTAATAATGGTTTTATGATAGGATTTTAATGTCGTAATTGGAAACAAAAAATCCTTGTCCACAAAGGCAATGAATCAGTAAATTATAGGTGATGTTTTCATTTTTAAAATATATTTTTTAGTGAAGGGAACTTAATATATATACTCCACTAATACAAAAATAAATATAATATATATATATATATGATACTAGGGTTATAATAAACATTGGATATGGGTGAGGATATGGTAGAAGGAATAACGAATTTAAAAGTGAAATATGGTGGATTTTACCTCGTGACTTTGATATCTCTAAGAACCTAATTTTTGAATATGGAAATGCAGTTTTGGTGGGACGAGAAAAATGTGGACATGGGGAAGAGTATTTTAGAAATAATTGAGAAGAATATTGGAACGTAAAAAATCTTATAATGTGTGAGGATAAGTAGTGGTGAGCAGAGGTATGTATAAGGGGAAAAGTGGGGTGTTTTTTACTATGATAATCATTAGTTTATTATATTGGAACAAGACTATCAATAATATTTATTCTTGTCATAATATAATATAAATAGTGCATGTGATTTCAAACTAATATATTATTATATTATCCATGACTCAAGAATTCATGTATTTGGTTTTTAATGTTAAATACCATAAATTAGCATATTTTAATTTTCACAAAAAAATAAATTATTTTAGAAAAACCCTCAAAATTAAAATTATTTTTTTTCAAAATGTTAATTTCAGTAATATAATCCATTTTTATAAAATTAATTTAAAAAAATGAGAAATTTAATTTTTTTTAAAATTACCATTTATTAAAAAACACAAATTTTAATTTTATAATAAATTTTATGACCCTTTAAAAAATTATATGGGGTATCATAATATCATATTAACATTTAAATAAACATAATATTTAATTATAAACCAAATTTATGTAAAATAAATTTATTTTAAAGAATATTATTTAATAAAATAGTGTGATTAAAACATTTATTTATAATAAAATTACAAACGATTAATTTTTCACTTTTAAGTCATTTATTTAATTTTTACATAGACTAAATTTATAATATTTTCATTTTGAAAGATAATAAAAAATTATATTACATTTACATTGGAGTTTTTATTATTACAGTAGTGATATTACTATTTCTATTGGTCATATTACTATACCAATTTTCTGGTTATAATTCCAACATTTAGATTACAATTTCAACAATCATATTTTTAGCAGTCAAATGGGTTCACTACTTCCTACAAATTCCTATTATCACAATAATTTTTCATTAACATATATGTTATCCCATGTTAATTTATATTATCATCTTCAAAATGAATATTTTTTATTAATGTTATATTTTATTCTTATAGCTTCATTCGTGAGTGCATTCATTTTGGTGGATCAAGATTAACCAAATTATACTATTCATATATACTTACATTATAATTATTTTACATATATAATTTTTGGAATTATTATTTTTTATTTTATTTCTAATGTATCGCTCTTAATTTATGAGAACAATATTCTTTTTGGTTTCTCTATGTGATAATTGTGGATGTGTTAATTATAAGAAGGGTAATTCCATTGATAAAATTCAGGGATGATTCATGCTTCACCATCCTATAATTTCACCCTCAAAATTTTATATTACATACTATGTTGAGAATAAGTGAGGTTACATCTGCTTTATCACTTAATCTAGTTCACATGTCGCCTTTTCAAATTTATGGTTCCACCATAGTAATATTACCTACTGAGTAGTCTAGATTCATAGAACTTTATCTCTACGGTCTATGATTTTTTCCAGATGTTCCTCAAAAGAGATATCATTTTTTGGATATAACACTTATAAATTAATTAAATTTGATATATATTTAATTTAAAACCTCATGGATGATCTGTGTAATACATCAAATACTTGATACATGGTAGTTGAAGTGCAAGTTGATAGGCCACAACACCAGAATGATCAAGAATCTCTATAGTAATGATGTTCTTAAGACATAGAATTTTCTTTTTCCCAAATAACATGAATATCATCCATATTTATATATGTAGAAATACCTTCTCTCAATCGTAAAAATTAATTCCAAATCAATTATTAATTACATATCTCTTTTGGAGACATTGGGAAAACCTGATGTGTTGTTGAATGGGATTTACATTTTTGACATTCCTTTTAAAATTTCTGGTCCCAATAGATTACCCACACTAAATTAATCCTAGTATGTAGGTTTTTAATAGCTATTACCATAAAGGGATTCATAGGTGGCTATTTGGATACCTTAGTGGAAACTATTATTGTAAGAGATCTCGCCCAATGGAAGATGTTGGTCACATCCACCTTTAAAGTCCATCGAGATTTTACACAACATATCTTATAATGTTTTAATAGTGTACTTAGTCTATACATCATTCTTGGGGTGGTAATATGTATAGAAGTTTATCACAGTGATTAGAATATGTTTGATACTTTTATTGAACACGGAGGTAAATCAATGATCTCGATCAGATGCAAATGATAATAGTTCAATATGAAACCTTACCACTTCTAGTATGTATATCCATTCAAGTTGATCGAGTTAGAAGTCACCTCTAATTGAAATTAATTGAGATGTTATTATAATACATTAAAAAACATCCCATATAGAATTATGTCCTCTCAATGTATTTGTAAGTCCAGTGACAATGTCAATAGTAATATATTTCTATTTTCATGTATGAATGTGTCATAATTTCATCACCCTTTTAATTTTTTCCATTCCTCCTTCACTTTCTATTATACCACTAAAATTAACATATATTCACTGACCTTTATCCTCATATTTACCAACCAATATTTCTGTCATATATCTTGAAACATCTTCATCCCCTAGTTGGATCGAGAAGGTTGAGCTATCTAAATCATTCAAAATCAGCAACATTATCTCATAATTTTATAGTATAAATTTATGCCACCCAAATTTTATGAATCCTTCATTTCTAATTTTGAACTCTTAAGATTTACCATTTATGATATATTCCACAGTCATCATAATTTCAACATCACTTATTCATGAATCCTTTATATAATCAATAACGGATGATTGAGAAATAATTTGAGAATGTAACGATGATATTTATTCCATTATAATTCCCATGTTCATCATTTGAATTTTTTTGAATAGTGGATCCCTTTCAAATATAATTATTTATAATGTTGTAGGGTCCATTATAATTAGATCATTTTAAACTTTAATCACATTACTAGATGGTATAGGATTAAGCTGTCATAATCCTTGATGATAACTACCCATCTGCAAGAGTGAATATTAATATACTTATCTATGAATAAATATTTGAGTCTCCTATAATTAGTATCTATCCTGCACCTATCCACATATATATAATTCTTATCAATTTTCAATGGAAATATCGTAGCTTCCAACTCCAGATCATGTGTGGGATGGTTTCTATAATGAACATCAATCTTCCTTAAGTCATAGGGTTTCATTTTATTACTTTTCCTCATTACACATCCTAATATGATCATTAACATATCATTATATACCAAAAAGTGTTCTATACTTATTGGTAGTGTATGTACCGATGTAGTGTTAAGACACTCTCTCAAGTCATTACAGTATTCTTCACATTCTCTTTCCTAGAAAAACATTACACCATTTTAATTAATATTGGTTAGTGGGTTTTATAGTCATGATAATTTATTCAAAAATCATATATATTAACCATATAGACCATGTAAACATTGATTCTCTAATACATATGTTGGCTTATGACAGTCATTAATTTCATTTTACATAGAAGGGTTCACAAATATTCATTTCCTGGTTAGAAAAAACCCCAATAATGATACATCATCTTTCCAAAACTCACATTTAATATAATTTTACATATAGATTATCTATTAAAAATTTCATTATCATAGAATTTAAATTATCCCAATGATCCTTCTTTCCATTGTAGTAAATCAGAATATCATCTATAAATTCTTCCAAAATATTTTCAAAGTAATATGAAAATATTATATTCAATTGGTCTATGAATATTTATAGATAATTAGTGAGTCTAAAAATCATAAACATGAACTCATAATTTCCCAACCATGTTTTGAAAGATGATTTGGGGATACAATCTTTTTCACGATTAATTGGTGATATCCTAACTAAAGGTCCACCAATGAAAAATAATTTCTCATATATAGTTAATCAAACAAGTCATCTATTTGTGTAATAGAATACCATTTCTTTTTCATTATTTTTTATCTCATAGTAATTAATGAGTAAGTGCATTTATCTATCCACCATATTGAAAAAGATAACTAGTTCACCCCATTGGTGAAGTGCTCGGGCATATGAAACCCTAGTCTATATACAATTGTAACTAATTCATCAACTATTCTAAATCAATGGTGTCCATTATGAAATGATTATTGATTTGATCATAGATATATGTATATTTTCAACTAAGAACTTGGCCCCTCAGTTAAGATGATGTTCAATCAATTCACTAAGGAACACATCTGTGTAGTACCTCATAATGGGGAGGTCATCAATCATGATTGTATCCTTTTTCATGATAATTTGAGATATATTTGATTGTTCACAATGATATAATATCCATTATTGATAATAATATTCTAAATCATACCCACCCACCTCATTTTAATTATACACTATTTGAGGATTCCATTGAATGTGAAGAGTGATCTCGCTTTCCCTATAGTTGATGTTGGCATTATTTAAATATATACAATCCATTCCCAAAATTGATATAAAATGCACCAATGAATGTATGGTGATATTTTATAGAGGTTTAGTCCACATATATTGAATGTGTAGTAGTTATATAATTTGGATGAAATTATTTCCCCACACCTTGTTCCCACAGAATACCCAACATCTATATTTTGAGGTGGTGTCTGAATATTTCCACTAATCCTGAATAATCTGAAATAATGAATAGAATGAGAACAAATTATTACACTCCATATTAATGAAATAATAACTATCATTCTTTATTTTAAACATTTTATGTCTCCAAATTAGTTTTAGTGATATAATAATCCCATACATGCTTTATTAGAGGTTTTTTCCATTGATTGTCTCCAACAAGACTTGTCTTAAGGAATTGGATCACATAATTACTATGATCCATGTAGTTGAAGAACATTGTTTCAAGATGAGTATTTATGCAAACAATTCCTTTATTTATTTCAATTGGTTGGAACATTCATATCCCTTTATAAATATTTAGCACGATGACCCACATTTCATAATTTTAATCATATTCTGGTTCAATTTAGATAGTTCCTAGAATCCTTTCTCCCCCACTTTTGACACATAAGATATTGGGTTTTATTTCCTCTTTGCGAATTATCCATTGATCCTCCCATATTAAACTATATGTCCCTGTGTTTTATCATCAATCCCATGAGACCATTGAGAGTATCCAATCTCTATATCATCCTTATGAACACAACAAAAAAACACCCCATTACATTTAAAATCTAAGATCGACAAGTTTATTCATAAACTCTGATAAACTCTAATGAGGAAGTGACCCACCATTCATTCAGTGTTCATGAAAAAGTAATAGGTGTATCATGAAATAATAATTAAGGTTTCTTTATATTCCTCGATAAACTCATCTTTATTAGTGTCCACCCCTGATGAGATCCCCTATCAAAACAATAGACTTCCAACAAGACTTCAAAAACTTCTCAGCACTAGGGGATAGTGAATATGATTACAATGGAATTAATCCATCCTTATATGATGAGGGGACCATATTATCTAGTAAATTTAAGAGGCCCTTTTCTCATAATAGATTTGACTGCAATTTTCTATTTCTTCTAAAAAGGATTGTGTTGAACATGATTCAAAATATTATTTATAACATGATCCAATTTATCCAATAGACTATTGATGGGCTGAGCTCCCATTCTCATATTGGTTGGCATATCATTAAGGAATTCATCACTTTTCCTATAATATAATTTATTAATATTGGTATTTATTTTTGTATTCAGTTATTAAATAAATATATAAACTGAATTAGGGTGACTGAATACATATCTCTTTTGAATATAAAAAACAATGAATATTGAAGGATAAAAAAATTTAAATGTGTATCCTACTTGATGATTCCCTATATATCAATCTTTTATATCCATAGTGATAGAATTATACCTAGTTCTTTTAGGAAATGATTATATTCCTAATCACCAAAAATAAAAATACTAAAATCTAATAAATCTTATACCAACCCTATCCATTTACATGTATTGTTACATGGTTTTATGCATAATTTTCCATTAAATATAAATAATGGTTATAAAATTATAATGCCATTGGAATAATGGGTACATAAAAATGAAAACATGGAAATATAAAAAATATCACATTATTAATCTCTATATTGAGCTCCTAATATCCTATGAGATCCTAAAATTTTATAGGATAACATGGGGAATATATAGAAGAAAAGATATGAGCTAAAAAACCTATTAATGAAATAAACATGGACCATTATTCAGAAGGTGTAACATGATAACATAAAAGTCCTAGAACCTAGATAAACATTTAGAGTTATATGCTGCAAAACAGAAAAAAAAATAGTATCAATGTAATTTAGAATGTGGATGAAATACATGACATGACATCTGCACGAGTCTGGGCCAACTACAAAGGTGATATATAATGGTGGTAAATCCTCATAATGTATTATATTTACTCAAAATAAAATATTATCATAGTAATGTAGATTGTGGATGACATACATAACATGACATAGGCATAAGTCAGGGACAACTACCTAGGTGATACCTGATAGTGGAAAATCCTCGTAATGTATTAGATTTACTCTATAATCCCACACATAATGCCTCATAAGAAATATAAAATACCAAATGTATTAGAGAAAAATCAAGTCACACCCTTCATAAGATGTTATTCTATATGTGTGCCACATAAAAAAATCAATGATGAATAATCATAAGGGTTACCCATGGAATGCAACGGTATTCTAAGTTATTTCATTCGGAAAAAAATAATTGTGTATCATCATTTTATAAATGAAATAAGGGATTTAATCATTTCTGGAAATTCATAATGTAAAAAATGGATAAATCTTGAAAAATGATTACCAACTGAATTGAAAACTAAAATTAGAGTGGTTAGGTAATATGAGAAACATCTCACTTATGTGTGGTTTTAGAAACAGATAAAGTGTTTTTAGGTGAATAATGGGAGAATTATTTTTAAAAAAATAGAAATGAACTAGAAAAGTTTATCATGATTAAATCATTGATTTTAGAAAAATATTGGTTACTTAAAAAAGTTTATAGAGTATACTAGAAAATGGGTAATAATGTAACGACCCAGACATTCATTAATGGAAATCCCTCTTGATCTAATTAAATGTATCTTTATGTAATATGTTTATATAAAATGTAAAATTCATTGGTTTTATTATTTTGGATTTTAAAATACTATTAATAATTGTGACCATTTCTAAAAGATGCATTGAATAGTGATCACATTATTTGTATAAATATAGGGCTTTAACAAATCCAATTTACTTAGGAAAAGGAAGTGATGGCCTCATCTAGTAGACTTGCCCCATACGAAGCTGATTGTTTAGAGCTCGGAAAAGAGTTTGTGTCTTTGGGATTGGCTCTTGACCAAGCCCAAGCAGAGTTTGAATATGTTAAGATCGAGCAGGACCGCCTATGAGAGTAGTGGAAGTTGATATAGATTACCACCCGAGCAATGTTATCCAAGCCACCACAAGAGTCTGTCACCAACGCACACATTACACTTCAGTCTTATGCGGGTTTTATAAGGGGTTATGTAACAATCCCTTAGCACTGTGTTTATGTACACTATTTTTGTATATAATAATTAATATAATTTTCATTTATTATTGTTACCTTGTAAATAGTTTTTAAAGAAAAACTGATATTTTTAGTTAATATTCAACTAAGAAATCTATTTTGATGAATTAATGGATTTTTTAATTAAATAATATTTCAATAAAATATTATTATTTTTATTAAATCAATTTTTATTAAATATAAATGATCGTATAATATTATGAATGAAATTGTAATTTTTATTATGGTTTGAAAGCCATTTTTGTCAAAACCCATGAATTTTCGATAAGTCTTAGTTTCTATTTTAAAAATTAAAATTAATATATTTATAAAATTATTTATAAAAAAATAATTTTATTTTTGGAATTAGGATGTCAAAATTATCTAATGATGAATTTCTCATAATTTTCTAAGACAGTTAAATTTTTGGGTAAAAATTAAATACGGTTTAAATATATAATGTGTCTTATGACATCATAATGACCCAATAGTGATGTAATAAAATATATAAAATTTTTTTTTGGCCTATATATTATTTACCATAAAAATAATGTGATATTGGGAATGTTTAATTTATTTTACAAATCTTTAGTGGACCCTTCAAGAGTTATTAAACATTATGTCTTTTTAAATTGTTTTCATTGGGAGTGTGACTCACCTTCAGATAAACAACCCCATTATATTAGAAATTTTAGAATTTGGGCTTATAAAATATTATTTTCCACTCCCCTTTCGAATTAAACATGGGAAAACATCATGGTCTGATTTGTGGTTTTGATTATTTTAATGTGAGGTGTCCCAAACCTAAAAAATAAACAATTCCCTCTCCTTTCCTATATAATCCAACACAAGATCCTACTTCCTCTTCACTAAAATCCTTTATAGTTCGTCCATACTATTCCCTCCGCTCTATAGAATCCTCAAAAGGTGCTCCAAGCTCCCAAGAATCCTCTCTCGATCCTCTCTCAAGCCTTTGCATGCACACTTCCATGTAATGGTCTTTCCTCCTTTCTCATTTTTCTGTCCAATATTCATAAAATTTTTATAAACATTTAATTTAAATTATAAATGTTGGGGTATTGTCTTACCCTCCCCCATAATAACCTATTTATGTTTTAATTATGCTATATCACTTTCTCTCTCATTTAATTCCTCCCATGTACACCTGTTACTATGTCGAAATTCCAAAAGAAATTTCTCTCTCTTTATTACATTCAAGATATTATTTTGTATCATGAATCTAAATTCCATTAATTTTTTTTAAAATGTAACTATATGACCCCCTTACTTTCCATGTCATGAAAATATTATGAGACTCCCCTTTCTCTCTTATCAACCATTTTTATGAGTTCTAATGTCATGTCGTTATGCTGCCGAAATTGCACTACAGTTTTCCAAGCCAAAGACATTGTGTAGTGAATTACATGCCCATTTATATATCAAGGGTATTCAAATTTATTCACATTTACATATTTTTTAAAGAGTATCATGTATTTATTCCATATTATTTTATCAAGGAATAATTGATTGTGTGGAATGATTCAATGTTTAAGGATCCATGTGGCACACTTATGTATGAAATGAAATGTTTAAGAAGGGTGTGCCCTGATAGCACTCCAATGCATTGGGTAAATTATTGTATCATGGTAATTCATGTGAAATGGGTGTTTACTCATGCTAATTCATGTGGAAAGAGGGATTACTCATACTTCATGTGCAATGTGGGTTTACTCATGCTCTATGTGCAGCGACCCTTGGCTCATGCTAATTCCATGTTAAGTATTGTTTCCAAATTTCCCTGTTATGATTATCATGCTTTATCATGACATTATGTTTATGATTCTATTGTTCTATATTAATATTCCTATTGTATAACATGTATTTTAATCCTAATTATATTCCATTATTAATCCTCTACTAGGTTTTATAGATCACTATTTTTTTTTCATGTACTCAGTTTATCACATGCAATGATATGTACAAGGGAATGTAGTGGTAATGTAAAAGAATTTTTCAATAAAGATGTTGTATTTCATGTTTTAAATTGTTATGTAATGATCCTAAGCCGAAAATAAACTATTTATCTCAATCTTATATGTTTTATCAAGTGATTTTTATTTAATAAATTATGATTAATTGTGTAATACAATATCAGGGTTGTCATAGTTGGTATCAGAGGATAGGTTTAGTTATTTTAGAGATTAGGATTAGAAAACACTAGTAAATACATAGATACAAGACATAGTATAATAAAAACATCCCTATGTTTTTGTGAGTATTGAGTATGTGGTTTATCAAACAAATACATCCCTATCAGGATACGAGCAGGTAGAGGCGACTCTAGCATAGATGTATCCTAGGGGTAAAACCCGAAAAAAACCGGTTTGAGCTAGAATGAAAACGGGAACTAGTACATGAAAATGGGCCTTACTTCACTCTTTTTTATGAAACTCTTAGGGGATATGCATTGGTAAATTCACATGCTTAGTATGAACCATTATTAAAGGACAAAAAGTTCCCTAAGAATCTATTTTAGAAAGTAGATCATGGATAACATAGAATGAAGCCAATAAGTTCTAATGTTATGGAAATAAAATTTTTTCATAAGTCATCAGTTTTATCCTTGGATTACACTTTAGGTGTTACCCCTATCTTTCCTT
Organism: Viscum album; assembly: GCA_963277665.1. Classification (NCBI taxonomy): domain Eukaryota; kingdom Viridiplantae; phylum Streptophyta; class Magnoliopsida; order Santalales; family Viscaceae; genus Viscum; species Viscum album. The sequence continues at coordinate 1,512,433,402 of OY728131.1, forward strand.
TTATTCCATCCAATGTTCGGTATTTGGATGACTCAGGATAACAAGTGATGTGGAGATCAATGTGATGATTATACTAATGAGATTCCCAATCCAATGGGAGTGGGAGTCGCGATCATTTTCATAATTCTCTCTCATATAACTCATTATTTGTATAGAAAAATGGGTCAAGATGAATGTTCAAACCCCATAAGAAAGAAGAATTCCATATCGAGATCTTCATGAGACAAAGGACTTTTAATTTAATGGATCATCCGATCTCTAAATCTCTGAAAAATTGATCAAATCCATTGAAAAGTTCTTCTTCATCCTTCAATGTTCTGAGAAAGGGATGTTTTCCTGGATTATTATCATATGGAGGGTGAAACTGATCAATAGTGGATATTGAAAAAAAATCGAATACTGAGGAGGAGATCTTAGCTTTGGAATGTAAGGATTTCTGGAAGATGTTTTTCGATAAATATTTTCCACGCACCCTCCCTGTTAAGATGAAAAGGGACTTCCTTACCCTCAAGAAAAAAAGATGATGAATCAGTTGGATCATACGAGACAAAATTCACATGTCTTGCATGATATTCTTTCTTCATTGTCGTTACCCTTGAATTCAAAGTTGAAAACTTCTTTGGTGGGCTGAAAGCTGTCATGCGGAAAGCTCTGGCGATATGTGACTTCAACATATATGAAGAAATCTTCTAATGTTCCCTCATAGTCGAAATGGAATTAAATAATCTTAGGGGTATCATGGGGATAAGAAGAATAAGGTGGAATACAATTTGGTTGTCCAATGGAAAAATCCAATGGTACTAAGAAGTTCCAACACCCCACATGCCAAAAGTGTGAAAAAAATAACCCCGAAAATTGCCTGAAGGAGATGAAGAAATACTTTATGTGTGGAAGAGAAGGGCCCTAGACTATTTATTGTCAGCAAAAAAGACCTGCATCTATGACATAGGAGAGGAAAACTATGTTTGAACCTCAACGCATGGTTAATTGCCACAACTACAATGAACCAGGGAATCTTGAAAATCAGTTCCCTATGCCAAGGGTTTTCAGAGACAACCAACAACCTCCATGGTAGTAAGGGTATATTTTTCCATCACAACTACCTAAGTGAACGCTAACAAAGAAGTGGTGAAAATTATACTAGTTATTCATTCAATAATAGAAAATATACTTTTTGATTCAGGTTCTACGCAATATTTTATATCACAAAATCTTAGTAGAGAAATCCCAACACCACCACAAATCATGGAAGTGAAGATTTCAGTGAGTACATAATATGAGTAAATCATACCATCTAATGAATCTAACTCCTCTTATGTCATATTCTGTAGATAAAACATCATGGTGAACCTCATCATACTCCCTTTGGTGGAATTTGATGCGATTCTTCCTATGGATTGAATTTACTTATGTAGGGCCAACATAAACTGTCGGAAGAGGGAAATCACTCTTCATATGGATAATCATCCCTCGATTCTATAAAAGTGCAAGGAGGATGATGAATATTCTTTAGCTCCATCATCTAATGCATATATATTACTAACCTATGAGCATGGATATCTGGCTGAGATGATTGGGTCCAAGTAAGAAACCATCCTTGATGACATGCCTATTGTGAGCGAATTCTCTGAAGCGTTCCTGGTCTTCCTCCTAGAAGAGATGTTGAATTATCAGTTGATCTTATTCCTGGGGTGTTGCCATTATCCAGGACTGCATATAGAATGGCTATTGTGGAGCTTGACGAACTGAAGATACAACTACAGGTGAATCTGGATAAAGGGTTTATACAACCATGTGTTTCACCATGGGTGCACCAGTCCTCTTCAACATGAAGAAGTATGGGTCAATGCATCTTTCCATCGATTATCATGAGTTTAACAACATCAAGATAAAGAACAAGTATCCTCTCCCACATATTGATGACTTGTTTGATTAGCTATGTGGAGAAAAATACTTATCCAAGGAGGATTTGCGGTTGAGATATTATCAAGTGAGGATGATGAAAGAAGATATCCACAAGAATGCTTTTCTTACAAGATACAAGCACTATGAATTCATATTAATGCCTTTAGAATTCACTAATTCTCCTGAAATCATCATGGAATTGATGAATATTGTATTTAGAGATTACCTCGAAAAATTTGTGATAGTCTTTAGAGATGAAATTCATATATACTCAAAAACCAACGAGGATCATGAGGAGAATCTAAAAAATGTACTAGAGACCTTGCAGAAGGATAAGATCTATGAAAAGTATAGAAAGTGTGTGTTTTGGTTGAAGGAGGTCTCATTATAGGGCCAAATCATCACAAGAAACGACATATCTTTGGATACCTCCAAAACAGATGCAATTGAGGGATGGTCGAGGCCAACATCGTTAATGAATATCCATAGCTTCTTGGGGTTAGATGGATATTACTGACGATTTGTTAGAAATTTTTCAAGATTCTATGACCCTTTTACCAATATACCTCATAAGGTAGTAAAGTTTTCTTTGAGTGACGAATGTAGAGATAGCTTTATGGAGTTTAATAGAAGGCATATCACTGTGCTCGTTCTCACTTTTCCCACAAGTGGGGAACATTTTGTGATATTCAGTGATGCTTCGAAGAAGGTCCTTTGATGTTTTTTCATTCAAAATGACCAAGTCATTGCCTATGCTTCAACCCAATTGAATGTTCATGAAAAAAACTATCCAACACATGACCTCGAGTTGGATTCATTGACCTTCTCATTGAAAATTTGGCAGCATTATCTCTTTAGGAAGAAGTTTCAAACATATATGGACCACAAAAGCCTCAAGTTTATATTCAAACAGGAAGAGTTAAACAAGATCCAATGAAGATGGTTAGATCTGATCAAATACTATGATTTCTAAATACATTACCACCCAGGGAATGCGAACAAGGTGGCAGATGCCCTATGTAGAAAAGACCCAGCGATTCTATCATTGATGAGAAATGAAATGAATCGAATATTCTTAGATTTGATGTTGCTGAACATGTGAATCACAAAGAAGGGAACATCATCAATGCTTTTAGAAATTATATTCCCAATCTTCACTTTTGTAATGGATAAAAGAAGCTCAAAAGGATGATGTGGGAATTCAATAAAAAGTGGAAGCTAAGGGAAATGGGATATCCTTGGTGTTTAATGTTAATGAAGAAGGAATTGTGATATTTGGGAAAAGACTATGTGTTCCATCAAGTCTGGAGATGAAGAAAGAACATTGGGATGATGCACATAGTTCAAATTTATCTATTCACCTAAGAAACCCAATGATGTATCAAGATCTCCAAGAGAATTATAGGTGGGGTAATATGAAGAAGGAGATCGCTCAATATAAATCAAAGTGCTTGGTGTGTTAGCAAGTGACGTCAAATAGGAAGAAGTCTAAGGGGATGATGAAACTATTTCCCATACCAAAATATAAATGGGAGAAAATCACCATGTACTTTGTCACAAAACTTTTGAAGACATCCAAAGGAAACAATGAAATCTTGGTTTTTTGGATCGTCTTACAAAGGCTGCACAATTCATTTCTATTCGGGAGGATTTCTCATTAGATCAAATGGCACAAATATATATCAGCAAAGTGGGAAGGTTTCATGGAGTACCAATATCTATTGTGTCTGATTGAGATGTAAGAATCACCTCTATTTTTTGGATGTTTCTTCAAGTTTCTCTGAATACTGATCTGAACTTCAGTACGGTCTGTTATCCTCAAACTAATGGCCAATCCAAGTGAACTATCCTAACAATTGAGGAAATGTTGAGAGAGTGCCTAATATACTTAAAAAATAAGATGGTATCAACATATTACTCTAGATGAGTTTTCTTATAATAATTGTTTCCACTTAAGCATCTAAATGGAACCATATGAAGCCCTTTATGGGAAAAGGTGTAGATCACCAGTGTGCTGGGATGAGGTCTGTGAAAGTAAGCTATTTGGGACAGAAATGGTCGAAGAAATGGTGGAGAAGGTGAAAACCATTCAGTAGCATATCAAGGCAGCCCAGAGTCAACAGAAGAGTTATGCAGATTACCGTCAATGAGACATTGAGTTGAATGTTTGAGACGAGGTATTTAAATGCATATCTTTGTTGAAGGAGGTCATGAAATTTGGAAAGAAATAGAAGTTAAGTCCAAGGTACATCGGCCCCTTCGATATTCGTGGTCATGTTAGGGAAGTGGCTTATCAACTAGTACTTCCACCTACCATGGCCAATGTACCTAATGTCTTTCATGTATCCCTCTTAAGTAAGTACATACCAGACCCTTCACATGTACTCTCTTCAGAAGTTTTACAGTTAGAGGATCATCTTTCTTATGAGGAGAAACCTGTGAGGATCCTAGGTCATATAGAAAAATTTCTATGAAATAAAACAATTCCCCTCATCAAGATGTTGTGGAGAAACCTCAAGTTTGAATATGAGATGTGGGAATCAAATAAAATGATGAACCCGAGTTACCCACATCTGTTTTAGTGAGGGAAAAGGAAATTTCAAGGGTTAAATTTCTTATGTGGGGGTAGATTGTAACGACCCAGCCATTCATTAATGGAAATACCTCTTGATCTAATTAAATGTATATTTATGTAAAATGTTTGTATAAAATGTCATCTTTTTTGGTTTTATGTTTTTGGATTTAAAAATACTATTAATAATTTTTCTTGTTTCTAATATTGTTTTTGAACAGTGATCACATGATTAGTATAAATATAAGGCTTTAACAAATCCAATTTACTCTGAAAAAGGAAATGATGGCCTCATCCTGTAGATATACCCCATATGAAGACCATTTAGCAGAACTCAGAAAGGAGTTTGTGTCTTTGGGATTCTCTCTTGGCCAAGACCAATCTGAGCATGATTATGTTAATCTCGAGCAGGAACACCTATAGGATATGTGGAAGTTGATAGGGACTACCACCAGAGAAATGTTATCCGAGCCACCCCAAGAGTCTGTCACCATCGCACACCTTAATATTTTATCATAGGCAGGTGTTATAAGGGGTTATGTAACAAGACATTAGCATTATGGTTATGTACATTAAATTTGTATATAATAATGAATATACTTTAATTTTATTATTGTTACCTTGTAAATAGTTATTAAAGAACAAATAGTATGTTTAGTTATTGTTCAAATAAGAAATAAATTTTGATGAATTAATGGATTTTTGAATAAAATAAAATTTTAATAGAATATTATTATTGTTTATAAATTAATTTTTATTAAATATAAATGATCATATAATTTTATGAATAAAGATTTAATTTTTATTTAGGGTTGAGATCCATTTTCGTCAATACCCATGAATTTTTTATAAATGTTAGTATTTTATTAAATGTAAAAACTAAAATATTTAGAAAATTATGTAGATAAAATTAATATTATTTATGGATTAAATACATAGAAATTAACCAACAGTGATTTTTTCATAATTTTATGAGACAGTCAAATTTTTTGGTAAAAACTAAATACCGTTTTAATATATAATGTGTTTTATAACATCATAATGACCTAATAGTAATGTAATAAAATACAATAAACATTATGTTCGTCCAATATATGTTTTACAATTAAAATAATGTAATTTTGGGTTTTCTTGATTTATTTTATAAAGCTTTAGTGGACCCATCAAGACTTATTAAACATTTTGTCTTTTTTAATTGTTTTCCTTGGGAGTGTGACTCACCTCCACATAAAAAGCCCATTATATTAAGAAGTTCAGAATTCTTACTTATAAAATACTTTTTTCCACCCACATTTTGATAAAAATGTGGGCATAACCATGGGCTGGACCCACATTTTGATAAAACCATGGGCAAAACCATGGGCTGGTTTGAGGTTTTGATTAGTTTAATCTGTGGTTTCCCAAACCAAAATAATAAACAATTCCCTCTCATTTCCTATATGCACCCACCCAATATCCCACTTACTCCTCTCTAAAATACTAGGAAGTTCATCAATACTATTCCCTCCTCTCTCTAGAATCCTCCCAAGGTGCCCCAATTTCCCTGTAATCCTCTCTCAATCCCCTCTCAATCCTTTGGAAGCACACTTCCAAGTAAGGGTCTTTCTTCCTTTCTCATTTTTTATCCAATATTCTTTAAATTGATATTCCCTTTTAATTTCAATTATAAATATCGTGGTATAGTTTTAAACCTCCCCCATACTGACCTATTTATGTTTTAATGATGGGATACCCCTTTCTCTTTCATTAAATGGCTCCCATGTACACCTGTTACTATGCCAAAATTCTAAAAGGGTTTTCTCTTTCCTCAATTACATTAATGAAATTCTATTGTATCACAAATCTAAATTCGATTAAATTTTCTGGGATATGTATCTATATGAACCCATTACCGTACATGTCATTTACATATACTGATACACACCTTTCTATTTCATCATCCATTTTTATAATTTCTTATGTCATGACGTTATGTTGTTGAAATTGCACCGAGCTTTTCCAAGCCACAGTCATTGTGTAGGGAATACCATGCCCATTTCTCTCTCAAGGTTATTCACCATTATTCTCATTTACATATTGTTTAAAAAGCTCAATGTATATATTCCACATTTTTATATCATGGAATAATTTATTATGTTGAATTATTCAATGTTTTATGATCCATGTGGCACACTTATGCATGAAATGGAATTTTTAAGTAGGGTGCGCCCTGATGGCGCTCAAATGCATTGGTTAACATACTGTATCATGGTGCATCATGTGCAATGGGGTTTTACTCATTATAATTCATTTTAAATGAGGGTTTAATAATTCTTCATGTGAAATGAGGGTTTACTAATTCTCCAGGTGCAATGAGCCTTGGGTCATGCTAATTCAATGTTAAGTGTTGTTGCCACATTTCTATGTTACGATTATCATTCTTTATCATGCCATTATGTATATGCTTCTCTTCTTCCCTATTGAATTGTCTATTTTCTAACATGTATTGTACTCCCCACGTTATTCAATGATTAATCCCTTACTGGGCTTTATATATCCCACTTTTTTATGCATGTCCTCGGGTTTTCTCAAGCAATGCTAAGTACGAGGTAATGTAGTGGCCATGTAAAAGAAGTTTTCAATAAGGATGTTGTATTTCATGTTTAAAGTTGTTATGTAATGATCCTAAGACCCAAAGACACTATACCTCTCTATCTTCTATGTCGCATCAAGTGAAGTTTATGTAATAAATTATGTTTAATTGTGTAATAAAAGATCATGGTTGTCATAAATAAATGGAAAAGTTCCCCTTAATCAAGCCTTCTTATCAAGATGAATTTAGAAATAATCATTTTAAAACATGTAATTCCCTATCATGGAAATATTAATTGATCTATATATAATTTTAAAAAAAATAATAAAAATCTCAACTAAATACATTATAGGAATTATGAGATAATTTATGGGTAATTATAGAGAAATAATAACCCATAGGATAAAAGAAAGATTTGATAGATCCCTTACCTTCTGTAGAAATGTATTATTCAAATTCACATACTGTATTTTATAATAAAATTAGACTAATTAATTAATTAACTAAAATCCTATTCCATATAAATTTTAATAATTTGAATTTTTTTTGTTCCTTTATTGCTATTATTATGGGTTATAATGTTTAATATCATCATTTAGGAAGCACTCATTTTGTGGTTCCAAGATCGCTTCACATGTGTATAATTATTGAAGTTATTATAATATTGGAATTATTATATTGAAGTGAAATTTTAGGATATACATAAACATATAAAAGGATAAATGGTTTCATATATCATTTTATTTCATTAGGGGGTATGATTCTTCAGATAAAATATTAGTGAAAAACATTTACTTTATTTTGATAGTTTTTATGACCAGTGCGAATTAGTATCATTTTATTTGATATAATTATTATATATTAGTTCAAGAACATAAAATAATTTATAACATAAATATTTTAGTCTTATATATCCATAATAATTGTTTTATGACCATCCATGAATGTGATACTGGAAAACTAAAACTCATCACCCACGTAGGCCATGAACATATATATTACAGGCTATGTTTTCATTTTTACAATAAAAGTATGAGATAAGGTTTTTAATGATGGATATTACATTTAAAAAATAAAATTCATGTCTATATATGATCTTGGAGCTATTAGGTATTTTTGGATTAGGGGATAGGATAAGATGAATAAAGAAAAAATAAAAATAATGGAGGATTTTAACTCTGCGACGTCACATCCTTGAGAACAACATTACAGAAATAGGAACTGGTTTTTGGTGAGATTAGATATGCAATAAATTTTAGAATATGATTGGGGAGGTAATTGGGTGGAATATTTTTAATATCTAAATAATATAAGTTGGGTGGAGAAGGGGTGGTGAGTGGTGATATTTATATGGGGAAGATAGGGGTATTTTGTATTAGTATGTATATTATTTTATTATTTACTCTCAATATTATCCTTTTTATTGATTATTGAAACTATATTTATAAAATAGTGAATGTTAGTTTTATATAATGGTTTCATACATCTTCCATGATTAAAAAATTCATTTATTTTGTATATAACATTAACTACTTTATATTTACCATAGTTTAGTGTTCAAAAAAATAAATTATACTAGAAAAATCAGAAAATTCATAATCATAATTTATTATAGTACATATTTATAAATATTAATAAATTTTATGAAAGAAATTTTGTAAATATTATTTATTTATTTTTAAAATAAAATCATTATTTATTAAAACAATTACAATTTTAATATTCTATTCAATTATATAACCCTTTTAAAATCATTTTATGGTCTCAAAAAATTATATTATCCTCAAAATAAAACATAATTGTAATTTATAAATCCATTTAATGTAAACTAAAGATTTTTAGATCATTATTTATATTATAATAGAGCGCTTATAACATTTATGTTTTACAAAAATACAAACAATTAATTTATCCCTTTCCAAACATTTATTTACTTGAAGCATGATATGAATATATTATATTTTAATTTTTAGGATACATAAATATTATATAACATTTCAATAGGTTAGGATACTATTCCAATTTTCAGATTGCTATTCCTAATAGTCAAATTACTATTCCAATGGTCAGGTTACTATTCAAAAATTCAGATTACTATTACAAACATCATATTGATAATGGTCATATGGGTTCAATACATCTAATAAATAAATCTTATCCAAATAATTAATCATTCAATTCTATATTATATCAATGTTATTTAAATATTCATCTTGAAAATTAATATTTTCTTATTAACAATATGTTTTATTTCTAAAGCTTTGTTAATGAGTGCAATCATTTTTTTTGGACATAGAAGACCCAAATTATCTCGTTGGTATTCGCTTATTTTCTATATATAGTCCTTCTATAATATTTGGCATTCATATTTTTTTACTATAATATGATTCTATATTTATGAGAATAATTATTTTTTGGATTATCTATGTTATACTAGTGCATGGAATATTTATAAGAAATAAAATTAAAATAATATAATTTAGTTTGTTACAATAAATGAATCATAAATGATTGTAAATGAATAACATTTTTATTTGAATATCATTACACTATAGTAGAGGGAATCATTATCTATTTAGATTGGGTACAAGATAATATATACTAACATGATTTATTTCTATTTCATAAAAAAATTTCATCCTTTAGTTATACTTCTACCATTTTTCACATCTGTATCATCTATTACTACTTAATATGATTATTGAGGATTAAATTTTCATTCAGTAAACCCTAAAAAACATCTAATGGATCAAAATATCTTTATAAGGACAACAAGTTGTTCCTCATATATAATGATATTATCTATTGAAAAATGTTAAAATAAGATAAGATAATGTCCAATATATATAAAACATCATATGATGAAATATAACATTAATATTTAAGGCCTAAAAAATCACACCAAAAATTAAAATCTAATAATTATATAAATAAATTAAATTAATCCTCTTAAAAATATGTGTGACTAAGTTCCACGAAAAAAATATTAATGTTTAGATAACATATTCTTCCAAGAAGAAAAAAATTTTTATATCAATATAATATCATTCACTTCAATAGGAATATACCAAAATATTCAATACTATAATAAATAATCAAATATAACCATATTTATCCCAACATATTTATTTCAAAGGTAGTAAATTATTTTTAACATATTTTGAAAAATTAAAAAACCATTCATCATTAAATTAACTTTTCCTTACAACACTCATCAATCATAAAGGATATATATTTCTTAAATAATTATTAAAACACAATAGAAGCCTACCAATGTACTCTAATCACATAAAACCTCAAAATTGGTATCTATATCTTTAAATATGTTATTAGTTGTAGATTTATTTAACCATGATGTCATCAAAATACCTTGTAATATCCTTATATAAGTCATCATAAGCTCTATAGTTATCTAAACTATTCCACTAATTCCATCTTTAATAAATTATAGCATAAACGACCGATATTTAAATTATTTACACCAAGGATTTTACTTATATAAACATTAAGGATATTTTACGTTTAATTTTTTAGATAAATTGGAGGAAAATTTTATTACATAGTAAATATTAATATAGTGTGTCTATTTTCCCTACAACCCATTATTCAATATTTAACCACATGTTTCATTCAAAACATTACTTCGTCTCTTATCAAAACCAAAAATACCTGAATTATTGAACATGTTATGGATCCAATAAATTCATAGATCGATCGAAATAAAATTTAATACATTGGATGAATAAAATATTCACATTATAGAATTTTTTTAATCCAGCGAAAATAAGAAAACTCATGAAATCACCTCCCATTTCACATAAAACAATGATCCCATAAATAAAACATTTCAAAATGAGATAAATAAAAATTTCTTAAAATTGAACTTATGGAACACATTATAAAATATAATAATACAATTAAAGTATCATCAAGGCATTTATCTAAAAAAACTGTTCACTTTGAAATGTTTTCACTAATTCCTTACATGATTAAATCAAAATATTTGTTAAAATAAATTATCAATAATAAAATAGGTATCATAGAGAATTATATTTACAACCAAGGATTACTAGTTTCTAAGATATGTCAGAATAACTAAATACAAGTTAATTATATAGGAGTAACCAATAATATTACTTCCTTCATTTTGTTCAACTGAATATTATTCTTTATATAATGCATTGATGTGTTATTTAGGGCTCACCCATCACAATGAGATATATAGGGATCACCATTATTCAGGTATAACTAGAACAGTCTAAATCAAGATAAAAAATATTTATTTTAAATTTTATCATGAAAAACGTGGGAAAAACATTTTAACCCATATATAAAGAACATTTTAGTTTAAAAAAATCATAAGAAGATATACACTTTTCATCTATAAATTCAATAAAATGATAAATTCCAAAAAAAGTTAGTAATTTTTTATAATTTTTAAAAATAAGGTTAAATAATAATAGAATAGTTATATTTAATACTCACTATAACATCTTGGAATGGAGGTTTGGCCTCGTACAATATAAACATTTTTTTCTCCCTTTTTTAAAAGTTTAAAATACCACTACCATAAATCATTGGAAAGTGTCCATTTTTAATCCATTATATAGAAATTCTAAATTAGTTAAAAAAACATCTTTATCCACCAGAAATTTTTTTTATCTTTTAAAAGAACATGGATAATGAGTACAAAAAGTTTAATTCATTGATGAAAACATTTTAAAACGGTCCCTATTGCGACATTAGTAACTACTTAATGAAAAGAAAATTAAATGATAAACCATGATAAGAACCTATAACCCAATATAATTTCATTAAATGTATTAGTAAAGTTTCCCATATGGAATCATTTACACTACAAAAAATAAAACTTTTGGTGAATATGTAATGAGTATCAATGGATATAAATTGAGATGAAAAATACATTAACATAATTATCGCCTACATTAATATGGTTTTATCCCCATTAAAATACTATTATATATGTTTTATAATTTTTAAAGAAAAATTTCTACTTTTATGCATTTTTTATTAATTATTTTCATTCATTTATTTACATTTTTTGTATACAGAAATTTCCACCTAAAAATAATATTAATGTGATGACCATGGAAAATGTGTTAAAGTTCCATAAAATCTAAAATCTAAAAATTTTATAATATCTATATTAAAATATTAAAAAGAATTTTAAATCTATTAATATCTAAATGTTATATGAAATGAGCCATACTGTTTTATGGAGATGGTAATTTGTATATACACATGAACACCGTTTTTATTTTTCTAATGGATAGAATATAATTAAAATAGATAATAATTTTATTTTATTGATTTATAATAATGTCATTCATTCTAAATTTTTTCGCATGTTGTATCCTTAATAAATTCTTTTAATGGTTGAATGAAAAATGAATTCTATTTCTAGGGAGAACATGTGATACAAATTTTATGTATAAATGAATTTAATATTTCTCAATGGATATAAATGTAACAAGATATCTCATTTTACACCAATGATAAATGATTATTCCATGTTTTTTTTCTGGATTTATTTTCAAATATTTTTATTTTCAACACTGGCGAGTTGTTTTGTTGGCTTTTTTGTTTCCATTAATATGCTTGGATGAAGCATTATGGATTTTATTTTTACCGTGTAAATATATTCTGGAGTTTGTGATTTTTTCGATGAAGGGAACGGGGTAAAAATTTCATGATTAGGTGATGTTCTTGATAAAGATAATTTCGATGATTACCTGAATCAATTCTAGTGCATAGAATATATATTTTTATTATACAAATAGATAGATTAAATCTATCCAATGATATGGTAAATCCAAATAGGGAAACATCATGAAAACTTCATTAATAATATCAAACACCCTTAAGACCATAATATTTTAATTGAGAAATAAATCATTATGTGTTTGAGTGAATGTGGGAATATTTTGTTAGAAAATGGAGAAGAAAAATAATGTTAACAAAAATTAGAAGTTATCAGGATAATTTGTATTTGAGTCACTATAAGAAAATGTGGAAAAGTTAATATAATCATAAAAATGGAAAAATGGTATTGTAATGTTTCCAATTATTTCATAGAGGTTCGTGAAAACAAGGATTATATGTATTATAATTTAAATATGAAAATAGTAAGAAATTATATGGTGTTTTTATGTTTTGTGAAATATAGAGTCATGTAAAATTGAAATTTTTGTGCAACCCCATGAAATATAGATTGGATTTGTGACACATTAGTGAGTTTCATATTAAAAGGGACATCAAATTTGTTTATTTTTAGTGAATGAGTAACATTTAGTGTAAGGTGGTTGTCTTGAATTAATGTTGTGAAAAAGTCTCACAACATCTATTAATAAATCAGTACCCCACTCATTTGAGCTATATAGACTTATAGAATATCTGGTGGCTTTGAATCCGAAAATGGACATGTGAAGGTAATTATTATGTAAAGGATTAATTAATATAGTGTTTTCATAATGATAGGGATTGTGTGAGTTTGACCAAGTGTGTTTCCAAAATGCATTGACATGGACATGAGTTGTGGGAAATAACTTCTTATGTGATTAAATTATGTTAACATTAGTTTTATTAAGGAAATGGATTGTTTAAATATAGACCAAGTAAGATTCCTGAAATATTTAATCTATGATAAAAAATATGATATTTTAAAACTAGAATTGGTTTCCTAAAATGGAAGAGTTATTCAATAAGCCCAATATTGTGAGAGAAGATTATATTTTCACAAATATAAAAAATTTGTGAGAAAAATATAAGAGTTTTAAGAATTTTAGTATCTATAATCCTTATCATGTGACCACTTTAAAATGTTTTTATAATTAATTAAAAACATAAAAGAAAATTTATTTGTTCAATGAAGGCTATTTCGATCAAGAAAATGATGATGCTACAATGGAGATATTCACATATTGTTGTGAAAGAATATTGTGCAGATCAATTTTCACTGATTAGTGAAAAGACCATTATATATTGAAATCAGGAATTGGAATTTGTGATAATTTGAATATTCTTCCAACACCTATCAACTATAGAAGATGTAGGAAAAATGTGATCTTGAAGACCTACCCTAGAGCAGTTAGAAAAGGAGACAGATGAAGGATGTGATCTATTTTTAGTAATGATACAAAACCAATATCTTATAAGTGGAATGACTCTAATAATAGAATTTTCCTATCCCAATTACACCCCTAATATTTTATTTATTGCTTTTTTCACATCATCACTATGTTGGAGTGTGCTACATAAACATAGATCAGTGAAGGTGAATGTTGTAAAATTCTAATATCATATATTCCTACTATAATTTCATTCAACAACATGAAAATTAATCTTTTTATATTGAATAATTATTGATCATATCTAAACTATTTTAAAAAAATAACACCAATTAATCAGATAATTGTTAAATGGATGAATAAAAATGTGTCCCCATAAATAAGTAAAGTCAATATTAGTTGTAAAAATAAGATAATTGAGGTTATGTGGGGTAAAAGTATTCTATAAGATCAAAAATTCAAGCTAAAAATGACTCTAATTGTGTATATTCTTGAATATACATTGATGTTCCATAAAATACAAGGATAATGATATATCATGTGATGTTCAACCTAATGAATATGATGACATGTCAAGAGATCTAAATGTGGAATTATTTCACTTATTAGAGGATCTCAATCAAGGGTTTAATGAAAGAATTGTAGAGCTGAGAGAGAAGAATGAATCTAACGGAATCCATGTTAAAGTGCTAAAAAATGATGTTATCAACTTGAAATCATCACTCAATGATTAACATAAATTTAAAAAAAAAATTGGGGAATACATATGTGGTAATGGGTACCTGTAATCCTACATCATCCATGGGTTTAAATATGGGAGGGAGATAATTTCTTAAATTTGGCGGTGACACAGGTTGGCAGTGAAACATGCATGATCCTGGCTTAGTGAAATAGGCAGTAGGATGTAGACCAATTATAGATGGCCTTTAGAATAGTTATTGGGCCTTTGGGCCATGTAATAGGCCTCATGATCATTGGACCTTAATTCCATGTATAGAATAAATAAGGCTTTATAGGTGAGGTATCCATTGTGGGGGGGTCTATATCTAGATTTTCTAGACTTTTTAGGTGGTGTGTGTGTTAGTTTAATGTAATTATACCCCAAATTCCATATATATATATATATATATTTCCAAAAATATAGTGGGGAACAATAACTCCTAGTACTAAGAATTTGTGGATATTTCTTCCTAAGTGAATATATAAAAACATTGTTCTAAATAGAAGAATCTTGACTCAATGGAGGTTCAAAATTTTACGGCAATGTAGAATTACTTGTGTGCACATACTGAAGAGTTTAATGTGAATAATTAAATAATGAAATGGGTGAAGGGGTTTTGGAATGAAAAAATTTTGATGATTAGAGGAAATACAAACAAATATTGTATCTTACATGAATAACATACTCATGAATTGGAAATGTAAATCTCCATAGTGAAGGATCAGAAATCGGGCACTATTCCTCTAAAAAAACAACTACAATAGAGGATAAAATATGTAATAGAATCAATCATTAACATTAATAATATTTCTTCTAAAATAAATTATATGGAGAGGAATATCAATGTTCTATATGTATGTATGAATAATTCAAACTTGAAAATGCATATTAGTCATATAGGAAAATCAACAACTAGAGTGTACAAACATGGAAGTCCAAAATCATTAATAATAGAGAAGTATCTTTCAAAACCTAAAATACTTGAATATTATAGGAAGGAAGAATCTTGTTACTACTGTTATTGAATCATGGTACATACCATCAGTGTTCACCATGAACCTTGCATTATAAAAGGTATAAGGAAATACCATTTAAAAATATCTCAACCGTGGTGAAACAAGATGATTATTGTTTTAAATGGATTTTTTATATGGTTTGACCATGATAATATGGATAAATAATAAGGAGAGTAAATAAATTCATAAGGATTTCCTTTATTTATAAAATAAAAATAATAATTTTTTCCTAGAATGAAATGTTTCAATATTAGAATTTTTTTAGTACTATATGGGAGATGAATATATATTAATTATAGGTTCATATGGATCCAATGTCAGTTTAGTTATGGAATAACTCCTAGAAATAAATATAACAAATCTGGTTGAAAATGCTGGAAGATGATCCATCTATGATATTGGTGGATATGAGTATAATTGAATCTGATCAATCTATGATAGTATAATGGTGGATAATAGTATAATAGAAATAAATATTGATTAATTAATGGTACATCTGGATCCAACATCAGTTTACTCCCAAAATAACTCCTTTAAAGAAATATAACAAATCTATTTGAAATTGATGTAAGCCAATCCATCTATGATAATGGTTTATTAGATTATAATAGATGGTCAAAAAAATATTAAACATTGATATATTTCTTCTTAAAGAGGAAATACATGAGGCAATATTGAGTGGGATAAAAAAAATATACAATAAATAATGAGAATAATAGGACTATTAATATTCATATGATATGTGGAAAATATTTTTAAGAGGTGTTCCTATAAGGCCCTAGCATAAATAATTAAATAATATTGATATAAGTCAATAATTTGAGTTTAATTTACATCGAGAATATTTTTCGGAATAGATATTTATAGAATTAGTTTATAATTTAGTCATAAAAATTGATTATTACAAGTAAACACTTCTACTCACTATCCATTTTTAATAAAACAAAACACTTTGAAATGAAATTTGACGTCGTTTCATGTTTTAACAGCATTAATTTTTCATGACCCCATCATTGACTCTATTATTCTTTATGTCATGAAAAAATTGTTTTAAAAACATTGGATGAGAATAAAAATCTCATTATGGGATACATAAATAATGAAAACGGTTAGTCTTCAAATAACATGAAAACCATGAATACGTTATTATAAAGTAATACTTTTTACCTTTAAGAAGGGGTAAATATACTTCACTGAATATAAGCTCATTTTTAAACCTTTTTCCCCTAAAATGTAACCACAAGCCCATATAAAGAAACAAATAACATTTAAAGGTATCATGGGACATAAACATACTTAAATAAAAAAACTATACTGTCGACTTCCACACATATCCCTAAATGAAATAGCCATACAGCTAACTTTCATATCTAATGCCTTAGAGGTAATAACATAACCACCCCTCTATGGTTTATCATGGAACCACTCATAATTTTGGTTATCAAATAACAACCCATCATTTTTTATCACGTAACCACCCATCAAATGTCTAATTACCATTATATAATCATAAGACATAAAATAAGGAAAATATCACCAGTTCACTAATAACATTTCATTTGGATTCACAAGAACTCATTTCAAGATATCAAAATATGAAATCCATTTCAAAGACCATTTTCAATATGAAAACACCCAAAATTTGTATAATGAATTTATTCTCCTTTTGAAAAAATGGGGGCTCATATAGGAATCCAAATATAAAATAATTATTACGACGGTGGAGAGGTTATCTTCGTCACATATGTTAAAAGCATTTCTTTTGACATTTAGTAAAACACTTTTTATGAAAAATATACCATTTTTATTAAGTTAGAAGTCAATGGGTGTTATTATAAACCATATAAAATAAGTTCATCTATAAATAACAATATTCCTCAATTGTTATCTTTTGATGAGACATGAGGATGAGCCCGTAAGGGGCTTTGCGCTCTAGGTTTATCCCCTTTTCCCCTTCTTCATCGTCTGTGGCGATCTTCTCTCATGCGTCATCGAGGGTTTGTTTTATAGAGGATTAGTTCGGCGTCGTGGGTTTGTGATCGGACGGAGTGGTTTCAGTTTGGCAGAGATTCGCGATCGGAAGGTGGGTTCACTTTGGCCGTGTTGGTCAGAAGGTGGTGCTTTCAGAACTGGTCCGGATCTGGTTTCAAACCTGATATGGTTGGATAGCGGTGCTTCAGGTGGTTTACTTCATCCTCATAGCGTTGTGGCATCGTAGGCGTGATGGAGTTCGATAATGGTCGGTGGCTTCGTTCTGGTCAAGATCCACAGATCTGGCTGGATCTGTGGGACACGTCGTCAATGGAATCCGTGGTGTGCGGAGGGCTCTTCTAGTAGTCGTTGCTAATCGAACGGGTGCAGAGGCGTTGCTCAGGAAGGATCTTCCAGAGGTCATTTCAGATCAAGCAGGTGTGGAGGCGCATCGCGGCAGTCGGCCGAAGGTGGCGGTGGGGGTTGAAGGTGTGTCTCCTGCTCAGGCAGTGGTGATGCTTCAGACGATGTATGAGGATCCTCCGGTCAGGATTGGCGGTGGTGATGATTCTATCGGACGGCAGCGGATCACGACGCGGCGGTTTCGATGACGTTGGTGGTCTCTCTGATCTACAGTTTTGGACCTGGTCTTTTGGGCCTTTGGGTTGTGCTTCCTCTTTTTTGGTGATTATTTTCACTTGTAATGGGTTTTCCTATTTGGATATTCTGTATTTTGATGCTTTGGGTGCGTGTCTCGGAATGGGCTTTATCCCTCTAGGCTTATGGCTTGTAATGGGTTTTCCCTTACCCAAGCCAAAAGGGATTACTATATTTTTTCTTTTTATTTAATAAAGGGGCCTGATCCCAAACCTTTCTGGTATTCCTCAATGAAAAGATATTGAGACGAAGTCCCTTACAAAGATAATTTTCATACTAAAATGGTTTGATTATTTTTATTCACTGTAAGTACACATAAAAAAGTATAAATACAAGATTGGATATCAAAATTCATTTCTCACATAATCCTAGAACGACATAATTATGAATTAGATAATCATCCTAAATAATGGAAAATTGGTTGAGAAGTTCCCTTACATTGAGTCTGTTTCGTCACGTTTGTTTCATGTTCTTCCTATTAAATGATTTAACTCCCTTTTATTTTACATAATGGAATTTCTTGAATTTCCTTCTTCCAAATATAAGGATTATAGGAGTAATATAGGGAAGTTTGGAGCTTATTTCGGTAGAGTTTGGATAAGATAAGGGGCATGAAAGGTGTGATTAAATGGGTATAGGTTATTCACTTTTATAAGAGGGAGGAGGGGCACTTTAGGAATGTATTGAAATGTTATTTTATTATAAATAGTATTTCTGTTTCAAATGGTCACCTAGTCATTTAATTCATTATTAAGATGCTTTTGGGTCAAAAAACTCTCATACAATGTGTTTTATACTAGTATAGGTCACAAATTTATCCTTATCTTTTATCATTAACCCTTAGTTAATTAATTTCACTACTACCATGTTTTCATGTATATTCATACTATATAGTTAATATAATAACTATAAAATTCCATTAGAAAATAATGTGGTTATCTAATGAAATTTTCAAAATTATCTAAGAAATTTGGATGAATATTATATTTTTGGGACTATTATATCATTTAATAAAATAGTATTTGTTTGAAAAACTCATTTATGTCAATTTCATAATATTCATATCATGAATTTTTTAAATATCAATTAAACCTTGATTATTTCGAACCAAATTCAATAATTCAAATAAAACAAGTCATATTCATCCTAAAATAAATTAATGGCATAAAATATTATAAAATCAAATTATTTTAATATTTATAATCTGATTTATTTAAATCATTCATTAATAAGGTAATCACTACATTATCATTTTGTCATAAATTTATTTATTTATATGATGCATAAAAATTATAAATAAAATACCATGAGGTAAGATAATTTTTTAACATTATAATTACTATTTATAATAAAACATATCACTAATAAAACCCCATATAAAAATTCTTTCACCAAAATACACATGTTTATTATAAAATTTTCATTACACTAAATTAATTCATATAAAATGTCATTTTCACATCCAAGTGGAACATGGTGTCCCAAAATATATTAAAGGACTCCCGTAGACTGAAATTTATCTTCCAATAGGATTAAGAAACAATCTAGGGTAGTTTAATAATATTAATTTGTTTTTCGTATTTACCTGATTTAACCTTTTACAATGGTAAATAAAATAATTACTAAAGTTAATCTTCATAATTTATAAAAATAAATGGTATATAAATACTCTATTTATACCTACTAATTAAAAATATGGAATCCATTTCTCTAAATTAAAAACACAAATGTTTCAAGAATTTATTTAAAATTAATGCCAGTTGTCAAAACCAAAAGAGCGTGTTATTAAGAAGTTAGAACTAGCAAAAGATTGACATGTGTTTATGTCCAATTTCAAAGTGAAATTACTTAAAATGAACAAAATTGTTTGAAATGATAAAAATATAATCCAATTACATATTAAAACCACTTTAAAGATCAATCTAACTATATAATTAAATTAGATAAAATTTTATTTTTTATATGAAATGCAGTATTTTTCACTATTAATTAAAAAATGAACATTATCAAAAAAATTACAAAAACATTATCCAATATATAAATTGAATTCATTATTCTATATAAGAAGTTTATTTTTTTATATAATATATAGAAGTTACAAAATATAAATTTAAAAAGATATTTCCTTCAAATGTTGATAAAACGACCATTAGAAAAATATTAGTGTATTTAATTCTTAAAATCAGAATCATTCTTATTTTACACCTCTAAAATTAATCGGATAAATGGAAAGTTATTTAACAGACATGTATAATCATATTGTAGTTAGTTCTATTCTGAACCTTTAGTACAATGGCTTGGTGTTAACTACCATTTTAAATAATTATATTATTATATTATTTTTTAGTATACCTCAATGTTGTGTGTAGCGTAAGGTTTCAAAGGAACCCATTATTGTTTTTTGAGTATTATATCTACAAAATAATCCATTTTAATAAAAAAATAAAAAAAATTATTAATACATATAAATATAAATAAAATTATTTATTCTATAAATACCTGGGTTTTTGCATCCTCCCCCCCCCCTTGGAAATTTTGTCCTCACAATTTTAAAAATGGTCCTAGAAACATCATTGAAAGTCCCACATCAGAAAAGGAGTCAATGAAAATATCACGTTAAAAGAAAGAAAGAGATGTTTAATGGTCTCTCATTATAACACATACTTGGATTATATATACGAAAACATGGATATGGAAGAAAAACTAACCATCACGTTCTGATGAAGAGTTATTGAAAACATGATCAGGAGTATGTTAAAAACTAGAAAACCATAAACATATGATGGTTCAAACGGTCCTAGATTCCCCATTTTAAAAATTAAACGAAGAAAATTCTTATTTTATGATCCATTTCATAAATTTTATTAAGTTATTTATGATATTGAGAAAGAAGATAAATAAAGATACTTTCATTTCAAGTATAATTTCTTCATTCAATAACTTTATACCATATACCCATATTTTCTCCAGAAAATGTGTATGCAAGAGGACATGGTCAAACATGAAGTTCTAGAATAAAATTAAATATAGTGAAACAATCCACAATATATGAATTATATATTGCCATGTATTTTAAAATTATCCAAAACAAAAATGGTTAGTACAACATCAGATAATCCCCAAAAGGATAATCCTTTATAAAAAGAAATACTACTCTAAATATCCAAAATTCCAAAAACAATACCGAATGTTCAACAAAGTCCATTCAATAAAAAATTGTCCTTAAATTTATTCAAAATAATCATTACTGAAATTGAAACCCAAAATATTGATGAATTTGATCACATAGTCTTCCATGATAAATCTTAACATTTATCTCTAAATAACATCGACTACTCTTAAAGTCTCATTCTGGAAAGTAATTAACAAAATCACATATTCACAAAGACAAGTTAATTATTTCTATAAATAAAATGAATCGCTCTAAGTCCACAATAAAAATATATATTCTTCCAAAATAAAATTCCACCAATACTCTTCAAATAAAAATCCCATATTTTTTTATTTTCCATAGGCATATAAATTTCCAAAAGGAGTGAACGTCATCTAAAATAACATTTATCACATAATCACAAAATCATTTTCCTGTAATATGGATATCCATTTCATAAAAAATTACTTCCCAAATAAAATTGTTATTTATCCATAAAATCATTTAACTAAAAATATTAAGTAATACTAACCAGGGACATCATGTAATTTTTTGGTAGGTGATAAATCCCAATCGCACATTTGGTTCTGGTTCGATTCCTGCAGCTTTGTTTAGCGTGAGGGGTTTTCACCTAACATTCATGTTGTAGTTTTTCAAAAACCATATAATTTTATATTATATGAAGAAATTGTGTAAATTCCTCAAAAATAACCATAACATAGTTTAACCTCCAATGCTAACTCACACCTCTCATTTTCATCCCAAAAACTAATAATGTTTAATTGCCTCAAATTCCAGGACCATAAAAACCCAAATAGTTATTTATAACTATATCCACAAAATAAAATATAAGTATTCCTCACAAATAATTTTAATTGAAATTTCCCAGGTTTACACATACTAGAGGAATATCATCCAAAGTTATCCCGTCCAAAAAAGAGCATTAATACTTTTAAACATTTCAACTCCCAAATTTCTTATATAACACTCGAATTTTTAAAATGTAGTCCTCCTAGTCATCCAAAATTATTCATGATCCCCTAATTTTTTTCAAATTATTCTAAAATAACTATTTTCTACAAAAAATATCATGAATATTTTCTTATGATTTCAATAATGTTAAATAATGAGATAAGAAATAATCCATACCTTTCATAGGTCATTGTCGGTTTCCCCATCTTCAATTGGATAAAATTCGGTAGTAGTAAACATATATTTTTATGGTTATACTAATATGATTATATAACCTTCTAAGTAGGATATCTATTTGAGTGAGGACTATGCACAACACATTTAGAACATTCAATTGATCCCTCAAATAGAACTTCCTTCACATTCCTAGAGTCAATTGAACACTAACTTTTGTAATGGAAGTTCATTGATTTATGACCTTCATTACAACATGTATTACATCTTCCTTTCCCTTTAATAATATTAATTTGTGTTTCTTTCCACATCTTTCACACATAGGATTTTGAATATACTTACCTCTATGATTATTACCTAAACATCCATAGGGATTTGTTTCCTGCATATATGATTCCATAGAATAATCACTGAGGTTCAAGTGGTCAATCATGACTCTAGAAAGTTGGTTTAGAATAACCACAAGAGTTTTCATTGTATCTCCCATTTCATTCGGTTTCTAACCATTGTGGTTATATAAAACATATCACTTATGATCAAATAATAGCATATTACTTAAATTTTTCTATACCTCCCTAAGATACCAAATATAAATCCCCAACCATAAACTTTAGTTAATCATGAGATATGTTGATAATTTGACAGTCATTCACATGAAAGATCTTTTCTGGTTTAGATTTAGATAATTAGGTCATAACATTTACAAAATAACTCAAATATTACAAGTATAAAACTATATTGTCTATCAATTTTTTGTAAAACAAAAACAATTTAAAACAAAATTTTTCATCAATTCATGTTTTAATAGAATAAATTTTCCTTGACTCCATCCATAAATCTATTCTTCATTATCTCCTGTAAAAACATTTCAAAAAAACGGGATGAGAATTAAAAGCTCATTAATGGATATATAAATAAAGAAAACACTTAGTCTTGGGATAACATGAAAACCATTAATACTTTATTATAACGTAATACTTTTAACCATTAAGAAGTGGGAAATATATTTCAAAATATATAAGCTCATTTTTTAACTAGTTTGTAACCAAAAAATTACCACCAGCCCCTTAAAAGAAACATATAACATATAAAGGTAACTTGGGAAATAAACATTCTTAAATGAAATAACCATATGACTAACTTCTACACATATTACTAAATGGAATAGTAATAGGGCCGACTTCAATACCCATTACATTGGATGTTATAACGCAACCACCCATCCTTGGTTTATCACATAATCTCCCATAATTTAGTTTATCACATAACCACCCATCATTGGTTTATCATGTAACCACCCATAAAATTTCCTTGTACAATTATATAATCGTAACAAAAAATTATTGAAAATATCATCATTTCACTAATAAGATTTCATATGAAATCACAAGAAAGAATTTCAAGATATGAAAATAATACATCCATTTCAAAAAACAGTTTCAATAAAGAAACACCCAAAAAGGGAATAAGTGATTTATTTTCCATTTATAAAAACTTTGGCTTTTAGAGGAATTGAAATATCAAATAATTATTATAGTGGCGGAGAGGTTTTTTTTCCACATACGTTACAAACATTCCTTTTGTCGTTCTGAATAATGCATCGTAGAAAAAATAATACTACTGAATAAAGTTAAAATTCAAAGGGTTTTACTATACAATGTTTCAAATGAGGTCGTTCATATACCATAATATGCCTCAATGAAAGGAGATTGAGATCAAGTCCCTTACAATTATAATTATGTTACTAAAATTGATCGATTATATGTATTCACTATAAGTACACATAAATCAGGAATAAATACAAGATAGGATATCAAAATTCATATCTCAAAAAATAATAACAATCCATAATGAAGAAGAATAAGATAAACCTTATGAATGGAAATTTGTTTAAGAATTTCCCTTGCCTTGAGTCTGGTTTGTCACATTTGATCCTTATTCTTCATCTTAAAACGATTAACTCCCTTTGATATAGGCGAAAAGGATTTCTTGAATTGCATTCTGCCTCATGTAATTCTTATAAGAGGAAGAGGGGATGTTTCGAGATAATTTTGGTAGAGGTTGGACAATCCTAGGTTCTTTATAGGTGCGATTAAATGGGTATAATTGATGCCATTTTATAAGATGGAGGAGGGTCACTTTAGGAAGGTATTGAAATATCAATTTATTATAAAAATATATTCGGTTTGAAATGGTCCCAAAATCAATTATTTCAATGATAAGATGATTCTGGGTTTCAAAAATCTCAATGATATTATTTTTAGACAAGTCCAGGTCACAAATTTTAACTTTTCTATCATTAACCCTTAGTTAACTAATTTTAATCTTACAATGTATTCTTGTATATTTGTTATATATTATTAATATAATTATTATAAATTACTAATAGATCCTAAAGTGGTTCATTAATGACATGTTAAACATTATCAATGTCATTTGGATGAATCTGATTTTTTCAAGACTATTATATCATTTAATAAAATAGTATTTTTTTAAAAATAATTTATGAAAATTTATATACTATTAATATCCTAAAAATTTAAAAAAAATCATTATTTCAAATATAAAAGGTCATAATAATCCCTAAAATTAGGGCATGGGATAATTAGTTTCAAAATAAAATTATTTTAATATTTATAATCTAATTTATTTAAATAATTCATTAATAAGGCAATCACTACTCCATCATTGTGTCATTACTAAATTTATTTGTTTGATGTATACAATTTATTAATAAAATCCCATCATTTATTATATTTTTATATCATTATAATGAATTTATTAGATGGAAATATCACATATATAACCCTATATAAATTTTTTACTAAAATATACATGTTTATGTTATATTTTTCACTTTTGATTAATTATTATAAAATGACATTTTTCACATCCATGTGGTTTCATGGGGTCCCAAAATGGTCCCAAGGATGGCCAGGGTCAGACATATATCATCTAATAGGATTTTTACATGTGTTTGAATAGCTTAATATTATTATAAGATTATTTTTTATACTTATTTACCAGATTAACCCTTTAACCATGGTAAATAAAATAATTAATGATGTTACTATTCATAATATCTAAAAATAAATGTTAACAATTTAAAGAAATTTAAACTCATGATTCCAAGTATGGAATCTATTTTTCAAAATATAAAACATATAAGTTGCAAAAATTTAATTTAAAATTAATTCTCTTTGTCAAAACCAAAATGTGTGTTTTTAAGAAATAAAAACTACCAAAAGATTGACAAGTGTTTATATCAAATTTCAAAGTGAAATTACATCTAATGACCAAGAAACAATTAAATGATAAAAATAAAATCCCATTTCACATTAAAAATATTAAAAAGTATAACTTAACTATATAAATAAATTAGTTGAAAATGAAGTTTTGACTTAAAATGTGGTATTTTCATTATACATTAAAAATAAACATTATCAGAAAATTACCAGAAATTTACCAAAAGTAAATTATGATATCTTGATTCTATATTATAAGATTATATTGTCAAATAGAACTTATAAATGTAAAAAACTAGATTTAAAAAATATTCTCCATCAAAAGGATGAAAAATGACCTTTAAAATTTTTTCTAGTATTTCATTCTAATAATGAAATTCATTCTTATTTAATGACTCTAAAATTAATCAGATAAATTTAATGACATTTAAAAAACATTTATCATCATATTGTTGTTATTTATATTCATTCCTACCTATACAACAGCTAGGTGTGACCTAGCATTTAAAATAGTAATATTATTTTCTTATTTCTCAACATAACTCAGAGTTGTGTGAAATGTGTGTTTTCAAAGAAAACCATTGTTGTGTGTTGAGTACACTATCAGATAAAGAAATCACATTAATGGAAAAATAATATCTTATTTATAAATATTAATATAAATGCGAAATGGGTTATTCTATAAATACCTAGGTCGTTACAGTTCCAAACCTAATGTAGATTAGGCGGTTCATTGTTAGATAATAAGGATATTTTGATACCTTTAACGTGAGAAAATATCCACTTAGGTGAAATAAATATACAAAATATGAATGGTATTGGTAAATATGATAAATCGGGTATTAATAATAAATCCAAAAGAAGAAAACGAGAAGAAGCATCCAATTAGATACATGTGAGAATATCCTTTTTTTGAAATAGTATATAAGGAATATTATTTTTTGAGATGGAATTTGAAGGAAAAAAATCACAAGAAATAAATTTATGTGCCAATAAAAATATCAGAATGAAAATTTGTGCAAGTGACACCACTCAAAGGAGATAGAATTGGAATGAACTGATGAATATTACCATAAATATTGTCTATAAAGAAAAAAAGGTTTATGCGTTAATTATATTCATTTAATCAAATAAGGAAAGTGAAAAAAGTGTGCTAGTGATGGTTTGGTCTACAAAGACATGCCTCATTCCTCATCTTGTAAATGTGTGAAAAATCATATCCCTGAATTTTTAATTTCTATTTACAAATATTTATCAATGTTAGGTTATATGTTTGATAAAATATATCAAGAATATTCTTAATTTTTTTATTGTTGTGTTATAACATGATCGATAGTTTTATATAATAAAAATTTGTACAAGTGGTAATTTTTTTGTATCTAAAATCACAATGAATCAGAATTGAAGAATAATATGGCTATTAATGAGGCATCAAAATGATTTGAATCCAGAGATGAATTTTTATATATGAATTGATTTAAAATTATTTCATGATCATTATTGAATTTATTTTATGGGAGACAATTTTATTTTACATCATATTTTAATGATATATAAATATAGGTGAAATAAAAAAAGAGATCTCATAATTTTTTTTGTAAAAAGTGATTCCATTTAACTATTCTCAAAATATCAGTGGCTATTAATGATAGAAAACATTCAAGATTATTCAAATATATATATATATATATATTTATTTATTTTAAATTTAGGGGGAGTATTTAAAGAAAAATTTGAATTATAAACCCCCCATGAAACTTGGAAATACACCTTTTCAATGAGTGAATAAATAATGTTCAAAAATAATAATTTTTTGATCCAAAATTTAAACATTTGATTGATTATTTTCACATTTTTTTCATTAAGTATGATTCTAATAATGGTATAACTCATCATGTTGGTATATATAATCTTCATTATCATTTATAACAATTGATATCGTATTGGTAGATGAAGTTGAAGTGGATATATAGATGTCTTCGTAAAATGAGACTGATGATCTATAGTTGCTTCAGATGTACACATATAAGTGAGTTTAATAGAAAATTATCATGAATTTAACATTGTATTTTTTCATAGACCATTTCTCGACTTAATTGGATTAGAGGATTGTGTGATGGATCTTTTTACGTTAAAAGTTATCCCAATACAAATAATGTTTAATGTTTCTATAGAATACAGTTGTTTTATAGCAGGAAACAAATCTCAAACTTATAGTCACATGTATAATAATGTTGTTGGGGAAGATGTTATTTATTTATCAAACGATTTGTCCAAAAATGTTTACGGGTTTTATAATATAGAAAGTCATTTATATAACTTTATTATATGCAATTACCTTGTTTAAAAAGGGGGTCATGTATAAATACACCTATGACGATCATTTACAATGGAGACATTGTTCACTTATATAATGCATGGACTAAATTGTATAGAATGAATAAGAGAATATGTTGTCTAACATAAAATAATAAGTGGATAATAATAAAATTTTAAAAGTGTTTACCATTTTCTAGTGGTATGTTTTTTCTTAGTAAACTATATCTTGTGTATATGCTAAAAATTAGACATTATATTTTAAATCAAACAGGGAAAATGACATAAAATTCCTAAGAATTTTCTACTAAAAGTATAAAATATCATAGATCAATGTTTTATTCCTACCCATACCTTTTATAAGGTAGTGGTATGTGATGAATATAAATATTATGATTCTTGATATGTTTATATAAATTTGATAAACTACGAAAGGAGAACATAATGAAAAAAAATTTATCATGAGGTTATAGATTGTGGTTCTTTTAGGTGCCTCTCATTATGAAGAGGATGATATTAATCTCCATTAATAATCATTTATATGTTTTTGAATTACTTTATTTTTTCTATGGAAAATTGATTTTCAAGTGTTATCTATAAATATATAGACAAAATATTGAAGAACATTTTTCTAAAAAATCCAAAGCGGGATATTTTTTGACATCAATGAGAATTAGGGGTTTCATGTGTTATGAATTGAAGTATTTTTCAACCTTTATCATTAATAATCCTAGTGTGTTGGAATGGTATATGTGGTGATTCCATTGAGATGGTGTTAGGGAAAATGTAGTATTTCGACTCACCACTTCAACATTTTCCAGAGATGATGATGTTCACAACGAATGGAATGGTGATATAGTTGTTTTCATAGATATTGTTATAAAAAAAGGAATGTGGAATATTATATAATGAAATATGTGTTAATGTAATGTATATTAAGATTTTACGAGGATACATGTTAATGTTATAAAATAAAAATATCAACCTAGATAGGGTAACATCATGTAATATTCTTAGACAAGTTTGTGTTTCTTAAGGATTATGATATATTTAGGTAATAATTAATCTAAGAGTGTTTGAGTTTGTGTAATTTTGTTCATATGAAAATATATATTATAAATAAGGCCAACACATATCATAAATCTTATTAATATAGTGTTTCTAAGAAACCTAATATTTTTAAATCTTATGATATTCATGAATGTATAAAAAAGTAATAAAAAATAATTTATTTGTGATACTTAACATTAGAGAGGATTCTAGGTTTTCTCTTTTAAATACAAAAAATAAATGGTTTCAAAGATGTTTTAAAATTTCAAGAAATAAATAGTTTCACAATAAATTTTTTTTTCTGTGAATAAAATAATTAAAATTGGTATTTTCATAATGGTAATGGTGTTCACACTAAATGTGATGAAAAGTTATTAATGTTAAACAATACTATGAAATTCTGAAAATGGAAGATAACACAAATAAAGTTGGGTAAAGGGTTAGTGATGTTTATAAATTGGCTATTAATCCTTAAATTACAACTGCATGACTTTTTGGAGATCTGAGGGAACTGAATTCTAATTAAGTTGGATAAATGTATATTTTTTTCAAAATAACAATACCAAAATGAGTTGGATGATGAAAGTAATTGTTTCAATTTAACGAAATTGAGTTTTTCAGATGCATTTCTACAGACATTAGTCATGTGAATCAGATATTATAACATCTATCACATTAAGGAATTAATTTTTTTTATAAAAACCAAGGAATATTTTTTAAATAATATAATTATGAAAAATATTGGTAGATTAGAGAAGAAATGAATGTTGGGGAAATGGTGGAGTTTTAAAAAAATGAATGTTTCATAAAAATGGATGATATTCACAAATGAGAAAAAGTTCACATAAATATGTAATATTTCACACATATGATATCGAGGAATTAACATAAAGGTACAATAGTATGGATTTATTGAATATCATTTAAAACCTTGAGAGTGGAAGAAATAATTCCTTGAAGACTTGTTTAGTAGTGAATATGAAGCTTCTATAATAATTATACTCACAATAAATGTGTAAAAGTGTAGTATGGAGATCAATGTTCAATAATCCATGAAATAAAACCATAATATTAGGATATTCTTTGTTCAATTTTACCATTATATTTTTATTCCCAATTTAGTGATCGAAGGGGGTGGAGGTGAAATGATCTCATAATGCCCTCCCTCTGTACAATGAGTAGAAGAAGTAGAAGAATGAAGTGACATTTTTCTGGCATTAAGGAAATTCCTTAATAATATTTGGGGTGTTACCCTAGAAATATTATTTACCTAAACTTTATCCAGAAATTAAATATTATTTTTTTAACATTGTAAAATAAACATAATATTGTTATGCGCTACGTGGATGTCGACCAGTCATAGTAAACTATTTAAAATTATTCTATCATTTTTCCATGAATTAATAATGTTTGGATGGGAAATAATTTGTTTATTTTGATTGAACAATCATTGATCATATATGAATATGGATTATATTATTACACCAAAAAATCATCTTATTATTAAACATGTAAAAATAAGAGTGACCCTAATAAAAAAATATTTAATTTTTTTTATGATAGTGTGATAATCAATGATACATGGGAAAATATGAATTAGTTTCATACACTGAATCACCCCCTCTTAGGGAATATCTCATGAATTTCCCATGTGAGTAGAACATATACAATATAATTTTTTCTGAAGATATAATTATGCAATTAATATCAGATATATATACATTATATCCATCATTTTTAATGGTCATGATAGAGGGTGATGGAAAATTAAACCCATCAATTTGTAGTGGTGGTAGTGAAATGGTCTACAAGAATAATGTTTTCGTTGCCCAAAACATGGAAAAAGAGATCAATAAGGGTATATACATAAACATAATGAAATTTTAGTATAATGGATATATTGATGTTATTATATCATCATGATTTATAATATTTGAATGAGGTAGAGGATGAAATAAAATGAAACTCATTGAATAAGTTTTATATCACTTCATTGGAAAACCACTAATTGATTACTCCTTAATCCCTCTAGGATGTACTTCTATTGAGTTGAGAAACAGTAGGTCACATGGAGTAAGGTTCAAAAGAGATCTAGGTAAGGGATGAATGAGATAAGTGGATCAATATGTGTTAATAATATAGAAGATGTGGTTCCCTTTTATATTTCAAGTGAGTGGAACTCTTATAATTATTCATCATTTTAAATTTATAAAACGTTTTATTCAGGTCATGTTGCATGATGTCTCCAAAAATAAAAATATATTATGTCATAGGGTCGAAATGAACTCGACCAAACCCTTTTAAACACGTCATGGAAAAATTTTAGTCCTTCTATCATAGTAAAAACGCCATTAAATTAAATTTAACCTTATCTGTGTTAACATAAATTTTTATCTTGATAACCTAATTGTATAGGAAAAATAAATAGTTCATTCTAAAAAAATATGGACATATTGATTTTAAATTTTGAATCCATTTTTTATTCAAAATCTACTAGTAGAAGAAATATCAATTAATACAATTACTCAGAATGAATATCATATATATTATTGGAAAATATCTAATTTAATCATGAAAATCCTTTCACCGTAAAATTATATAAGAAGTTCATTTTCAGTATTTTTTTGGTCAAATAACACAAAATCAAGGTTATAGATATTATTTAATGTTGTAAATTATTGGAAAATTACAACCATACCAATAAAATAATATTTACAATGATTAATTTTAATTTTTATAAAATATTATTTCTGTTCGTAGAATTCAATAATTGGTTCTCAATTTCAATAAAATGGCATAGAAAAAATTATTTAAAACTATTAACATATCATTAATTGATAAAATGGATTCACATTTTATTATGTTAGGATAACATCATAATAATTCCACAAAAATAAAATAATTTAAAATGTCAATGTTTTCTCTATTTATCCAAACATCAATATAATAAGTAAAATACTAAATATTTTTCCAAATCCTATTTTGACATGATGATTATTCAAAAAATAAACATTTTTAGTATCATATTTTTAATATTTACTTACAATAATTATAATATCCACATTCAAAACATTATTAAATACATTGAAAAATCTATATTTCATGCATAAAACAAATTTATTCCCATTTCATTTATAATAACCATAGATAAATGAGTTTTAATTAATTAAATTTGATATATAGAATATTAATTTTCTTAGAATAATTTATAAATATTAATTAATTTCATTTATCATTAAAAAATAAATTACAATAGAAAAGTAGTTCTATAAAAAATACTTTTTTCTAGTGATATTATTTTTTGATCATTTAAAACAAATTAGTAATCAATTTATGGTATTTTGATTATTTTATTATTAAAAAAATCCAATTATAAAACAATTATTCCTATTAGTACCATAAAAAACAACATCTTGGTGATAATGTTCATATTTACATTATAGTATATCATTATTCATCAATTCTTAGTGTGTTGTATACAAAACATTATCAAATATATTACTTAACGGAAATAAATTCTTATGTCATTGATTGTTATAGATACAAACTCAAAAAATATTTTTACTGTCTATTTAATTTATTTTTCATATTTTATTACTTCTCAAAAAATAACAAACACATGAAAAGAAATCATGAACAATAATAATGCTCCTCATTCAAGATAAATCTTATATTAATAAACATTACTTATAAAAATCATGATTGAATCAATCAAAACATAGATGGTAAATTATCTAGCATACCTAACCCATATCTTTTTTACAATTTTTTTAATATTTCCATGTTGTTATATAATGACTCCTTCATAAAACATTCACTAGATTCTTCTCCCCCTAATGATATTAACTCCAAATTATCATTATAATAAATATTTCTCAAAATGATCTCAGACCATGATTTTATTACTAATTGAATTATTTCAAGGAGACATCAATATATAAATGAAATATAACCATGTTTTATATCCCATGTAGATATAAAAAGATCAAATAATTAAAAAAATTTCTTCCCCAACATGTATAATCTCCAATTCCATAAACAGGAAAACCAAAAGAACAAAATAAAAATGAAAAATAGATACCCCTATAGAACCTTGATGGATGTAATAGGGATTAAATTTTATTATCATCCTAGAAACATTATTATTCTCATATCTTGTTTTGATAAAACATTCTTAATAGCTCCTCATTTTATGTTCCAAACACATTCATTTAAGAGAAGGATGGTCTTTGATTATTATTTTTTATCAGAAAGTGGATTTATCACATAATCTAAAAGAGTGTAATAATTTTTTTTCTGATTTTCCCAATTTCTTATACATTTACATATTTAGTATGAATATGATCAAGAATTAATTAAAATATTATCAACTTTCATTATGTGTGAGTACTTATATTTATTTTAGCCTTTTTGTCACATTGATTCAATTATTAATTATATCTATTTCTCATAATCATCTTATATTCTAAAAACCATGTCATTTATTTTTTAGGATCGAGTCTATTCATTTTTAAACTATAAAATCACTTATCATCAATCATTTAGTCACCTAATTTTTCTGAAACTTATAATATTTATCTTCTCAGATCTATTTTAGTAAAATAGTCACATTTTCATGGATTGATTATTTTCCTTGTTTGAAACATATTATTATAATTTTTTTCATGGATAATTTGAAAATGTATCTTGATGTATTAATTTAATCCAATGTATAAGGATCAATTTTAACTTTGGAGTATCATCCTTAATAATGATTATCTTTGGAGTTTTTTTATATTTTTTATCGAAGAAGTATATTTAAAAATATTCCATTATTATAATTTCTAGTTATCCTTCATTGATTGATTATGGTTTAATTTTTTTATCTATTCTAGAAATAATTAAAATTGTTACCACTCATACAAATGTTTCTATAGAAATGCTCATTGATTTTAAATCAATTTTTAGTGGATTGTTTTAACATCTCTTATAGACCACAAATAAATCCATTCTGACTCAACCATCATCTAAGATTTCTATAATTTCTATGAATTAAAATACTAAACCCAAAATAATATTTCATAAACATAAAACTTCCAAAACATCAACAATGTAAATTAATTCATATTCCCACTCCCTTCGTTAAAATTCAATCAAATTTCCAAAAAAATCAATTTTGGAATTTCTGTTCATATTATATTTTTGTTTATTTTGAGATTCACTTCTCATACATTAGTAAATAAAAACATATGGTAATGGTGGATTGATTTACATTTTTTTCATCCATGGTTTCCAAAAAAATTCATTTTAACCTATAATATATTCAGAAAAATATGTTTTATAAATATATATTCCCATGATAAGGGATACAACATTTTTTCACTATATTGTGGATAAATCATTACATTATGTAAATAAAATCTCTACATCTCAATAAGTCTTTTTACAAAATAATGATATTTTCAAGGACTTGTTTAGAATTACTTTTTTTCATATCATCAATGGAATTCACAACCTGGGTTGCTTTTAGATTTTTCAACTTAAATTATCCATCAAAACAATTCATGTTGATGGTATTATTTACACCATAATAGATCATAGTGTTTCATTAAAATTTATTTATATATTCTTAGTTTTTTACTCGTGATATTTTATACATTCTTCTATATAAAAGTTAATATCCTTTATTCTTTTGGCATTTATCTCCAATGATAGATCCTTAACATCCATTTTAGCATTATAATTGTTTCATATAACATGGATAATATCTTACATATCATTTATTGTCTAATATTTTAAATTAGTCCCTTTTACAAAAAATTCTACATTAAGTTTATTATTAAATTTTTATAACTATGAAAATTACTACATGGTTTTAACATCATTGGTGAGACAGTTCAACATTTATAACTTCTTATATATGTCTCTTTTTGGAGAATCTTCTTCTAACACGAGATATGATTTTTAATCATATAACCCATTTATAATCATGATATATTATATGAAATATAGATCAAGTACAATTTTAAATAATAATTAATGTCAAATTTCAAATCATCATGTGATTTACAATTTTAATAATATAAAAAGTTGTATCGTGATTCTTCTAAATGATAATTTTTTACTGATTTAATAGGTAATATAGAAAATTAAAATATCATAACTTTGTGGTGTAACATATTTATCCATTTCTATTTTTTGTAATTTTTTTTCCTAAAAATTTTCCCTATTTCATATGGATTTGGATGAAGTACTTTTATTGGTACTTATTTTGATGAGAATGAAATTCTTTATGAGAGAAAACACTAAATGATCATCACATTTATACATTATATAGAGACAATAAAAACAAATATGAAAGAAAATATATCCAATAAAGAGAAACATATATGATCAATTATTATACATCAAATGCCCAAATATTATAGTCTAATTATGTGGTTAGGGGAGGGGAAAATCAATTTTAAAATTTTTTAAAATTATTTTCACTTTTATTTTGGAATTACAATATAAAAACATCAATATTCATTTAGATAAATGGAAATTATTCTAAAATCACAATATAGAAAACCCCATAAAACTATGTAAATAAATAATGATAGTAATAAATATTATTTTTATAGTATTTGATCACATTTTTGGTATTTTCTCCATTTATTGTTCAAGATATGTTTTAAACATAGATATCCACAAAAATAATCTTGTTACTTCATCTCGGTCATCTATAAAAATTACATTACCCTCTATTAAAATATTCATGTTCACTGTATGGGTTTCTTTATATTATCTCACAATAAATGATGATGATTCATCTAAAAAACTCATAAATATGATCACCCATCTACTCCAAGATTCCCCTAAATCAAGTCATGTCATATTTTTCCTTATTAATTGGACTTAAATTTTATATTTTTTATACCAAAATATATTTCACATTGGCAATGATCAAGTATTCAATCATTTTGATGTTATAGTAGATATAAATTTTTTTCCTTTATCACCCAATATAATTAAACCACATCAAGTGTATCATCAAATAAAATATATTCATGTGCAGTAGAAGGCACATCCATTTAAAAATATCTCTTTCATCGTTCGTAATTTTCTAACATTTACCCACATACCTTCTATCATGAATTATATTTGGGAATGTATAGTACCATATTATTAACCCCTTTCTACATCATTTATTCATTGATACACATGATAATCCGCATAATTTTGTATAAATTATTTTATTTATATATTATATTCACAAAACTCTCCTCCCCTTCTACAAAATATCATGTATTCAAAAAGTCACATGTTTTTTATTTTCATGTTTTGAATGTAAAATGTTCATGATATTCATAATTGTTAACTCCTCATTTATCTCTTTATTTTTATTAATTCAATCATGTTCCCTTACTCTCCCCAATGTCAGAACATTCCTCATATTTTCACAGATTTTATTCAAACAATACTTATCATCTATTTTGCAATAGTTTTCAATAATCTCATGAATTCATATTACTTCTGATATTTATAAATGACAACATATATTCATACATGAAATCATACAATTTTTAATACATATTTATCTCAATTATACCCATTAATTCACCCTTTACACTTGTCTTAAATCAGAGAGAATTCTCTATATTAAATATATAAATGGAACATTATAATCCAATTATTTTATTCTCTAATTAAATAAATCTAATTTACCAATGACATATTACATATATTTTTAATATTTTAATTATCAAAAAAATTATTCACCTTTTATAATCATTATCTATAACAATGATATATATCATATATATGGTGTGAAATATCATAAATATTAATATATGATCTTTCCATTTCGTTTTTTTAACGTGAACATTGGAAAATTACATTTATATGAACTTGTAAATATTACAGATCATCTAAAAACACTGGAAACCCTATAAAATATATTATATATTATAATGTAAACTCTTATGAAATTTTCCAATTAATTTTCATTCTCTCATAAAACATATTTTTTATCATCCAAAAAAACCATATGTATTATTTTCTTTCCAAATTTTCAATATGAACTCTAAATTATAAAACATCATAAAATAATCTCAAAACCATATTTGTCTTTGTCAAGGTATGAAAAATCATTAAAATTCAACTAAAAAACCATAATTTTCTCTGAGAATGTATTGAATCAAATCAACCATCTCAAACATAATTCTTAATTTGTCTTTCGAGAAATGTTCTCTCTAATAGAGTATTTTTGTAATGTTTTAGAAACAGAATAATTATTTTTAAAAACATATTCTTCTATAACCATACTTTTTGTGTGTTAATCTATATATATATATATAACTATTATGCTTGATAATAGAGTGTATGGTAATCACATCACCTCTTACACAATTTCACTCAATTCTTTTTGATCCAAGCATCTCAAATTCACAATAAATATGTTACATATGTCGTTATAATCAATTTTTTTATCACATTTCTTCAATATATTAAAAGCCTAGAGAAAATATTTTGATATATAGGTTGTTTCCTAGAATATTAAAATCCTTATAATTCATAAAAGTAAATAAACTACTTATTATTTATTGGTCATCATAGTAGTAGAAACACAAGTAATTTTTTTATTCATATTAATAGATTTTCAACATCAGGTACTAAAATATTTTCAAACACATCTATCACAAGAAATCTATGTGATTCATAATTATAACTTTAATAAAAATATTCATTTCACTCATTGATATTTCACTTTTCATTGAACTTTTAATCATTAATGGGTACATTCAAATTCATTTTTCATTAGGATCATCATCATAATTCAATTCATATTAACATTATTAATTATTGACTTATTAAATATATAAAAAACTCACTTTATAGGAATCAATTTTGGACACATCTATTGTGAATTATAAAATCTCATAAAATGAGAATTATTTTATGAAAATATATTTCATATACAGTATTTGAAATTTAAAATATGATTATATATTTTTATGAATTCAAATAAAATACAAAATAAATAAGAAACAACACAAGGAAAAACAGTCCATGATAGCCTCATTTTATAAAAACAACATTCATGATGTATAAAAAATCTGCGATCAACTAAAATATTATGTTTAATACTTACATTAATTTATTATATCAATACATAACACCTTATTCATAAAATTATTTTATATTCATTATTAAATTTCAGAAATAAAACTCACATTTTAATATAAATAGTCACCCTCACTCGTATTTTCAATGTTATCATAGAATTTTACACATTACTTAAACTCAACCAATTTTATACCTATAATCCTATTACCCAACATGGGTATGCATGTTTTTCACATCACATTGATTATTAAAAGCATTAATAACTGAAAAAATTAAAAATATTCAAATAAAGTGTATTAAAACAAATTTCAATTGTTGAATTTTATTTTTTATAATAATATTTCCCTATAAAATTAATAGTAATAAAAATATATAAGAAATTATTAAGGATTATCGAATATGAATATTATTTTTAGATAATAATTAATTTTAATAATTATTTTTGAAAAATCATTTATATGGTTTTTACCACCTAAATAAATGATTTATCTTAATTATTATCACTATATCATAGGTGTATATTGTAATTTCGATACTATTTGAATATTTGATTTAAAATTTATTCTTAATCTATAATATGGGTATCATTAATATTTATACAATTTAATTAATAGTTTCTTTATTATCCAATTCAAACTAAATAAAATCATTGACCCATAAAATATGGATCCTATAAACCTAATTAAATCCTCTTAAATGATTTATAATAGATCTTCAAAAATCATATAGAAATCATATAACTAGTTTTTTTATATTATTATCGATCATTAAAATAATCTTAAAGGATAATTACTAAGATTGTAATATTTAATGGACCAAGAAACATTATAAACAAAAACCCATAATGAAAAATAATTTTCATAATTAGTAATTATCTAATTAATAACAGAGTTTTATGGTCTAAATTATTTTTAATTAGTTTATAAATAGTTATATTGTAATATTGAATAATTAATAATTTATTATAGAAGATGATAGAATCTCTACATGATATTTGTGGTTAAGGTATGGGGAATATCAGCATATCTTGCTTATTTTTTATTTGATTTCTCCATCATTCAAATATAAAATTTTGAAACACATTTATTATATTGTATGCAAGTATATTATTATATATTATTTTTCATTTTGAATAAATTTTACTATTGAAAATCGAATTTTTATTGACATTGATGTTTTTAAAGAAATACACCCTCATTTACATTAAAATTATCACCAATTAGCTGTCTTTTTTTAAACATTTTAAATGAATTTAAATGTTATATTGTCTATTAAATTTATTATAGTCTTCTAATTCTTTCTTTCAATAACTTTTAAACTATTTTAACATCCCATACACAGTTATTTTTTTTAATATATTCTCAATTCATCTATAGAATTATTCTTGATTATCACTTTTATTTCTATTCCTTTATTATGTTTCTATGACTTATATATTTTATTTGTAATGAATATATCTCTCCCTGGATGAATAATTATACTATTACCAATATTTAAATGATTAAATACCCACATTTTTATCATTTAACAAACATTTATTTTTTTTATGTTACATGAAATTTCCTTAAATATTGATTATCATTATTAGTAGGTACTACAAGTCCTAAAAACTATTAAATGAATGATTCATTTCATACATTTTATATATTTGCGCCATAAAAAATCAAATATAATAAGATGAATTGTATAGGGATTTAGATGAGACCATAAAAGAACAATATCATATATATTTTTGGGTAGAGATCCATAACAATTAAATATAGTGTTTTGTTATTAGGTTTTTTATAATATTATGTATAAATATTTTGATAATCCCAATTATTCCCTTATGTTCATGTTAATGAGGATGGGAGATATTCCATATATTAATTTTTTAGTCCCAATTAATGTTTTACATTACATATCTTCTTACTATAAATATTACCTCACCCATATGATTTTTTTTATATAATTTGGAAATCGTTAGTACTTAGATGTATAATAATATGTTATAAGATATATCATTTATATATTTAATATGTTTTATTTTTTAAATTAGTTTGCATATTATAATATATATATATCTTATCATTTGTGAGAAATGATTTGATTGATTATTGGATGTGTAATAAATTTTGAATTTTCACCTTATTTATATAAAAATGATATAAAATTATGTGTGTATGTCATTGGTTTTCAATTTCCATATTAATGAATCATTATTTTATATTTTTGTATTATGAGTTATTATGCTAGGAAATTTTAATTAATTATAACCTAAGTCAAACTATCAGTATCAAAAACGCAGTTTAAAATAGAACATGGTTGTAGTGATTTTAAATACATATGTTACTCATCCATACTATTTTGTAATATTATTTATTTTAGTAATTTATTGTAACATGATTCAATTGAGCTAAAAAATAGATGTGGTTGAAAGTATATTTATTTTCTAAACTACTTCTCAAGGTAATAAGATAGAGAGGTTTCAAGCCCATAGTGATAAATTAATAGTTTTCTCATTCACCAAATAATTATTAAAGAATATTGGGCATATAAAATTATTCACAAATGATTAATCAACATGATAGAAAATATTTTTACATTGACTACATTAATTTTCTAGATATTAAAATTCCCTATTTGTGGATTAATTTATCAATGCAATACAAAAAATATTTTATACGATTATTTTTTATTAGAAATATGATGGTAAACATGTTTTCTTTAATTTTTAAATATAATATGATTAATGGAGAACATAGATAAAGAATAAAAATCATAAATATGAATTTCATGAAGGATTCGAGAATAATAGTAGTTTATATTATTCATGGGCACCTCACAATTCAATCATAATCAATGAATATTATATGATTTTCTTGATGAAGAAAAAAATATCCTTGGGAATTAAATAAATGAATAATGGAATCCATAATCATTATAACAAAAGGAATCATTACCACATTGAATTTATAAAATTTTAAATAAATATTTAGACTTACATAGATAATGAAATTCATTTTTCATGGATGAATCAGTAGACCTCTCTTATCATACGACCATTATGTCAGAGGATGCAATGATAAACTCTCTCTGGTGGTGATCCAAACATTAACCTCCATAAAAATTTATACTAGATGAATATTATACTCAAAATCATTCTTTATAAAAAAATCCATAATTAATTCAATATGTGCTATATAATAAGAATATTATTATGTGTCCATTTTAACCTAGATGATAAATTATTGGAATGAATTAGAGAAACTACATTATAAAAAATTTGAATATTTTTTTTATAATGGAAATTTATTAACTAATTCAAAATAAATATATACACATTTTTTAGTGAAGAAAATTTTTCATGTCATAGACCATCCAGTTTATTAAATTTTAGGAAATTTGGTGTTTGGGGTGTCTGAATAGTGTCCAGGGGTGTATAGTGGATGAAGAAAACAGTATTAAAGTGTTTTAAAGGATGGTGGTGGTCCAAAATTATGAATCATATTGAACTAATAGTGGATAAAAAATGGGGGATCATTTTGAACTAATGGTGGATCACAAACAATCACTCATTTATAACTAACAATGAACTATCAATGGATTCTCATTTTTAAGTACTGTTAGATCACCAATAGTGGATCAATTTTTCTAACTTTAGATCACCATAGATGGCACATTTTAATTTAATGGTGCATCATGAATGGTTTCCCAATTATAATTAACGGTGGATCACCGATGATTGATAATACTGATATAGTGATGAATTACCAATGATGGCTCATTTCGAAATAATGATGGATCAGAAATTGAGTCTCATTTTGAACTAACGGATTATAATTTTGATATAATGTTGGATCACCAATGGAGGATCATTCAAAACTAACAATAGATCACCGATTGTGGATCATTTTGAATAGCATTTCATGTTTTTCAAAAATTTCTCGATTTTCCTATTGGATACTTCTTTGATGAAAATGGTTTTAATTCCTTTATTAATGACTCTTAAAGCTGTTTAAAAGCGGACTAATTATATGTCAATTTTATAAAAAATTGTAGATTACTCAAAGTTGATGCCACATAGATTTAATGGTATCCTTATTAAATGTCCAACATAAAACCATATGTAATCCCAATAATTTTGGATCTTTTTTTTCCAAAATAGAAGATCATATTTTCATTATTTATGTATTTATTTTTGTTGTGACTGTATGATTCAAATCCATTTAACCTTGGAGTTTTGTATCCCCATTTTTATAGCTGGTTTGAGTTCCCCCAGTGTGGTTTTCACATAAATGTTCACCCCATGTGCTTGGTGCAAGAATTCTATGTAATGACGTATTAATCCAGGTGGGGGTCCCTCATTTATTTTTTCTTTGTATCATGGTGAATGTGTTGATATTTATATATATTGGAAATTTTGTTAAATCTAGATTAACAAATATAATTAACACTTATAATTGAAATGGAAAGGGGTAGGTGAAATCATTGTATCCTTTTATATCTTATTTTTGTACTTTGATATTAACATTTTCTACTATTTTTGATTAAAAACCATAGGCTTTGGTATCCTTATTTTTTTCATTTTGATATATGTTATGATTCCCATGTCATGTCATTATTATTGAAACCACAATACATAAAACATTAACCAATTATAGACAGCATACAAATTCGTTTTATTATGATATATTGATTCTGTGATAACACCCATAAAATAAAGAAACTGAATTGGATTAAAGACCTAATTCCAATGAAAGAAAATTTTATATGAGATTTGGAATGTGTTATTTGAATTAGTTGTGTGTTTTGTGTTGGTATTGTGATTCAGGGGATGTAAAAAATTGACCAAATTACATCGGTAACCAGATAACCAAGTCGACACTCACATAGCCTGATGGAGT
This sequence comes from Viscum album, assembly GCA_963277665.1. Classification (NCBI taxonomy): domain Eukaryota; kingdom Viridiplantae; phylum Streptophyta; class Magnoliopsida; order Santalales; family Viscaceae; genus Viscum; species Viscum album. Next base: position 1,512,476,785 of record OY728131.1, read on the forward strand.
CCATGATCTGTATGGGTTGATGACTAGCACCAGACAACATACAAATTGAAAGTACGAATGTTTTTTCATTAATAATAAAGATTTTAATGAAACAATGTAGTATGTATACCAAATGAAATTCCACTAGGATTAATTTTCCATAACTCATCACGGAATAAAAAATTACAAAGTACTAAGACCCCTGTACCAAAATAATGAAAAACATCTGATGTCCCTAAGGAAACACCACCCCAACTCCATGGTTCAACATATGGATCAATTTCTATATGATACATTCCACTTGCTCGATCCTATAATGAGATAATCTACAAACACCTGAAGTCACAAGTAGGGTGTGACATAAATATCCTTATATGGTCTCACCAAGGATTCCATAACAAATTTTAAAAATATTATAACCATTGGAATGTTTTCAATTTTTTTAAAAAAATATAGAGTTCGTAATTTTAAATAATATTTAAATAATCACTCTATAGAGATCCAATGATAGAAAATACATTTAGAAAAGTCTTAAAAGTATTCAGATATTTAGAAAACAATGGATTAAATATTTTATATATAAAACATATTATATATATTCAGAAGGTATGTAAATTTGTTTGAAAACAATCAAAAATATTTATTTCTAAAATATAACACAAGTGACCATCATTGTTATCATACAAATAGGTATAAATTCTCCTGGATAATAGACTATGAACACCCTATGTGATCATGAACGTATGTGTACACAAATTTCCTCCAGACACTAGGTAGAGAGGACTCATCACAATCTCCAAATGGAATGTGACACACTACATTTATGTTTTTGTAAGTTGTATAACTATAGAGTTTTTCCATATAAATCAAAATATAACTATTTATTACATGTAATCTTATATATTAAATTATGGTAAGATTAATTTATGACTACTTACATTATAATTAAATCAATTTCTCCCATGTCAATTTTCAATTTCCTTTTAAAACTGTAACATGTTTTAATCAAAAACCTTTCTTTTTACTAGATAAAACAACTTTGTTTCTATAAAAAATATTTATTCCATTTTCAAAATTTAACCAATAACATAAATTCCATTTGAAATATTAAACTTAACAATTAAATTAAATAAAATTCCATCCATTTACAAACACAACCCAATTCAACAGAATTTGGGGTTTTTCTTAATTTCCTTCCAAATACATTTCAAAACTCTAAATTCATTAGAATTTGGATTTAAAAAAATTTATTCATAACAATTTAAAAAAATATAATTTATATATAAAATTATAATAAATCAGGCAATTTATGGATAATTAATTTTTCCATGTACACTGAAATCTCCTACAATTACCCAGAAACACAATACCTGAAAAAATACCCACCCATTAGAAAAATGGCATAGAATACCTCAAAAATATTCCATGAAATAAGACCGAGAACCAGAAAATTTAAATCCACCAATTAATAAAAAATATATTTACCCCTAAGGATGAAATAAAGAAGGTGGTGAATAAAAAAGGGAGAAATATTACTTCCAAATTCAAATTGACAATGCAATAATGATTAAACGCCGAATGAATGGACTTGAAAGGGTTGGAGACTTCCAAGATCACCTAGGGAAGGATTTGGGTCTACAGAAATGGCAATGGATAGGATAAAAAGGGCATATCATCCATGATCCTTTTATGAATATAGTATTTGGGGAATTATACAACATGTAATCCCATTAAATGTTGTGAAATAGCCAATTCTGTAACTTTTGAAAAACTCATCGCTTCAAATTAAAAATCGATCATTACAATACTGATGAAATGTAAAGACTCATCACATCGGGTAAATTTCATGATGTGAACCCCTCATGGTATTCCCCTAACGACTATTACACATCAAATAACCTAATTACATAGGCGTATAACCCTCCTGCAGCCAACCAAAAATTACAAGCTAAAGAAGAGAGTCCCAAAAATTTACAATGTCACTATTATAGGTATCCTCCAAATTTATTCCCAACCTTACCCTGTTAATGAAAAAGAAAAAAATGACAAGGTTAATGACATACCTGTTATATTGGTAATGTAATGTTACAACCTCCCCCCAATAAAAAATTTATGTCACCCGAAATCCTATAAAAAACCCACTATAAAAAAATATAGGGCAACTTTGTCTCATAAGTTCCTCACATACACACATCTCAAGATAATCAGATCCATTATTCTATAGAACTGTAACAAAAGGTATCACCCCCCCCCCACAAAGTACCTTTGTATAATTGGTATTTAAGATTCCCCACATGTTCAACAACTTCAAAATATCCCAAAAAATGAAGATAAATGTTCCCTTTCCCCCCATGAAATACATGACCTAACTTGGGTGAAACATTCAAGAACAAAAAATAACAAAATAATAACTCCAATAGTCTTCAATGATGATCAACATAATAAATATATTTACTTTGTTCCATCAACATTATATGATTCATTAATTAGAAATTTATTGTTGTCTCTTTCACCAAACATGGTCCAACCAAGGAACATTGAACAATCATTGACCAATACAATGAAGATATAAAAAGCCATTCATTAATGTCTAGAAAAGTTTCCCTATAAGCCATAAACTGGTAATTATTGTGATAAGAAAAAAAAACCAGCTCCAAGTGTCATCCCATGCACCATCAATGTCGATAACAATAGTATGGAGCATACCCTCAATAATATATAAATATCTTTTTATTTGTCCATCTGAATGTGGATGGTAGGTCATTCTCAATTGTACCATAAATCCTAGTGTCTCCTAAAGTTATATCTAATAGAAATAACAGAACATAGGATCCCTATCAGAAACTATTATAGAACGAACTCCGTAAAAATTGACAATATCTTTCACACTGATATTTCCCAATTCCTCAACATTGGTTTTATCGTGAATGTGTATGAAGTAAGGATACATGGTAAGAATATCAATCACAAATCATATCACATTATAATATTTCTATGTATAAGGAAACAAAACCATGAATTCCAAATATATCTCATCTGACATCCAAATAAGGACTCAAAATGGATGAATTAAACTCGAAGGTTTCTGATGATGAACATTAACATGTTGACACGTAGAGCCAAGGGAAAAAACTCAGCAATGCCAAATCTTATCCCTAGCCCCCATAATTTCCATTGTATGTCATATAACATCATATTGGTTATTAGGTGCACAACCCACTGGGAATTACGACAATACCCCATAAAAAATTCATTAATACTAATGAAAAAATTATTTGATTCTGATAACATAGAACTCTATCATTAGAGAACATCCACATGTAAAATTTCTCCCCACCATAAATAGAATCTATAATCCTATGGAATTCATCATAATGTTATATATCATGGAGAATAACATGGAAAATAGTGGATGAAAATTGAATTCGTGGAATAGAAATATCAGCCTTATATTTGAAGACTCCAATATGAAATGGTGAAAAGAGATCCATCAAATTCCACCCATCCAATTATTTTATCATATTCTGGGTTTGTAGTTACCTTGTCAACGCATCTGTAATGAAATTATATCTCCATATAATGTAGGTAATTTCCATGTTGAAAATTTTTAAAAACTCTACCTAACATCTATTGAGTAGATTCAATTTATTAGAGAGAAGATATAACTCATGCTCTTTTGGTCTGAAGACATATTAAACATTTTTATATAATGATAATGCTACCAACTCATAAATTCGTAACACATAGACATAGGTTCATGGTCATCGGTATGAAAATCCTTCTCATGTGTATTAAAATAATGAGATCCATAAAAATATACACAGTTAACATGAATTGGAAAAGAACCCAATTTGGAACCCGATGCATCACAAAAGAGCACATAGACCTATCTAACATTTGGAAGAGTAAACACCAGCATAGTCATCAAATTAAATTTCACCTCCATAAATGAAATCTGTCATTTCATATTATAAGATATCTTCGCTCAATTCTGAGTTAGAGAAGTCACCAAATAGGCCAACATTGAGAATTATTTCAGGAACTGATGATAATATCTGGCTAAGCCCTTGATGGTCATAATCACAAATATATTTTTTGGGTTTTCCCTAGACATAAACGAGTATAACTTTTTAGTATAAAATAATATATCTTGTTATAACACCATGTGTCCTAAGTATTTTACTTCTGGAATCTTGAAATCACACTTTAAACGCTTGACATAAAGTCGTTGATTTCATAGTAGACTCATAATTTTTCTCAGATGATGCAAATGAACATCTTCAAACATATAGTAAATTTTAATATCATCTAAAGATACAACCAAAAGGTTTCTACTTACTCCTATAAAATCATGTTCATCAAATCCTTGAAAATATTGAGTACATTTATTATGCCGAAGGGAAAAACAAAGTACTCATAATTGTCATGCCTGCTTGGAAACATGGATTTCAGAATGTCAGATTACATATCCCCAACCTATGATAACTTGATTGATGTGCAATCCTTGAAAGACACTACTCCCCTTTAAACTCACCAGTCATATCATTAATCTATGGAATCATATAATTTTTAGTAATCATAACTCGATTTAGCTTTTGTAATCATCACAAAATACATGAGAACTATCAAATTTATTTGCGAAGAGAAATTGTGCCGCCCAAGGTTACACAATCAGGCGTATAAATACTTTCTCAATATGGCCATCCAACTAGGGATTTATATATTTTTCTTTAGACAGATCTATATGGTAAGTCGGAATATAAATTGGTTGAGTAGTAGGTATGATGTCTATAGAAAACTCAACATCCCCTACCATTGGAAAACCAGAGAAATTAGAAGGAAACATGTCATGAAACACAATGACTACTTGAGGGAGATAAACACTCAATGGTTCTTACTCCAGATCAAAATCAAAAAATGATATTACTTTTCCCAATTATGTAAAAGAAGGGCCATCCCTTCTTGACCTAGGGTCCCATTCTCCTTGAATGAAAAGAGACACACTAGTTTCTGTTTTAAGGTAGACCTATAAAATATAACAATTAATAGAATATTTATTATAAAATTGACAATCCATTTTGAGGGCAAGAAAATTCTAGCACTGGTTGACATCAAACAGATAGAAGACACAAGTGAGAATATAGTAACCATTCTCTCACTTCATTCCATGTAGTGTAGAAATATCCATCTCACAAAATAGACGAACCATTGAAATAATTAGAATATTAACAATATGTGTTGAAATAAATGAAATAGATGCACCAGTATCAAAGAGAGTAGTGACTAATGCCAATTATATAATAATGGAACCTCTCACAATCACCAGGAATGTGTGTACTTCCTCTTGAGACACTTCCACTACGTGAAGTGTCTATGTTTCAGATTCTTATGGTTTGAACCACTTTATATATGATGTATCAATTTTTTTATAGTTTTAGGAGGATCTGATGATACTATTATAATATGCTGAGTAGATAAGATTTGGAAGAATCTCTATAAGTTCCTTAAATGTCGTCTAGAGGTATTGTTATTGGGTACCTCAGTGAAAACCCTCTTAGAATTTTATGGATTTCCACACAGATATAAAAACAAATGGACTTCCTCTTAGAATTTTTGGGGGTCTAGAATGGACATTCCATCAAGAACTACCTTGAAAATCATCATGGTTCCACTTTCCATTGAAGGAACTCACACTTCCATAGGGGGAAAATGAATATTATATCATCCTGGAAATTTCATCCAAGTCTATCACAACCATCATTTCTATATCCAACACGTAAAAATAATTGGGCAACTATAGAATGAAAACCATAGAACAAATATTTGATCGTAGTCCCAAATTGGACCATCAAGCCTTCTACCTCTCATTAGATACAATCTGACGCAAATACGTCATGAGTTCAACAAATATACTTAAATACTCAATCACAGTTTGTTCATCTTGATAAATATTGGAAAAACAACACAAAAATGGATAACATTATTGCATCTAGATAGAACTTGTTATTGAAATAAACCTTGAATACTTTCCACTATTAGACCTCATATTTTTTATCATAATCGAGTCCCACCATCTGTATCTTGGTCCTTATATGAGGAAGGTGGTACACTTCATCCTGATCACATCCAATGTCACGAAGAACTCATATCAACATTATATCATGCCAAACAATTCCTAAACTTGTTGTGCATCAGTGGAGCCTTTGAAAATGGGTGGCTTCTAGAAAAAGTAACTCTTAAGAAGTAAAATTTAAAATTTCCCGAGAAGGCTCCATAGCTAGATTAAAAATGGTAATTTGATGTGGGGCCTCTCCCACTGATTGTAAAGTGCACATAATCACCTCAACTAGACTTGGGTGCTTTGGAGGGTTATCTCATGTCGGATCAAGAGAATACTCCTTATATATTCAATTCACATGCCTTCTCAGATGCATGACGATACACAACATTAACAGACCAGAACGAAGGACATAGATTAACACTCAAAAAGATATTAAATGAGATATTATTCCAAACAATTATAGAAATCAGGATTTTTCATTCACCCAATCCAAATCACAATATAGAAAGTAATATAACTAATCCATAAGATGTCATTCCATAACCACCCCTGGGGACATAAGGATAATTATTATAAATTCTTTTAAGACACTGAATTGTAACTAACTCCTATGTCACGACATGATTTCAAAAATTCATACTAGCTCCAAAACAAAAACTCAACCTGAGCAATGATATCATATTTTTATGAACAAACCCATTTACCATGGTAACTCGATAATCGATCTGACCGTAACACATACTAATGGGTACTCATGATCCCCATGGTTCAACGTCTAGCACCTAGCCTCATACAAATTGAAAGTACAATAGATTGTTCCACTAATATTTCAGATGTAAAAGAAACAAAGAAGTGTCCATAAAAAATAATATTCGTTGGATGTAATGTAACAGAAGAGAAAAAGGTATAAATATTCCCAATGTACTACATCTTATGTACCAAAATAGATTAAAACATCCCAAGTCCCTAAGAAAACAACTCACTAAATCCATGTTTCAACAACCTGATCCACCTCCAGTAGATCCTTTCACCTTTCTTGAACCATGATGAAGATAATATAAAAACACCTGAAGGAATAAGTTGGGTGTGAGACGAAAATCCTAGTAGGATCTCATTAAGGAGTCCATAAAAAATACTAATAATAAATTAACTAAATAAATTCTTTCATTTATTTTAAAAATTAAATACTTTTGGAATTTTATATAATATTTAAAAAATCATACTATATATCTTAAATGATGGAAAAAACATTATGAAAATATTATACAAGTGATTAAAATTTTATAATACAATTTCTTCAAAAAAAATTTATATAAATTGGTTTATATAAATTTAGACCTAATTTATTGCAATTTAACAACATTGGATTATATTTATATATTAAATAAAAAATAAGTGATCAATAAGTTCATAGGGTAAATAACTATGAATGTTCCAGGCTATAAAACACTACACTATCTATGTGACAATGAATGTATGTGTACACACACTTTATATGGAATCTCATAAGAGAGTACTCATCAAAATATCCTAGGGGATGTGAAATTTATCATTTATTTTTTAAAACATTTTATAATCATAGAGTGTGTCTAAATAACACATAATATACCTAAGAATTTGATATTCTCTTAAAAAATAAATGATGATAAAATAATTTTAATACTACTTACATAAAAATTTAATCTCAATATGTGATTTAAAATTCAAACTTCTATTAAAAATGACAATATTATTTAATAAAATACATGTATTTTTTAAAATATAAAACCATGGGGTTTCGATCACAACCATTTATGACATTTTAAAAATATATCCAATTCCATCAATTCCATTTTAAAAAAAATTAAAAAATTTAAATTTAATAATTTCCATCCATTTTCAAACACACTATAATTCTATAGAAAACCCCTAATGAAATTGACTTGGGTTTTAAGAATATCAAATTTAATAAAATATCAAAAAATTTAATTTAAATCAACAACATAAATAAATCAAGAAATTTAAGGTGAATTAGTTTGGAATATTCGGATGGAATTACATACCCTTTTTCAGAAACTAGACCCCCACAATGAAACCCACCAATGTGTATAAAGGTACAATAGACGATGAAACTCAACCTAAAAATGAGATACGAAAACACAGAGTATAGATCCATAAATTTCAAGATGATCATATTAAACCCTAAGGTGGAGAAAGTGAACGAGATGAAGAAAATGTAAAATTCTTACCCATGAATTCAATCATCCAATTCAATGATGATCAAACACAACCTAAAGGACAACCAATGGTTAAATATCTTCAAGATCACCTAGGGAAGGATTTGGTTCAAGTGGAATGAAACTAGATAGGAGGTGAAAAGAGGATCTAAGTAGTGCTACATGAATATATCTGGAACATGGGTAATTAAACGACATATAACCCCATTGCACATCATGAAATTGAAAAATTTTATATCCACTAAAAATTCCATCACATCAAATTAAAAATTGTTCCTTATTTCCCTCACAATGTGTAAATAATCATCATGTTGTTTAACTTACATAGTGGGAAGCCTTCACCGTATCCACCTTGCAATAATTTCACATTGGGTAACCTAATTCCACAGTGTGTAACCATCATGTAGAATATAAAAATGTCCATTTAATAAGAGAGTCCAACAAATCTATTACATCTCTATTATAGGTATCCTATCAATTCAATGTCAACCATACCCACTAAATGAAATGAAAAAACCATGACATGGAGAAATTCGTAATTTTCATATTGGTAAAGGGATATTACATGTGTAGTGTCTATGTTGTGATGTGTAAGTAGTATGGCATTGATGTTTGTTGTGGTGCAATTATTTAGTGGGGATGTGATAGTGCATAATTGAATGCTGGTATGTGGAAGTTATACTTAATACTATGTGCTATGTTATTATAGTTTCCTATGTATTAATGAAATTAAATATATAATAATGAATTATATGTGTGTTATTAATAAATAAATCGACAATGGTATGGAAACAGTAAACAAGGTTCTCATTTTAATGGAATTGGTTGGTAATAGAATATGTAGGAAATTGAATAATGATAACTATAGAGTTCAATATGAATCATGGATAATATTATTCTTATGAATTTTTTTGTATTTTTTTCAATGGAAGTGGATGATATTTAGAGATGGTTTATAACACTATGGTATCCCCGATGATGGGATTCATTGTTTCTACAATATATACATTATATTTCTTGGTTATTTATTTATGTTCCCCTCCCTTATTGGTCACTATGTACTGAGACACACGCAAATAGAAAAAGACACACACACACATAGAAACAAACAAACACACACACAAAAACTTATATATTTAGTGTTATTTTTACCAACATCCCATGGGGAGGATTGATGGATAGCTCCCAACAATTCTATTTTGCATCATCAATGCATTGGTAAAATGAATAGATTGTGATGGCCAAAAGTCATAATGTCACTTTATATATGTGATGTGATGATATGTGATGACTCATATGTCTCTAGGTGTACTGTGATGGTGTGGATTATGGTGGTGCTCGTGCATGGTAGGATAACGGAATGAGGTTGATATGATTCATATTCATAATACCCAATTACACTAGTTATGACATGTTATGAGATGTGACGGCCATGGGGTTAGAAGGTGGGGTTTCATGTAATTTTATGTCATTCAAAAGAGGTTGGAGTAACAGGACATACTATATTGGGGTTTGAGGGAGGAAAACTAAGGGAGATGTGGTGTAGGGTACCCTTCATCGACATTCTTCATATTAAATTATTATAATTAAATGTGTTATTTTTTTTAGTGAACATTTTTCTTGGTTCGTTATTTCGGTTGTGTACCTATATATGTTCATTTTTTTTATACTATTTCATCATGGGTTCAATATTATCCTATTTTACATGTGCAGACGTCAATTTTCTTTTCCTAATGGGTATAGATATATGCATACCACACATATACGCACAAATATTCAGGTTTCTAGGAGGAATTTTTGAATATGGATGGACATTAATAGCTCGGATATTTGGATAGTTTTGGTGTCAGAAAAAAATATTTTATTTTTATTATTTAAATTGGATACTTTTATCTATATCAATTTTTAATACACATTCAGTTTGGGACAGTTTTAAATTTATTATATATCTAGAATGGATTTTATTTTGATTGATTCATCCAATCTCCCCAGCCTATTTAAATTGTTTATTATAATTCCTCTCACACATTACATTTTTATAGCTTCAGTTTTGGTCTCCAACATGTAGTCTACATGAGATGGGACATGATGGTCATTATCTCTCTTCAATCATTGAATTATCTTTGTAGGGAGGGGTAATGAAAGAGATGTAAGAAAAAATGATAGTTGATATATACAATGGAGTTTTAGTTTCAAATAGAGATGATTTCTAGGGTTGGTTGGAAAAAGTTCCCTTAACCTTCATGAATGATAGAGACCAGGGAGACCAAATAAGACATTGGATTTTTGGGACCACTATAATTCTTCTTACAGACTCTCATCTTATTGAATGACCTAGTGAGGTGGCACTGCTTGTAGAGAAGAGACATAGTAGAGGTACATACATCATGATGAATTTTTTTCTTAATTTAATTATGTTTTTTCTCATCTTGGAATTCTTAAGTAATTAAAATTATTGAAATAAATATTAATAACACTACACTCTACTAGGATTAATTAATCATGGTTTCTCTTTTCGTATATATATCTTGTTCGCTGCCCACATATGGATCAAGAAGTGGAGGATTAGGTGACTGACCAAGTTCATTATTGAAGGATTGATCTAGTTGAATATTATAATCAGTGGAAGAGGACATTTAGATATCATCAGCTATTAGATTTAGAGAAGAACGAGGGAAATGTATCTTTGGATGAGACAAAGAGATGGATAGAGGATCTAGATATTTCTTTTAGTTTCATCTAGGACTCGACATCATACTGAGCCCACATTAATTTCTAACATATGATAGGGCCTATGAATCAGTGGTTCATGAAACACCATTGTGAGAGGAAACATGCAGATGATTCATGGGTTGACTTTTAGAAGGAGATTTAAGCAGAGTTCCTCTTATAGACCATTATGTATGTGAAGATGCATGACCTACTCTACCTTTAGCAAAGGACATTGTCCATGTTGGATCTTAGGAACATATTCAAGGATTTTATACAATTTTTCCCAAATATGTTTCCAGATAAAGAGTCTTGATAAGGATTACTTGAAGAGGATCTACATCTTTCAATCTATTATTTATTTGTTCCTTTTACATACCAATATATCAAAATGTTTAGAAGAAGGTATAGGTGATCATGTGGTTTCACTCTTGAGGGAACTTACCATGATCAGGGAATCAACATGTTACCTTATGGAGTGTAGTTGATAATGGTAGGTATTAGGGGAAAGGGTTATCAAGGTTTCATGAATAATATAGTTGAACTCAAAAACTTATATTCTAACTATCCAAGGCTAGTGTTTTTATCTCTTCCTGTGGAATTTAGACTAGCATGTTTCATAAGTTGGTTGCATGGCCATCATCGAGATCATTGTCCACTGGTTACATGAGTTCTGTTTGGTAGGGGTGGAGATGTTTAGTGTCATCCTCGATAGTATTTAGCAGTGAGGTAGTTCTAATAGTTAGGGAATTTCGCATATTCCTTACAAAGGATATATGTGGTATTTGGAGGTTGAAATCAAGATATATGCCACCCTTAGGGAATGTGTCTTGAGAATGATCGTTGTTATAAGGATCCGACCTTATTATATACATAATCACGAATTTAGTGAAGAAAACCCTTCCTTTTACATTGAGGATCATTTCTTGTTTTGATATTTAGTGTATTGGGACATAATACATTAATATCATTACACAATGTTACCAAGTGGATACCATAAAAAGAGATTCTATTTTTTTCAAAATTGAAATCATTAAAACATGAAACATGATTCCTTAACAAATAATCAACATTTATCATTGCTTCATTCTTTGTATTACATATCCATTAACCTATTAAAATCATTTAAAAACATGGGATGAGCACAAAATCTTAGTAATGTATATAAAAAGAAGGAAGTAACACATAAGACTATAAATACTTTTCATTTATGAAATCATTTTGAAAAGACATACCAATCACCTATATATATATTCACATTGTGAAACATGTGATTTAGAAAATACATAATAACATATTTGGAACCATAATGATATCTTGGAAAATTTATTACATAGACTTTTAACCCGCTTGGCTACCTTGTGATTTGTAACCCTCAAGGCTACCTTATTAATTATGCAACCATCGTTGTTACACTTGGAGTGACTATAAGACTGACCTCGAACTAACACATACCCAATGCATTTGAGGGAGATATAGGTCCCACCCTTCATTATAAATAATTCCCAATAACTATTACATAATCATACAACACGTATAATAGCATAAAAACATTGCTATTGAATTTTGTAAAACATAATTTTAAAATAGTATTCTAAAAGAAAATCCCCTTATAAATATAATTCAATTGAAGAGAAACTTAATAGAGTAAGTGAAATATTTATATACACTATAATTAGACATAATTAAACATAACATATGAAAAAACCATCACACAGTCAATTTTAATACCACATAATTACCGAAGTACAAGGTTAACCCAGAGAATAGAAATCGGGTTAAGAATTCTCTTACCTCAAGTTTATCTTACATAAAACTTGTTTAAGACTTCTGTATAATGGTTAAAAAATTGTTATTAGTATTTTAAAGAAATATTTCCATGTTTATTACATATTTTATGATAATTTCTTAACCTAATTGTACCATTTAATTAAGTATTTTTTTCCTTGCATTGTTTTGGTTGACTAATTTACATGATTTTCATGATCTATTCATGATGGATAGTTCATGTTGATTGGAAGTGAAGCTATAGAATTGGAATGGAAAGGTATTTATATATTTCTAGTACCATAATTTAAAACATTTATCAATTTGAATTTTTATATTGGGGTGATTCATAAGTTAAAACATAATGATGTTCGTTTAGATCATTTTAGTGGTTCTTCGATAAAAATGGCCTCCTTTTGTCTTATAAATTAAAAACACGAGTAAGAAAATAATTATAGAACCATGGATGAAAAATATTACATATATTAAAACATTGGTCAACTATATTAATGGATTCATGACTATAATTTATGGAATTTATGAAAATGGAAATCACATCCTCCACGATGTTAATTCGACACATCATAGACAATGTTTATATTTATTGAATAAGTTGGATAGGAGAAAAATAATGATGATAAAGTTTCAATGAACATGAATGAATCAGGAATATAGATGATTTTTTAATATTTCATGCCTCTTGTTTATGAATATATGATGGAATAATAATACATAAAGAACCCAAAATAAAAGAATAATTAAGAAATCCCTTTCAAAAATTCTTCAGCCTAATGACTATGATACATGGTTTTAAAAAAAATAAAAAAGAGAGGGGAAAAGGGTCACCCATCAAGAAATGAATTATAATACTGTATATTTCATGAATATGTTTGAAATAATAACATGGTATGGAAACATGAAAGTTATACCACATAAAAGAGATCATAAAAGGAAAAAAGAAATAAATTGAGAATTTTCGTACCTTGTTGAGTAACTCTGAGAAAATGAAGGATAACACCTTGGGGGCCTATGGAATCTATAGGAGGTATACTAGTGAGGTAAGGAAGAAAGATCATTTTTGATGAGGAATTTTCAATGAAGTTAACTAAATAATGAGTTTGTATTTATTGCTAATGTGACAGATTATTTTAATAATTTTCAAAACACACCTCATTAGAGGTATTTTCAAAACCATGGGCTTACCCATGGTATTTTACAATGGTATAAGAGGCTGCGTACACCTCATAACTTATTTTACTTGATAAAAGTTAACCAGATTTATTACATCATCAATACATCATTAATGATGTCACTTACACACTGAACCTCAAAACTGTATTTTTTACTAGTCACTAAAAAATCAACTATTTCAGAAAAATCCCAAAAAGTTACCTGAAACATTTATCAACATTTAGAATTAAAAAATGATTTCCATTTTTTGAAGATAATTTTCTAAAAAATTTTAATTTAAATTTTTAAAAAATAATTCTTAATTAAAAAATTAATAATTAAAAAACTATAACTGCTTTTATACCACATTTAAAAATTATTCAAGATGTCATTATCTAAAATAATTATGAAAATAAAATAATAATAAAATTTACTATTCAATAGGTTCATATTACTATTTATATTACTTTTTACATTACTATTCAAAAGGGTATGCTACTATTCACAAAAAAACAAGTTCATTTCATTAGTCTCCAAATAACATAATGAATAAATTTGTAGATGACCATTTTTTGAAATTCAAAACATAGAAGTAAAAAAAAATTTGTTTAAAAGATACTTATAAATATATTCTTTAAACAAAATATCAAGCATTTTAATTTTTTTTTAGAAAAACATGGGGTGTTACATTATCCCCAACATCTGTAAATTTTGTCCTTATAATTTTATCTACTTATTAAACAAGTGATGGTACCTTTCCCTCATATTATTTTCAAACTCCCATGTTGCTTCTACAACCACGTGGTTTCCCTAAGAAATATTTACCTGGTGGATTACCTTATTCTTCAATACATGTTCCCTTCGATCAAGAATATGAACTAGTTTCTCTATAAACAAAAGTTTCTCTTCTAGCTAAACTGTTTCTGGGCTTATGACATGTGATGTATCCATCACATCCTTCTGGAACATCGAAACGTGAAAAACATTGTGTACTTGAGTCAAACTTGGAGGGAAAGATACTCAGTATACAGCTAGTCTAACTTTCGCTATGATTTCAAATGGACCGATGAACCGTAGACATAGATCTCTATTTCTACCAAAACGAATCAAACATTTACAATGAGAGATTTTATGGAAAACATGGTCTCTTTCCTCGAAATAGAAGTCTTTACATCTCTTATTTGCATAAATTTTCTTCTTGCTCTGAGCTATCCTCATGTGCTGCTGGATCATCTTAACATTCTCAGTAAATTCTTCTATAAATTCTGTCCCCATCAACTTTCTTTTGGCGACATCATCCCAAAACACTAGAGTCCAACACCACTTTCCATAAAAAGCCACAAAAGGATCCATTTTTATATTGGAATGAAAACTATTATTATAAGAAAACTCAACTAATGAAAGATATTTATCCTAGCTTCCTTAGGAGTCCATTAAACAAGTTCAAAGAATATCCTTCAACGTTTGAATCATTAGTTCTAATGCCCATCTAATTGAGTATAAAAATTTGTACTGACATATAATTCTATTCCCAATGAATTCTGAAGTCCCTTCCAGAAGTTAGATGTAAATCTACTATACTGATCAGATATAATAGAAAAAAGAACTCCATGTGACCTAAAAATCTCTTGGTGGTACAATCACTAAAGATGATCTAATTATATTTTATCTCAAATAGAAACAAAATGTGAATATTTTGATAGCCGATCCACAATATCTCCAATCGCAATGTTACCTCGAGAAGTCTTTGGTAGTCCCACTACAATGTCAATGGATACATTCTCCCATTTCTACGATGGCATTGGAAAAGGGTGAAGCATCCCCTTTGACATCTTCTTCTTTTCATTAACCAGTTGAAATGTGAAACATTTCATGGTAATATAAGCAATATCTTTTTTCATTCCATACCACCAATAAAACTCCCAATGGTCTTTGTACATCTTAGTACTACCAGGATGAACTGAAAATGGAGAACTATGATCATCACACAACAAATCGTTCATTAATTGAAAATCACAGGGCACAAACAACCATTTTTCAAATCATAAAACAAAATATTTATCATGGAAAAATTTTGGAAGCTCACCAATTTTATCTAATTGTACCTTTTTATGTATCTCATGATCTTCCTTCTTTTCTTGCTTAATTCTATCTTTAAATTAAGACTCCACTGAAACCTAAATCAAAATAGATGTATTCCCTACACCGATAACTTCTACGCCAATAATCCTCATATCATTAATCAAGGGATTATGTTCCAAATGCAACAATGTTAATTATGCATGATGTTTTCGAATCAAGGCATCTTCCACTATGTTTTCTTTTCATGGATGGTAATTGACCATCCAATCATAATACTTTATCAGTTCTAGACATCTCCTTTGCCTCTTTTTTAATTTCTTTTTGAGTGAATATATACCTAAGTCTTTTATGGTCTGCATATATTTAACATTTTTCTCTATATAAATGATGCCTCCAAATTTTCAAAGAAAAAACCCCAACTTCCATTTTTAAGTAATGCGTGGGATAATTAAACTCGTGAGGATTTAGTTGTCCTGAAGCGTAAGAAATTACCTAATCATTCTACATCCAAACACGACCATTTCCCTTCAACAAAGCATCACTGTAGATCAGAAAGTCACAATTTAGGGAAGGCAAGGCCAAAACTAGAGCATTCACTAATCACTTCTTCAGTTACCTGAAATCAAACATCACATTCTTATATACAAAAAAATTTAACACCTTTTTTGTGTAAACTTAGTTATCAGGCTATATTTCCATGAAAAGTTCTTAACAATCCGTCGACAATAACCTGCTAATCCCAAATAACTATGAATCTCTACAAAATCTGTGGGTCTTGGCCATTCTTCAACAATATTTTTTTTGGAGGATCAACTGTTATTCCATCCTTATTTACAATGTTCCCATTAAAATAAATATGTTACAAACAAAAATAAAACTTTTTGAATTTTCCATTCAATTTCTTTTCATTTATAGTTTGTAAAACAACAATTTGGTGTTTTCTATACTCCTCTTTATTTTTAAAAAATAGTAGAATATCATCAACAAACACAATCACAATCTTATCCAAAAACACCTGAATTACTCTATTCATAAGATTTCTGAATAAATTAGGTGAACTAGTTAACCCAAAGAGAATAACAAAAAATTCATAATTCCCATATCTAGTACGAAATACTATTTTTTAGGATTTCATCCTCCTTCACCTTCAGGAGATTGTATCTGAATCTCAAGTCAATCATGGAAACATACTAATCACCCTGGAGCTAATCAAATAAGTCATCAATATGAAGAGAATGATACATGTTTTTAACAATGATGTTATTAAAAGAAAAATAATCAATTAATTGTTTAATGGAACCATCATTCTTTTTAAAAAACAAAAAAGGATCTCCCCACAGTGAAGTACTAGGATGAATGAAGCCATTATCGAGAAAATCATCCATCTCATTTTCCAATTCATGGAGTTCTATATGAGCAATATGATATGGGGTTTTAAAATTTTCTCAGCATCAGGAACTAAGTAAATTTTTAATTTGACTTCACGATTAGGTATGACACCAGGTAAATCCTTTGAAAAAACATCACAGTATTCATTTACCACTGAAACATCATTAATCTTAACAGTTCCCTTATGTTCAAAAATATTAGAAAGATAACATTAACTTCCATCATTCAATAGTTTCTCAACTTCATAATATGTTATCAATTATATGGGTTCATTATTGTATACAAACTAAAACTCATATTGAAAATAAACTTCTTTTTCTCTAAAGTTAATCTTTGCATGATAAACAGAAAGCCAATTTATCCACATAATAACCTTAAAATGGACTACAGGTAAAAAAACATGGTTTTCAGGTAATGTATTTCCGCAACCTACAAAAAAATATTCTTATAATTATTTTCTTCTATAATATTTCCCCCTGGTGTTTTAACAATATGTTCAGGTCCCATTTATAGAGGTGATATTTCTAATTTACAAGAAAATTTCTCTGAGATTAAGGAATGTGTAGACCCTGTATAAATAAAATTAGCAAAATCTATGTGAACAAACAAATTACTTGATACAACTTCTTTGTATGGCCCGACATCTACTGATGTAGTCACAAAGGTTCTCACTATACCTTTCTACATATAGTACAGATACATTGCATCATTTGGATATCTCTTTAGGTAGGCATTTGCATTGTGACCCATCTCACCACATTTAAAACACATTAATGTTTTCTTATCAGGATTAGTCGTTGGATAATTTTCATTACCACATTTGTAAAACATTCTAGATTTTCTAAGATATTCCCCAGGGGGCTTCATTCCACACTTTCCACAAACTGCAAACTAGATTTTCATACCACCATATTTTTTTGGTTGATTCTTACCCATATCTTAACACATAGAACTCTTCTTCTCTATGTTTCCAAAATACACATGATCATTACAAAACTCTATCTCATCCATCTCGGCATAATGGAAAAATTTCACATAAATTTCTAATTCACGGGAGGCCAATGCCCTTCTACACCTTGGCTTCAACACTATATAAATGTGGTTGATTTTGGTATCATGATCTAGAAAACGATTAAGATCATACCTCTCTATTCAAGAGAATTTCTGTTTATACATACCCACTGAGTCTTCCACCTTTTGCTTCAATTCAAGGAATTACTTCTCAATCCTAAGTCTCACCACATTAGTAAAATATTTTTCAAGGAAATTATTTTTAAATTATTCTCACTAAATGAAATTAATATCCACTCTACCGCTCATATTCTTTACCATTTACCACTACTGATTAAATTCACCTTGAAAACAATTAATTGAAAGACATAGCTTTTGATTATTTTAACAATCCATTACATTAAATTTATTATCTATGGATTTAATCTAACCTTCAGCCTCTATTGGGTCAGAATATCCATTGAATGAAGGAGGGTGTTGTCTCATAAAATGTTGAACTATTTTCATGTTCCGTTGTGGTAACTCTGGTTGTTCTATTGAATGGATTCCACCTCCATTTATTCTTTGGGATAGCTTATCCATTACTGTCACAAAATGCTTGGTTCCAATTCCTACCATTTTGGGATGCAGATTTGAAAGGATGTCATTCTATCAGTGCCACCCCCCCTTCATCATCCTTGTTTCTTCTGCAGACCACCATTTTGAACAAACATATATTAGACTAATCAACATGGTAATATTTAAATATGATAACATTTAAAATTAATCCTTGATTAAAAAATAATTTATGGTATTCTTTTAACATCATCACAACCCCTAATGATATCCAAACCATCCTCTAATACCAAATATAAGGACATGGCCTTATTACACACATAATATTGAATTTATTCAAGAAAAAATACCCTTTAAATTGAGGATAATTTCACATTTAGAGATTTAGATAATTGAGACATAATACATGTTGGATCTTGAATATAGAGATTATACACAAGAGGGGGTGAATTGTGTCTTTCGAATTTTTCGTTAACTCTTTGATTGAACGAGTTCTGTCCTCTATGATTTATCAGATTTGATCATGCAGCAGAATAAGTAAATGTAGGGACAAATAGATTTATAGTGGTTCAGAGAACATAATTCCCCTAGTCCACTCCACCAATGCTCAACTCCACGAGCTGGGTTATTTTCACTATCTCGTATTCTTTTCCACAGACCTTCCAAAAACTGAAAAATAGGCAGTTGACACCATTACAAATTTCAGGCTAACAATGCCTTATGGTTTAAACATGAACCTACTCAGCTTAGTACGAGAATATGGTTACTCAGGATAAAAATAATTTTAGAAAGAACTTTTCCAGTTGTACTTCACAATTTCAACAGAATTCAATTGACAACAGATGGATCAGCGTCTCTAGAAATGTTGATTTTCATGTCGAAGTAGTTCTGAGTCCATCCTATTGTAGTAGATATAAGGATAAAATTCACAACATCAGTAGTAGTAGATCAACAATAGATATTTGATGTAGAACAGGTGAATATTCTATCAAGTTCCTTCTTCTTAAATAAATAGAGCTTTGATGCTCCTTTTGAATCAATAGAACTGAGTGCTTTTTACAGTCTCTATTTAAACCTTTTTTAATTATAGATTGATCACTACACGATCACCACACTAATGTGCCTAGTGTTTCAAAGAAAACATATATAATAAATCTGAGAATATCACCTTCACATTTAGATCCATAAAAGTCACCTTTTGATTTACAATATTCAAATTTTTGAATTTACAATGTAGTCGTAACTACCCTGAAGACTCATCATAAAAAAGCTCCTTTTAATTCGATCTTTAATCCATAGATATAACATCTTTGAATTGGTCAAAGTCGTATTTTAAAATCAACATTAAATCTGGATTGAAATCCTCTTAATAATTAGCTTGCTGACAGTTGCATAAAAATATAGTCTTTCAAACTTTCTGATGCCAAACGTAAGGTTGTTGACATGGACCCTAAACATAGAGTTGACAACGTATGGTTGACCATAAATGTAGGGTTCATGTTAATTTCTTCAAACGTAAGGTTGATCATAAATGTAGGGTTGATCATCGATACTTTTTCTTCAAATCTCAGATGAAAAATAAAAGATCTATTCAAAGAATGTATGGTTGTTTACAAAAGTATGGTTGATTAACCATACATTTGAGAAATAAACATAACGTTTAGTACTTACGTACAGTTCTCGTTCCATAAATTGTTGATAACCCAAACATAAGGTTCCTTCCAAACATAAGGTTCTTATTTTATACATTGCTAATAACGTATGGTGGATTACCCATACTTTTCTCTTACCTCAAAAAGTATACCCAATTTTCATCCTTACGCTACATTTATTCATGTAGGGTATAAATAGTGAGTCCAGGACATGCTAAATCAGATCCTAAATAAGTAAGGTATGAACAGTGTTTCCAGAACGTGCTAAAATAGTTCCTGAATAAGTAATAAATTATTTTTATTTAAAGAGTAAAACAAATTAATAAATTCCTACAAAATACTAAATAAAATCATTAGAAATTAATTAAGGGTATTTGTGAGCATAAAAAGTATCATAAAGAGACAGTGTATTATTTTCAATATACTCCCTCTTTAAATAAAATTATTATGTATTGTTGAAAAAAATACTTTACTCCACAATATCCCCCCTTTTTAATGATAAAAAAACCAATAAAATAAATAATTAAATCAACTAACAAAATTAATTACATATAGTTTTGAAATTTTGAAAAGATAAATACGAAATTATTTTTCCTTAAATTAATCCATTTTTAATATCTCCCTCAATAAGATAAATGTAAAACCAAATTTCTCCGAAAAAGATACTTAAAAAAATATAGTGTTTATCCAGAGTTCTCCCCCTTCTGTGATATAATAAATATTGATAAAATATGGAATAGAACATAGATTGATGTTGTACTGAACATTAGTAAATGCTATAATTATTTGTTTAATAGTAAGGTAATCTGATATACTGGCATATTTTCATGTAAAATAGTAATAAACAAATATAGAAAGAAACAAATAAACAATAGAGGAAATTTTCATTCAAAAACAGCAGTATCTACACGACAATGATATACACAGGAATCAAGGTTTGGTCTAGGTAGTCAATAGGTTCTAACTCCTCTGGATTACAAACATGATTTCTATAAACTGTTCCCTGAGTCTCTTCATCATCCCATCTCCATGTTTGATAATGAGCTCTCTATTCTCTGGAGTCATATGAATATCCTTGATAAAATTGACCCTGAAAAACTCATGCATCCTTTCCCCTTTTTCTATAAACACTGACAGCTTCTCTGACATCTGATTTAACAGTGTTCTGATTGGTGGCTCACTAGATGTCAGTTGATCCACGGAATTTTTTTTATTGTATGGAAACACTAATAATGGAGCACTGTTACATTGAATAACATGCAACCAATCATTCATGTTTCTCATCGTGGTTGTGATATCTTGAAATCTTCTAATTAAATGAGGTGAATTACGTGATCCACTAACATCAGTATTGGTAACTGATGCAAATTGGTTCTCCATAAACAATTTCAGATCTGATAAATCTATCTTCATAACCATTTCAGATTTCATGTTGACAATTGCATTCGGCATATCCTCCTTAAACATTTCAAATTCTTGCCTTGAGATTGTACTCTCCTTCAGCTTTTGAAATCTTAATTGTTCTATTTCCTCCAGAGAAAAATCCTCTTGAAGTACCTCTGTGTGAGCTTCAGAAGCATGATCATCACGAAAATCAGCATCTTTGTCTTCCACTAGAATTTTGAGAACAATATATTCAGAATTTTCCTAAGGTTTATCCACTTCCTCACTAGGCTCTGCCTCCTTATCTTATTCCTGTTGAATTGTAACTTCAACATTAGCTACAATCTGTTCCTCAGTCTCCCTTTAAGCTTCTTCTTGAACTCTTGATCTCTCTACTGGTGATGTCCTTTCACTAACAACTTCTATGGTCTTATCAATAGCAGCTTCTCTTACAAAAGTATTAGAAAATAAATCTTATATTGTTGACAATGTAGGGGAATTATTTTCATCATTAACAGGTCTAGTTATTTTAGATTAAAGTCCATCCTAACTTCGTTAGTCCTTAGTATCTTCCACTTCAAATTGGATCCTTCTTAGTACATTTTGGACCCCTGATTCAGCTTGTCCCTCCTTGGACTTAGCAGGTTGTGACTGAGCACTCTCTTAGTCATCCTCAGCTCCTATTGGAAATTTTTTTCTTTTAATGGTGCTCTAGAAATATCCAATTTTTCTTAGAGTTCTAGAATTGAATACATTTCTATGATGGCAATGAATTCTGGCATCCACCAGTCTCACCATACCCTTCTTGAACAACAGTTTAGAAATAAATCTACTGAAAGGGTAAAAGTTCATCTGGGCATTACTTTGACAATAGTAATTTAGGTAACTCACCATGTAACTTGGAAATTTTAATTTCATATAACTTAATAGAAGATATATTATGAACATATCAGGGTACAAAATCTTTTCCATTTCTACCATTCTTTGATCTATTCCAGTCTGAATAAATTTAACCAGGATCTTCTGATCCGGATCTAAATATTTCACCATAATTTTCCTAATAGTTGATGTTCCAAACAAAAAGGACATAATTTTCTCAGATTTATGCACATCATATCCTTTGTTTTTCAAATAAAAATCGTATACTCCTTCATGCAGGAAATTTAGGATTTGTCTTATTTCAACAGAAGAGATTGAGAAATCTCTGTTCTCAATCATGGAAATCATAGTGTCTTCATCCTCACCTAGACTAATCTGAACTGATGTAAAGAAATGATGCATTTCTCCGTCATACAAAAACATGGGCCTGTTACTATTGAAAGGATTCTCATGGTATTGAAAAGTTAAATCATGTTTCAACATCAGATTCATCTCAAATAGACATTCCAGATCTATAACATGACCTTGCAAATTTTTTCATCCAATTGCCATTTGCTTCTTTGTGTCACTACTCTTGGGTTCATCTGCTCGCCTAGTATTTTCCTTTTCTGAGTATATTTCTGAAGGATCAAATATTTTAGGGTTTGAAGACTCGAAGATCAGAGGTGTGCAACAGTATGTGATTTTTGGGTTTGAATGGGTTTTGTTGGAAAAAAAACGGATTCTAATTTGAAAGAGCTCTGACATCCATGATTCTCATGTAATCATTAATCATTATATTTATTTTAAAAATAAAAAAATTTGCATACGGAGAATTTATTCATAAAAAAGATCTTAAACAGTCTTCAAAAACCAAATAAAATTTGAATAAATAAATAAAATTAAATAAATAACATTTAAAAAATTTATTTAAAATTAAATAAACCTAGCTCCCCCTTAATAAAATCAAACCTTGCAGTGGGAAATGGTTTAGTAAATATATCTGCTAATTGAATTTCTTTATTTATAAATTCTAAAAATATACCCTTTTTAATAATATGAACTCTTAAAAAGTGATGCCTTATATCAATGTGAATAGTTCCTGAATGAATAATAGAATTTTTTGAAATATTAATTTCACTAGTATTATCAAATAAAATAGGTTTATTATTTAAAATAAATCCAAATTGCATAACAATGTTTTTCATCCATAACACTTGTGCACAAAAATTGCCAGTAGAAACATATTCTGCCTCGGCTATTGACAGTGCAACTGAATGTTATTTCTTACAAGACCATGACACTAAAGACTTTCTTAAAATGGGACATGTTCCTGGTGTCCTTTTTCTATCTAATCTACAACTTCAAAATTCACCATCTGAATAAGAAATAAAATTAAAATCAAATGATTTAGGATAAAGTAGAGATTGAAAAATAGTTCCTTTTAAATATCTAAAAATTCTTTTAACAGTAGTTAAATGAGATTCTTTGGGATTTGATTAAAATATAGCACAAAGACATACTGAATACATAATATCTGGCTTGCTAGCAGTAAGATATAACAAACTACCAATCATACCTCTATATAACTTGTTGTCAACTGACTTTCTAGTTTCATCTAAATCAAGATTTATATTAGTACACAATGAATTTGTATATGTCTTGCTGTTTTCAAGACCAAATTTCATCATATAATCAGTAATATATTTTCTTTGATTCAAAATATTTCAAAAATATTTTTGATAAATTTGAAGTCCTAAAAATAAATTTAGTTCTCCCATCATAGTCATTTCAAATTATTTTTTCATTAACTATAAAAATTCATGACAAAGAGTTTTATTAGAAGATTAAAAAATTACATCATCAACATAAATTTGAACCAATAAAACATTATTTTTCACAGTTTTCTTTAAGAGTGTTAGATCTACCAATCCAACTGTAATGTCATTTATCAAATGAAAAGAACATAATGTTTCATACGAAGTTCTAGGTGCATGTTTAAGGACATAAAGAGATTTAGTATGTTTAAAAAAAGAACCAGGTTTTTTAGTGTTTTCAAAACCAGTAGGCTGCTCAAAAAAAAAACTTCCTCCATTAAATAACCATTTAAAAAGGCCGATTTAAAATCCATCTGAAATAATTTAAAATTAATATAAGATGCATAGGATAAAAGGATTATAATGGATTCTAGCCTAGCTATAGGTGTAAAAGTATCATCATAATCTATTACGTCTTCTTGATTATATCCTTTAGCTACTAATCTTGATTTATTTCTAGCTATTGTGCCTTAGTTATCCTGTTTATTTCTAAAGACCCATTTGGTTCCTATTACTGGATAATTCTTAGGTCATTCCAATAACTCCCAAAATTCTTTTCTTTTAAACTGGTTTAATTCATCTTGCATTGCTATTACCCAGATTTCATCATCTAAAGCTTCTTCTTTAGTCTTGGGTTTATGTTGGGATAGGAAGGCATAGAATTCCATTAGGTTTCCTATGTTTCTTCTAGTTTGAATACCAATTTCTAAGTCACCTATCACAGTTTCTAGAGGGAGATTCTTTAGTGTTCTAGAATGTCTAGGAAATACATTTAAAGGTTCTTTAGTATTATGTTTCTCTGAACTGGACTGAATTTCTTTTATATCATTTTCAAAATCATTCTTGAAATTCTCAATTCTCAAGTTATCATTAGAGTCAGGTTCATCCATTTGATCTGTCCTTTTCTCAAAGTGATTAGATTCATCAAATTTCACATGAACTGAGTCTTCAAAAATCCTTGAATTTTAATTATAGATTCTATTTGCTTTGTAAGTAAACGAATATCATATGAAAATTCTATCATCAGATTATAGATCGAACTGACCAAGATTATCATTGGTGTTCAAGATGTAAAACTTACATCCAAGAACCTTAAAGTAGTCAACTTTAGGTTTTTTGTTATTCCAAAGTTCATAGGATTTATTTTTTAAAATAGGTATAATTAAAACTGTTTTAATTATATGGAAAGTTGTATTTACATCTTCTGTCAAAAAATATATAGGTGGGCTATATTCAGTTAACATAGTTCTAGACATTTCTTGAATTTTTCTATTTCTTCTTCCTACAATCCCATTCTATTGAGGTGTTCTTGTTGTATAGAAGGTATGTTTAATACCCATGTTTGGGAAAAAGGAATTAAATTCATGATTCTCAAATTCTCCACCAGGATAACTTATCAATGAGATTATATTAAAACCTTTTTTATTTTGAATAGATTTGTAGAAACATTCAAATAAAGTAAAATCTTCATTTATAAATTTCAAAAAGAAAATCCAATTAAATATAGAATAATCATCAACTAATACATAAACATATAATTTACCAGCTAAGCTTGCTACTCTTGAATGTCCAAACAACTCCATAAGGATAAGTTCTTGAGTTTTAGTTATAGAAACATTATTAACATATTTGAATGATGATTTTTGTTTCTTGTCAAGTGGGAATGCATCACATAATCTATCACATTCAATTTTGAGAATAGGCAAATCAGAAACTAGATGTTTCTTAGAAAATATATGTTAAACATATACATAGCAATGTCCAGGTATCCTATGCCAGATCCAAGATTCACTTACGTTAGCTGTCATGTAGTTTACTTGTTGTTTACACAAGGAATTTAAATCCAAAGTATAGAAATTATCAGTTCATGGTGCCTTAAATTTAAACAGTTTATTGTTAAAAAATAGCACATCAATTGTCGTTAAAATCAATATTATATCCATCATCACAAAGTTGAGAGATACTTATCAGGTCGGGTTTTAATCCTTGTACATAAAGTAATTTGTTGATTGAGACTGTTTTTGGATTTCCAACAGTTCCAATTCCAATGATTTTTCCTTTGGCATTGTCACCAAATGTGACAATTCCTCCTTCCTTTTGAGTGAGTGAAGAAATTTTCAATGATTTTCCACCCATATGTCTTGAGAAGAAACTATCCATATACCATATATCTTTTCTACTCTGGTGTCCTGATACCTGCAATGATGTTCAAACAAATTTCTTTGATACACATATTTTGTTGGGTATAAGGGTGTTAGCTAGCAATGATCTGGGTGTCCAGATTTGCTTTATTCTTTTAAAATCATCATAATCATATAAGTCTTTTGAAACATAGGCTTTCATAATACCAAAAATTTTCGGTTGTCTTAAGAAACAGTTTTTAGCTATATATCCCTTTGTCCCACAAAAGTTACAATTAACCCTTTTAGAGCTAGGAACAAAATAATTTTTATATAGCTTAGGTTTTTCTCCTTTTCTTCCAATTCCAAATCTATTCTTTTTAATGAAAGTTTTTCCATGAAACTCATTTAATGAATTCTCTCCTTTTGTAAAAACCAATGCAGCTTGTTTGAAAGATTCTCCTTCATCATATAGTGTTTTTATTCGTGATTCAAAATTAATATAGATAGTGTTAATAGTATTTTATTTATCAGTTAATTCCTTAAGTTGTTTCAGCATTGTATCACTTTCATCTGAAATAAATTTATGTATGGTCTTTAGTGACTTATTTTTCTTAAATAGTGATTCATATCTTTCTTCAAGCATATTACAGTAGGTTTCATGTTTTTCATTTGTGTAGATTGAATCAAAATTTGATTCATCATTTGAGTCAGAGGAGTTATATGAGTGTACCTCATCGGTTTCTTCCATGAAACACATTTTTTCTTTTACATTGACTTCTTCATTCTCTGAGCTTGATTCAGGAGAGCTATTGGAGTCTTCAGATACACTCCAAGTGTTTTTCATAGCTTTCTTATCTTTCCGCTCATAGTCATTTCTTTTACAGAATTTATTATTCTTTGCATCTTTCAATTGTGGGAAAACTAGTCTGATATGCCCCATCATCATGCATTCATAGAATCATACCTTCTTATCATCTCTCTTAAAGGATTTATTGAAATATCTTTTCTTGCTGTTGAATTTTCTAAATTTTCTGGCTAGATGAGCCAGTTCTTCATCTGATTTTGATGAGTCAGAGATCTCTGATTTAGCATTGACTTCTCTTTTCTTCAGTTTTCGATTATTTTGTTTTGAAGTTACCTTCAAGGCATTATCATCATTTTTTATGTAGACTTTATGTTCATTTTCCTCATCTGGCATTTCAGCTTCGTACATCATCTGTGTACTAATCAGCTCTCTCGTGGTTAGATTTTATATAGGTGTTGATTGTCTGATTGCAGCAGAGATACCATTCCATCGAATGGGAAGTACCCTCAATACTTTTAATGTTTTATCAACCTACTTGATAGGTTCTCCTAGAGCTATTATATTATTGATAATTTTTGTCAATCTCTCATTCATTTGGGTAATGATTTCACCTTCAAACATTCTGAATATATCAAATTTCAATTTGGCAGTTGCATATCTCATTTGTCTCACATTTTCTGTTCCATAATTTTCCATAGCTATTGTTTGCCACATCTAATATGCTGTAGGGAACTGAGATAAACTGTTTAATTCATCTGGTCTTAGACTGAAGATTATTGCATTCATAGCCTTCTAATTCATATCATACTCTTCCTCTGTAGAAACACTTCGTGTCTCAAGATTTTCAAGAACTTCATAAGGATTTAGAATCTTTGAATAGTTTTTATATCCTACATTTTTCAGATATATTATCATGCATGATTTCCTGTAGCGATAGTTGTCTCCATTAAAATATGGTGCTCTGACCATTGACATCTCATCTCTTGTATCGGTCATGATACTCTGTTGTATAATCATTAAATGCTTCTAGATTTCTAATGCTCTATCATAAGATCCACCTATGATACCAATTGTTGGATCTTGAATATACAGATTATAGACAAGAGGGGGGTGAATTTTGTCTTTCAGATTTTTCATTAACTCTTCGATTGAACAAGTTTTTTCCTCTATGCTTTATCTGATTTGATCATGCAGCAGAATATGTTAAAGCAGGGACACATAGATTTATAGTGGTTTGGGGAACAGAATTCCCCTAGTCCACTCCACCAATTCTCAACTCCATGAGCTTAGTGACTTTCACTATCTGGTTCTCTTTTCCACAGACCTTCCAACAATTGAAAAAAAGGTAGTTGACACCTTTACAATTTTTAGGCTAACAAAGCCGTCTGGTTCAAACACGAACCTACCAAGATTAGTACGAGAATCTGGTTACTCAAGATAAAAATAAATTTAGAAATAACTTTTCCAATTGATCTTCACAATTGAAACAGAATGCAATTGATAGCAGATGGATCGTCGTCTCTATAAATATTGATTTTCATGTCGAAGTAGTTATGTGTCAATCTTGTTGTAGTATATATAGAGATATAATTAAAAACCTCAGCAGTAGTAGATCCACAATAGATATATGATGTAGAACAAGTGAATCTTCTATCCAGTTGCTTCTTCTTAAATAAACAGAGATTTGACACTCCTTTTGAATCAGCAGAACTGAGTGCTTTTTTCAGTCTCTGTATTCCACCTTTTTGAATAATAAATTGATCACCACCCAATCACCACACTACTTTGCTTGGAGTTTCATAGAAAACATATATAATAATGCCGAGCATATCCCGGCACATATAGATCCATAAAAGTCACCCTTTTTATTTATTATATTCTGAAATTTGAATTTACAGAGTTGTTGTATCTTCCCTAAAGACTCTATATAAAATGAACCTTTTAATTCGATAATTAATCCATTGATAAAACAAAATTGAATCGGTCAAAGTTGTTTTTTAAAATCAACTTTAAATCCAGCTTGAAATTTGCCTAACAATCAACTTACTGGCCGTTGCATAAAAATATCGTCTTTCAAACATTCTGATGCCAAACTTAAGGTTGATGATGTGGCCTCCAAACATAGGGTTGACAACGTAAGGATGAACATAAATGTAGGTTTCATGTTACATTCTTCAATCGTAAGGTTGATCATAAATGTGGGGTTGATCATCAAAACCTTTTCATCAACTCTAAGATGAAAAATAAAAGATCCATTCAAAAAATGTATGGTTGTTTACAAAAGTAAGGTTCATGAACCAAACTTTTGAGAAACAAATGTAAGGTTTAGTACTTACGTACGGTTCTCCTTCCATACTGTGTTGATAACACAAATGTAAGGTTCCTTCCTAATGTAAGGTTCTTCCTCCTTACTTTGCTGATAACGTATGGTTGATTAACCATACTTTTCTCTTATCTCAAAATGTATACATTCCTTTCATCATTACGCTACGTTTATCCACGTAGGGTATGAACAGTGATTCCAGGACACGCTAAAGCAGATCCTGAATAAGTAAGGTATGAACAGTGTTTCAAGAACACTCTAAAACAATTCCTGACTATGTAATATATTATCTTTATTTCAAGAGTAATATAAATTAATAAATTCATGCAAAACACTAAATAAAATCATTTAAAAATAAATAATTGTATTTGTGAGCCTAAAAATTATCATAAAGAGACAGAGTGTCATTTTCAATAAACTCCCCCTTTAAATAACATTATTATGAATTGTTGAAAACAATACTTTTATCAACAATTCATTCATAACATATGACATTGTTATAGAGTGGATACCATAAAAATAGTTTCCATTTTTTTTCAAAATTGAAAATATTAAAACATAAACATGACTCCTTGAAAATTCTTAAACATTTAACATGGATTCTGTATTTTTCTTACACATCCATTAACCTGTGAAAATCATTTATAAACTTGGTATGAGCACAAAATCTCAGAAAGGTATATAAAAATAAGGAGAGAACACATTAGTCCATGAATACTTATAACGTGTGAGATCATTTTGAAAAGACATACCTATCACATATATATATATATATATACTCACAATGTAAAAAATGATATTTACACAATAAATAAGAACATAAGTAGAACCATATAGGTATATTGGGGCATTAAATACATAGTCTTGTAACCCCATCAGCTACCTTGTATTTTGTAACCCTCGCAGATACCTGACTAATTAGGTAACCATCGTAGTTACGATGGATTATTCATACGGCCGACCTCCAACATACACATACATAATGTAATGAAGGGAGATATAGGTCCCACCCTTCATCATAAAAAATTAACATGAACCAAAACCTAAAAATAAAACATGAATAATAGCATAATATCATTGCAATTTAATATTGTAAAACATAATTTTAAAAGAGGATTTTAAAAGAAAAGACCCTTATAAATATCATACAATTGAAGAGACAATTAATTGAGCAGGTTAAATATGTATATATAGTATAATTAGACATAATTCAACATATTATAATAAAAACCCATCAAACAATCAATTTTAATACCACATAAATACCGAAGTAGAAGGTTAACACAAAGAATAGAAATCAGGTTATAAATTCCCTTAACTCATGTTTTTCTTACTTCAAACATGATTAAACCTCTTGTATAATGGTTAAGAGAGTTTTATTTGTATTTTAAAGATACATTTGCATGTTTATATCATCTTTTATGATCATTTAACAACATCTTTTTACCCTTTAATTATTCGAATTTGGTGCCTTTCATTGTTTAGGGTGTGTTCATTACAAGATTTTCATGATTGGTTCATGATGGATTGTTCTTGTAGATTGGAAGTGAAACCCAAGATTTGGAATGGAAAGGTATTTAAATATTTTAAGTACTATTATATATATGATTTATTATTTTTATATTTTATATGAGGAAGATTCATAAGTTAAAACAGTAATGCTATTCATTTAGATCATTTTAGTGGTTCTTTGATAAAAACAACCTCATTTTGTATTATAAATTAAAACTAGGAGAAAAAAATAATTCTAGAACCATGGATGAGACATGTTACATTTATAATTAATTGGTTCATCCCTAATAATGGTTTCATTTCCATACTTTAGGTAATTAATGAAAATTCAAATCACATCGTCCATGATGTCTATAATTCGACACTTCATTGACAATGTTATTATTCCTGGGATAAGTTGAAGAGGGGAAGAATGATGATGATTTATTTTCCCAGAAAAAGAGAAGCAAAAAAATATACATGATTTAAGGATATTTCATGAATCTTGGGTAAGAATTGATGAATCAAGAATAAGAAAAAATTGAACCCAAAATAAAAAAAAATTTGAGAAATCCTTTACAAAAATTCGGCAGCCTAACGGCTACGCTACATGGTATCAAAAAATATTAAAAAAAAGGTACAATGATCACCCATTCATAAATGAATCATAATGCCTTATAGATCATGAATAAGAAGTAAATAAGAACTTGGTATGGAAACATGAATGTTATACCACATAAAAAAGAACATGAATGGAAAAAATAAATAAATTGGGAATTTTCTTACCTTGAATAGTAACTCTTAGAAAATAAATGTTGAGACCTTGGGGGCGTGAAGAAACCTTGGTAGGTATAATAGGGAGGTATGGAGTCCATATATTTGTTTATGATGAATTTGTAATGAATTTAAAGATGGAATGAGTTGGTATTTATAGAAAAATTGGGGGATTATTTTAATAATTTGCATGTGACACATCATTGGTGGTATTTGCAAAACCATGTGGTTGACCAAGGTATTTGTCCATGGTATAAGCCACATGGGAAACCTCATAACATATTTTACTTTACAAAAGTCAACCAAATTTATTACATCATAATTACATCATTAATGATGTCACTAACACACCGAAACTCAAAACTATATTTTCTACTAGTCACCGATAAATCAACTATTTCAAGAAAATCCCCAAAACTCACCCAAACCATTCATCATCTTATAGAATTCAAAAATGAAGTCCATTATTTGAAAATAATTTTCTAAATTTTTTTATTTTAATTTTTCAATAAAATCATTATTAATTAAAAACTACATAATTTAAAAACTATAACTGCTTTTATATCACATTTAAAAATTAATCAAGATGTCATTATATTAAATCCTTAATAAAATAAAATAATAATATAATTCACTGTTTAATAGATTCATATTACTATTCTTATTACTATTTAGATTACTATTCCTAAGGGTATGTTAATATTCCCCAAAAAACAAGTTTGATTCATTAGACTACAAATTACTTACTGAACACAATTGTTGATGACCATTTTTCAAAATTCAAAACATTGATGCAGGAAAAGTATGTTTAAAGGCTAGTTATAAATATCTACTTTAAAAAAATTCAATAATTTCAATTTATTATTTGAAAAACATGGGGTATTTCAATAGTATTGACTATCATCATAGTGGAATAAAATAAGGGCTTGGTCAGATGCAAGTAGTGGAAAAAGTAGTACCATAGGGGCCATAGACTGTTTTTGGTATGCTCAGTTTGTAAATTAGATTTTTTTGTGACTTGTTTTAATTCAAAAGATTGTACTCCTTTTTTGTCCCCTATAACACATGGTCTAGGATGTGATATTGAGGGTATTCTCATACCCTTGGGGTTGACTATGCTAATTAAAGACTAGACTAGCTTGTTTGTTGCATGTCTGTAATTTCACTGATGATGGGGTTGCATAAGTCATGTGTGGATCTCCTCATATTTTGAATTCCACCTTAAGATTTCATACTCATCATTGACTAGAATTATTTTCTACATTCTGTTATCTACTAACTCAAGAGGAGAGTAATGTTCAATTATTTGGATGGCTAGAGTGTGGTTTTCATTAGAACGTATTGTTTTGAGGTGGGAAGTCATCATTTATATCCAATCATTTCTATGCGGGATGAGTTTACTATGGAATAAACATACACAAGGAGAGAAGAGGCTCCAAACATGTTAGGGGGTCCCAAGATTTTTTCCTTGATAAAGTTGTAGAACTACCCCATCAATGTGATGTTGAGTTTGCAATACACATACATCATAGATATTCTCTAATTTTGATGAATCCTAATTACATTGAGACTTTTGAGCTGTAAGCATTGAGGATTCTGATAAATTAGCATACAATGAGGGGTTTTATTTGACCTACTATGTCACTGATGGGTTTTCTAGTGTTATTCCCTATGATATTTTATTCTAGTATTAGGATGGGCATAGACTAATAGAGGTTTTCCCAGGTGATGATCAACAATAAGTATAATCTTCAAAGGATTGAAGATATTTATGACTAGTTGAGAGAATCTTTTTGGGTCTCAAAGATTGATCTGTATTATAGATATCCCAATTTAGGGGTGATGTATGCGGATATTCATAAGACATACTCTAAATGTAGTTATGTGAAATTTATATTTCTTTCCATTACTTTCGGTGTCCCTAATGCCCCAAATGTGATCATGGAAACTATGAACTCGAGGTTTTGAAATTTCTCAAATATGATCATCATCTTATTCATCAACGATATCTTGATCTACTCGATGTCATTGGAGGGTCATGTCAATAAAACTAGAGATAATTTATAGGATATTCTTTTCCACTAGATCAATGGAATTTTGACCAATTGTATGTTTTGTCCATGAGTGGTGCATTTCCATAGGCATGTGTTGTCTACTTGGGGTGTCGTAGTGAACCAATCGAAGGTCGAGGTAGTAATTTCAATAGAAACACAAAAGAATGTAGATGAGGTTTATATCTTACTTAGGTTCATGGAATATTACCAAAGTATTGTGCATTATTTTTATCTATTTAAAGACTCGGTGAATGTTTTTATATGATTGAACAGTATTTTATCAATAATGATCGATTTTCTGTATCATTCAACAATATGATGGGGATTTTTGTAAGTGCCATAGTGAATCATTTTTCTAATAAGGGTGTTATGTTTGAGGTGTTTTATTAATTCATCCCATCTAGGATTTGGATTTATGTTAATGAATAAGAAGGTATTGATCTCTTATAGGTCTAGGAAGTTATTCCCCCATGAGAGTAACAATGTTTCTCATGATCGAAAGTGAACATCTGTTACAATTTAATGGATGTTTTCAAGATATTAAATCATTTGGGAGGGTATTGTGGTCTTCAAAAATCACAATTCATTATGTAATATATTTTATTGGTGTGGTCTTAATATGAGAGATTAAATTTTTATGAAGTTTCATTAGGAAATAGTACTAGAAATTCATCATATACCAATTCCTCTGTCCCAATGGTTTAGAAATAATTTTGGGATAAGATTCCTATACAAATGGATTGTTGAAAACTGCTGGTATATAAATTTTTTTAGTTTATTTTTCAAATGGTTTTTGAAACTGTTAGGATGGGCCCAGGTAGAGACACTTTTACCCACGGTTATAGAAAACCATTGGGATAAGTGATAGTTTTCCCATCAATATTTTGAAAACTTTAGGATAGTAGAATGTTTATACCCATGTGAAAATTGTTCATTGAAAACATTGGGATAGGTTTGATAATATTTCCCAATAGTTTTAAGAAAAACATTTGGATAAAATTCCACAAATGCAACTCCCAATTCCAATCTGGATCCGCCAACAATGCGACCTAAATGAGAGCTCCCATTATTCCAGTGTGCAAACCCTTCTTCCTAGTAACTCTTTGTTTGTTATTCCATATCAAATATATAAGTTATAACTAAAGATTATGTTCTGCCTAAATTTAATCCATTTTCATTCACATTTCATTGAATTCATGGTGGTTTTTTTGTTGTGATTATCCCTAAATGACCGCTCCCCAAATTTTTGTGAACCCTTCGTCCCAACCTTCCATAAATCCTTGATTCATGTATGTTTTTGTTCTTCCACCTAAAATAGATGATAACACGGTGCATCATATTTCTTCTAACATAACACATGATTCCTCTAGTAGAATATCAATACAAATGATGATTTCTCTAGTTCAAAAAGTTTTATCTATGGATTTTTATGCCCTTTCATAGAGTTCCATTGAGAATCATTCCATATTGGTATAGAATATTTCTCTTTGGAGCCTACTCTATGTTATGGAGATATTCAGTATCTGTTCCTTATGTCTCTACTCTAGAGGTACATTTATTTTCTTTCACATGTGAATTACTATGATAAAATTGGGTGGATCCTAACACATCATTTGAGAAGTGCTCGATACAAATATCAAACCACATAAAGAATGTGTAGTGAGGGAATATGTTGCTTCTTGTAAAATTTTTATGGTAGGATTTTTTCATTGATTAGGGGGGATGATTCAAATGATTGTACATTGTGACTTAAGTTGTTCGATAAAGAAAACTAAAGTCAATAATTGGGGATGAGAAGCCATTAATGAGGTTTAATTTTGACATTATTGACTTTAAAAGTATTTTTGAGGATATTATGTGACATCTATTTTAATCTACCTTTGAGGTGTATCTTATAGATAAATGGGGTCTTTGAGTTAATTCCTAGAGGATGGTGGCTGATTGGGGTGCATGGTTGTTGAAACTAAGCCACTAGATATCCAGTGTGCTGCAATACAAATATAGTGGTGCTAGTAATGGGACATGAAATTCTTTATATCTAAAGAATCATCTAGTGTCTAGGTAAGAATGAAAGTATTATTAATTGTCTCATTGGCCTCATGGTGGTGCCAAGATGAATTTTATTTAATCATTCTTTCATCATTTTTATCTAATTTGATAATTTGAATAACCATCATACTAATCAGACCCCATTACCACCAAAACCTCCCATAGAGATATCCTTTGAGGCTCTATGCGTCCTCATCCTCTCATATTATGTTTTTGAAGACTATATAGATTTTTTGGATCGTTCAAGTTATGAAATATCTATAATAATAATTATTATTCTTATTCATATGAACATGATCATTTATTATAGACAAGTTGGAAAAATATAAAAATATACCCCATATATAATGAATTATTCATGATTGATTAATATATCATTGTTGGATCATGAGAATTGGTGACATCTAAATGAAATATCAATGACATTCAATTTGGAACGAACATATAATGTTAATTTGATGTGGATTGCATATTTTGGATTGACTTCCTCCTTGAACCCCAATTCTAGAGACTCTATTATGATGTATTTGGAATTTTTCAAGTGAGCCATGTTTTTTGGGAATGATCTGATTGTCAATTGTTGGGGGATCATGTAAATTTGAAAAAACATGATGAATAAATGAATTCCATACAATGTTAGGCCCCATTATAAAGATTTTTTACATAATGGTCTTGAGTATATGTTCCTAGTTTAGAAAATGTTACATGAAATAGTCTGTTTCTAATGTATGGTTATCCTATGAGACATTTTCCTGGTATTTATTTTTTGTTCACTACTATGTCACACCATGGATGTGGTTATTTGATAGATGGAGGAATATTCAACAAATCATCTTTTTCATTACTATGGTGTGCCTTACTTGTGTGTTATTTCATAAATTTCATAGTACTTATTAGGATATATTTATCATTTATTTGTTATACCTTAACTGTATAATTTTACATATCTTGTGTTATTGTATTTTCATTGTTCATGTTGATCGGTGATTGTATGTGACATAGTATTCCCCTTAATGGGGGGCCTTTCTTCACATGACTCGAAAAACATGGCCCTAAATATAAGAAGGATAGTTCTAGATCATGGAAATTGATTATCCCATGGGTGGTGAATGTCGTATGCCATTAAAGAGGGGTTATATTCAAGAATGATATACCAATGGGAAACATACTTAATTATGCATAGAGTTCCATTTATTTAGATATTCTAATAATTTTTTCCTTCAAAGGAGAGAAATTAACCAAGGTTTAGGGGTGTTTCATTCCCTTTAAGGCAGGCATGGTGATTTTTGTTAAATGTGGAACTTTTATTGTTCCTAAAGGAAAATAGTGTCACATTTCATGTTCTATTTATGTGTTCTATTGATACCCTTTTGATTAGAATCATAGTTCATGTCTTATAGGGATATTTCAGTGATGTCATATTATATTGATCTATCATGGTAGTGAGTTCATAAATGGTAGGAAGACCTACTATGGGTTTCTATTTCATAATTATTTTTCTAGGAAATAGGATGGGGGCTATGCAGTTGGAGGGTGGGGGTTGTGTAGTGGGAGTGGGTTGGATATGGTGTGGGGCTATGCAGTGGGAGGGGGATGGTTATAGGGGGATGTGTAGTTGGGGGATATAGGGGAGTGGTGTTGGGGGGCTGATGTGCAGGGTGGGGCCACAAGGGGTGAGGTCGGTTGTATAGTGTGGGGGTTGGGGAGGTAGGGTGAGGTGGGGAGAGGGTGTTTAAGCTTGGGAGGTAGCAAAATGGTGTTGTAGGGTGGGAGGGTGGGTTGTGTAGTGTGAGGGGGTTGGCTGGGTGATAGGAGAGATTTGTAGTGGAAGGGTGGGGGATGTGTAGTGGTAGGGGGCTATAGGGGGTGTACAATGAGATTGGGGTGGCTAGTTGTAGATGGGTTTTGTAGTTGGGGTGGGGCTACAAAGGTGGATGTGTATAGTGGGGGATGCAAGGGGTGAGGGGGGTGTGCAATGTGGGGGGTGGGGGCTGCAGTGGGAGGCGGGGGAGGGAGACTATAGGGGGTTGTAGGGGGTGTAGTGGGAGGGGGTTGGCTATGGGGGGTCTATGCAGAGTGTGGTTTCATGGGGTTAGGGGGGAGGTGGAGGATTGGGGGTGTGGACTGAAGTGGGGAGGTGGTTGGGAGGGGGTTGGGTATAAGGGAGTTGTGTAGTGGGGGAGTGGTGTAGAGTGAGGGTTGGCTATGGGGGTGGCGGCTGTGTAGAGGGAGGTGGGGCCTATAGGGGGTGTGCAATGGGATTGGGTATGTATAGCGGGGTGTGTTGGCTATGGGGGGGCTGTAGGGGTTGGTTGTGCATGGTGGAGGTTGTAGGGGGTTAGGGTGGCTATGCAATGTGGGAGGTGGGGTGATCGGGGGGTTGTTTAGTGGGAGGGGGGCTCACACACTACATGTCATGGCCTTCTATGTAAAACACTTTTCTGTACTCATCGTCAACCCAATTTTTTGTGTCACATAATCTTCGGCAGTCTCCACCCATATAGAGTGGTCAACACCACTATTTCCTCTATAATTGGGGATGACCTTGTTTATTTAAGGTTCAAACATTCCAATCGGTTTCTAACGGGTTTGTTTGTAGAACCGGAAACATCCAATGATTCCATATCCATTTGGAAATACCATCCAAAGGGAAGTGCTCGTTAGTTGAGGACTGATGAGGCTTATGAATTTGAATTGGTCGAGAGGATGGGAGGTCGGACTAATCACTCCTTTTTCGAGGAGAATTATTGTCTACTCCGGGACTCTCTTTATAGATTTATGTTATGATCGGGAATCATTATTACATTACCATGTCTAAAATGAGCTTTCCTTTTTATCTGAAAGTCAATGATTTATATGTAGGAAATTTTGAGATTCATTTATATGTATTTTAGGTTCTTCATTGATAAATATTCAACTGTATTTGTTAGAGATTCTTAGTCAATGGTATGATTTAGTACATAAAAGTCTCTTGGTCATTATGATAACCATACTGGTTTTAAAGACACTCAGTGGGGCACTTGAAGATTATTGTCATTCAGAAGGACATGGATTATTTCAAAGTTGGGATCGTACCCACAGATGGGCTACCTACATATCATTTTTTTTGAAAAGTAATCAGAACCCATGTAGTTTGAGTAAGGGAGTATGATTTTTATGCATGATTGATGGGTCAAAGAATGATGTCAAGATTACTTATATGCTCTAACCTCACGTGAGTCATGCTCGGTGTGAGAAACAAGAGGTATTGGTGAAACCAAACATTTGTTCCATGAAAGATGCAATGATGTGGGGCTTATGTATGTATTACTATCCATAATAGAGGAGGATTAAGATTTACTTTAGGGATGAAATCCAAGAATATGGTCCATAATGGTATATGTACTTCATGGATATTTGGGTAGTCTAACTTGGGGCTTACTCTTGAGGAAGATGCCCATATTATGAGGGGACTCATGATTGGGTTTTACTCCTAAGAAGGAATCCCAAATCCAAAAAAAAAGTAAATTAGGACTGGTAAAGAGAATTTAAGATTGGGGCTTATTCCTGAGTAGGAATCCCAGGTTAAGGGATTTGGGGATTACTCCTTAGGAGGTTGCCCATATTTGTAAACTTTATGACTGGGGATTACTCTTGAAAAGGATGCCCAAATTACTGAAGACTTGGGGCTTACTCTTGAAAAGGATGCCCAAATTAATGAGGACATGGGGATTACTCCTGAAAAGGATTCCAAAAATTAATTATTCTCTCATCTTAGAGGATGAGGTTGAATGAATGAACTCTCTAACATTAGTGATATAAAGATGTGTAAATCACATGGTTTGGAGAGATGTTCCATGGTATTCCTTTTAGATAAGAAATTAAATCAAGAAAACATGCCATAAATAGCATTGAAGAGTGTCTTGAAGACTGAATCTTGAATAGGAAAGGTGGAATGGCATAAGAGAGGTGAAACGGGTAGGAAGGGTAACCAAAAATAGAAAAGGCGCACAAGTCCTAGGGGGTCTCGCCAGTCATGCATGGGCGCGCAAGTCCTGGTCATGCAGGTATACCTACGTGACACATGTGTTCTTGCGCGATTGTGAACCAGTAGGGTAATACTTGGGCGATCCATGACCAAAGCCTTTAGAATTATCCCAAGGCACTTCCAGGAGAGTGGAGCGCACATTTAAATGAGTATGTAAGGAGGCTCCCAAGTGTGTCCATTTATCGTAAGGGTAAAACCATTAGGTGCGTGAGTGTTAGTGAATTCTAACACTTAGACCTTATCCCTCTTGTTTAGACCTTCCATTCTAGGTAATGTATTACCTTAGAATTTTTTGGAAGACTTGAAGAAGAGACTTGGGAATTTAGAGCTTTTATCTGAATTATGGAAAAAATAATCCCTCAAATGGGGGGCCCACATGGGTATTTATAGGCTGGAGAAGACCCTGGGTGGTTTTCAAAGATGGTGCGCAAGTCACTTGCCTGACCATTAGTCAGCGCCCAAGTGTTCTTGTGCGAAAGTGAGGGAACAAGAATGACCTAAAGGTATTTGAATCCCTTTTCATTCCATTGTTGATTTTTGATGTTTTCTTCAAAGGATAAATCAATTTTTGTTAAGGAATTTTCCTTTGCATTCTTTTGGAATCTGTGACGAAAAGGTGCATCAACAAAATCCCCCATCAGTGTTGGATCCGGAGAGAAAAGAGGATTTGACTCTGAGGAAAAAGGAGAAACCAGGGGTTTTTGTTGTTATTGGCAGTTTAAAGTCATTCATGTCGGACATAAAGAGGCTAATGTTTAAGGTTGAAAGAGCTTTGACCAAATGGATTGACTCAATTCCTTGATAAATTATCTGAAAACTTATTACTATTTTCAAGAATGATGGAAAATATGTAAACTAGGAAATAAAAATATTTGAATCTAAGGAATGATATGAAAAAGTTCTAAAAAGGCATTAGAAGAAGTAGTTCCCAAGAATTATGTTACAATTATTTAACAAACCCGTTATGGGCCTGAATTATGTAGGTCCCCCTAAGGGCATTGGTTTCATAGTCAAATAAGTAGCATCTTTTGGCTGATATTTTCATTATGTAGACAACTTATGCAAGGCCACCTAAGGGAAAGTACTGCATAGTAAGGAAAATGAACTCTCAGAAATTTACATTTCTACTACTAAAAAGCTAGTGAATGTTTATGGGGATTCAACTTTCCCAAAGTATAGAGTTTGCTGTATGGAAAGAGGTACTTGAATATGGAGAAGATATTTTCAATCAAGGTTGTCTAAGAATTGGATGAAGGTTACTTCTACGAAGGTCTGACCGAAGCGTAGGGAAGGTAAATATAAACCATAGACTTGAATACTTTCAGATCATGAAAAAGAACATGAAATAAATATGTTAAGGATGGCTATTTTTTATGGATCCTTACATATTTTTTATAAGACCAATATGGACAAAAGAATATTTCTTCCCAAGAATGATGTTACCAGTATTTGAAAAACTCTTTAGGGGGTTGAATTATGCAGGGCCACCTAAGGGAATTTGTTGCATAGTCAAATAATAGTATATTTTTGCTGACAGGACCGTTATGTAGAC
The DNA here is from genome assembly GCA_963277665.1 of Viscum album. NCBI lineage: Eukaryota > Viridiplantae > Streptophyta > Magnoliopsida > Santalales > Viscaceae > Viscum > Viscum album. The sequence continues at coordinate 1,512,518,632 of OY728131.1, forward strand.
TACTTGTGTAAGACCGCCTAAGGGCATGTGATGCATGGTGACACAAAAGAATTCTCAGAAATTTGGACATTTTGTGACCAGAAGTCAAGAAAATGGTTATGAAGATCTGAAAATATTTAAGGTTAAGATTTATGACACATAAAAATGGGTATTGTTCAATGTAAGTAGAGATACATAGATCAATGCAAACCATAATCATGTAGTGGTTGGGTCCTATATTGAAATATTTTACTATACTACGTATCCCATAAGGATGGGAATCAAGACGTACGTAGTTCTTAAAATAAATTTTAACGTTGTGTGGGATGAAAGTATGATTGACCATAGATTAGGGTCATTGATCATGGACCATTATAAGAAATACACAGTGTGTGTTTTCATGGGGACTTTTCAGTCAGGGGACTGAAAGTGTAATTTGGGGTTAGGCCCAAAAGACTTGTGGATGGATTAGAGGGAAACTCGAATGATCCTACATATTCCATAAGGATGGGAATCAAGCCCACGTAGTTCTAGAAATAACCACTATACAAATTTAGTTCGTACATGTGAAGGGGGAATGGGGACTTTAGTGCAATGATTGTTTAACCCAAGATAAAAGGTTCATGTATTGCCATGTATGCATATAATCGTTGAAATATAACATGATCTAAGATCAATGTAAATAATGACTCCCTCTCTGGTGAGGGAATCAATGAATATTGTAGTTTATTGTCTTAGACGACAAAAGTGGTGTATAGTTTAACGTCGTATAACAAGGACAAAGGTGAACCAATGTAAAGATATTAATTCTAGGGACGATTTCACGAATCAACATCATATGAAATGAATGTGAACCAATGTGAAGAGATTGGTTTTTGTCTTGAACCTCAAGAGGATGTCTACGTACCAAGCCTAGAAGGCAAGGATTGAAGTCTGTGTAGTTCAATTAAAGAATGAATTAGTGATCATGTTGTTTTTTGGGGAAAACGACCTAAAAAATTATGTTGGGACTTATGTGTAGTTAGCGGCCCAAAGAGAGTGTTATGGTTGAAATTAGCTCTAAGCTCATGTGAGTCATACTCGGTGTGAGAAATAAGAGGTAACAACAACATTAACGATGAACAGTTTAATGTCATGTAGGACATATGAAGGGACTATGCAGTTTAAAGTCTTATAGTTGGGACTATTGGTGCTGCACAGTTTAGTGTCATGAAGTAGGGAAAAAAATACAGTTTAACATCATGTGGGACGTATTAAGGGATTTCTGTATAGTTTAGCATCATGTAGATAGGAAGAAGGGGACAATACAGTTTAATTCCATGTTGGACTAAAAAGAGGACTGTGTAGTTTAATTTCATGCAGTGAGGACAAAAGAGGACACATTTTAACATCACGATGGACGTATTAGGGATTTTATCATAGTTTAGCGTCATGTTGGATGAAAGTAAGAATTGTTCAAGTTCATATGCATGGACCATTGGTTGTGAAAATTTAACATCATGCTAAACGTAAGGGAAATGAAAATAGTTTAAGGTCATATGCATGTACCGTAGATGGTGCAGTTTAATGTCTTGCTGGACATAAGAGACATCTGTACAGTTTAGTGTCATGTAGTTAGGACATCACAGTTTAACATCGTGTGATATGAAAGAAATTAAAATAGTTTAAGGTCATATTCATGGACCGTTAATGGTGTATTTTATTTTTATAGAAAATACTTCTTAAAAAATTTGGCATTGGTTGGAATAGTGATGAGTTCTCCATCCATTGATATTAAATAATATGCTCCATTGGAGTAGACCTTATGTATTGAATAAGGTCCTTCACAGTTTGGTTCATGCTTGGGAGGTTTCTATCATGGTATCATGGGAGTTCTAAGAACTAATACCAATTATCCCTGAACGAATGAACGAAGACAAACTTTTTCTGAAAGCTCATGCTATCCGATTCTGATAGACTTCCAAGTGGTGCATAGTGCACAATCTTTTCTTATATAACCATTCTAATTCATTAAATTGCTTTTGAGAATGTTCATGTGTAGATGATTGATCACAAATGGCTACTCTGGGTTAAGGTAATTGATATTCAATGGGCAAGACTGCTTCCATTCCATATTCTAGTGAATATGGACTTGACCGCGTTGTAGTGCAGGTGGTGCTCTGATAAGCCCAAAAAGCATGAAAGTGTTTATCAGGCCATGACCTCTTATCTTTATCCACCATCGTTTGCAGTATATTTGATAGAGTCTTATTGAAGAATTCTATCTGGCCATTGGCTGCTGCATGATACTGAGATTAATGATTGGATTTTATGATGTATTCATGATACAACTTATTCACCTCGGATGAATATAAGTTGGTTCCATTGTCCGTCAATATGGTATGAGGAACACCAAATCTGGTAATTATGTTAGACTTGATGAAGCTAACAATGCTTTTAGAACTATCTTCTTTGAGAGGTATTGCCTCTGTCCATTTGGAAAAAAAGTCAGTCGTAGTAAGAATATACCAAAACTGCTTGGCCATAGCTGAAGGGTAGGGTCCCACCACATTCATTCCCCAAGTGGAAAATGGTCATGCATATTTACCTGTATGAAGTAACTCTGGAGGTTGATGAATTAATTTGGCATGTACTTTGCATGAATGACACTTCTTTGTGAAATCAACACAATCTTGTATCATTGAAGGCCAAAAATATCCAATCCTTCGAATCTGATCAGACAGACTATGTCCAGACTGATGGGAACCACAGACTCATGCATGCACTTCTTTCATGATAGCCATCATCTCTTCAACATCAATGCATCTGAAGATAACTCCATCAAAACCAAATTTGTAGATAATTTTCATGAAGTGATCTGGGCTATCATAATGAGTGAAATTGACCACACTTCTCTGGACATTTTCTATCCCGTCTCTATCAGGTGGAAGTGTTCCATTTTGAAGGTATTCCCAAATAGGTGTCATCCATCCTGTTGTATGACCATATTGTTCAGGAATGGAACTAATTTCATTGAACTCTTCTATTCTGGCTTGAACATAAGGTGAAATTGTACGAAGATGGGCAATACTAATGGTTCTTTTGTCCTTATTTGGATTTTCCAAAGTTGTGGTTATATTAGCCAGTGCATCATCTTTAGAATTTTGTGATCTCGGGACATAAGAAAATGATGGTTCTGAAGAGAATTCCTTCATTAACTCTCTGAAGTAATTATACAAAGGGATTAGTTCTTCTTTTATGATTGCATAATACCCATTGACTTGTTTGATTACCAGGTCTGAATCACATTTCACCTTTAAGTGATTCACTTGTTCTTGAAGCACCAACACCAATCCTGCAATGAGAGCTTGGTATTATACTTCATTATTTGTACCGCCTCCTAACAACGAGAAGGAATATGGTAACACTATCGTTTCTAGAGAAATGAGTACAACTCCTAACCCAACTTTGTTGAATTTAGGATTTTCCATTTTCTTCCCTATTGGACTTCTGGAAGCACCATCAATATACATTTCCCATACTTGAAGACTATCTTTAATAGAGAAGACTTCGTCATCAGGGAGTTCAATATCTGAATATGTGTCTTCCACTGAAGGGTGTTCAGCAATGAAATCACCCATATCATGGCCCTTTATTGCCTTTTGAGACATGTATTGAATAACAAATTGGTACACGATATCTGCCCGCCTTTCCAAACGTATTGTAAGAATTGGACGACTAAGGATGAATTTGAGTGGGTTATTGCGAGATAACAATTGGACTTTGTGATGTTGCAGATAGTTTCTCAATTTCTGAACTGCAAAGATTAATGCTAGGAAGCACTTCTCAATATTTGAGTATCGGGTTTCTGCTTCAAGCATAGTCCGACTGAGATAGTAGAGGCTTTTTTCAATCCCATCATCATTCTTTTGGGCCAGAAATGAACCTAATGATCGCTCTAAAGATTTCACATAGAGGATAAGTGGTCTTCCTTCAACAGGTGGCATATGTACCAGTGGACTCATGAGGTATTTATTGATAATATCGAATGCTTCTTGACATTATTCAGTCCAATGGTATGTGACTCCCTTCATCATCAATTTGGTGAAGGGTAAACTTTTTCCTGCCAATTTGGTGATGAAATGCTGAATATAGGCCAAATTTCCTTGAAGTACTCTTAATTCATCCAAATTTCGAGGAGGTGACATACCAAGGATTGACTTGGTCTTCTCAGGATCCACTTTAATAGCACTATGGAGTACAAAAAAGCCAAGAAATATTCCTGATGTTACCCCAAAAAAACATTTTAAGGTCTTCATATTCAAATTATGTTATCGAAGCTTGTGGAATATGACTTCTAAATCAGCCAAATGATTAGAACATTGTTTTTATTTGACCACCAAATCGTCCACATAAAATTCAATAAACTTCCCTAAAATGGATTGATGATACGATGCATGGAACAATGATATGTTGTTCTTGCATTCATTAAGCCAAGAGGCATTACCTAATAGTGAAACACACAATGAGGGTCTCTGAAGGCTGTAGATTCCACATCTTCTGGAGCCATTCAGATTTGATTATATCAAGAATATCCATCCATGAAGGAAAGTGCTTCATACCCAGCTGTTTCATCAATCAAGAGTTATGTAATCGGAACAGTAAAATCATCCTTAGGTCAATACCGATTGAGATCTCGGAAATCAATGCAAACTCTAATTTTCCCATTCTTCTTTTTCACTGGGACAATATTATCCAACCACTTGGGATATTAAACATCTCTGACGAAGTTAGATTTGATGAGCTTATCAACATTAGCTCAATTTTGGAAGCATAGGTTGGATGTGTTCTTCTAGCGGCTTTTTTGAATCCTCAATGTTCTTCTGGAAAACCCAAATGATGAGTGGAAACATCAGGATCAATCCCTAGAATCTCTGTATAGTTCCAAGAAAATATATCACGATTTTTCTTTAAAAGGGAAATATACATCTCTAGTTCTTCCACAGTCATGGCCTCCCTAATTAAAGTGGGGCGTGGTCTTCTTTTGTACCCAGATTTATTTCACTGAGTTTATCCACAGTGATAGAGATACCCTCTTCAAATGCTGGAGGAGAATCTCTAAGATCTTATCCTTCTTCTTCCACATGTGTTACTTGTTCCGTTTCTACATGCATAGTAGATGATGAAGTATAATTTCCATGATGAGGAGATATGTTAAAATCTGCACATCATGAAGAATAAGCTTCCATTTCCGACCCGATTGATGATGAAGGGTCTTCTATGGGTAACAAAGAGGAGATGATAGATTGAGAATCAACATCATCGTTTGCCTCTGACATTGCTATAACTTGGCTTGTACTAATTGGAGAAGTGTAGACTTTTTGGATTTCAGCAGATGAAATGAAGACATCTCCATTTGAGTTTTCATTATTGCTTGGTGGATCACCACTTTCTCCCATGTTGTCTGGCTCAATTTCCGAAATTGACATTAAGGATCATTCCATAAGAGTATTTTGATTTGGGTCTATCCTGTCAATTTGATTGATTGGTAACACATAATCTGTATTCACATGTGTAAATGGGATTATTGGAATCTTTTCCAAACCATATAGAGCTTTAACGTTGGTAATCTTCCTTGATGCGGATTTGTATTTTCCCTTTATGTGATAGAATTTTTCCTCAATGTATTGTGATTCATATATATTGAATAGGGATTTATCACCTTACAATGACCCAATTTGATCATCGAAACAATATTTGAGACATTGATGGTGTGGCGAAGGAATAGATGCATGCCGATGTAGCCATGGACTTCCAAGCAAGATGTTGAAGGCTGAAATGCGATCAACAAACATGAAATCTGAATTGGATACAAAATCTCCAAACTGATTTCTGAGTGTAATCTCACCCAGTGGTTCTTGTACATTTTTATCATATCCTTATAACATCAAAGTACAAGGAGATAATTCAAACTCCATGAGTCCCAATCAATGATGCGTATGAATGGGGATGAGGTTGACTCCTGAACCATTATCAATAAAGACTCTTCGGACGTCTACACCATTGACCTTTCCAGATAAGTATAAAGTTCTGATATTCCCATTCATGACATCGTCTTCATATTCATCTGTGAAACATATCACTGCATGGCATTCTGCAGGATTATTCTCTACATTGTAGACTTTAGCTGCAACAATTTCAGTCTCAAACTCCTGAGTACTTGAAAAAGCCTCGATGAGTGCCTCCCGAAGATCCTTTGATAAATTCAAGGCATCCAGAATTGATAACTCGGCCGGTACTTGGGCCAGGTGTTTCAATATATCATAGTTTTGATCCAAAGGTCAGTGTTTTCCAATTGGAACATGTGGTTTCACAGGTACCTTTGAATTTTATGATTTGGAATTTGATGCATCTTGTACCTGGATAGGAGTTGGTAATACTCCTGGATTTGGAAGATTAGACCAATTAGGTCTATTTAATTGTTGAGAGGAAGAAGATGAAACATTCAACTGATCGTCTAGAATAATTGTGCCAGGACTAAGTCTACCTTGTGTTGAAAAACTTGCCTATTCTTTTTGATCTCGTTGAAGGGATCTACCATGAGTTTATGCCGCATATAATGTTCTATCAGGGGGTAGAATTAGAATAGTGGCCTCTGAAAGATCCATGTCTTCCCCTGTATCCGGATCCTCTAGAACTTCTTCTGATTTCTCTATTGGATACAGGGAATTAGGGCTCATCAAAATAAAAACTGTGAAAGGAATATGGATCTGTTAATTAAATCATATTAACAAAACAGAAGATCAACTCTTCATTAGATGAATACTCTGCCTGATTCGACTATTTAGGCTGTGCCATTTGGTGGGTCGGTGCTTGTGGCTTTGATGTAGATGGTATGAAGTATGCCAGAGTCTGGGACAACTTAGGCTTTGACACATACTCCTATTATTCTGCCTCATTTTTTTCTGAATCATGTCGTTTAATTGAGGTTTTTCTCTCTGATGAAGAGGGTTTTGCTGCGACATTCATGGCAGAGGGAACAATTGTTTTCTTCAATTGCGTTCGCAAAATGGAATGAGTTCGGTTAATTGTTTTTTTTGACCATACAATCATCATATTTTTGAACATTTTTGTTCATGAATTATTGTCATTCACCTTCTTCATCTGGAACTATAGTACTGACACACGCTACCTAAGCTGAGGAGCCTTTTAGTTTGACTTGTCCCATGTCTACCATTTTTGCAGGAGGTCCTTGAAAAAAGACACTCCTGATTGGGATTACCAAAAATTTGATGGAAGGGGAAATAATTGGGACGGTCTTCATCTCTTTCCTTATTCATCCTCTTGGGCCTTGAAAATTGAACCAAATTATTTTCCAGAGCCGAAATGAAGTAACCATAAAATTGTTTATTTCAGAAAAAGATTGTTTTTCTCTCCAGATCCTCAAATTGTTTTCGTCTTTGATCTCTTTGATCATCATGACGAAATAGCCTCTATTGTTGGCACTCAGGAGCTGGAGCCCTTCGAGAATATGAACGTTTTGAAGAAAAAGTAGGTACATGTGCTTGTTTAATCATAACTGTAGCAGTCTCTGCTTTACCCATTCCCCACCCTGGAGCTGTTGGAATTATACAAGCTTTATCCTTAGTCTTTATAAGAGAATCTTCAATCTATTGAGAAATTGTAGTAAGGTCTCGAAACCCTCCTGTGTATTTCACAGGGATCAATGGAGTTCGTAATTTGTCACGCATATTTTCCACACAGAATGGCAATAATTATTCTTGAGGGAGTGCTAAGCTTAGATAATATGTTAATCCCTTCTAGTAAGAAATGAAATATGAACCCCTTTAATTCTCCCTTTGCATACAGTTTGTAAGATCAAAAATTGTTGTCTTTAGAAAAGTTGAACTGAACTAAAGAAGGAATTTTTGGTGAAGATCCTCCCATCCAGTAATTGACCAGGATTTCAAGCTTGTGTACCAGAAAAAAGATGGTCCTTGAAAGGTTTTCACAAAGCATCTGAGTTTCACTACTTCTTTCAGTTCTGGAGATCCCATCAAAGGATCACAACAAGACTTGTAATGCGTCAAATACTGTTCAGGATTGTCTGATCCATTGATAATAGGGAATACAGGGTTCCCAAAACTTAATGGGGGAGAGATTGAATCTACCCATTCAGGGTAAGCCCTCTTTTCTAGTTGAATTTGAAAACGCTTTCCCTCCATAGCTTCCAACCATTCTGTTAATTACTCAATAGTAGTTACCAAAATTTGAGATACATTTTCTTGAGCTTGGACCTGAACAGGTGCAATGAATAGAGGGGGTAAAAATGTGGTGGCTGGTACTACAACTGATGGTATCACCCCCAATTGTTGTTGCACTTGACCCGTAGGATTAAACTTGTGAGGGTGTATTGATAGAGGAGTATATTCTTGATCCTTCTCAGTCGCCACAACAAATTCCCTTGGCTGAAAAACTCTAGCACACTTATGAGGAAGATTACTTTGAAGTAGTTCTATATTCAACCTCCTCAATTCCTTCATTTCATCCTCCTTTTGTGAAAATATTTTCTCTAGTGAGAGCGATTGGCCTTCTCAAGAGGAAGGCTATGTAACCTGATTCTTTATTTTTCCCATGTTATCTCCCTTTAGGAGAGGGGGAAGTGGGTTACTTGATGGACTACCTAGATTCAGGGTAATCCTTCGATTTCATGTACACACACCTTCTTCATTTGTGTCTGTGCGTACAACTTCTTGTGCAGGAACCTCTTCATCTGAGTCCCCTAAGTGAGCCTCATGTTCTGGAGGATTAGAAACAACGACATTAATGAAATTAATTGACGCATAACACATCACATCCCTTCTATTAGCATTTCTGTGATATTGTCGTCTTCATTGTATTTGATGAGACATTGCCTTTTGTTGATTTGATCCCTCAGGAAATTCTTGATGAACTGTAATTTGGAGGGGATCTCCTGATAATTTGGCTCTTTATTCCTCTTGAGGCTTCTTCCCTAATCAAGAGAAGACCGAATTTCGCTGTGGAGGGGATTGATGATTTGAAAAAGTCCCCATTCTAGTGGACTAGGGATGTTCTTGCTATCATTGCTCAAATCCTCGAATCCTATTTTCTGATTCTGAGGGTTGGTTAAAAAGTTTCCCTAGTCTGGAAATCTAGGGTGACTCTTGACATGCTATTTCTGAGAGTTTTTTAAAAGCTCTCCTGATCTTTCTGACCTTGTTCCGGAAATTAACTGGATGCATCAATCAACATCAACTTTTATCACCCGGCTCAAAAGACAATTGGGTGATTTCGGACACTTTTGTCACTTGGTGATGTTCTTGTTCCAAACTAGAGGCATGTTCAATATTCTCTTTTTCTTGATGCAAGTGTAATTCAACAACTTCTTCTCTGTATTCTTGATTTTGAGAAGAACTAGTTGAGGCCTGTATTTGGGCAAGCCTTTGATTACACACAAAGCCAATTGGATGTGGCCGACTATGGGAAATAACATTGCATGAAACCATTTTCAGCGGGCATTGCTTATTGGAGAGTACAATGAAATGTAGTGCCCCATGAACACCACATCCTTTGACATGAATACTAGATGGGGCATTAGAAATTAACTGGTGCAATCTTCGTAGTGAACCAAGGCATGAATGTTGAAGGGATCTTTGCTTCTTTTCTGTCTACGGATATCGAGAGACTTATAGAGATGCTATGTCAATTTTGCGTTGTAACCCTTCTATTATCATAACATTATTTTCATATTCATAATAATATTATACATTCTTTTTCAACTGACAAAGTGTTTTCCATATGTTTAGAAAAATATCATGAATTCCATCTTCTGTTAACATCTCTGGAATGTCATACTGAGAGTCATCCAAATGCGAAAACATGAATGGCACTTCACCTTTCTCCAGTTGCTTTCTCATGTTCAGTACATCCTATTTATCATTAAATAAAAATTATTCTACCTGATTAGACCAGAGCTGTTGGTTACATGTTCCTTCATCAGATTCAACAAGACTGGTAGAGAAATCACTGATCAAACTAGAAGATGCATGACTTAGGGGTGGTTCGGAGTGTAACACCCCGAGCTTCCACAATACGCTACTCTTTCAATAATGCAATAGCTTGCATTGTATGCAAGTTCGAGATTCAAAAACACTACAACCAATAAAAATAGCCATTATGAATAGTAATATACACTTTTTGAAATTATATATATTTTATATTTCAAAATGGACTTCATTTTTGGATTCGGAATATCAAAATTATCCTATGTTGAATTTTTGGTATTTTTCAAAGAACTTCCAATTTTTTATGAATAGTGAAAAATACTTAAAAAAACCTTTTTTAATCAAAATAAGTTATAGTGATAAATTATACTATTGAGTGGGTTTAAAGTATAATTAGAATATATTTTTATCATTTTATCCATTGGTGGCCACTATAATTAATTTCAATTTGAAATTGGACATAAACAATTATCGATCTTTTGATATATATTGTTTCTTAAAAAAACGCTATTTGTTGTGACAGCGGGAATTAATTATAAAATTAATTAATGCAACATATATGTTTGGAATTTTGTAAAATAAACATCATTTTTGAATTTGGTATATCAATTATAGATTAGGGTGAAATTTTGGCATTGTTCTGAAAAACTTCAATTTTTGAAAATAGTTAGACCACTAAGTGGTAGTTAAAAAAACTGATTTTTCATTTAAATGAAATTTTACCACTTTTGTGATTTGATTTTCAAAAATCCGACATACATGGTTGTAATTAGGAAGAATAATGTGATTCAATGGGATTAAAATAGTTTTTTGGTGAATAGTAACTTTTATGTTTAATTAATCACGATTAAAGGTAATTAGTGAAATTTAAGGTAAAAATGATATTATAAAAATATGAAAATACCTTTACACATTTCCTACCCTTATTGGAGGAGTAATGGACAAATAAGAAAATCCATGGGTCAACTTGGGGACCCAATGGAGCCACTTGGGTTAGAAAATGACCTTAATAACTTTTTATTTAAAGTAAAAAATAAAATTGGCACAAACATGTGTTGTTTTACTAAAACAACTATTACATGGGGTTATATAAGTTACCTTTTAGACTATAAATACTCACTGGATATATAAAAATATTTCCTACATCATGATATTTTTTTATAATTTTTAGACATTATATAAAGTAAATTTCTCATGACACCATGATGATGCAACGATTACCTCATTAATTAACGATTTTAATAAAATGGAAGGATAATGTAAAATCTAAGACTTACACTTTCCCAAAGCCTATTGTATGGGTTAATTTATAACCCTTATCACCTTATAATTTAAATATATCATTGTGGTACCTTTATAATTCGAAAATCATTTCAAAATAAAGTAACATTTCAATCCTTCCAAGAGTTCCCCTCTTTTCCTCTTATAAAAGGCCCCCAGCACTACACCTTATTCAAACCTTCCATGCCATTTGGCTCCGCCATCCACTGCACAAATACTATTTCAACTTCCCTATCTTAATCCTATAAGCCTCACTTTGGGAATAATTCATCCCATGGAAGCCTTTGGCTCAAATCAAAAAGAGTTACCTGATTTTAAGGTAATGTCTTCTCTTATGTTATTTTGTTTTATTTTAATTTTCCTACCCTTTAAACGCTTTTTATTATTTTATTTTGTAACAACAACAGTATATTAAATATACTAGGATGTTTTTATGAGAATTATTTTATTTACACTTACACACACCTTCGTCTAATGGTTAAAGAACATACTGTTTCTGTGGTTGGGGAATTACTGCGTCACGAAACGATGATTGTTCAATCTTCATTTGACACCTCTCATGGTTGCCATTATGATGACAATATTTTTATATATGATATATATTATGTTTTTGTTTTCCTTATGATTCTTTACATTTAATTTATGGCATAACTTTATGATATCCATTATAGGTAAACATGATAATTTCATTTTAGGAAGTGCGGACTACCGCCCCCTCAAAGTGATTTGAATCGTTAATGCCATATGTGGGATGTATAAAGGATGAAGTAAATGGTATTATACATTATATTATACTGGAATTATATTTTACCTTTATATCATTTTGATTTCATTCCATTAAATACGAAATAGAAATGAAAGTAGCCTTCATGCGTATGTACGGCTTACCGTCTCCATGAACGGTGCATTTCATTTCTTACCTCTAAATGTTATGTAATATTATAAATGAATGTATATACTGGATATATATGATATATATGATATCTACATCATGAATATAATTCTGGATATAATGTATATTTTACCACATTAACAACTTGTAATTATAAGATGTTTATTTTTGACTCAAGTACCAATGATCGACAAAACGACCGATATTAACATAAAAAATTACTTAATGTTCATGACATTGTAATAACTAATACACAAGGAATAATAAAATTGAAAAAGGTTCTTAAGCAATATAAATTAACTCTATTTTTTTATTCAGGAGGTTAAAGAACAGTCGAGTCAAGTCGGACACGAGGTAAGGGAACTTCTTAACCCAATTTCCATTCTTTGGGTTAATATCCTACTTTCAAATTATGTCATGATATTATTATGTCCTATATTTTATTTATAGTTTCTTTATGTGTACATATTTTGAATACACATAATATATCATTTTCATTGAAAAAATGATCTTTATAAGGGACTTCGTCTCATTCTCTATTCATTGAGGCATATTTTGTTTTATACACAAATTTAATTCATACGGTGTATAAACCCGTTTGACTTTTACTTTTATTCAAAAGGAATATTTTTATACGAAGTGTTTTTACTAAACGATAAAATGAATTTTTTGTCTTACGTATGCGACGACAATGAATTCCTTGCCTCCATGACCATTATTTGAGTTTCGGCTTTCTCTACAAGCCATAACATTCTTTTAAATGAAAAGTAAATACAAAGTTTTAATTTTCCTTTATTTTGGTATTGAAAATAGTTTTAAAAGTGTTTTTATTATATCAATGTGTTGTATTGATATCTTGAGATTGAAATGTATAAATTTTATGATTCCTTTATGCATGTTTTATGTGATACGATAATGTTATGGTTTTTGATATGTTAAAACCTATTCATATGAAGAATTCATTGGAATTAATAAGTGACGGGTGGAGCCCGCTATAGCTCCTCAATGCATCGGAAGGTCTCATGAGACAAACTAGTGTCTTGGCATGAGGCCTTGACAAAATATTATTTGTAGTCATGGAACGAGGCCTTGGCTACGTGATTATGATAGTCTAGCATTATGCATTCCATCATTAAGAAAGTGGTTATTGATATTGCATGTAATTATTCGACCTGTAGAATATCCAAGTGAATATGTAAATGGCATTATCTCATTTTACTTTTTCAATGTTATGTTGATGTTTAAGCTTAAAAGGATTTTGTTTTAGTCATTCACTACCTTTAATGTTTGTGTTTATTTATGAAAGATTCCTCTATATTGTTATCCTTACTAAGCATCTGAGCTCACCCCTTTCAATGTTTTATTTTTTCCAGGATGTGACAAAATATTTTATGACTGACCTACAGGGATAGTTTGAAGGGGATAGAACTGTGGACTGTGGAGACTATGTTATTGTGATTTTTCACTTTATGATTTAATGTAACATTTATGAATGTATCTATTGTTTCCAAGGATACTATTATAATCGGTCATTTGAGACTTGATCTTTTGGTGATAATGCCAATGTTATGAAATAATGCACCGACTCTAGGTAACTGGGGTCAGGGTGTTACAGTTGGTATCAGAGGCAGTTTAGTACAAACCATAGAAGTGAGATTTAGATAAACTCTGATTAGAGCACATAGCATTAAGATAGAATTTGTGGATTAATATAGAAGAACTTCCTAGAATTTTGGTGTTATAGATATTTTAGGAGTTTTCCATGCAATACATCACTTTCTGGATATGGGCAGGTAGAGGCGTCTCTGGAAAAAATGTAACTAGGGGTAAGACCCGAAAACACCGCTTTGAGCTAGACTCGAACGAGAACTGGTGCACGACAATGGTCCTTGCAGCACTCTTGGTTACGACACTCCCAGGGGATATTCTTAGGATAATTATCATTTTCTCTACAAACCATTATGAAGGGATTATGAGTATATACTTCCTCAAAGAAAAAATTTATTTTTATGATTATGGATTATATCCATAAATAGTTCAATATATGTTAAGTGTTTTACCAGTATAGAATTATGTATTTTGATTCATAAACTAATCTAGTTTATGCCATTGTTTAGAAATGGCACCTAGTGGGAGGAATGGAAACCATATAAATGCATGCACTCCATGTAGGGATTTCCCTCTTTCTCAAGATAATTATTTTGGAGCTGAAGATACAACTGGTGCCGATCAACTAATCACCATACTGGGACAACTCACTCAGTTTATGAATAATAACCTTACTCATATGGAGAACCCTGATCCGCAACGTGGTGGATCCATGTTAGATCACATCATCAGGCAACAACCGCCAACATTTAATGGGGGTACAAATCCATTAGTAGATGAGCAATAGATAATATCCTTATAGAAAATATTCCATGCTGTGGGGAGTAGTGAAAGGGAAAAGGTTATCTTTGCAGTTTACCACCTCACCAAAGATTCTGATCAATGGTGGTCATTGATTCAAAACACAAAGGAAGATAATGAAGTATAGAATATGGAATGGAGGGAGTTCAAAGTGATTTTATTAGAAAAATACTTCCCTCGTGACCATCGAGAAGATATGGAAATGCAATTTCTGAGTCTGAGACAAAAGGAGGATGAGAATGTTGCAAAGTATGATGCTAACTTTACAAGGATAGCAAGGCATGAAGCAGATTATATATGTAACCCAAGAAGTAAGATTTATCGTTTCTTTGATGGGTTAAAACCATTTCTCCATCGTTATTTAGTATCACAATCCTTCTCAATGTATGAAGATATTTTCTCATGTGCTATCAAGCTAGAAAATGAATTCTCTAAGTCTTATGAAAATAAAGTAAAGCAAGAGAAGAAGAGAACGGTGGAACAAGAGACAGATAAAGGGAAAAAGGGAAAGAAGGACTTTCCATTATGTGATAATTGTGGGAAGAATCACCCTGGTACTTGCATAAAAGGAGTGGGAATTTTTAAAAAATGTGTAGAAAAAGGTCACCAGGCTCGTGATTGCAAGTGAAAGAAGGAGGCTATCAATGTTGAATGCTACAATTGTAGAGAAATGGGGCATTATGCAAATGAATTCCCTATGCTCCAAGGAAACTTACCTCATAAAAGGCCAAGGGAGCAAGTAAAAGCTTATTCTATTACTACAGATGATGTTGAATAATTATTTTATTTGTGTTTTGGACTCAAGACATATATTATGGTTATAAAAATAATGTGAAATATATATAAGGATTATACAGCAGTATTATTTCATCAAGGACTTGAGATTGTGTGGAACCAAGAAAAGTGACTCAATAGAAGGTTAAACTTTTGGAAAATATATGGTTTAGATAAAGATAAACAAAAATATGGTTCTGATACCGAGATATTGATTGATTTGGATAAATTATATTGGATATTCTTGACTTCCGTGAAATAGATTAATGATTTGTATACATTTTTGGATTGAAGAAGTATATCTAGTATTCTATAAGGAATATGGGATCATGAAAGATTTATCATAATTCAGGATGTTGCAGTGGTTTAAAATAATACATGATAAAGGTGTCCACATGTTATTACGCGAAAAAAAAGATCTTCATTGGGTTTACCTTCTTATAAAATTTCGACTGTGAGTTCGGAAAGAAGTATTTGGGATAACTATAAAGGTTGGAATGGATTAAGTTGAACTTTGGATAGTATGGCTTAAGGTTAAAACATTTCCTAAGATTATTTATGTAATATTATAATACTATAGATTTAGAAAAAGGACAACCTACAGGTCGGGGGTTAACCCGCCGCATGGACAAAGCTGTAGGAATCGAACCCACATCCATAGTGTGATAGGCCTTTATTACCTACCACTAACCTACAAGAAGTCCCTGGTTATTACAAAATAGTTTTTCAAATCTAAATGGTATGTGGTAATATTTGGAACCTTATACAATTAGGATAAATATAATATTTTTGAGTTCTGTTAAAATTTGGAGTGAAAGATGGGTTTTTGGTAAAAATTTATTAAATAATTAAAGTCCACATGACATGTAAGTATATTTACTTACATTTGAATTAAATCTCTTAAATAAATTCTTCAACTTTATGAAAGGTAACTTAAGACAAAAATTTTGTCGTTTAACTTTTCCAACTGGGGATTCAATGACCGTTTAAGCAATCACTAGTTTGTGATTTTCTTGTGGATAACTTTCTCATAATCCTGTTTTCTACAACTCTCTATCAGACCATGATGGTTTTTTTACTCCATATCCATATTTTCATAGAATCTTAGTATGGGATATCTCGGTTGACCTTTGTACTTCTCTTTCTTTCATTTAATGTTATATTTTTATTAACCCAATTTCCGATGTGGGTTTTCCACAAAGGTATTTTCTATTATCAACCTTTTATTTTCAAAGAAAAATATCAAATTGCAAGGATGAAATTTATTAAAAGAGGGGAGAATGTAACACCCCTAGCTTCCACGCTATGCTTCTCTTTAAATAATGCAATAGCATTCATTGTACGCAAGTTCGAGATTCTAATACACCGCAACCAATCGAAATAGCCATTATGAATAGTAATACCCACTTTTTGAAATTATATATATTTTATATTTTAAAATGAATTCATTTTTGGATTCGGAATATCAAAATTAGCCTATGTTGAATTTTTGGTATTTTTCTGAGAAATTCAATTTTTTTATGAATAGTGACAAATACTTAAAAACATCTTTTTTAATCAAAATAATTTATAGGGATAAATTATACTATTTAGTGGTTTTAAAGTATAATTAGAATATATTTTTACCATTTTATACATTGGTGGTTATTAGAATTAATTTCACTTTGAAATTTGACATAAAAAATTATCAATCTTTTGATATAAATTGTTTCTTAAAAACAAGCTATTTGTTGTGACAGTGGGAATTAATTATAAAATTAATTAATGAAACTTATATTTTTGTAATTTTTTAAAATAGACATCATTTTTCAATTCGGAATATCAATTATATCTTAGGGTGAAATTTTGGCATTGTCCTGAAAAACTTCAATTTTTGATGAATAGTGAAACCACTAAGTGGTAGTTAAAAAAAATGATTTTTAATTTAAATTCAATTTTACCACATCTGTGATTTGATTTTCAAAAATCCTACATTCACGGTTGACATTAGAAATAAAAATATGATTCAATGGTATTAAATTAATTTTTTGGTGAATAGGAACATTTAAGTTTAATTAATCGCAATTAAAGGTAATTACTGAAATTCAAGGTAAAAATGATATTATAAAAATATAAAAATAAATTTACACTTGT
Organism: Viscum album; assembly: GCA_963277665.1. Lineage (NCBI taxonomy): Eukaryota > Viridiplantae > Streptophyta > Magnoliopsida > Santalales > Viscaceae > Viscum > Viscum album. The sequence goes on from OY728131.1 coordinate 1,512,536,104, forward strand.
GATAACCTTATTAGATGAGTCATGGCTGACCAAGAAAATCTATGGGTCAACATGGGGATCCCATGGAGCCACATGGGTAAGAAAATGACATTAATAACTATTTATTTGAAGTAAAAATAAAATTGGCACAAAGATGTGTTGTTTTACTAAAACAACTATTACATGGGTTATATAAGTTAAATTTTAGACTATAAATACTCACTGGAAATCTAAAACGATTTCCTACATCATGATATATTTTTATAATTTTTAGACATTAAATAAATTAAATTTTTTATGACACCATGATGATGCAGTGATTACCTCATTAATTAACGATTTTAATAAAATGGAAAGATAATGTAAAATATAAGACTTACACTAGCCCAAAGCCTATTGTATGGGTGGATTTAGAACCATTATCATCTTATCCTCGAAATATATCATTGTGGGACCTTTATAATTCGAAAAACATTTCATAATAAAGTAACATTTCAATCCTTCCAAGAGTGCCCCTCCTATCCTCTTATAAAAGGCCCCCACCATTACCACCTTATTCACAACTTCCATGCCATTTGGCTTGCCCATCCTCTGCCCAAATACTCTCCCAACTTCCCTCTCTTAATACTAGAATCCTCACTTTGGGCAGAAGTCTTCCCAAGGAAGCCTTTGGCTCAAACCAAAAAGAGTTACCTGATTTTAAGGTAATGTCTTCTCTTCTGTTATTTTGTTTTATTTTAATTCCGCAACCCCTTAAACTCTTTTAATTCCATTATTTTGTAACAAAAAAAGTATCTTCAATATACTATAATTTTTTTATGAGAAGTATTTTATTTAAACTTACACACACCTTCGTCTAATGGTTAAATTACATAATGTTTCTGTGGGTGGAAAATTACTGCCTCACGAAATGATGATTGTTCAATATTCTTTTAACACCACTAATTGTGGCCATTATGATGTCACAATTTTTATATATGATATATTTCATGTTTTTGTTTTCCTTATGATTATGTATTTTAGATTTATGGCATACTTTTATGATTTCCATTATGGGTAAACGCGATAATTTCATTTTTGGAAGTGCACACTACCGCCCCCTCAAAGTAAATTGAATCGTTAATGCCCTATGTGGGATGTATAAACAATTAAGTAAATGTTATTATACATTATATTATACTAGAATTATATTTCACCTTTATATAAATATGATTTCATTCCATTAAATACGAAATATAAATGAAAGTAGCATTCATGCGTACGTACGGCTTACCGTCTCCATGAACGATGCATTTCATTTCATACCTCTAAATGTTATGTAATATTATAAATGACTGTATATACTGGATATATATTATATATATGATATCTAAATCATTAATATAATTCTGGATATAATGGATATTTTACCACATGAACAACTTTTAATTATAAGAAGTTTATTTTTGACTCAAGTACCAAAGATCGACGAAACGACCATTATTAACATAAATAATTAAATAATGTTCATAACATGGTAATAAGTGATATAAAAGGAATAATAAACTTTAAAAAGGTTCTTAAGCAATTATAAATTAAATCTAGTTTATTATTTAGGAGGATAAAGAACGGTCGAGTCAAGTCAGACACGAGGTAAGGGAACATCTTAACCAAATTTATATTCATTGGGTTAATCTCCTACTTTCAAATTATGTCATGATATTATTAATTCCTATATTGTATTTATAGTTTCATTATGTGTACATATGATTAATACACATAATATATCTTTTTAATTTAAAAAAATGATCTTTATAAGGGACTTTGTCTCAATCTCCATTCATTGAGGCATATTTTTTTTATACACAAATTTATTTTATACAGTGTATAAACCACATTGACTTTTACTTTTATTCAAAAGGAATCTTTTTATATGAAGCATTTTTACTAAATGGAAAAAGGAATGTTTTGTCTTACGTATGCGGCGATAATTACTTCTCTTCCGTCGTGACCATTATTTGAGTTTCGGCTTCCTCTACAAGACATAATTTTTTTTAAAATGAAAATTAAATACAATGTTTTAATTTTCTATTATTTTGGCATTGAAAATGGTTTTGATAGTGTTTTTATTATATCAATGTGTTGTATTGATATCTTGTGATTGAAATGTGGAAATGTTATATTTCCTTTATGCATGTTTTATATGATATGATTATGTTATGATTTATGATATGTTTAAACCTATTCATATGAGGAATGCATTGGACTTAATAAGTGACGGGTGGAGCCCGCTATAGCTCCTCGATGCATCGGCAGGTCTCATGAGACAAACTAGTGTCTTGGCACGAGGCCCTGACAAAATCTTATTTATAGTTTTGGCACAGGGCCTTGGCTATGTGGTTTTGATAGTATGGCATGTGAATTCCATCATTATGAAAGTGGTTATTGATATTGCATTTGATTATTCGACCAGTAGAATATCCCTGTGAATAAGTAAATGGCATTATCTCATTTTACTTTTTCCATGTTATGTAGATGTTCAAGTTTAAAAGGCTTTTGTTTTAGTCATACCTTGCCTTAAAGGTATGTGTATATTTATGAAATCTTCCCCTATATTGTTATCCTTACTGAGCATCTGATCTCAAACCTTTCAATGTTTTATTTTTCCCAGGATGTGAAGAAATATTTTATGACTGACCTACATGGATAGTTTGATGGGGATAGATGTGTGGACTATGGAGACTATGTTATTTTGATTTTTCACTTTATGATGTAATGTAACATTTATGAATGTATCTAGTTTTCCAATACTACTAAACTAATCGGCCTTTCGAGACACGATCTTTTGGAGATCATGGCAATGTTATGCAATAATGAATCGAATCTGGGTAACTGGGGTTGGGGTGTTACACAGAGAATGACCTACACCCTGGGCTATCTTCTTGTTGTGAAAGTATTTCACCTGCTAATGGTTAAGCATCAGACATGACCAGCATCACATTTTCAAGTTCCTGAAGATAAGAGGGCTTTCTCATCACTACATTTTCTATTGGAGAATTTTCCAAGAAATGTGAAACAATACTGTGGATAGGTCTTTCGCAGTGAAATTCACTATCATGGGGAGGACCACCATGGTGGGTTACAACAAAAGATGAAAGATTCTTTCCTTGATCTTATGACCACACAGAGGGTTCTTGTGGATCTCATCTGAAGATGAAACATCGAGATCGACCGATTTTTGACGACGCAAGCCTTCATGAGGAAGTGTCTGGTACAGACCTTCGGAATTAATGTCCTGACTATTGGGAACTGAGAGGGAAGAATATTGAGTTGCAACAGATAATTATCTAAGTGCATCAAGAACTCCAGCATAGAGTAAGGCCTTGTTACAGATTGGCCCTTTATTTATTGACTGTGCTGGGTGGGTCTTCTTCTTAGACACCTTCTTACTCAATTTGGCAGGTGTATGTGCCTGATCATGAGAAATGATCAGGTTAGGCTGACTATCTCTACTCAAATCAGATGTATATGCTGGACTTGGTTGTCCTTATGATACGGGGGAGTATGCCCCATAACCCTCTTGGACTGAAACAGATGCTTGTGTGTCTGTTCCGAAGTGAACTGTTGATTTTTCACGCCACTGATAGGGATAGATTCATGTGTCTTTCCCTGAGATGATACTGAATCTGCTATAATATCTTGGCAGGCATCTAGAATATGAGTAGGGATTTGATTCTACTCTTTCACGATTTATAGAATATGCTTGGTTACTTCAGCTGCCGGAACGGGGATATATGTCCATTCCGTGCTTGGAGTAAGTTTGTGTTTCTTCTCTTGTCCTCCTTTTCCTTTCAATGAATCCTAAAAATACTCAAGTGTGGGGGAAGAGAGTTGAGTCTACCTCCTGCTTGTCACCAGATCTTTCTGACTGACTTCTCCGAATGCTACCAAATGAGACTGTTGGTAAGCTTGATCAATACTAGCAGTTTTATGTGCCTGCTGATTGCACTTCTGCAAACGTGTTTGATGAGCTCCAACATATGTAGTCAGATGAGCCTACTGACTAGATGATGATTTATTAACAGGTGTATGTTCCTGTCTATAGTACTCTGCCGGAATTTCCAGGCGGGATTGGCATGATGCTTCTAGACGAGTCTGCTGGACAGCGGAATTAGAACGGACGGGTGTGTGTGCCCTCTCATTGCTTGCCCCCCCAAGTTAGGTTAGTGGACTTCTCTAGAAATGGAAGAGATGAGAACCTACTCACTGTTGAACGGATTTCACCTCTGGCGATTTTCTTGCCTGCTCGGGTTTGAGGAACCTGAGCCGAATGCCTGGATTTCATACCCTCATCATGTTGAGGGTGCACTGTTGTACGAGTCTGGACGCAATTATTGATGGGATCCCTTGAGAATGACTCGTGTCTCCTTGAATTAAGGCCCTGAGGGACCTGCTCATTCACCTCCTTAGAATATGAGAGTAAATGGTGATTGTGTTCCGGGGATAATGACCCGAAATAGTTGGAGATGGTGGTTAGCACCACCTGCTTCTTGATAGCTGGTCAACACTGTATGGACGACCAGGTTGAATAATTGACTTGGAGGGCTTGTGAAACGGGCTCCAGAGTCAGAATAGTACCGTTTTGATGGTACTCTTTAACCAGCACAATTGATAGCCAGCATTGAAGATACTGAGTAGGATATGTTGTCCTCAGAGCGGATGATGATCCAACAGGAGTAGCAGCAGTGGCATTCGTAGAAGGGGTTTTCACGGCAGATGTGTTCATGGGTGTAAACATGAGAGAAGCCATTTTGGAAATTCAGAAGATCGTGGAAAAGCGTTCCTATTAGATATAATAGATATAATCAAGATATGTTCGTCCACTACATCTTTTTGATGAGCAAATATGTTTTGGATTGCTTTTTTGGCCCTCTTATTGAGTTTAAATAGGTTTCTAACAAATAATCAAAGCATCATTTTTAACTTGGATAAGGATTCACGTTGGGTTCACCATTTCCTATTTCCTCTAGAATTGGGGATGACCTTTTTGATTGATGGTTCAAACATTCCAATCGGTTTCTAATGGATTTGTTCGTAGAACCAAAAACATTCAATGATTCCATATCCATTTGGACCATCTTTCCAATGCTAGGCGCTCATTATCTGTGGACTGATGAGGCATAGGAATTTGAATTGGACGAGAGGATGGGAGGTCGGACTCATCATACCTTTTTTTAGGAGAATTATTATCTACTCCAGGACTATATTATAGGTTTAAGTTATTTTCATGAATCCTTATTACATTACCATGTATAAAATGAGCTTTCCTATTGATCTAACCATCAATGATGGATATGTAGTAAATTTAGAGAATCTTTTATTTGAATTTGAGGTTCTTCATTGATAGAGAATCATCTGTATTTGTTATAGATTCGTAGTCATTGGTATCCTTCAGTACATAAAAGTATCTTGGTCATTATTATAACCATGCTGGTATTAAATCCCATTAGTTGGGCACATGATGTTTATTTTCATTCAGAAGTACATGGATTATTTCAGAGTTCGGATTGTACCCGCTGATGGGCTACCTATGTATCCTTTATTTTGGAAATGGAATCAGAACCCACATAGATCGAGTAAGGGAGTATGATTTTTATGCATGATTTATGGCTCAATGAAAGATGTCATGATTAATTTTACGCTCTAAGCTCACGTGAGTCATGCTCGGTGTGAGAAACAAGAGGTATTAGTGAATCCAGACAATTGTGCCATGAAAGATGCAATGATGTGGGGCTTATGTGTGTATGACTGCCCAAAATAGATGAGGATTAAGATTTACTTCTTGGAAGAAATAAAGGAACAAGGTCCATAAATGCATATGTACTTCATGGAGATTTGGGTACTCTAACATTGGGCTTACTCGTGAGGAAGATGCCTGAATTAAGAGAGGACTCATGATTTGGTTTTACTCCTGAGAAGGAAGCCCAAATAAAAAAATTTAAATTAGGACTGGTTAAGAGAATTTCAGACTGGGGTTATTCCTGAGAAGGAAGCCCATGATATGTGATTTAGGGCATACTCCTAAGTAGGATGCCCATATTTAAAAACTTTATGGCCGGGGCTTACTCTTGAAAAGGATTCCCAAATTAATGAAGACTTGGGGCTTACTCTTGAATAGTATGCCCAAACTAATGAGGACTAGGGGCTTACTCCTGAAAAGGATGCCCAAATTAATGATTCACTCATCTTAGATGATGAGGTTGAATGAATGAACTCTATAACATTAGTGATATAAAGATGTGAAAATCACTAGGTTTTGAGAGATGTTCCATGGTATTTCTTTCAGATAAGGATGTCAATGAAGAAAACATGCCATAAATGGCTATGAAGAGTGGCTTAAAGATTGAATCTTGAATATGAAATGTGGAATGGATAACAGATGTGAAAAGTGTACGAAGGGCACCCAAAAATAGAAAAGGTGGACAAGTCCTGGGGGGTCGCGCAAGTCTTGCATGGGCACACAAGTCCTGGGCACGCAGGTATACCTGTGTGGCACATGGGTACTTGTGCAATTATGAACCAGTAGGGTAATACATGGGCGATACTTGAACAATCCAATAGAATTATCCCGAGGCACTTCCAGAATAGTGGATCCCAAGTTTCAATGAGTAGGTAAGGAGGTGCGCAAGTATGTCCATTTCCCTTAAGGGTAAAAAACTTAGGCACGCAAGTGTTAGTGAATTCTAACAAACAGAACTTATCCCACTTGTTTAGACCTTCCATTGTAGGTATACAATTACCTTATAAGTGTTTGAAAGACTTGAAAATGAGACATGGGAATTCAGATCTTTGTATATGAATTCTGGAAAAAATCCTCCCTCAAATGGGGGGGCCCACAGGGGTATTTATAGGCTGGAGAAGACCCTGGGCAGTTTTCAAAGAGGGTGTTCAAGTCACGTGCGTGATAGTGAGTGAACTTGTGCGACCCAAAGGTATTTGAATCCTTTTTCATTCCTTTGTTGATTTCTGATGTTTTCTTTAAAGGATAAATCAATTTGTGTTAAGGAATTTCCCTTTGCATTCGTTTAGACTCTATGATGAAAAGGAGCGTCAACAACCACCTCAATGGGTTGCATCCTATGTGCACATGAATGAGATGGCTATATTGGCTAACCAGAGTGAGAGGAATCTAAAAAATCCTATGATACACATTTAGAAAGCCTCTTTCACTACTTGTGAACAATTTTTTCCAACAAAAAAAAATGTTCACAACTATCCACCGTATTGTAAAAAACTACATCACTTCACTTCTAGTGATTAACATCACCCATTGTCACATGGGTCTTTCCCAAAATATACCCATGGAACCATCGTAGTGATCACATCATGAAAAAACTTCCATAACCGACATAATCATTCCAAACTAACAATAGATTCCTAAATCGCCCCTACCATTCCATAATGGGCTCCACCATACCATTTCTCCCTTGAGACTACCTTCTAGTGTTTTCGAAATAACTGTAAATTTTTAAGAAGATCATAAATGGTCTTTCCTAGAACATTCCTATCACACCTATTTACCACAAATCACCTAACACACACATATATTTAAACGAAAATCTATGCATCACCTTCTTTATAATCACATATTCTTAATCGTAGAAGGCTGAATTCTAATTCGATTTCAAATAGAAATAATCCAAAAGGCATATGAAAATATCAAAATAGTTCATAATATTCATAAATACTTTATCACCTCAAATAAGTGAGATAAATATTAAAATAATGGCTACATAGCATTATCCTTTGTCTAAGATACTTCTTATTTTGAATGATTCAATGATCGAGAAGTAAAAGAGTGACATCCCTCACCTGGGACTCGGAATGGGGGATAAATAAGAGTAAACAGCTTGCTCAGCCGAATTGGCAACCATAAAACCCCATTATAATATCAAAATAAAACACATTTTTCTTTCTCATTGAACTATTCATAGTGTGAGATATATATTCATTCCAAGGGTCAACCGGACCACCCCCACCTCTTTATAACTATTTTATTCTATGGCACATAGTGTCAGGCTGTGAAGGGATATAGACCAACATGAATCTCATATGCCACTTACTTGTACATTCCCAGCCCTCAAATATTATAAATCCATGAAAATAATTGTGCCATTCCATATCCCAAACATATAATAGATTATCCTTATGCTATTTTGTATATACACTGACCAAAACTATCATCTATATTTAGTGCCTGATATTTTTTGTCCCAAAATTTGATATCACATAGAATGTTGATGTATCATTCCCACAAGCCATGAATACCCCAACTACTAAATATAATTAATTGCTCCCTTCTATTAGAACTCCCCCCATATGAATTTCATACCTCATCAATTCCTGACCCATGGTATCAATATCATGGTGGTTACACGACAACCATCATCCCATAACACCCATAATAGAAGCATCATACACTATCAATTCCCATATCCAATCATATTCTCATGTCCTAATCACACCATACAGGATTCCCAAAAAATACCACATCAAACTCAATGTTCATATAATTCATGCATCACTCTTGATTCCCATATATTTACCACACTTTGTTAATTCACTTATCACACCTACACCTTATGCATTAATATCCATATTAATAAACTAAAACCATAGTCACATTCAAATAATGTATCTCTAACTATAATGCGATCTCTGAAATTAGAGTGGCCTCTCACTCTTGACACCCATGGATAGCCCGCCCACCCCCCGAACACCCTGTACCCCCGTGGACGCCCCGTATCCCTGCGGAAAGCCCCACCCACACATGGACACCCCGTACCCCCCAAACAGCCCCAACCCCCGTGGACAGCCCACCCACCACCATACACACCCCACCACTCCCTTCACACCCCTAGCCCCCAAACACCCCCACACCTAGACACCCCGACCACCATGGAAATCCCCCAACCCCCTTGATATCCCCCAACCACCAAACACCCCCACCCCTGGGGACACCCCCAACCCCTGTGGATAACCCACTCACCCCCTAAGCACCCCTACCACTGGATATCCCCCACCCCTGTGGATAGAACCACCCCCGTGGACAGTCCCCAACCCTTGTGGACAGCTCGCCCACCCCCCTGGGTTGCCACACCACCCCCATGGACAGTCGTCCCACCACCTGGACAACCTATACACCCTAGACTACCCCGCCACCCTCAGGGATAACCCGCCCACCCCATGGACACCTCATAACCCCTAGATAGCCCCACCGCCCCCCTGGATAGCCTGCCCACCCCCTGAACATTGTTACCCACCAGGACAACCCCCACCCCCTTGGACAGCCCACCCACCCCATGGACACCCCCACCTCATGGACACCCCACCCCCCTTGACACCCCATCCTCCATGGTCATCCCTCCACCCCTGTGGAAAGCATGCCCACCCACTGGACACCCCTACCCCCTGCACAGCCCTGCCACCACCATGGATAACCCGATGTCCCCCTGCACACATTGTACCACGATGGAGGGTAAGAACCACTATGGATAGACCACCCAACCCCTGGACATCCCGTAGCTCCCTGGATAGCCCCACCACCCCCGTGGACAGCTCACCCACCCCCTGTACAACCCTTACCCCCTGGACACCCTTTAACCCCGGGATATCACCCCCAACACTATGGATAACCTACCCACCCCTGAACACCCTCTACCCCTGGAAAGCCCCACCACCCCCATGGATAGCCTTCCCACCCCTCTGGACAACCTGTACCCCCCTAAAATCCCCCACCAGTATGGGCAGCCTGGCCCTCCCAGGGACTCCACTTACCCCATTGGATAGCCCTGCCACCCCTGTGGACCGCCCATCCACCCCCTTTCAGACCCTACCCCATGGACAGCCCCAACCCCTATAGATAACCCAACCACCCCTAGACACCCCTACCCTCTGGATAGACCCTCCACCCCCATAGACAGCCTTCCCACCCCCTGGACACACCGTACCCCCAAGATAGCCCTACCACCCCCATGAACAACCTACCCACCCCTTCGACAGCCACTACCCATGGACATCCCCCCCCCCACACACACACAAACACACTCGTGGATCGCCTTCCCACCCCCATATACACCCCACCCACCGCCTGGACACCATGTACCCTTGGAAAGCCCCACTACTCATGTAGAGGGCCCGCCCACCCCCTGGACACCTCATACCCCCTGGACACCCCCACCCCCGTGGAAAGCCCACCCACCCCCTGGACATCCCCACCCCTGGACACCCCCAACCCCCTAGACACGTCATACCCCTGGACAGTCCCCACCCCTATGAATATCCCCCTAAGACACCCCCACCACACCAGGTAACCCGCATCACTCTCAAATACCCCCACCCCCTGGCCAACCCTGACCCCCTTCGATAGCCCCCCAACCCACAAACATCCCCACCCTCTGGACCCCCACCCTCATGGACACCCCCACTCCTGTGGACAGCCTACCCACCCCATCGACACACCATACCCCCCTGGACAACCCCGTTATACACGTGTCCATCACGCCCACCCCCTGGACAGCCCCACCCCCTTGGGAGGTGAGTTTGTGGGGGATTGGGGGTGTGGACTCTAGGGGAGAGGTGGTGGGGAGCGGATTGTCTATATGGGGGTTGTGTAGTGGGAGGGGGTTGTGGGGGGCGGGGTGTGCTGTGTGAGGGGTCGTTATTGGGGTGAGAGATGTGCAGTGGGAGGTGGGGGTTGTAGGGGGTGTGATATAGGATTGGAGATGTACAATGGGAGGATGTTGGCATGGGGGGTGCAGTAGGGGTGGTTGTGCATGGGGGATGTTTTAGGGTGTGAGTGGGGTTGTGCAGTGTGGGGAGTGGGGGATATAGGTGGGAGCTAGGGGGAACGAGGGGGTGGGCCGTGGGAGGGGGGCTCACACACCACTAGTCGTGGCCTTCTATGAGAAACACATTTTTGTACCCATCGTCAACCCCATTTCTCATGTTTCATAATCTAAGGTAGTCTCCACCCGGAAAGAGTGGTAAACACCAACTCAATTGGTTGTATCCTTTATGAAGATGAACGAGATGACTATATTTGCTAACCACAGTGAGTGGCATCTAAAAAATACAAGGATACACCATTGTAAAGCCTCTGTCACTACATGTGAACCATTTTTTCCAACAAAAAATGGTCAAAACTGTCTAGCTTGTCCTAAAAAACCATGTCACCTCACTTCTAGTGATTAACATCACCCATTGTCGCATGGGCCTTTCCCAACACATACCATTGGAACCATCTTAGTGGTCACATCAGGAAAAAATTTCCCTAACTAACATAATCATTCCAAATTATTAATAGAGTCCTAAATCACCCCTTCCATTCCATAATTTGGTCCACCATACCATTTCTCACTTGAGACTGCCTTCTAGTGTTTTCTGAATAACCGTAAAATTTTTAAGAACATCATAAATGGTCTCACATAGAACATCCCTCTCACACCTATTTACCACACATCACCTCACACACATTTAAATTTATGATAAATATATGCAGCACCTTCTTTATAATCACATATTAATAATCCTAGAAGACTGAACTCTATATCGATTTCAAATAGAAATAATCAAAAAAATATGAATATATAAAAAAAGGGGAAAAATTAATAAATACATTAACACCTCAAATAAGTGAGAAAAAAGAATAGAATAATGGATGTATAACATTAGCCTTTCTCTATGATACTTCATATTTCTAATGATTCCTTGATCTAGATGGAAAAGAGTGAAATCCCTCACTCGGGACTCGAAATGGAGGAGAAAGAGGAGTACCTTGATAGCTCAGCCGAATATGAAACAATAAAACCCCATTTTCATATCAAAATAAACAACCTTTTTCTTTCTCATATAATTATTCATAATGTGAGCTATATTTTCAATCCATGGGTCATCCGGTCCACCCCAACCTCTTTATAACTATTTCATTCCATGGAATATAGTGTCATGATGTGAATGGATATAGACCATCATGAATATCCTTAACCACTTACTTGTACACTCCCAACCCAAAAATATTTTAAATCCATGAAAAATACTTGTGCCTTTCCATATCCCAAACATATAATAGCTTATCCTTATGCTATATTGTCTATACACTGGCCAAAACTCTCATCCATATTAAGTGTTTGATTTTTGTTGTCCAAAAATTTTATATCACATTCAATGTAGATATATAATGCCCACAAGCCATGAATACCCCAACTACTAAATATAATTTTTTGATACCTTCTGTTGGAACTCCCCCATATGAAATACCTAACTCATCACTTCCTGACCCATGGTATCAATATCATGGTGGTTCCACAACAACCATCATTCCATAACACCCATATTAGAAGCATCATACACAATCATTTCCCACATCCAATCATATTCTCTAGTAATAATCGCACAATACATGATGACCATAAAAGACCACATCAAACTCAATGATCATATAAGTCATGCATCACTCTTTATGCCCATATATTAACAACACTTTGTTAATTCACTAATCACACATATACCTCATGCGATAATTTCCATAATAAAAAATGAAAACCATAATCACATGCTAAAAATGTAGGTCTAACAATCATGGGATCTCTGGAATGAGTGTGGCATCTCAATCTTGACACCCTTGGATAGCCTTCCCACCCCCTAGACACCCTCTACCCCCGTGAACTCTCTGTACCCCGTGGACAGCCCTGCCCACCCCATGGACACCCCGTATCATGGGAAAGACCCCAACCCCATAGAGAGCCCACCCACCACCCATGAAACCCCCGCCACCCACTGGACACCCTCATCCCCCCAGACAACCCCACCCCCATTGACACCCCCATCCCCCATGGATATCCCCCAAACCCCTTTCCATCCCCCAACCCCCAGACACCCCCACCCCGTTGACACCCCCAACCCCCAAGGACAGCCCGCTCACCCCCTGGACACCCAAACCCCCTAGACAACCCCCACCCCCATGGAATGACTACCCATACCCCTAGAATCACCCACCCCCATGGACATCCCCCACCCCCGTCGAAAGTCTTCAACCCCCGTGGACAGCCCACCCACACGCTTAATAGCCCTATCACCGTTGTGGGAAACCGGTCCACTCCATGTACAACCCACACCCCCCTTAACTGCCCCACCACCATCAAGGATAGCGGGCCCACCCCCTGGACACCTCGTACCCCATGGACAGCCCCTCCACCCCCACAGATAGCCTGTCGACCCTCGGGACATTCTTACCCCATGGACAACCCCCAACCCCATGGACAGATCACCCACCCCCTAGACACCCCCACTCCTTGGAAATCCCCCACCCCTGTGGATAACCCACCCACTCCCCTCGACAACCCTACCTCCCTGGTCATCCCTCCACCCTCGTGGACATTCCGCCCACCCCTGGAAACCCCAACACCCTGGACAGCCCCTCCACCCCTGTGGACAACCCACCTACACCCTAGACACCACGTTCCACCCTGGATGGCCCCCACCACTGTGGACAACCCGCCCAAGACTTGGAACCCCCGTACCCACTAGACAGCCCCACCACCCCCGTAGAGAGTCCGTCCACCCCATAGACACCCCATACCCCTTAGAAAGCACCCCCACCCCTATGGATATCCTACCCACCCCTAGACACCCTCTACCCCCTGGACAGCCCCGCCACCCATGTGGATAGCATGCCCACCCCAATGGACACCCCACACCACCCTAGATATCACCCACCCCGTGGACAGCCCTCCCAACACCTGGACACCCCGTAACCCACTAGATAGCCCTTCCACCCCCGTGGACACCCCTCCCACCCCTTTTGTCCCCCTACCCCTGGACAGCCCCATCCCCTATAGATAGACCGACAACCACCTAGACACCCTTACCCCTTGGAAAACCCCACTACCCCCATGGATAGCCCGCCAACCCCCTAGACACCTCGTACATCCTTGGACAGCCCAACCACTCCCTTGGACAGCCCTCCCACACCTGGACCCCAACTACCCCTTGCACACCCCCCCCCCCCAAACCTGTGGATTATCTTCCGACCCCATATACACCACAACCACCCTATATACACCTTTCCAACACCCTAGACTCCTCGTACACCCTGGACAACCACACCACCCTCATGGACAGCTCGCCACCCCCCTTGAACACCATGTACCCCTTGGACAACCCCCACCCCCATGGACAGCCAACCCACCCCTTGGATACCCCCACCCCCGGACACTCCCCATCCCCTAGACACCCACAACCCCTAAAAACCATGTACCCCCTAGATATCCCCCACACACATGGACAACCCCTCCCCCCTCGAGACACCCCCCACCATTGCTGATAACAACCCTCCCTCCTGAACACCCCAACCCCTGGCCTACCCTGACCTCCTTGGACAGCCCACATCCTAATAAACATCTCCACCCCTAGACACCCCCTACCCCTGGAAAACTTCGCAGACTACCCCCACCCCCCCATGTGGACAACCTGCCCACCCTCGAGACACCCCATCACCCTGAACTATCTCACCACCCCCATGGATTTCCCACCCACCCCTGGACACCCTGTACCCCCCTAGAAAACCCTACAACCCCCGTGGACATCCTTCCCATCCCCTGGATGACCCATAGCTCCTAGAAAACCCCCCACCAACGTAGATATCCCTACCACCACCTAAACATGGCTAGCCCCCTGGACAGCCCCTCCAGCCCCGTGGACAACCCGCCTACCCCCTGGACACCCGGTACCCCCCACCCCTAGACTGCCCCACTACCCACGTGGACTGCCCACAAAACCCCATGGACACCACATACCCTCTAGAGATCCCCCCTCCACCATGTATTTCCCACGCACCCCCTTGGACACCCCCACCCCCAGGATACCCCCATCCCCCCGGACACCCCCAACCCATGGACACCCCATCCCACTTGGACAACCCCAACAACCCTAGAGACCTTCCATGGATAGCCCGCCCACCCCCTAGACATCCCCAACCCCCTAGATAGCCCCCACCCCTGTGGATAGTCTGCCCACCCCCTGGACACCCTTTACCCTCTGGACAACCCTGCCACAACCGTCGATAGCCCAGCCACCCCCTAGACATCCCCTTCCCCATGGACAACCCCACAACCATAGGCAGGCCACCCACCCCCTGGACACTGCCACCCCCATGGACAACCTCCTACCCCCTAGACAACCCCCACCACCAAACCCCCTGGATGGACACCACCTCCCTAAACACCACCACATCACCTGGATATCCCCTCCTACCCCCTAGAAAACCCACCCCCATGGATGCCACCCCCACCACCCCAGGAACCACCCCACCACCTGAACACCCCGCCCACATTCAAATGCTCAAAATAAAACTCTAACTATATTGGGTTATCTGAAATGTGAGTTCCCTATCACAATTATGAGATGTCTACACCAATGAAATTGTAATGGGTTAGTTGGAAGAGTGGTTTATAATGTGAAGATTGAAATGGGGAAAACCATGTTGTGGTACATTTCATTGATGGAAGAGTGAACTATTTTTATGTTCTATTGAGGCATTTTTTTGATGTTTTATGTGTTGTTAGAAAGTGTGTTTGTAGTTGTATGCAATGGAAGGGATAGGTGGATGTTGTGCTGTTTTCTAGAAAATACACTATAATAATGGTGTAAAACTGTTATTAATGTGTATTCTGGTAATATTTTTACCAATGGTTTGAATATACCGCAGGTAATACACTATAAAAATTGGTTCAAAAGCATTGGTAAAGAGTATTTCTAGAATAGTTTTACCAACAGTTTTAAAGAATCGTTCCTAATAAAATATACAAATGGTTTCTAAACCATTGGAAAACTATATGTATACTATATATATCAATATTTTTATAATAGTTTCTATAAAAATGTTGGAAAACTGAAGCTTACAATACCATATACTAATGGTTTGAGATTAACCATTGGTATAGGCCTTTTGCAACACCTTACTAACGAACGGTTATAAAAACCGTTGGTATATAGTATACAAAACGATTCGATTCATATAAAAATGGTTTGAAACTATTTTTGTATGTTTTATTTCCAATATTGAAAATTATTTAACTATATTTTACATATATGGAAATGAGAATGTCGTGGAAGGTGATTTCATAAAAAATTCAGTGAAGGGATTTTGCAGCGTTCTGGGATACATAGAGAGAAATAGAGGAGTATGAAACCATGAACATAGATATAATGGTAGATAATGGTAGAGGATATATGTTTTATATGGATGAATTTTTTTTAATGATACAAGTGGAGGAGTCTCATTGGGAGACTCAGAGACAGAGGATATGAAAAATCTTTTTTTCCTAGTGATGCTCTGGTGGGATAGTTGGAGGATGGTCGATGATGGATGACGATTCAAGGGTTGTTTCTTATTTTTGTTGGGATATTTGAGTGATTACCTTTTTAATTTTTTATATTATCATTTCTAGTACACCTAAGAGTTTCAGAGATGGACCCTAGATTGACGACACATTTTTTGGAGTCCTGAGAATAAATGATTTTGGATCGGCGTCATGTTTTCCAATAGTTGAAGTTCGAGCATTGGGTTTATGAATGATTTTGATAGACCTTGTATTTTTTCACGTTAAAATGGGATGAAATATTGATGTATTTAATCATAGGGTTACCCCAATAATAGTGGACTTAAGATAATATCTGGTATATTTTAGATTGATTTATTAAATCAACTAACATCATAGTGATCAAGGAGTCTGATATAGTTATGTATTAAGAAAAGAGGTATGTGGATCATATGGTATGGATTCATGGTGTCCCAATACCCATTGTCTTGTATTTGGATGAATGTTTTAAATAGTTATCCTTTATGATATTATAACATAGTATGGGAAATAATAAATTCATTAATAGTACCTTCCACCCTTAGATGGATGGTAAAATAGAGTGGACTATCCGGATAGTGAAAGAAATATTTTAGACTTGTTTCATGGAATATTGATGATTATGGGCACAAAATCTACACTTAGTTGACATTTATTATAAAAATACGTGTCACTCATATGATGGAATGACCATGTTGGAAGATTTACATGGGAGTCTGTGTCATTCTCTGTTATAATGGACATAGGTTAGTGACTCAGAAGTTCATGGAACTGATCTACTGTACGGAACAACATGGATAGGTTAATTGGTTTGAGAGATGGTGAAAATAGGGTAGTACAAAAAGAATACTTTTAATTATGTGGGTAGGAGGTCTTTAGAGTTTGAGTATGGATACCATGTGTTTTAGAAGGTTTACCCATGACATTGGTAGTTTGGGTTTGGAAAGGGGAGTTAGCTATATCCCAAGTTTGTTGGGACCTTTGAGGCACTATAACTCATTAGGAAGGGGGATTACTAGTTGAAATTTCCATGATGTATAGAGAGGATCCACAATGTCTTCCATTCTTCTCAACTTCATCATTATCTTCAAAATGACTCTAATATCATTTAAAATGGAGAGTTGGATAACCTGGAAAATGTGATGTTCATGGAGTCTCCAATATATATTAAGGATTTATAAGAGAAGGTACCTCATGGAAAGAAAATTCATTTGGTTTGTTTATTGGGGATGAAAGGTGGCTTAGAGGATAGTACATGGCACCAAGATTTGTATATGCATTCATTTTACCAAGAGTTGTATAGATTTTTTCCTTTTTTCCTTATGGTGATATTTTTTGATCTTATGGTTTAATTTTTAAAATTGTTTTGATTTTTTTTGTTATGTATATTGTGCGATGAAGTACTAAAATATAAAAATGGGAGAACTTGATTCATTAATTATATGTATTTTACTATTATGTGATTAATTCCATGCAAGAATGACAGTGTCACCCATTGGGTCAAATACCTTGAAATGGAGTATAGAATTATGTGATTCCTATATTTATGGAAGTAAGATTTGTTATATTGATATTGGAGTTTGGGTTAACAAGATTGAATAGAGTTATTTTTCTTTTGTATACTTATCATTGGGAGGTATCTTGAGGGATAGATGCTCGGATCTTTTCAATCACTCAATATGGGTTGGTTTTAAATACAATTTGTAGAGAATTTTTTGTGAGTTATATCAAGTAACATCCCATACCTTCCGACTAGTTATTATGATGGAAACCTAGCTCATCAAGTTTCTTGAGAAATGATAATGGTGTTTGGTGGGTGTATGAGAGTATTTTTTAGGGGTCTTTGATGATGGTGGGGGGTCACCAATGGTGGATAATTTTGAGACACTGGTTGATCACCATTATTGGATCATTTTATACTACTGGTGGATCTCTAAAAACATCTTGTTCTAAACAAATGTCATATCACCAAATTTTTCTCAATTTCAACTAATGGTGGTTTATAAAAGGTTTCTCATTTGGATCAAAATTTGGACGATCAATGGTGGCTCATTTTGAAATAACGGTGGATCAACAATGGTTGATCATTTTAAACAAATGGTGGATCACCAACGGTGGATCATATTGAACTAATGGTGGATTACCAATATATTCTTATTTTCACATAACGGTGAATCATGAATGGTGGATCATTTTGAACTAATGGTGTATCACCGATGGTGGATCATTTTGAACAAATAGTGGAAAACCAAGAGTGGATCATTTTAAACAAATGGTGCATCACCAAAGGTTGATTAATTTGAACTAATGGTGGTACATCATAATGTAATGGTTGATAACCAAGAGATTATCATTTTGAACTAATAGTGGATCAAAATTAAGAGATCATTTTTAACTAATGTTGGATAGCTAAAAATGATCATTTTTTTAGGGTTCCTAGTTTTACCAAAACATCCATATTTCTCCATATTGACGTTTCATTGATGAAATATTATTTTAATGAATATATTAATGGGATTAAATGCTATTTCAACGAGTATTAATCCTATATTCTAGTCTTAACAATTCTAGAAACATCTTAAATTTTTAAGCGACATGGATTTAATGGTATCTTAGTCTAATGGAAAATTTAAAAACATGTCTAATTATATTGGTTCCATAACTAATCATTCAAAATATATGATCTTTTCATCATATTACCTCTTACATTATCTTGATAAGATATTATTCAATACTTTATTCCCTTGATGTCGTGAAAACATGATTCATTATGTGGTTCTAGTTCTAACAAAGAGGTATCCTCTTACACACTCAAGGCCTCTAATTGTTGTAGAAAATCTATGTCATGAACGATTCTTCAAGGTAGGTGGTATTAAATTTGTCCTTTGTGTGTATCATATATAACAGTTTAATCTTTTTATATATTGGGAATATAGTTTTTTCTGGCATAAAAAGATAATAAACAGGATGAAATGAAATGGGATGGGGTAGATAAATTTTTCACAATATTTTATATCATTCAAATACATTGATATTGAGATTATCCATGTTTGTTGAGTAATGGAAAATCATGGCCTTTGGTATCCATAGTTTCTGAGGTTTTAATATATGTTTTGATTCCCATGTTGTTTGGTTTTTGTGACACCTCCATAAATAAGTCATTAAATATACATACATTGTTAATTAATTAGTTTTAGTAGTATATAATAATTGTGTGATAACAGTATTAAAATAATGAAGAGAAATTGAATTAATGCCCCAATGCCTAATTTAGAGAATTTTGGGCATGGTTTTGAACATGTTTGTGTAAGTAGATGTGTGTATTATCTTGGTTATGAGATTTATTGGTACTGGATATGTTTTGATGTGTTAGTAGTAGGGATGTGATGAGAATTGTGTTGTGGAAGTGAAGAGATTCTGTGAAAGTGGTTATTAGTCTATGGGTATGTAGATGATGTACTTAAATTTTTAATGATAGTTTCTGGAGTTCCAATTGAATTAAATGCATCATATTTCTCTCTAATTATATTGATAAACATATTAATTGATAATGGGATGTAAACCCTAAACATGTTGTATATTTTATAAGAATTGGTTGGTAACATAAAATATGTGAAATGACTTAATGAGAATAAAATACCAAAATTTAAATCATGGAACCATTTTTATATGTTATTTTTGTATTTTTTTATAACATATGTGGAGGATATTATTAGATTGATTATAACTATATTGTAAAAATAGAGGATGATATTGCATATTGGTGTTATATATACTTTTTATTTCCTTTTGATTTCATTACGCAGTCCACCCATGTTAGGAATCATTTTCCAACACCCATATTTATATATATATATATAAGGTTATCCCAATATCCCACTAGGAGGATTTGATGGATAGATACCCACTCTTCCCCACTCCCTCTACCATATATTGGTGATATGCATAGGCTATGAACGATAGAAGTCAAAATTATCACTATATACATGTGATGTGATGTGATGTGATAGGTGTCTTCAGGAGTGGTATGCTAAAATGTAATATGGTGGGGGATATTTATGGTAGGTGGGAGGATGATGATAATTTCCATCATCTTTGAGACCCCTTAATACATTTCTTATAATATGTTATATTATGTGATTTCTCATGTTTCTGTGGGTAGGTTGGGATGTGATTTGATTTTATTCAAAAGTGGTGAGAGATTCCACATATAAGAAGTTAGCGTGTGAGAGAGGAAATCTAGTGGGAATGTGGTGTGGGGTATTGTTAATCTATATTTATTAAATTAAATTATTATACATGGATGCGTTATTTTCTGAGTGAGCCTTGGTGAGGTTGGGGTTTGGATAGTATAGTGGTATATGTACTATTTTATTCTACTTTTTTTCCTAGGTTCATTAGTAAGACCTTTTACTTTTGAATGGGAGACTTTGGTTTCCTACTAAGAACACATATATTGTAACCATATATATGAACTGATTTTTAGATTATTATGAGAACATAATGGGACATATTGAAAATTAGTAGCTCAGACCATTGGACATCTGTTGTATCACTTCTTTAGCTTGCATTTTGTGTATTTAATTTGGAGACATTTATCTGTATCATTTTTATTTACATATTCACTATGGGATAATTTTTTGATTTCTTATATATATGGATTGGAGTTGATTTCAATTGATTCATATTATTTTAGGAACATTTTTATATTATTGAGGTAAATAACTCTGAAACATGAGATTTTTATAAGTTTAGTGTAAGTAACCACCCCCTGGCCTACTAGAGGTAAGAATTGAGGTCATTATCTCTCTCCCAACATTGAGGTATCATTGGTGGGAGGGGTCGTGAAACATTTCGTGATCCGATAATATGTTTTCCTTTAAAAATAGTTTTTATTGGTTATTTTTTAATTAATTATATGAAATTTCTATAATTATCAAAGATATTATTCTTTGGGAAGGAATTTGTGTTTTTAAATCAATATTTTAATATTATATGAGTGTTAGATTTTCATATGTTTATAAAAATATTTCATTAACATGAAATAGATAAAAATATATAATTTTTTTAAACTATAATTTATATTCATTAAATCAATAAAATCTCATTTTTTTAATTTTATCATAAATTAAAATAATTCACCTTTATTTTAATATAATAAAAATATTTATGTAGTAATTTTCATTATACATGATTTTGGTATAAGTTCACTAATTTTCTTAAAACCCAATATCTAAACAATATTTTAATTTTTATTTTATATATTTATATTAAAATTGATTTTATTTAATTGGGTCGGTGTGGAAACTCAAGAGGGGGGGGAGGGGGTTGAATTTAGCTCTATGATAAAATTTCCATTAAATCATTACAAATATAAATACCCTAATTTCAAAACTGCCTAGTTAATTAATGCAGTATAGATATAGATTTTTAGTTTGTCAACGGGTTTCTCAAAGGGTGATTAGTCCTCAGTTGAATTAGTGTAAAATAATTATTCATTTTTTGAAATAGTTTTACTGAATTTAACACATACACATACTAATCAAAATTCTCTATTCGAGTTAATGTTAAAAAAAATTTGGTTTTTGAAATTTGGTTTAGCGGAAAATAGGAAAAAATAGTATTACAAAATATAGTTATAAACAGAGTTAAACAAGAGGTTCAGAATCAAGCTGAGACTTAATCCTCTCCACATTGTGATCACCTACCAACAATAATATTATTTTGACAATATACATGCTACATAACATGTATTGGGATTTACAAACAATTTTCCCAAACTGTCTAGGGATCACACACTCTACCATAGTTCTTCGTGTGATAAACAAACAACAAGGCCTCACACAACCTCTTCCAAAGTACTTCGTGGGAAACAAAAAAATAAAGCATGTTTTTTGTGAGTAATTTCAATATCCCCCAGTTTAATCACATGAGACAGTGTGTGTAATAGACAAACACACACATCTCCAGAATGTTAAATAATATAAAACAATAAAGGAAATATTATAAGATTGAGTTTAGAATAGAATATGTGTTTTCACATCAACTCCTGACACATTGGAGTGATGAAATTGAAGTTCATGCCTTTCTCTAGAAGTTGTCTCCCAAACAGAGTATCGCAAATCTAGGTTCTAGCTTCCAGGTATTGAGGTGTTCAACTTCATGGTTTGATAGTGATTTGATGAAGAATAGTAGACATGTGTTTGTTCTCCCAAATGATCTTCATGATGCTCTTGTGTTCATAGTCTAAGTGATGGACTGTTCTTCACTATCTTCTTTGATCTAGTAAGTAAATTATCTCTCATGTATTGGTCTATTTTTTTTCATAATCAGTCTTCTAATTTTTATTTTAGGTCTGACAATAGGAACAAGTAAACCATGTGTGGCATTTTGTACCTCTTTCTGTCTCCAGATACGGTATCTTGATATGTCAAAAATAAACATTAATTAATGTCATAAGCATTAAATTTAGAAAATATGACTGTTATAATAATCTTAAGAAATTAAAAAAGTCTGTAGTAGAAGAGTGGGCATCGGTAGACTGGTATCAGTAGACTTCTCAACAATAGACTTCAATATTAGGCTTTATCAGTAGACTACATTGGTAGGATTCATTAGTAGCCTTCTTTAGTATCCTTCATTGGTTTCCATAATTTCTAGTCTTTATCGGTAGCCATCATTGGTAGCCTTCTTTGGTATCCTTCATCGGTAGACTTCATTAATAGCCTTCATCGAAATCCTTTTTTGGTAGCCTTCATCGGTAGCCTTCCTGGGTAGCATTCATCGGTAGCATTCATCAGTAGCCTTCATTAGTGGCATTCATTAGTAGCCTTTATCTATAACCTTTTGATGGTGACCTTTATCAGGGACATTTTATTTGTAGAAATTCTTCAATGTACGCTTAAACAAGAGAGAAGTGAGATTAAAGGTACATAGTTATTACCTAATAGAGAGTATGAATATTAGTGAAACATGATTATCATATAAGAGAAGCATGATTATAAAATAAATGAAACATGGTTTGGCATTATCAAAATAGGTGACTCCAAAAATCTCCCCCTTTTTGATAATCACAAATTATGTTAGTGAAATTTAGATTTTAAGTATTTTTCAATCACGGTTATGTACATTTGATAATCTCTTAAGTGGTGTATGCATATATATATTATGTATCAAGAAAATTGAACCATGTTTATTATGGAAAATTATCAGAGCATATATTCAAGGACTCGAGTAAATTTAAAACTTCTTCTCCTTTGTGATTAAAAAAAATATGGGAAAAAAGGAGAGAAAAGAGGATTTTAGTATTAATGAAGTAAGAATATAATATAAAAAAAGATTAAAAATATAATTATAAAATAATACATCCCACATTGAATCCATATCAGAAATTTACATGGGAGATATGTCTTTTGAAGATGAGGAGGTAGGTTCATGAGATGGAGGTACAACCCATGGTATTATAGTGATTACCGTAGGAGGAAATTCTATAGAGGCATCAGTAGAACAATAATCAGTTGATATATGAGGAATCATAGAAGTCATGCTTCTGATGGTCTGTGTAGGATTCATCAAAGGGGAAACAATGGTAGACCCAGTGGCAGCTGAGGAAGAAGGTAATGCTGGAGGAAAATTATGGGAGTTATGTTCACATGGAGGAAGGGTAAAATAAAATTTATGAAATCCATAATAATGAATCCTCCTATTTCCATAGCTAAGATAATATCATCCTTATTATTCATGAATTTCTCCAAGGCAGGATTCAATTTTCTAAGCCTTATAACATGATCCTTAATATCCTAAGTGACAGGTGGGATCCTCTTGTTTTCTAACATCATCTTGTAGTAACCATCCAACTGATGCTTAAGGTAAACCCTTTTATAGTAGAATTTATATTTCCATTTTAGGGCCTTATAATATTGAGAATCTTCCCTAAAATAATCTCCCACAAGATTATTAATGTCTATGGTAGTGGAAATGACCTGAGTCATAGAGAAAAGGTCTAAGGTACTCACACCAGAGAACTTCTCTACTTATTTAATAACAACTGATCTGAAAGCTTCTAAATCAATAGGAGGAAAGAATGAAGGGGAAGCAGATTCACACAAAGTTTCTATTTTAAAAGGTAAGGTCACCATAAAAGACTTGGTCCAAGTACTAATCAATCTTTTCACACCATCATCCAAACCAATCACAATAACCTCCATAGACATCTTAAATTCCTCAAACACAGTGACCATTTGCTGAATAACACTCCTAACATACATAAGGTATGTCTCCGCAGGAACCCTTTAAGCCATATATGAGTCTAAACTCACAATTTATTACTTTACAGATTCCATTGGTTCTGCCAATGTCCTGACATGATTCTTATTATCCTTAACATCATGTAGAAAATTTGAGTGAGATGTAGAAATTACTCTTTCTAAGGAAGATACAACAACTTCTTGATTTAGATCCACTATTCTCTCTATTTGAATAGATTTATCATCATAGTGTCGCTTCAAATGTGATTTTAATGAATCTAAATCACCCTTTTTCACAATATCCTGAGGTAGAAAAACTACTAGTTGCACAATCGTAGTCTCTAAAATAGAAGGAATTAGAGGGATTCTAATAAGATTTTCGTCATCAGAGTCTCCATAGTCTAAGAACAAGACCACAAATCCAGGATCTTTTGACCAATGTTTTTATCCCATGACAAACTGAAATTGATCCTATGAAAACATGTTCCTCCACCTCACATGAAGCATTCTCTTGATCAACTACATTCACCTCTTCAATTCCTCCAAGATAAAAAACATCAATTGGAGTGTCCAATGCAAATACTTTTATAGAATCTTCAACCACAACTAATGCAATTCTATCTTCATCCAATTAAACAACCTCATTATCTACACTCTCTAAAATTGTTGTATATCCTATCAAATGACTGAGACTTAGGCATTCCACTTCACTATCATCGACAATTGTCTCAAAAAAATCATGACCAAATTCACCATTACCCTCCTCTTCTGAGGCCACTCTAAGGTCTTTTAAGACATGTTCTTCCCCTTCTTCTTCACTAGATTCCTCGTTATCACTATACATTAGGAGAACTTCTCTTATATGATATATCTTTTGGTGGGTTAGGCCCACCAAAGGAGACAATATTAGCATGAGGATATGAGGGAAGGTCACGCTCACTCCAATCATCTATAGGAGAATCCTTTCTTTCTTGAACATCGTCAACATCCTCTTCCTCATCTGATTAATCTAGATCCACTTCATCGGGATTCAATGCTGGATCTATTTTCTTCTTTGTCCAAGTAGGATTTGTAAGATAATTGAATTAATCACACATTTTTGCCTAATCATTCACCAATTCCCTTTTCCAAGTGTTCCATCTTATCATCATAAACTTGAAAATAAATTTTGAAATAAAGATTATCTCCCTCACAACTACTATTTCCTCTTTATTCTCAGAAACTCCTTTCACCCTCATCATCATAGATATTAACTTGGCATGAATCAAAGCATTTGATTTGGAACAAGGATTTGGCATATCCTCTAACTGAATCATCATCAACCTACAAACATATATCCTATGTCGTGGATTCAACAGATACAACATAAATATTTCTTGATACATCCATGTAGAAAAGTCCCATATCATGGGACTCAAGAAATAATGAGAAAATTTAAACAATAACCTATTTTCCCCTTCTATTTCAGCAGAAATCACCTTCCTAGGGATTCCATTCCTAGTAGTTCAGCCAATAATTCTTCATAATAGATGATTTCACATGTGCGAGGAATATGTTAAGAATAGTAGATAAAAAATCCTACATGTGGGACTCTTAAAAATTCATTCCATTCAACAAAGAAGAAGCTCACACTTTCTCCATTTACATTTAATGATATTCAGTTCTCATACATAGACTACCAAAACAACAAAGACACATTAAATTATTTCAGTATCTTAAGATAATATGGTTCATGGTTATTTTAAAAACATTCTACCCAATCTTAGGTTTCAGTTACTTCTGCACTAGAGACCTACTCTCCAGCTACCATTCCTAACTTAATTCATTTTCTACCATGATTTACCATTTCGACAAATGTGGATTGATCATCTTTTCTATTACCTTACATCCTCTAATAGACCCAATTCAAGATCTCTTATAGTTCAAAAATCTCCTTTATCATCAACCATTGGCCTCTTTACCCTTACTATTATGATCTGATGTGTTTCAAAGGTTTTAAGAGAATGATAGGTTTAATGATTTTGGAGAAAGTGGTTTTGGAGAGGTTTTGATGTGGATCGATATGTGTGTTTTACTATGTTTTTAACATTTAGGGATCGAGAAAAAATCAAATAAATGAATTAAATAAGATTAACACATTTCATATTATGGACTAAATGAATAAAAAACACTATGTCCCAAACCTATGTACAATCGACTATCGATAAGGTGCCAAAAATGATGTCAAATGGTGAGGTACAACAGAGAGGTCCTAACGGTGAGGTCAAAGGGGATGGTCCAATGGTGAGTTCGTAACGGTGATCTAATAACATTGAGGTCTAGTGGTGAGGTCCTAACAGTGAGGTCCAATGGTGAGGTCCTGGTGATGAGGTTCAATGGTGAGGTCCTAACGGCGATGGCCAAATGGGGAGTTTAGATGGTAAGGTCCAATGGTGATGTCCGGACTATGAGATCCAACGGTGATGTCCTAATATTGAGGTCTGACCATGAGCTCCTAACAGTGAGTTCCAACGGTGTGGTCCTAATGGTGAGTTCTAAAGGTGAGTTCATAATAGTGAGGTCCAACGGTGAGGTCTTAATGCTGTGGTCCAACAGTGAGTACCTAATGGTGAAGTCCAATGTTGAGGACCTAACGGTGAGGTCCAATGACGAGGTCCTAACGGTGAGGTCCAACACTAACATTTTATCTTTTCCAACTCATGTTTGAAGAAATTTAACATCTCAAAATTGATGTTCTTTGTGAATATATTGGCTAATTGATATCCATTACCATTTTATTCAAGAGTGATATCCCCTCTTTGATAATGATTTCTAAAAAATTTATGTCTCACATCAATGTGCTTTATCCTAGCATGAGATAATAAAATTATAGAAATTTTAATAGCACTTGTATTGTCACAATTTCTATAGACATGTTTCAATTGATATCCATAGTTCAGTAAAGTGCATTTCATGCACAAAATTTGAGCACAATAACTACCCATAACTATATATTTAGCTTTAGTAGTGGATAATACAACAAAATTCTATTTCTTACTACCACATGATTCTAGTGACTTTCCCAAAATGTGACATGTACTAGAGGTGCTATTTCTATCAAACATAAAAACAGAAAAGTCAATATATAAGTAACTTATCAAATAAAATGGTTCTCCTCTTGGATAAAATAGTCATAGGTTGATAGAATACGTTAGATATATAAAAATATTTTTAACAAAATTTAAATGAGATTCATTGTTATTGAATTGAAAATGAGCACACTTGTATACACTGAACAAAATATAAGGCCAGATAATAGTGAAATAAAGCAGACTCCCAATCATGCCTCTATAATTAGTTTGGTATAATGGTTTACCAGTTTCATCAGCATCCAACATACAAGTGGTGATCAATGGTGTATCACTACCTTTATTTCATTCCAAACCAAACGTTTCAAATGATACTAAGTATATTTACATTGATTTAAACAAATACAATTTTTATTTTAATGAATCAGAAATCTAAGAGAAAATTAAAGTTCCCCCATTACACTCATTTCAAATTCATGTTGCATAGTCTTTGAAAAATTAGTATATAAGGAATTTTTAGAGGATCCAAAGATAATACAATCTAAATAAATTCGTACTATTGAACCCTCTTTGGAAATCCTTTTAATAAAAAGAGTTGGATAAACTATCTCTTTAGTAAAACCTTTTGAAATATGAAAAGAACTATGTGAATCATATCATTCTCTTGGAGCTTTGATTATACCATATAAATCTCTACAATGTTTCAAAACATGATTTAGAAAATTCAGATTTGTAAAGCTCGGGGTTGTTCAACAAACACAACATTAACTATATAACCATTTAGAAATGCACTTTTAACATCAATTTGATAATGTGTGAAATTTATATGAGCTACACAAGAAAATAATATCATAATGGCTTCTAGTCTATCTATAGTGGAAAATGATACCTCATATTCTATTCTTTCTTCAAGATTTTATCCTTGTGAAACTAATTTTTCCTTGTTTCTGACAATATTTCTAGAACCATCAAATATGTTTCTAAACACACATTAATTCCTATGGTCAAATTTTCATTAGGTATATATTCTATTTCCCAAACTTTATTTCTTTCAAAAGGATTTAATTCTTCTTTCATTGTTATCTCCCAAAATACATCATTGATTGCGTCATAAATATTTTTGGGTTAAATATGTGAAATAAAATCTTTATTTTCAACCATGTTTCTCAGAGAAGCTCTAGTTTGTGTTCCTCTATTTAGATCACCTACTAAAGCATCTAAAATATGGTTATTGATACTTTTAATACCTCTATAATGAGTATAAAAACACTCCTAATGGTTGTCTATAGATTCTGATTCATTATCCTCTGATTCTAGAAAATCTATAGAACAAGTTGTTTTCACTGGGGGTTTACTGTATTTATCACTAAGGTCAAGAATTTACATATCTTCATAAAATATTCAAGATAGGTTATGGGTTATTATGGATAAGACTAATCAAATTTGATATGAACTGATTCCTTCATACATTTGATTCTTTTTTTGAATACTATATATTCGTTACCAGAGATTAAGTAGTATAAAAAAATTCCTTCATCACTTTTGGAGGAAAATTTGTCAAGATTATCCTTAGTGTTACTGATAACGACATTTCAACAAAATACTCTAATGAAATTAACATATGGTTTCTTTTTATTTAATAACTCATAAGGTATATTCTTAAGAACATGTCTAATTAAGACTCTGTTGATATTGTAACACACAGTATTAATAGCTTCAGCCCAAAAATAGATTGGCAGGTTATACACATTTAGCATAGTCCAGGAAATCTCATGAAGGGTATGATTTCTTCATTATATGAATCCATTTCTTTGAGGTGTTCCTCGATAAAAAAAATTGTTATT
The DNA here is from genome assembly GCA_963277665.1 of Viscum album. Classification (NCBI taxonomy): domain Eukaryota; kingdom Viridiplantae; phylum Streptophyta; class Magnoliopsida; order Santalales; family Viscaceae; genus Viscum; species Viscum album. The sequence goes on from OY728131.1 coordinate 1,512,565,638, forward strand.
ATATCCATAATGTGTGAAAAAATATTCAAACACTTGATTTTCAAACTCACGACCAAGATCACATTTCAAGGTCTTAATTTTTTGTCCACTAATATTTTCTACAGGCATGGAATTTTTAATAAAGTAAGAACATGCTTCACATTTGTGAGCTATAAATTATACCCAAGTGTATCTATAAAATTCATCTACAAGAGCGTGTACATAGTGCTTCCATTTTAAACATGAATCTCAAGATGGTCCAAACAAATCCATGTGGAGCAACTCTAGTGGTTGAGAAGTTGAAACTTATTTCTTTGATTTGAAAGAAACTTATTGTTGTTTTCCCTTTTCATAAAGATGACCAACATTTTTATGTGTGAATTATAATTTAGGTAAGTCTCTAACTAAAAATATCATAGTTAGTTTCTTAAGTGAGTGCACATTTCAATGTCCAAATCTTCTGTGCCATAACTAGGTTTCCTTATGAAATCATTTAAACCAGAAATATTTTCCTTATCTAAAGAATTTAAATCACCAGCATATTCATTTTCATTTCTAACAGTAGTGAATATTAAGACATTTTTAGAATTAAAAACATTCATGCATAATTTTCAAAAATAATATTTAAACCATCATCACTCAACTAAGAGATACATAGTAGATTTCATTTTTACCTAACAATAAAAAGTACTTTTGAAATTAATATAGTATTAGGGTTACCAATTTGTCCTAGTTTGAGTATCATTCCTTTAGCATTATCACCAAATGTAATATGTCCACCATCAAATTTAATTAGGAACTTGAAAGATGAATAGTCTCCTATAACATGTCTTGAACAACCACTATCCAAATACTGTAGGGTTTTATAGGAGTTTGTTAAACAATTGTTTTGCAAAACAGATTAAGCAAAGGTTAACCTTGGTACCCATATTATCTTGGGTCCAGAGAGGTTAGAATATAAAACATTGGGAACCCATATTTGTCTCACATGTTTCAAATAATCAACATATATATTTTGAGATATGAACACTTTTTTATGTCCTTTAGAAAACTATTTTTCAAAAGATGGTCCATAACATGAACTAGTAGTGAAAATTCCATATTTTGGAACAAATTTTTTCTTAATAATTCTTCTATGTCCTACTTGATATCCTAGACTAGTTTGGTATTTTTGGAGAAATTTATTTGAATATAAACTGTGTCAAGGTATCTCTCTCTATAGTGAAATTCTCAATATCTCTTTTTAATTTCTCATTTGATAATTTTAGATCAATATGTTCTTTTCAATGCGGAGAAAATTTTTTTTCTCAACATCCGATTCAGAATTACAAATGGAATTTAAAGAATTTTTCTTTTTAGTGATTTATATTTATCATTGAGTTTATTGAAGGAATCCTAATGCATTCCATAGTATTCAAATAGTTCATCCTTAGTCATATTTTTATCATTATTTGAATCACTCTAATTCCTGGAATGGTAAGCATTATGTATAAGAGAATTAAGTGTTACCTCAAATGATTCTGTCCTGAAACATAGGTTTTCATGATTATTATTTTCAGTATTAGAAGTGTTAGATCTACTGGAGCTATCTTCTAAAGCACTATATATAGATTTCATATCCTTTTTATATCCTTTTCCCTTGTCTTCATATTTATTCTTAAACATCAGCTTTAGAAAATCCTTAATTACTTGTCCTTTTCATTTACAGTCATAACAAATAATCTCATTGGTGTTGTCATTACATTTTTTTCCTTTTTCCACTATACTTTACTATCATAGCTTCCTCTGTAATTTTTCTTTATAATGAACTTTTTCTTTTGATATAACCTTTTTAATTATCTAGCAAGATAATAAATCTCATCATTGCAATCAGAATCTAAATCTTCACTTGTGGATGTGTCCACAGAAACATAACTTTTTCTTTTTCTTTTATCATTTAGGATGAAGGACCCCAGAACACCCTGTGAGGGGAGGGGTGAATCAGGGTGTTTAATTTTTCATTTTAAATTTGTGTATATTATTCCCACTTTGGTAGGAACTTGTTAAACATGTCGAACAAATGAATGCAGGAAGATGACACCACACTTTTACTTAGTTCACCATAAAGGGTTACGTCCATGAAGCATACACTGAAAGGTTGTCTTTCATACCTAATTCCACTAAATTTCACTAGCTGTAGATTACAATTCTCAGGTACGTTCACTTGGTCCCAGGCACACTGCCTTTACCAAAGTTCAGGGGTAGCTCACTGTGTCCCTCGGGTCACTCCCGTTGACTCCCCCTGGCTCACTACCATTGATGAAGTCCCAGTTAGTTTCTAGATGTGAAGGTCACTTCAATAGATTTGCGTCGATGTCTTTCCCTCTGCATAGCATGAGACTCGACTTGCATCGAATCCTGGAAATGATTCACTTGAATGCACTGAACCATTGAACCAGATAGTCAAGAAATGTGAACATAGGTTTCACTAACAATTTCGCGCAACACCAAGTTTTATGTGCAACATCATGTTTTTCGCGCAACTTCACCTTTTTCATGCATACCAGATGTTTTGCGCAACTTATAATTTTTCACGCAAAAAATAATATATCACACAGCTTGGAATGTATCACGCAATCCAGAATATTTCACGCAACTCTAAATTTTTCGGCGCGAGCCTGAATTTTTTCCGAAAGTCAAAAAAATTTCACGCCGATCTAATTTTTCCACAAAACTCTCTTTACATAATCCTTTTATGCGCATCAGACCTGGAATCCTCTCTAAGTCTTCAAACATAAGGAATGAGGGGTCACCTCTTATTTATAGTCTACTCAGACACTCACGCATAAACCCCCCTATGGTGTGGAAAACATTTCATTTGGCATGTAATATTTCACACAGGTACCATTTTTGGTGCAAAACTCCAAAATTTTCGCGCAACCCATGCCTTTTCCATTTTTAGACATTCTTTTTCTGAAACACTATTTGTGCGAAAACCCCTGATCCACTATTTTTCACACCACGCAGATTTTTTTCCCAACTAAAATATTACGCGAACAACCCTCTTTTCTCGTGAACTACTTCCTATTTGTGCATACCACCTTTCACGTAGCCCATCCCTATTGTTTTCATAAACTGTATGATCACATTACTGGCACAAATTTTGATTTTCCAATATGGATTGACAACAAACACAAACCATACTCTAATTCATGCATGGAACGTCCATGGTTCCAACAATATCCCCCTTTGGGTTTGTCTGCAATCACTAGATAAATTCAATATATCATCATCCACATGTAAGGGAAAAACACAAGAATCAACTCAGGAAACACTCTATGTATACATGAGCAATGATTGCTGTATAAAATAAGAGAGGAATATCGAACTGGGTTCCCGTGTTCTAGAATTGTCAATGAAGCCCAAGAAAATCTCGTACTCCATAACAAGCCTGAATTTATTCTTGAATTTATTCCTTTCTCCCCCATTGACTAAAACCCAAAGACTCATAATTTTTCATTTTTCATCTCAAAACACACTCACCATTGATAGTTTATCCCCCACAAACCTGCATCACATCCATAAACATATTAAAAGCAGTTAACATAACTGAGATGAGGGGTATTTGTGACCTCTTAATGCACTAGGAGGTGGCTGAACAACAAGGTTCAATCGATGCTTCTCAAACACAGCTGCTGATAATGGCTTAGTCCGGATATCAACCACTTTCTCATTTGTTCCCACAAGATCCACTCTAATCATGCCTTGCTTAACCTTTTCATTGATAAAGTGATACAAGATTTCAATATGTTTTGTACGAGAAAGCCGATAATGATTATTCGTAAGATCAATTGAACTATTGTTTCATAGTAAATCGCCATTAGTTGTTTCACCTCATCACAAATATCCTTTAATTGTTTCTTCATCCATAGAAGTTGACTTTTAGTGGATACATACTCAGATTCAGAAGTACTAAGATAAGTACATTCTTTTTTTTTTCTCAACTAGCCAACACATTTCTTCCCAATATAGAAGGTTCCACCCCTAGTGGAATTTCTGTCCACTACATCACCAACCCATTCATCATAAAAAAATTATGATAATTCACTATCACTGCTTATAGAAAAGTATTACCCAATGTTATGAGTACCTTGAATGTACCTCATGATACTTTTTACTACTGCCATATGTACCTCTTTTTCATTACTGTGAAAGCGGGCTGCTAGACATGTTGCAAAGACAATATCTGGCAGTGTCCCTCTCAGGTACAGTAGGCTCCCAATTATCCTCATATACATGCTGGGGTCTATAGATATCCTATCCTCATGAATTCAATGCTTGGGTCCAACTGCAATCAGAGTTGACATTGGATTGGATTTTTGCATTTTAAACTTTTTCAGTAGCTCTCTTGCGTACTTTTCCAGAGAAATGAAAGTATAATCCCTCTTTTTAATCACCTACAACCCCAAGAAATATATGTCCTCCCCATTCATATAAATTTAAAATTCTGATTTCACATGATTGGAAAATTCATCCATTGATTTCTGCCTACCGTCCCCAAATATAATTTCATCAACGTAGACTATAACCATGATCTAATGTTTTGGTGAATTCTTCACATATAGATTGTGAAATACTCCTCCTCTTTTGATTTCAAGATTCTTGAGATAAGATTATAGCCGGGAATACCATTATTTTGGTGCCTTCTTCAAACCATATAGAGCATTCTTTAGTGTTCAAAACATTGTTTCATTAGTACAAATATGAAAACCCACTGGTTGTACAATGTAGACTTATTCTTCGACTGCACCATTCAATAATGATATCTTGACATCCATTTGATATAAATTATACCCTCTTTGGAGTGTCATGGCATGGAAAAGCCTGATTGACTCTAGTCTAGCCACTAGAGAAAATGATTATTCAACATCAAGCCCTTCAATCTAGGAGTATCCATTACATACCAATCATTCCTTATTTCTAATAACACTTCCATGCACATCAAACTTTTTCTTTAAGATCCATTTTCTACCATTCACATTGTGACCTTCGGGTCTCTAGGAAAGATCCCATTTCTGATTCTTGTCAATATTATCTAACTCTTTATTCATGGCTTTCACACAAGATTCATCCTTTGCTACTTCTTCAAATGAGGATGGCTTCAAAACCAACAAAAATGAAAATTGTGTGTTATTTCTCACCATCCTTGTTTGTGTGGGTGCACTACTATCCCCAATTATGTTAGATGGATCAAACTCATCTCTTCAGTTTCTAATTTGTGGTTCAGTTGCATTCTCTCCAGCCAAGGTTTCTTCTTCACATTCTTCTTCTGAGTCAATATCATGATGTGACTGTTGAGAATTTTGTACACCTTCCCTATTTCTGTATTTTTATTTTTTCCACATTAAATTTCTTCCTCACTTTCTATCACATCATTATATGAACTCCTCAAATCATTTGTGGGTTTCTCTTCAACAATCTTAACATCGCTGCTTTCAACAATCCTTCATAATTGCTTGTTGAAAAACTTGTAGGCTTTGTAATTCATTGTGTATCCAAGGAAAATTCCTTCATCAACATTGTCACCATACTTCCCTTGATTTCCTTCTTTGTTCTTGATAAATCATTTACTTCCAAATACATGAAAATATTTCAAACAACGCTTCCTCAAATACCACAATTCATATGGTGTCTTTTTCTCACCCATGTAATGTCCTGTTTGATTTTGAATATACAATGCATCTTGAACAACCTTTTTCCTATAATGTCACAGAATACGACTCTCAATCAACATAGTTTGTGCCATGTTGTTCACATGTCGATTCATGCATTCAAAAAATCCATTTTGTTATGGAATTATAAATAATTAAACCTCATGTTTTAGCCCATGTTTCTCTTGATATTTTTCAAATTCAATGGACGTGTATTTCCCTCCAATGTCTGATCGCAGAACTTTGATTGTCCATCCAGTATCATTCTCAACAATTCGACGATATGTTTTCATGCTGTCAAGAACTTTTCGTTTCCAATAAATAATCATTACACATGCCATTCTAATGAAATCATCTATGAGAAGGAAAATGTACCTTTATCCATGTGTTCCAGAATCACTTATCGGCCCGCATACATCTGTATGAATTAGATCAAGATGACGAGATTCTGTTTTATTATTTGGCCAATATGAACTTCAGACCTGCTTCCCATGAATGCAACCATCAAAAGACTTTTCATGCTCACGCTTTAGGTTGGGAATGTCCATGACAATCCTCAATTTTTATATTTTCTTCAGTTCTTGTTGATTGATGTCTCCCTCTCTCTGATGCCATAATATTTTTTCCTCTTCAACAGTCATGTAACAAACATTTTCTTTATGATCAAACTGATATACGTTTCCTTCTATTTTTCATACATTCATAAGTGAATTTCATGTCTTTCCCGTGATAGTGAATCCTTTTTGATTAAAAGTAACTATATGTCCCGAGTCACAGATTTGACACATGCTGAGTAGATTATGATGTAGGCCATCTACATAATGGACTTTAGTCTTCTTTAGCTCTACATTATCTATTTAAGTACTTCCATTGCCTTTTATTTTCAGAGCTCCATCATTACCATATCATAATGTACCATTAAGCTTCCTTTTGACATATGTTAACAGGCCTGCATTACCTATCATATAAGACGAACACCTGCTATCCAGAATCAAGGTGTTGTTTTTGTTTGTAGCTTTTAGGGCTATCTCTGCAAGGTTGGATTTATCATTTTTCTATTTTTTCCTTCCTTCAGACATCATATTTAGTGTATAACACTTATGGCCTTTCAATTATTATATTCATGTACATGGGTTCTTCATAGTCGAAATCTTCATCCAGAGGAGATAATCTATTTGATAGAGAGACATTATCTTGTTGAAGATCATTGACTTGTCTCAGACTCTGGTATAAGGTGTCCATGTCCCTTCTCATCCTACAATCAACAACCTTATGACCAATGTTAGAACATCCAAACCAATATACATATCAAGAGTTTCTTCTAAAAGAATTAGTATATGAATTTTTTTCTTCTTTGTTGAACTCCCATATATTATTCATTCAAATAGCTTCTCGACTCTTCAAAATATGACATGTTATGGCCCAGATATCCACATAACTGACACTTCATGAGAGGAAATGTCTTCTCACTTCTGTTAATCCTCATTCCTTATTTCGTGGGATTATAGTTTGAGTTCCACTTATTGATGGAGTCTCGAGGGTAGTATTTTTTTATTCTTTTAGATTGAATTCGATGTTTTTTTTATAACATCATGTGACTTTTCTTCATGAAACACTTTATTCTTGCCTTTATTTTGGTCCCATTTTCTTATAGAATTTGATGATTCAGTCTCACAACCAATTCCACCATTTCCCATGCAAGAAATTGTTTGATAATTCAAAATCTATTCAACTAAATTGGAACTACATTTTTCTATTTCTAATAGCTCTGCATTTTATTACCTTCCAATGTGTTTTTTCATCCTTTATTTTTTGAAATTGATTCGTTCTCATGTTTTCTTCTATGAGTAACAACTTCCTCTTCAAGAATCTTAGTAGTATTGGTCTGTTCATCCAGTCTAGTGGTGAGGTCATTGATGACCATTTATTGCTCTTAAATTTTCTGCTTTAGATCCATTACATCATCAGTGATTTTAAGAATCTTATACTAAACTTTCAAAATTTCTTCTAGTCGTTCAATTTTAGCTTCGTGCTGATCGACATAATCATATGATTCTTTAACAATTAACATCCACTTATTGCAACTCTTACATTTCATCTTAAGCTTTCAAATAGAATCTTTATGTTGCAACTCATGATTGGAATTAGATTTCAAATGATTTTCCTGACCATTATCTTTTGATGGTTCTGATTTTTCAATCATTCCCATCATGGAAGAATGGTTTTTAGTTTTAAATTTTGGTTCTTCTTCTTCATATAATTCCTTATCATCATATTCCTTTTCATGGTGAAAAATATTCTTCGGCGCATTCTTTCTAGATTTCAGATCTCCCTTTTTGAAAAACCTTTTTTGAGGCTTCTCAATGTATTCATCTTCACTATCTTTAGCATTGATATTTCTTAAACACTGAGTGGAATTGTGCCCAACATTGCCACAACGAAAAGTTGCGAGAGGTTACTTCCCTTTGAATTTCCCTTTTTCCCTTATGAAACTTCTTTACAATGAGAGACAAAATTTATTTATCTTCATCATCTTCAAAAATCCTATCTTTTGAAATTTTTAGTTTATCTATGGATTTGAATTCCATTTCCTTTCTCACACGAGTCATATCATCTTCAGGTTTGACTCTCATTTCATATGCTATCAAGCTTCTTAGTAGATCATCTAGATAAAGCATTGAAAGATCTGTTTCCTCAAGGTATAAAACCTTTTCATTGTACAGGGGTAGAAGTATTCTTTATATTTTCTTTACCATATCATTGAATTTTATTTTTTCTTCTAGACCTCAAATTGCTCCAACTACTTCTGTAATTCGACTGAAGAATGTGTCTATATTCTCACCGGGATGCATCATCAGATCATAAAATTGATTGTCCCGGACCTTTAATTTTTCCACCATCACATTTTTAGTTACTTAATAAATATTTTGATGTTTATACGACATGTATTTTTCTGAGGTGCAACTAATAACCATTAGATATATCTAATCAGAAAGGGCTGTGGCGAGTACATTTTATTCTTTAGAAAATGCATCATGATTATTCCTGTTTGCGTCAGTCATAGCCAGGCTTGTTGGATAAGTGAATATTATTCCATGCAGTATAGAAAAATGAACTTACATTCCAATAGATCTTAGGTGATATCTCATTCTACTCTTCCAGATCTATAAATTACTTCCATCAATTAGAGGGACTCCTATGACATTGGATGAATTGTCCATAACAGTAAATGAAAGACCATTCACCAATGAACCTCCCTTTGATACCACTTGAAGGACCCCGGATCACCCTAAGAGGGGAGGGGTGAATCATGGTTTTAACATTTTCTTTTTAATGTTTTGGATCTTATTCCCACGTTGGTAGTAACTTGTTAAACCTGTCCGACAAATAATAGTAGGATATTGACACATCAATTTTACTTGGTTCAACACAAATGGATACGTTGAAAGATAATACATCGATAGTTTGTTGTTTTTACCTAATTACACAAAATATCAGTAGCTACAGATTACAATGGTAATGTAAATTCACTCTATCCCAGGCAAAATACCTTTACAAAATTTCATCATTAGCTTAATGTATCCCTCGGGTCACTCCCGTTGACTCCCCCTGGCTCACTGCCTTTGATGAAGTCCTAGTCTGTTTATAGATGTGAAGGTCTCTTTAAGAGATTGGCATTGAATTCTTTGCCTCTGATTAGCACAAGAATTTTCTTGCATCGATGTCTGAAAATGATGCACTTGAATTCACTAAACCACGTAATCAGATAGTAATAAATGTGCAAATAGGTTTCACTAACAATTTCACACAACACCATGTTTTAGGTGAATCCTCATGTTTTTCGTGGATCATCAACTTTTTCGTGCAAGCCAGAATTTTTTGCGCAACATGTAATTTTTTGTGCAAGCCGGAATATTTCATAAAACTTTGAATTTTTAGTGAAAGATAGAATATTTCGTGAAACTCTAAATTTTTTTACGTGTGCCATAATTTTTCATTCAAGTCCATAATTTTTCATGCTGCTCTAAATTTTTCACGAAACTCTCTTTACGTGAACTGTTTACGTGCATCAGACCTAGCTTCTTTCTCAGAGTCTTCAAACCTGCATAATGAGGAGGGGGGATCACCTCTTATTTATTGTTTTCTCAGTCCCCCGCGCTTAAAAACCTATGTGGTGTGAAAAACCATTCATTTGGAACATAATATTTCACACAGGTACCGTTTTTTGGGAACATATCTAGATTTTTCGTGGAACACATTCCTTTTCCATTTTTGGATATTGTAATTTTGAAACACTATTTGTGCGAAAAACTTTGATCCACTATTTCACACACAATGCTATTTTTCAGGCCCCAAAATTTTGACCACATTCTGAACTTCCACTAAGGATTGACAAAAAATGCAAACCATAAATCAATTCATGAAAAAGAATAGCCATGTTCCAACAATCTACCCCATTGGGTTTTTTGGAAATAACATGATAAATTCAATATAGAAAGAGCCACATGTATGACAGAAATGCAAGAATCGAATCAGCCAACACTCTAAGTCTATGTGAGCAATTCTCGATATAGAAAACTGGTGTGGAAGATTGAATTGGGTTCCCGTGTTTTGTAATTCTCAATTAAGCCCACTTTAATATCGTACTTTATGACTAGAATGAATTTATTCCTAAATATATTCCTTTCCCCCCATTGACAATAATCCCAATGACCGATAATTTTTCATTGTTCAGCTCAAAACTCACTCCCCCTAGATAGTGCATCCCCTACAAACCTGCATCGCATCCATAAATAGATATAAAGAAGTTAACATAATGTGGGGGAGGATTATTTTGTAACCTCCTTATGCACTGAGAGGTGGCTGAACACTGAGGTTAAACCGATGCTTCTCAAACACAGCCACTGACAGTGGCTTGGTCAGGATATCAGCCACTTGCTCATCAGTTCCCACATGATCCATTCTAATCATGTCATGCTCATCCTTTTTTTGATAAAGTGATACCTGATTTCAATATGTTTTATAGGAGAATGCTGAAACTGATTATTTTTAAGATCAATTGCACTCTTGTTATCATAGTAAATCACCATTGGTTGTTTCACCTCATCACCAATATATTCCAATTGTTTCTTCATCCATAGTATTTGAGTGCATGCCTTTGTAGTAGATATATACTCAGCTTGAGCAGTACCAAGAGAGGTACATTCTTGTTTTTTCTCAACTATCCAACACATTTTTTCCCAAAATAGAAGGCTCCACCACTGGTGGACTTTATGTCCACTACATCACCATCCCAGTCAGCATTAGAAAATGATGATAATTCTCTGTCACTACGTGCAGAATTGTATAACCCAAAGTTATGAGTACCTTAAATGTACCTCATGATTCCTTTTATTGATGCCATATGTTCCTCCTATGGATTTCTCAGAAAGAAGGATGTTATACATTCTGCAAAGACAATATCTGGCAATGTCACTATTAGGTACAGTAGGCTCTCAATTTTCCTCTTGTACATGGTGGGGTCTACAAATGTCCCTTCCATATGCTTTCCATGTTTGGTTCCAACTGCAATCAGAGTTGACATTAGATTGGAGGCATGCATAATAAACTTATTCAACAGCTCTCTTGCATACATTTCTTAAGCAATGAAAGTATAATCCCTCTTTTGAATCACCTACAGCCACATGGAATATGTGATCTCCCCAATTATAGACATTTTAAATACTGATTCCATGTGATTGGAAAATTCATCCACAGATTTCTTCCTTCTGCCACCAAATATAATGTCATCAACATAGGCTAGAACCGTGAACTAATCTTTTGTTTAATTAATCACATATAGTTTGTTATCTAATACTATTTAGAATTCCATCTTATTGAGATAAGAGTCTAGCCTAGAATACCATTCTCGTGGTGCCAGCATCAAACCGTATAAATCATTCTTTAGTTTTCAATCCATTGTTTCATCAGTGAAAAGAAGAAAACCCACTGGTTGTTCAATGTAGACTTATTCTGCAATTACACCATTCAAGAATGGTGTCTTTATATCCATTTGATATACTTTATACCGTCTTTGGAGTTCCATGGAAAGGAAAATCCTGATTGACTCTAGTCTAGCAACTAGAGAAAAGGTTTCTTCAACATCAACCCCTTCAATCTGGGAGTATCCTTTACATACCAGTCATGCATGGTTTCTAATAACACTTCCATGCTCATGAAACATCATCTTGAAGATCCATTTTGTACCAATCACATTGTGACCTTCAGGTCTCTGGACAAGAACCCATGTATGATTCTTTTCAATCTGATCTAACTCATCATTCATGTCTTTCACCCAAGATTAATCCTTTGCTACTTCTTTTAATGAGGATGACTTCACAACTTATAGAAATACAGATTGTGTGTTATTTCTCATCTTCCACGTCTGTGTGGGTACACTCCAATCCCTAATAATGTTAGATGTATCAATCTCATCTCTTCGATTTCTCTTATGTGGTTCAGTTTCATTCTCTCCAGCCAGGGTTTCTTCTTCAGATTCATCTTTTGAGTAAAAATCATGATGTGAATGCTAAACATTTTGTATACCATCCTCTATTTCTTTTTTTTCTATATGTTCACTTTATTCCTCAATTTCTATCACATCAGCATATTAAATCGTTGAAGAATTTGTGGTTTTCTATTTAATGATCTTAACATGGCTGCTTTCCATAATCCTTCCTTATCGATTGATGAAACACTTATAGGATTTGTTTATCATTGTGTATCTAAGGAAAATTCCTTCATCTGAATACTCACCATACTTCCCTTGATTTTCTTCTTTTCTACTGATAGAGAATTTACTTCCAAAACAATACAATATTTCAAATAGGGCTTCCTTCCATGCCACAATTCATATGGTGTCATGGTCTCACTCATATAAAGTCTTGTTCGATTTTGAATATACACTATATCTTGAACAACCACTTTCCAGTAATGACGTGGAATATGACTCTCAATCAGCATAGTTTGTGTCGTGTTGTTCACCTGTCGATTCCTACATTCAAAAACTATATTTTGTTGTTGAGTTATCACAATTGATACCGCATGTTGTATCCCATGTTTCTCAAGATAGTTTTAAAATTCAATGGACGTGTATTTCCCTCCATTGTCAGATCATAGACATTGATTGTTCGTCCAGTATCATTCTCAGGAATTCGATGATATATTTTCTTGTAGTCAGGAACTTTTCATTTCCAGTGAATAACCATTACACATTCCAATCTATTGTTATAACCAATGAAAAGGACAAAGTTATTTTCTCCATGAGTTCTAGAAAAATTTATCAACCCGCATACATATGTATGAATTAGATCAAGAAGATGAGATTCCCTTTTCATCATTGGATGATATGAACTGCAGACCATCTTCCCACAAATGCAAGCATCACAAGACTTTTCATGCCCACGATTTAGGTTGGGAATGCCCCTAAAAATCCTCAATATTTTTATTTTCTCCATGTGCTGTAGATTGATGTGTCCTAGTCTCCAATTCCACAAACTATTTTCTTCTTGAACAGTCATTTAGCAAACATTTTATTTACTATTAACCTGATACAAGTTTCCTTCTATTCTACATCCCTTAATAAGTGAATTTATTTTCCTTCCCTTGATAGTGAAGCCTTTATAATTAAAAGTAAATATATGTCCCGAGGCACAGAGTTGACTCACAATGAGTAGATTATGACATAGGCCATCTACATAATGGACTTCAGTCTTCATTATCTCTACATTAGCTAATTTAGTACTTCCACTACCTTTGATTTTTAGAGCTCCATCATTACCAAATCGAACTGTACCATCATCATTACTTTTAATATCCGTTAACAGGCCTGCATTACCTATCATATGAGAAGAACAAACACTATCTAGAATCCAGGTGCTACTACAATATATATCATTGAGGTCCACCTCATCAAGGTTATATTTTTCAATTTTCATTTTTTTCCATGATACATTAGATTTAGTGTAGAACACTGATGGACTTTCAATTATTTCTTCCATGTGAATGGGTTCTTCAAAGGCGAAATTTTATTCTATAGGATAAAACATGTTCGAAAGAGAAACACTATCTTGTTGAAAATATTTTACTTGTCCAGGACTTTAGTTTGAGGTGTCCATGTCCCTCCTCAGCCTACAATCAATATCCATATGACCAATGTTAGAACAACGAAACCAATATCCATAAAAAGTGTTTATTCTATATGAATTAGGATATGAATTTGTTCTTTTTTTTGAACTCCTATATCTTATTCATTAAAATAGATTCTTGCGTCTTTATAATAAGACATGGCATGACCCATATATCCACAAAACTGACACATCATGAGAGGAAATGTCTTCTCACTTCTGTTTATCCTCATTCCTTCTTTCATGGGATAATAGTTTGAGTGCCTCTTATTGCTGTAGGCTCGAGGATAGTCTTGTGTTATTCGTTTAAATTGTATAAGAGGATTATTTTTCAGCACTTCATGTGACTTTTCTACATGAGACACTTTTATCTTGCCTTTATTTTTGTCCCCTTTGTTTGTAGAATTTGATGATTCATCCTCACAAAAAATTCCTCTATTTCACATAGAATTAGGTCATTGATCATTCAAAATCATTTCAACTCCATTGGAAAGGCATTTTTCTCTTTCCAAAAGCTCAGCATCTAAGAACCATCCAAAGTGTATTTTTGACCTTGATTCTTTTGAAATTGATTCACTCTCAAGTTTTCATCTAAGAGTAACAACTTCCTCTTCAAGACTCGTAGTAGTCTTTGTCTTTTCTTCAATTCTACTGGTGAGGTCATTTATGTCCTTTTATATCTCTTCAATTTTCCACTTTTGATCCACTGCATCATCATTTCTTTCAATATTCTTAGACTGAACATTCATAAATTCTTCCATTCGTTCAATTTTAGCTTTGAGATGATCAACATAAACAAATGATTCTTCAACAATTGACATCCAGTTATTGCAACTCTTACATTTCATCTTAAGCATAAAAATAGAATATTTATGTTGGAAACCCTGATTGGTATTAGATGTCAACTAATTTTATTGACCATTACCTTTTGATGGTTCTTATTTTTCAATCGTTGCCATCATGGAATCATGTTTTTCAGTTTTAATTTCTGGTTCTTTTTCTTCACAGAAATCATTATCATCATCTTCCTTTTAATAGAGAAAAATATTCTTTGGAACATTCTTTATAGATTTAATGTCCACATTTTTGAAAAAACATTTTTGAGGCTTTTCAATTTTTTCATCTTCACGATTCATCATAGATCTTTCTTAAACAATGAGATTCAATGTGACCAACCTTTCCATAATGAAATCATGTGAGTGGTAACTTCCCTTTGAATTTCTCCTTTCCCTTCTGAAACATCTTTGAAATGAGAGACAAAGTTTCTTTTTCATCAAAATATTCAACACTACTATTTTTTTAATGTTTTATTTTATCCATGACTTTGAATTCCATTTCCTTGCTCACACGAGTCATAGAATTTTCATGTGTGACTCCCATTTCATATGCTTCCAAGCTGCTCAGTAGATCATCTAGAGAATGTTTGGAAAGATCTATTTTCTCAAGGTCTGACACCTTGGAATTGTACAGGGGTAGAAATCTTCTTAATATTTCCTTTACAATATCAATGTATTTTATTTCTTCTCCTAGACTCCGAATTTCCCCAACTACTTCAGTAATTCTATTGAATAATGTGTCTGCATTCTCGTTAGGATGCATCTTGAGATCATCAAATCGATTGTGTATGACTTGTAAGTTTTCTTCCTTCAATTTTCTATCTCCATCATAAATATTTTCATGTTATCTCATATGGATTTTTCTGATGTGAAACTCCTAACCATTAGATAGATCTAATCAGAAAGGGCTAGAGTGAGTGTATTTTGTTCTTTAGCATCTGCATCAAGAATTTTCCGATATTTATTAGTTATAGAAAATCCTATTGGATCAATGACTTGTATTTCTTGCACGATAGATAAAAGAAATTCAATTCCAAGATATATTATATGAGATCAAATTATTTTCTTACATATCTAGAAATTACTTCCATCAAAGAGAGGGACTCCTCTAACATTGGATGAATTGTCCATAATGGTAAATGAAAGATCAAACACCAGCAGAACTCCCTCAAATACCACATCATGGACCCCCAGAAGACCCTGAGAGGGGATTTAACACCACAAGCTTCTACAGTATGCTTCTCTTTGAATAATGTGATAGTGTGTGGTGTACGCAACACCGAGTTCTAACACACCATAACTAATCAAACTAGCCGTTATGAATAGTATTACCTACTTTTTGAAATTATATATATATTATATTTCAAAATGGACTTCATTTTTGGATTCAGAATATTGAATTTATCCTAAGGTGAAATTTTGGTACTTTTCGAATAACTTTAATATTTTGATGAATAGTGAAAATTACTAAATTTTAATTAAAAACAACTTTTTTAATAAAAATTATTAGTAGTGTTAAATTATGAATTTGAGTGGTTTTAAAGTATATTTAGAATATATTTTTACCATTTAATAAAATTTTGGTTATTGGACATAATTTATCAATTAAACCGATCATAAAAAGGTATCAATCTTTTGATAGTTATTATATCTTAAAAACGCACTTTTTGTTTTGACAGTGGGAATTAATTTTAAATTAATTTCTGCCACTTATGTGTTTTTGAATTTGGAAAAATGGATTCCATATTTGGAATCAGGATGTTCAAATTGTGTAAATAGGAATCTTTTATTTTTAGACATTTTGAATAATTACTTCGGTAAATATTTTATTTACCAAGATTAAAGGGTAAATCCGGTAAATAAGGGTTAAAACATAATATTATAATAATAAAAAATTACCCTAAAACATGTACTAACCTTATTGGTTGTTACATGTTCGGCCATAGGCATCTTTGGGTCGATTTTGGGACCCCATGGTGCCACTTGTAAGTGATAGGGACACATTATTTTAATTAAGATAAAATAAATACAAAAATGACACAAGCATATATCTTTTAGAAAAACAATTTTTACATAGGGTTATATATGTTCGATTTTCGACTATAAATATTCCTTAGAAAGATAAATGTATTTCAAACAGATGGATAGTTTATTAATAATTTTTAGAAATTAAATAAGTTAATTTATTTATGACACAATGATGATGCAGTAATTACCATAATAGTAAAAAATGATAATAATTGTTATTATAAATACCAAAATAAATACAATTTGAGTCTTTAAATGAATTAAACTAATTTTATAGGATAATATGACATATTAGGATTGATTTAATTTACTTTTTTCAAAGAAATAATTCTTTTATGATTTTTACAAAAATCAACTATTGAATAGTTTCAAATTTGACATAAAAGAGTTTTTAAAACAAATATTATATTATTAATTGATATTAAATTCCTAAAAACATAAGGATCGACCAAGAGACTTATATCATGATAGGTGTATCATTAATGGACAACTTGGGGGTCGCTTGGATGTATATAGTAAGTTTATTATCCATATAATATAAAAATACAAAGAGACATTGTAAAAGTGAAACTAATTAACTAAGAGTTAATACTTAATGATAAGGTTAATATAGTAACGCAAACCTGTCTAAATTCTATTTTTTTAGTGTTTTTAGACCTATCCCCACCTAAACCTTTTAATAATCAACTTTTGAGCCATTAGAAACCGAATATGAATTTATTGTAAATTAATATTTCTAGCTTTTCCAAAGGTTCCCCTCACACCTCTTATAAAAGTGCACTCCCCATTCTCATTACTTGACACCTTAAAAGCCTTTTGGTTCCGACAAACTCTGCCCAAATACTCTCTAATATTCTCTAACTACAACATAGAGTCCTTATTTTGATCATAATTCCAACCTAAGGAGCCCTTTTGATCAAATCAAAGGGAAGTACTTGAAGAAGAGGTAATGATTTCACCACCCTTTTCCAAGTTCCTTTCTTCTTCCACTTCTTCTTCCTTTGTTGTTACCATTATAAAATAATAACTACAGTATCATATATATACTATGATGTTATTATAAATATGGTACCACCATATTCAGTATTCTATCAATCCTTTGAATAACATGACACCATACGTGCGTACATACGACTTACCGTCTCCACGTCGTGGTGTAAGTGTTATTCAATATATTATTATTTGGATGGGTATAATAATGATGTGTAACTCATGTAAATAATAAATATAATATGATAATGGCTCTGTATATATGATATACTATCCAATTATATATTATATTAATATCAAAAGAATGATATTTTCTCTCGTGCGTATGTACGGACTACCGTCTCCATGAACGCGATGAGATTCATTCTCCATCGTATCCATTCAAATATAATTATAATTTGATTATTTAAAAATAATTTTTAAGGACTTAATATCATTCTGGATATGAATAAGATACAACATATCCATAACAAACATGTCTTACGTAACAAAACATATAAAAGAAAACGAGTAAGTTAACACCCAAAACAATGATAATACTAAGAGATTATTAAAAAAGCAATGTTAGAAGATCATATATGATATGATATTAATTTATATGATTCTTGTATAATTTAATAAAAATTATTTCACCATTATATATGAGGTTATCCTACCCTAACCAAGGAAATGTACAAGGTAAGGGTTATTTCACAATCTCTTCATTTTATGAGGTTGTTTATACGTAATAATCTACTGGGATCTCTTTATCATCCACATCCATGTTTCTTAAAAATGTATTTCAAAACATTTTTACTTTTTACATTAATATGGGTTAAAGTCATTTAGATCCTTGTTTGACTTTTTTTAAGTGGTTTATAAAGGAATCATTCTGTCATTTTCCAAACAAGGTGCTTTTTAACCTTTTCGATATAATTAAGGTAAGAATGTTTTTTTAACTTATACGGCGGGAGCGGTTATTTTCGGCCGTTATAAAATCGTTTAAGCTTCCCTTACAAGCTTATAAAAATATTTTCAAATAAAATGTTTTTATTTATAAATATTAGACTCTTAAATGATTTCAAAATAGAAAGATATATTTATCTAAAAAGAGTGTTGATTTCATCTATGTCAACATCCTTTGATTGATTTTACGCTTATTTGAAGTTGATATATTATGATACAAAACTTCTATATTGTATTGAACGTTTTGTGATATGTTTAACTATGGATGCGCTATTTTTATACCATTCATTGTTTATAGTGAATGTATTGACATTTCGTATGCTAGTTTTAATACGGATGTTTATGTTATGTTTAAACCTTTTCATATGGGAATGCATTGGACTTAATATGTGACGGGTGGAGCCCGCTATAGCTCATCGATGAATAGGTAGGTCTCATGAGACAAACTACTGTCTTGGAACAAGGCCTTGACAAAATTTTAATTGTATTCTTGGAACAAGGCCTTTTCTATGTGGTTATGATATTATGGAATTATGCATTCCATCATTATGAAAGTGGTTATTGATATTGCATATGATTATTCGATTAGTAGAATATCTATGTGAATAAGTAAATGGAATTATTTCATTTTATTTTTTCCATACTATGTTGAAGTTCAAGTTTAAAAGGGTTTTGTTTACTTATACATTGCCTTAAATGTTTATTCTTAATTATGAATTTTTCCACTATAAAGTTATCCTTACTGGGCATTTGAGATCACCCCTTTTCTATGTTTTATTTTTCCAAGGATGTGAAGAAGTAAATTATGAATGACCTGCAGGGATATTATGAGGGGATAATAGTGTGGTCTATGGAGAGAATATGTTGTTGTAATAGCTTTCACTTTATGATGTAATGTAAAACTTTATGAATATATCTAGTGTTTCCAAGGATACTAAACCAATTAGTCTTTCGAGATTTGATCTTTCTTGTGATCATGCCAATGTTATGTAATAATGCACCGACTCTAGGTAACTGGGGTCCGGTATTACTATTGGTATTAGAGGAAATTTAGTACAAGCCTTGGAAGCTAGATTTAGATAAACCATGATTACAGCACGTAGACCTAAGACGAACTTTGAGGATTAGTATTGAAGAACTTCCTAGAATTTTGGTATTGTATAGATTTTGTAAGTTTTCCGAGCAATACATCCCTGTCTGGATATGAGCAGGTAGAGGCGGCTCTAGAATAGATATACCTAGGGGTAAAACCTGAAAACACCGCTTTGATCTATACTCGAATGGGAACTGGTGTACGACAATGGGCCTTGCTGCACTCTTGGTTACGACACTCCCGGGGGATATGCTTAGGATTGCTATCATTTTTTTACATATCATTATTAAGGGTTTATGAGTATATACTTCCTCAAAGAAAACATTTTTATGATTATGGATTATATCCATAAATAGTTCAATTTATGTTAAGTGTTTTTATAAGTATGGGATTATGTATTTTGATTCATAAACTGATCAAGTTTATGCCATTGTTCAGAAATGGCGCCTAGTGGAAGAAATGGAAGCTGTATCAATGCACGCACTCCATGTATGGATTTCCCTCCTACTCATGATAATTATAGTGGATCTGGTGATGCAACAGGTTCCGATCAGCTAATCACCATACTGGGACAACTTACTCAGGTTATGAATAATAATATTACCTGTATGGAGCACCCTGATCCATAGCGTGGAAGATCAGTGTTAGATCGCTTCATGAGGAAACAACCTCCAACGTTCAATGGGAGTATAAATCCCATAGTAGCTGAGAAATGGATAAATTCACTAGAGAAAATATTTCAGGCTTTGGGGAGTAGGGAAAGGGAAAAAGTTATCATGGTAGTTTACAGACTCACAGGAGATGCTGATCAATGGTGGTCATTGATTCAAAATACAAAAGAAGATGATGAAGTATCAAATATGGAATGAAGGGTGTTCAAAGATTTGTTTTTAAAAATACATTCCTCGTGACCATCGAGCAGATATGTAAAGGCAATTTCTGAGTATGAGACAAAAGGAGGATGAGAATGTTGCAAAGTATGAGGCTAACATTACAAGGTTAGAAAGGTATGCTAGAGATTATATATGTAACCCATGAAGTATGATTGATCGTTTCTTTGATGGGTTAAAACCATTTCTACATCGAGAATTCGTCTCACAATCCTTCTCGTCGTACGAAGACATTGTCTTATGTGCTATCAAGACCAAAAATGAATTCTCTAAGTCTTATGACTTTAAAGTAAAGCAAGAGAAGAAAAGACCTGCTGATCAATCTAGGAATGGAAATAAGGGGAAGAAGGGAATGTTTGAATATCCATCCTATTGTAAATGTGGTATGAAACACCCTTGTACTCGCTTGAAGGGAACGGGATTCTGTTACAAGTGTGGTAAAAAATGGCACCATGGTCATGATTGCAAGGGGAAGAAGGAAGCTACCAATGTTCAGTGGTACAATTGCAGGGAGATTGGGCATTATGAAAATGAATGTCCTAAGCGTCAGGAGAACTTACCTCAAAAAAGGCCAAGGGATCAAGGCCAACCTTATGCTATCACAATTACTGAGGTAAAAGCTCCGAAATATGTGGTGGCAGGTAATTTAATGGTTTCCTCAAGTTTAGCAAATGCATTATTTGATTCTAGATCATCACATTGTTTCATATCTTCCCAGTTTTCCAAAAAAAATTAGATATTTCTAATTTTATTTAACAAGGGATTTTTCAGTTAAAACTCTTTAGGGAAGTATTATTGCAACAACGTTTTGTGAATCAGTCCCCATTAGAGCACATAAATGTTCTTTATCTGCTAATCTCATCGTCATACCTATGATTGAGTTTGATATAATCATCAGTATGGAATGGCTTTCGGAATATGATGCGAATATTTATTGTATGAAAAAATATGTTACGATTCATGATGATAATGATAAGAAACACCTTATCTTTAGAGCAGAATCGTCACCACCTAATTCTTATCTATATCCACCCCCAGTAGCTCAACTAAATTCAATTATTGGGGAGGAAGAGAATGAAATAACTGCGAGTGAGGAAAGGAATGGTCAAATAGAGGATGTACCTATTGTGAAATAATATGTATATGTATTTCAAGAAGATTTACCTGGACATCCTATAGAATGAGAAGTTGTGTTTTCCATTGATTTATTTCTTGAATCATGGCCTATATAAAATACCCCTTATAGAATTGCCACTGTAGAATTAGTTGAACTAAAGAAACAACTAGAGGAATTGAGTAACAAGGGATTTATTCTCCTTAGTGTTTCTCCATGGGGATCCCCTTTTCTTTTTGTTAAAAAGAAAGGTGGATCTATGAGGTTATATATTGACTACAGGGAGATCAATGCTATACCGATAAAGAACAAGTATCCCCTACCTCAAATTGATGATTTATTTAACCAAATGCATGGAGCTCAATACTTTTCAAATAATGAACTTCGATCTGGATACCATCAGTTGTGTGTGAAGAAGGAAGTCATTCCGAAGACAGCATTTCGAACTAGGTACGTGCATTAAAAGTTTACTATAATGCCTTTTGGATTGACTAATTCACCCTCTGTATTCATGGATCTGATGAATAGAGTTTTCAAGGAATATCTCGATGAATTTGTGGTGGTATTTATTGATGATATCTTGGTATATTCCAAAAGCTACAAAGATCATGAAAATCACATGTGCATTATCCTGAAGACTCTAAGAAGACATGAATTATATGGAATGTTTAGCAAATGTGAATTCTGGCATCATGAGATTTCTTTTCTTGGCCATATTGTCTATAAAGATGGAATCTCTATTGATCCTTCTAAGACCAAGGAAATCCAAGAATGGCCATCACCAAAGAATATAACTGAGGTACGTTGTTTTATTGGTTCAGCAGGTTATTATCGACATTTCGTCTAGAATATTGCCCGATTGGCTAACCCATTAACGAAGCTCACAGGTAAAGGGGTAAATTTTTTTTTGAAAAAAGAGTGTGAAGAATGTTTTGAAGAACTGAAGAGAAGATTAGTCAATGCTCCTATAATGAATCTTCCATCGGGGAATGATGGGTTCGTTATTTATAGTGATTCATCGAAGAACGTACTTGGTTGTGTCCTTATGCAGAATGATAGAGTTATTGCCTATGCATCACGACAGTTGAAAATTCATGGACAACACTATCCTACTCATGATATCGAGTTAGCAGCTATGATCTTTGCTTTGTAGATATGGAGGCACTACATCTATGGTGAAAAATGTGAGATTTATACTGATCATAAGAGTTTGAAGTATATTTTCTCACAAAAAAAAACTCAACATGACGCAAAGGAGATGGCTTGAATTACTGAAGGATTATGATTGTATGATACAATACCACCCAGGGAAAGCAAACAAGGTGGCAGATGATTTGAGCAAAAAAGATCATGGAGTTTTGAACAATATGAGAATTGAAAGGGATCCAATTTTCATGGATCTAGTGAAGATGGACATGGGAATAACAAGGGAAGGTGAAACATCAATGCTTTTTCAAATGGATGTCAAACCATCTTTACTAGAAAGGATTAAGTGTTCTCAGACCGATGATGAATAATTTCAAAAGAATATTAAAGTTGTGAATGATGGGAGATTGAGAGACTTTGTGTATGAAGAATGAATTTTGAAATTTAGGAAGAGGCTTTGTGTTCCCAATATACCTGATCTAAAAAATGAATTGTTGGATTATGCTCATAGTTACAATTTCTCTATACACCCTGGGAGCACCAAAATGTATAGAGATTTGAAGGAACGTTTTTTGTGGGACAACATGAAGAGGGAAATTGATAATTTTGTGTCAAGATGTATGGGTTGTCAACAATTGAAAGCTGGAAGACAACAACCTGGAGGAGTCATGCAACCTCTTCCCATACCGGAGTTGAAATGGGACAATATTACGATGGACATTGTCATGGGGCTACCAAAGACTCCTAGAAGGAACGATGCAATATGGGTTATTATTGATCGTCTTACCAAGTCATCACATTTTCATGCTATAAGAGTTGATCTACCACTGGAACGTCTAGCAAGACTATATATTAATGAAGTTGCGAGACATCACGGAGTACCCCTATCGATTGTTTCTGATCGCGATTCCCATTTTACTTGAAGATTCTGGAAGAGTCTTCAGAAATCCCTGGATACTTAACTTTATTTGAGCACTACCTACCACCCTCAGACATACGGACAATCAGAACAAACTATTAAAACCTGTGAAGACATGTTGAGATCTTGCTCACTTGACTTTCAGGGTATATGGGATCAATATTCACCTTTGGTAGAATTTTCCTATAATAATAGCTTCCATTTGAGTATTCAGATGGCACCATATGAAGCGTTATACATAAAGAGATGTCGCACACCAACCTGTTGGGATGACGTGGGTGAAAGAAACATGTAGGTCCAGAACTGGTGGAGGAAACGATGGAAAAGGTGAAGGTAATCCAAAATCACATCAAAGCAGCTCAAAATAGGCAGAAGTTTTATGGCAATAATCGAAGGAAGGATTTGGAATTTCATGTCAGTGATCATGTTTTCCTGAAGGTATCTCCATGGAAGGGAGTCATACATTTTGGTAAGAAAGGTAAATTGAGTCCCAGGTACATCGGACCTTTTGAAATTCTAGAACGAATTGGGGCAGTAGCTTACCGATTGGCAATGCCGCCAAGTATTTCCAAAGTTCACGATGTGTTCCACGTATCTCTATTGAGGAAATACATGCCTGACCCAACACATGTACTCACCTATGAGGAGTTTGAACTGGAACCTGATTTTTCTTAATGTGAAGATCCCGTCAGGATTCTTGATATGGGAGAACAAGTACCGAGAAACTGGATGACGCGTCTGGTAAATGTCTTGTGGAGAAACCATAAGATGGAAGAGGAAACGTGGGAACCTGAGGAGATTATGATGAAGAACCACCCGAATCTTTTCATGATACAATATTCTAGAAATTTTGAGGACGAAATTATTTGAAGGAGGGCAGAATGTAACACCCCAAGCTTCTACAGTACACTTCTCTTTGAATAATGTGATAGTGTGTGTTGTACGCAACACTGAGTTCTAACACACTATAACTAATCAAACTAGCCGTTATGAATAGTAATACCTACTTTTTGAAATTATATATATTTTATATTTCAAAATGGACTTCATTTTTGGATTTGGAATATCGAATTTAGCGTAAGGTAAAATTTTGGTACTTTTCGGATAACTTTAATATTTTGATGAATAGTGAAAATTACTAAATTTTAGTTAAAAACAACTTTTTTAATAAAAATATTTAGTAGTGTTAAATTATGAATTTGAGTGTTTTTAAAGTATATTTAGAATATATTTTTACCATTTAATAAAATTTTGGTAATTGGACATAATTTCTCAATTAAACCAAACATAAACAAGTATCAATCTTTTGATAGTTATTATATCTAAAAAACACGCTTTTTGTTTTGATAGTGGGAATTTATTTTAAATTAATTTCTGCCACTTCATTGTTTTGAATTTGTAAAAATGGATTCCATATTTGTAATCAGGATGTTTAAATTGTGTAAATAGGTAACTTTTATTTTTAGACATTTTGAATAAATAATTCGGTAAATATTTTATTTACCATGGTTAAAGGGTAAATTCGGTAAATAAGGGTTAAAAATAATAATATTATAATAATAATAAAATAACCTAAAAGATGTCCTTACCTTATTGGTTGATACATTTTTGACCATAGGCATCTTTGTGTTGATTTTGTGACCCCATGGTGCCACTTGTAAGTGATAGAGACTCTTTATTTTAATTAAGTTAAAATGAATACAAAAATGACACAAGCATATATCTTTTAGAAAAATAATTTTAACATAGGGTTATATATGTTGGATTTTAATCTATAAATATTAATTAGAAAACTAAAAAGATTTAATATATAAATATAGTTTATTTATTATTTTTTACATTAAATAAGTTAATTTATTTATGACACAATGATGATGCAGTAATTTCCATAATAGTGAAAAATTAAAATATTTTTTTTTATAAATACAAAAATAAATATAATTTTAGACTTTTAATGAATTAAAATAATTTTATAGGATAATATGACATGTTAGGATCAGCAAAAATCTGCCAAAATACTCTCTAACCTTCTCTCACTATAACCTAGAGTTCTTAGTTTGATCAGAAAGCCAACCTAAGGAGCCCTTTTGATCAAATCAAAAGGAAGAACCCGAAGAAGAGGTAATGATTTCACCACCCTTTTCCAAGTTCCTTTCTTATTCCACTTCTTCTTCCTTTGTTGTTACCATTCTTAAATAATAACTCCACTATAATATATACAATGTGATTTTATTATAAATATGGTACCACCATATTCAGTATTCTATCCATCCTTTGAATAACATGTCACCATACGTGCGTACGTACTGCTTACCGTCTCCACGTTGTTGTGTAATTGTTATTCAATATATTTTTATTTGGATGGGTATAATAATGATTTGTAACTCATCTAAATAAAAAATATAACATGATAATTATTCTTTTTATATGATATACTATCCAATTAAAAATTATTTTAATATCAAAAGAATGATATTGTCGGTCGTGCATATGTACGGGCTACCGTCTCCGCGAACGCGATGAGATTCATTCTCCATCGTATCCATTCAAGTATAAATATCATTTGATGATTTAAAAATATTTTTTAAGGACTTGATATAATTCTGTATATGAATAAGATACAACCTATCCATGACAAACATGGCTTATGTAACAAAACATATAAAATAAAACGAGTAAGTTAACACCCGAAACAACGATAATACTAAGATATTATTAACAAAGCAATGTTAAAAGATCATATATGATATCATATTAATTTATATGATTCTTCTATAATTTAATAAAAATTATTTCACCATTATACAGGAGGTTAACCTACCCCAACCAAGGAAAAGTACAAGATAATTTTTATTTCACAATCTCTTCATTATTAGAGGTTGTGAATACGTAAAAATCTACTGGGATCTCTTTATCATCCACATTCATGTTTTTTAAAAATGTATTTCAAAATTTTTTTACTTTTTACATGAATATGGGTTATAGTCATTTATACCCTTGTTTGACTGTTTAAAAGTGCTTTATAAAGGAATCTTTCCGTCGTTTTCCAAACAAGGTGCTTTTTAACCTTTTCGACAGAATTATGGTAAGAATGTTTTTTAACTTATACGGCGGGTGCAGTTATTTTCCACCGTTATAAAATCATTGAAGCTTCCCTTACAAGATTATAAGAATATTTTCAAAGAAAATGTTTTATTTTAGAAATATATGACTCTTAAATTATTTCAAAATAGAAAGATATATTTCTCTAAAAAGTGTTTTTATTTCATCTATGTCAACATCCTTTGATGGATTTTACGCTTATTTGAAGTTGATTTATTTTGATACAAAACTTCTATATTGTATTGAAGGTTTTGTTATATGTTTGACTGTGGATGTGCTATTTTTATACCTTTCATAGTTTATGGTGAAAGTATTGACATTTCATATTCTAGTTTTAATATGGATGTTTATGTTATGTTTAATCCTTTTCATATTAGAATGCATTGGACTTAATATGTGACGGGTGGAGCCTTCTATAGCTCCTCGATGCATCGGTAAGTCTCATGAGACAATCTAGTGTCTTGGAACAAGGGATTGACAAAATTTTATTTGAAGTCTTTGCACGAGGCCTTGGCTATGTGGTTATGATAGTCTGAAATTATGCATTACATCATTATGAAAGTGGTTATTGATATTGCATGTGATTATTCTATTAGTGGAATATCCATGTGAATAAGTAAATGGAATTATTTCATTTTATTTTTTCCATACTATGTTGAAGTTCAAGTTTAAAAGGAATTTGTTTAGTTATACATTTCCTTAAATGTTTATTCTTACTTATAAAAGTTTCCAATATTTTGTTATCCTTACTAGGGATTTGAGCTCACCCCTTTTCTATGTTTTATTTTTCCCAGAATGTTAAGAAGTAAATTATGAATGACCTGCAGGGATATTATGAGGCAATAATAGTGTGGTCTATGGAGACAATATGTTGCTGTAATAGTTTTTCACATTATTATGTAATGAAAAACTTTATGAATATATCTAGTGTTTCCAAGGCTACTAAACCAATCGTTTTTTCGAGATTTGATCTTTCTTGTGATCATGCCAATGTTTTATAATAATGCACCGACTCTAGGTAACTGGGGTCAGGGCGTTACATGGGAGGGGTGAATCAAGGTGTTATAATATTATTTTTAAAGTTGTGGAACTTTTTCCCATTTTGGTAAGAACTTGTTACACCTGTAAAACAAGTTAATGTAGGATGTTGACACAACACTTTTACTGGGTTCACCATTAAGGGCTACATCCAAGGAATTTATGCCGATAGGTTGTCAGTCATACCTAATTCCACTAAATTTCACTAGATGTGGATTACAATGTTTTGGTACAGTCACTATATCCCAGGCACACTTCATTTTAAAAAGTTCACGGGTTACTCACTGCATCCCTCGGGTAACTCCCGTCGACTCTTCCTGGATCAGTTCCATTGGTGGTGTCCCAGTAAGTTTATAGACGTGAAAGTATCTTAAATATATTTGCATTGAAGTCTTTTCCTCTGATTAGCACTAGAATTTGATTGCATCGATGTTCAAAAATGAATCACTTGAGTGCACTGTACCACTAAACCAGATAGTCAAAAATGTGCAAATTGGTTTCACTAACAATTTCGCACAACACCAAGTTTTATGTGAAACCTCATGTTTTTCACACACCTTCACATTTTTCTCACAATCCGCGATTTCTCACGCAACTTTGAATTTTTCATGCTAGAAGGAATATTTCACACATCTTGTAATTTTTCATTCAAGATGGAATATTTTGCGCAACTCTAAAATTTTCCGTTCAAGCCAGAATTTTTTGTGAAAGTCCAAAAAAATTTGCGCCGCTCTAAATTTTTTGTGCAACTCTCTTTATGAAATACTTTTCTGTGAATCAGACATGAGATCTTCTCTGAGTCTTGAAACATAAGGAATGAGTGGGGTCACCTCTTATATATAGGCATCTCAGTCACCTGTAGTGAAAGCCCACTGTGGCATGAAAAACCTTTCATTTGGCATATAATATTTCTCACCTGTACCATTTTTCACGCACATCACCAGATTTTTCACACAGCCCATGCCATTTACATTTTCAGACATTCTAATTCCAAAACACTATTTTTTAGAAAATCCTCGATCCACTATTTCATGTACCGTGCTATTTTTCGTGCATCCCACGACTTTTTCACTGAGTATTGACAAAAAAACACAAACCACAATCCAATTCATGCAAATAACAGCCATGATTCCAATAGAGGTATCAGTTTTGAATGCAACAAATTTATTTCTTGGTTCCTAATCTCTTTATTTATTTATCTTAATATCTTATTCATACATCATGAGACTTCCAATTATTTCTTTCACTGGTATATTTATGATGCCATATGATTATTGGATAGAAACAAAAGTTATTCTCCATCTGTTAGGTAGGAATCAAAGCAATCTCATAATCTGATCATTACTGTCTACTGGTTTCCCTGGAAGACTCATGGTATTGACTATTTCATTGATCATGAGATACATTTCAACGATAGGTTCATCAAGAATCATTTTAAAATTATCAAATTTAAAATTATAGGTGTTTAATCTCATTTTTTAACATTGGTTGTTCCCTCATGGGAAACAAAAAAAGTATCCAAAATTTCATAATTTTTTTTACAGGTAGATATTCTATTAATCATTCCAATAACTGGAGAACTATATGATGAAATAATTGCTTTATATACTTGATTGGGTTTCACCCATATTAGATGTTGTCTTTTTCTAAAACAATATTAACCTAATTTCAAAAATAAATATGATGGACATGCTTGAAATAAGGTTTATCACTAAATACCATTTTAACGAAGGGAATCAATAAAACCCTAACAAATAAATACTCTATCCACCTATATATACATATATTTTTCCTTAGGATAGAGTTTATCCACTATATAATGGAATTAATTTTTGTATTTTCTAGGTTCCCCACACTTATTACAATGAATTATAGAGGATTTCATAGGATGAGTTTCATTTCACTATATTGTAAACATAATTTTTCCATACTAACCATTTTAATTATTTAATTAGTACCCACACATAAGGAATTATCTATATTTTATTGATAAACATCCATTGGTTTATCCTTCTACACTACTAATATTCCAGAAATAGAGCCTTATTTTTCTTATGGTCTCCCCCACTCAAACTCTTAGAAACCCTCATCTTTCTCTTATTCTGTGTATTCTGGAGAGGGTAATGGTTTATATTGATTATCCTAATTTGGAAAACATGTTTTGGAATACCACAATATCCATTAATCTAGTCCTAAATTAATTGATTTCTCATTTTCACCACATTTTTCTTCATATTACATATTAATTTGAATCCTTCACATTTTATCCATTGAATAAAACTAGTAATAATAATGTGAGAAAAAATATTCATAGTGAGAAATGTATATATAATCATTTATAAGATATCGGAACCATGAAACTTAATTTTAAAATATAAAACACCTTAGTCATATCCTTGATCAATCTTTTTCATTGTCCATTCAAATTTATCATAATGGTTTGTAAAGAAAACGTGGTATATATTTAGAAAATCCCATGGTAGTGTTAAAGATGGTGCATATTAAGGACCATTGGCATGTACCAGGTTACCCCATGTTAGGATCAGAATACCTTATCAGAGATATTATTCCTAGGAATATCTGTGCTAGAACCATGTCCACATGTAATATAAATACATGGATTTATAGGTAGGAATACCCATATAATATTTTCCGTACTAGTATTCTAGGTTTTTCTTCTATACATATCATCAAGTTATTCCGTAGAGTTATATTTTCTAACCTATGAATCTATAAATTTAGTTCCCAAGGATACTTCTAAACATTCATTGATACCAACTCGAGTAACCCGACACCACATATCTTAGAGTGGCTATCTACTATGAATTAAATTGGTATGATTAAAAGGTATCAATCCCAAATGCATTGTATAGTTTAATAGTCTTGGTAATCCAAATACATAAATGTGTCTTGTGTTATAAATTAATATACAAATCAAAACATAATTTTTTTTCTTATTTATAAATAAAAAACTATTGGGATTACTCTAATCCATCTTGTAAACCCTTACATATCGTTCATAATACCATTTTTGGATTCTTAAGGAAATAATGATAATAATGGTGAGATCAAATTCTCATTAATGAAAAAATATTGATTGAAAAATAATGAATCAGTATGAGTAATAATTATTTCATGGTAAATAACTAAAAACACATACCATATAATAAAAAAACTGAGAAAGAAATGCATATACAATTTGGAAAAGTAATTACTGGAATCACATTCCATTCACATATCTTGATAATACAAAATAAATATGGAATGGTAAGAAACTTAAACAAATTCAATTTTAATAATGGACTAAATATGAAATGAATTCATATATATAACAATACAAAATATCATGGATGTATAATAATTGAAACTAAATGATGGAAATTATTTGGTAATAGATTTCATGTCTAATGCACATGAAAACCAATACCATAGTGACATTTAAAAACTTTGTTTAAATCATAAAATAGATACCAACATAATTTTCACAAATATTATGTATCATAAGAACCATTTGATGCATAAAATAGTAATATAAAGTCTAGGCTCCACCTTTCATTTCCTGTCAAATGTATTCCTCATATCGAATAATCAAAATAAATAATATCCTTTATCAAATACCTGTATATAATAATGAATAAATAATTACTTATATTTCAACAAATAATCAATGAACCTTAAATGTAAACTCCATATTTAAAATGTTATATTGTTTTAGAAATAGTAGTATTTATGTCAATTTAAATAGGTAATTAAGTGAAATTCAAGTTTCAATGATCATATTAGAATGGGCATTCAAGTTTAAAAAAATTGATTCACAGAATTTGATATGAATGTTATCATGGGATAAATAAATAATAAACCATCCAATTGAATAATATTGATTGTATAAATACAAAAAATCCTAAGTTGAGTAAAAATAATGATTTCTTATTGTTGACAAATAGAAATACCATAAAAATATATTTTAAATATATTCATGAAGAAAATTTTATTTTGTTTTGTAAGAAAAATGAAAATTATTTTCATTGAAAATCACCATTGAAAACACTATTTAATAATTATCCAAGTATATGAAATGTATGATTCAAATAAAAGATGGGGGATAAATCCGTACAACCCATATGAGGTAAAAAATCATTCATTTTCCAGGGATAATGTTTAGAAAAAATAATTGTTCCAAAATCGACAAGAGGACTCCTTTGAAAACAATTGTAATAGAAAAAGAGTGTAAAATTCTATTCACAAAATCATTTTAAAAGTATTTTGGAAAACTTTATAATGTATCATGGTTTATTGAAGACATCAGGTTCTCAATCTAAAGAGATAAATAATGTATGGTTTTTTGAGAAGCAATTATTATAACATTTTGAATACAAAAGTGTGGAAAATGGTACTAATACATAAAAATGGTTATGAATAACCATAGAATAAAAATTTAAAGGTTATATTTGACAAATATCAAATAATTTCCTCAAATGGAAATAACAATGATTGATTATTAATGTTATTTTTGAGGAAAAAAATATTTAAACTTTTCAATGTGTCCCATACAGTAATAAAAACTTTTAAAACATAAATATCATGTAGTTATAATATTAAATGATTGTCTAAAATACCATAAAGATAAAAGGATTAATTATATAATATAAAAAAGGACAATAGATACAACATTGAAAATTTATATTTGGTGAACATGACATTTATGTTACAGATGTAATAACTGATCGGAGAATCCAACACCATACTCGGAAAAAATCCCTCAATGTATCATTGAAGCATTTTTTAGGTGACTGTGTTTGTTAATAATGTGGCCCTCTATGTTGTGTTTGTTCACAAAACAGACCATGCTGTGTAATTTGTTTACAAATTGTGTTTCCAGGGTGATTTGTTGTGTTCAAGAGATATTTTGGGCTATCCATATTTGATTAAAGTGACTCGATAAAGAAATAACCAATATGGAGGTGGTTCAAAAGAAAATATACAAGGTGGAACCATATTCTATTGTTTGCCAATTTTTTGGCCTAAAAATCGGAAAATGGAGAGATGAATTTTTGGAAAAGGGATGTGCAATTAAAATTTAAGTGGTGTGTAAAAAATAAATTCTTTCATGAAATATTTTTGTGGTGTGAGAAAAGGAAAAGAGGTTTACGAAAAATTAGCACAGTGTGCAAAAAATATAGTTGTGCATGAAATATTAGTGTCGTTCGCGAAAAATAATACTGTGTGAAAAACATTAGCGCCGTGTGAAAAAAAATGGGGTGCAAAAAATTAGCATGGTGAATGAATTAATGGATTTTTGTTTTTCATGCAAGAGGTGTTTCAAGATCGGAAACTTGAAAATTCGAAAAGGCTTGAGGTGTGTGAGATGTTGGAGTAGTGCACGAAAAATGATGTTGTGCGGATGATGAGTTTTTTGCGCTCGAAGAGATGTATGCACGAAAGAATAGTTTTTCGTGAGGGGGTATATTTTTCCTATAAATATACAGTTACCCCTCTAATTAAATATAGTTCAAGACTTGGAGAGTATCCTAGCTTCATCACCCGATATTGGAGTGCACAATGAAGATGCGCGAAAATAATAAGTTTGCTCGTAAACGACTATTGCGTGAAAAGAAGAGGTTGCATGAAAATAAAAGCTATGTGAAAAAGAAAACTGGTGAGAGGAAATTTTATTTCTCGTAAAATATGAAAAGTACACATAATTCAGTGTAAAGGATGCATGGAAAAAGTAGAGGTTGTGAAAAAAAAAGGAAGAGGCTGCATGAAAAAGAAGTGGCTACGTGTAAAAGAGTTGTTGCGTGAAAATTGTTTTTTGTGTAAGGAAAAGGAATTCCATTCCTGATGCAGTAAGGTCAGCACGTAAATATTTTGGTTTCCTGGTACACAAGGTGAAAAGTGATATTATTCTGTGGTTGAACATTGGATATCAACAGAGCATCTATTAGAAATTAAAGATGCAGTTTTCATTGGTGATAATGAAGAGACCTACAGGTCTATAAACTGTGAATAGATCTTCTAATGAAGAAGTTAGCATGCTTTAGTTGAGAGAGTATTGAGATTTTACATTGTGAGTGGTTGTAAACTAGGAAGGACAGTGAGTCTTCTTCGAACTGGTAAATAGCATTGCACTTATAGTGTAATTGTTATATCGACATACAACCATTGTATGCTCCTTGAATGTACCCAATTAGGGTGAACCAAGTAAAAATTGATGTGTCATTTGCATGATTTAAGGTTTATTCATACACTACAATAGGAATGGTATTGAAGAGGGTGTTTTCTAATAGAAAAAAAGATAAAAAAGGGCAGTTGCCTTAATCTGTCATACCCTGATTCACCCCCTCTCAGGGTATTTAGCCTAGTGGACCTAACAGACCTTGTGTTTCCTAGAAGGTGAATAACCTTTAACCTCCTCTATAATGGACTAAAACATGTCACTAACTTATAAAAAACATATTAATATTTATTAGAACATATATGATCCTATTATACAATCATATAACTTTTTTGTTAAGAACCTTTCATTATTTTTTCTGTTTCAGGGTTTAATTTCCCCGTTTATCAAAAAACATTAACATGTTATTTGTTTTTCTTATTATATATATCATTGTTTCATCATCTGAAAAATGTAAAAGATGATTTTAATATCATATATAACCATTATATATGTATATATATTTATCTATAATGTTTGGATAAAATAAATGAAATTCATTATTCATGGAGACGGTTGCTCGTACGTACGCATGAACGCTGCATTAATTTCATTGTCATATTTTAAAAAAATGAAAATTAAATGATATATATGTAAATATATATGATAAATATAGTACCATATTTATGTAAGAGATTCCATATATTTTTATTAAAATTGTTATTAATGTGTTATATGTTTATTGTGAATTTATAACGTCTCTTTAAAGTGGTGGTTGTAGAGACCCGTATCTTGACGTACATTGACATTACATTACTTTTTCGGAATACTTAGTACATTACAAAAACACACACACAAGGACCGTAATAGTTTAGTGTCTTTGGAAACTCTGACTATAATCTTCTAATCGTGGTGAAAGATCTTCAAAATCTCCCATAAAGATCTTCCTTTTTTTTTACCTAAAACCTTTCTTTATATCCTGGGGAAAAGAAAACATAAAAGGGTGAGCTCAAATGCTCAGTAAGGGTAAACAAAATAAATATCAATCACATCATATTCATAAGAACATAACATTTTGGAAATCATAACCTGCAAAAGAGAGCATAATTTCATAATCATGGGATAAATCATGGCAGTGAAAAAGTAATCCCAATAATCATAACTTAAAACATGAAACTTTGTGGAATACACACATAATCATAGAGAATCATTTCTTGTTAGTCAAGACTAATTGCCAAGACTATCTTAGTGGACAAAGTCCCTTTCTGAATCGAGTAGCCCTCGTTTCAGTCCTGTTTCACTGAACCGGTATAACCTACCATTTCAGCCATGTCTATCTCATGAGATATAAAATCATTACCCAATGCATTGGAGGGAGATATAGGTCCCACCCATCTCATAATGATACCATTCTTATGTGTTCCACAAAATCATAAATCATACATCATTTCATAACACATGTAACAAAAATGGGATTCTTAAACAACATGACATCATAAAACCATTCATATAAGATAAAGGAATTCATAAACATAATTCCATCACAACATAGTCAAATCAATGTAAAAATATGGATAGAAACAGAACCCTTTATTATCATAGATGGAAAATAATTTTGATAAAACACTTGAATTGAATTCTTGAGGAAAATATCCTTTCTTCTTCAAAATCAATTTCTTTTCACAAAACATCATGCAATTTTAAAAGAAAGAGATTTTATTGAAAATAGTCATGAAATATTTTGGAGGAAGGTTCATGAAAATAATGCTTTATAAAACCGTAAAAATCCGTTCGTGCCGTATAAGTTAAAAAAAACATTCTTCTCGTACTTTTGTCGGAAAAGTCAAAAAGTACCTCGTACGGAAAACGACAAAAGATTCCTTTCATTTCTTTTACTAAAAACTCAAAAAAGGGTAAAATTGGATTTAAAAAATTTTAGTTGGATGGAAATAAAATTACATATTTATGAAACAAGGATGTGGATGATAAAATACACCCCAGTAAATACTTACGAATAAACAATCTCGGATAAAAATGAGATTGTGATATTTCCCTTACCTTAGGTCCGATTTGCTTTGTACGTGTCCGAAGCTCCTGTATAATGGTTTAAATAATGTCATTGAATTATTAAAGAATCATATTCATTGTTATGATATCATATATGGTTCACTTATGACATTATATTACCCGTTCTTTTGTAAATTCCATGTTAAAGAAGCGTTTTGGGTAAAATCGTTTCTTTTATCGTAGGTGTTTTGACTTGTTGTTCTTGACATTATTATTACTTATATCATGATTTACTTACTTCCAGAATATAAAATATGATTTATATATCATATATATTCAGTATATATATATATATATAATAGATAGATAAATGAAATGAAAAACACCGTTCATGGAGACGGTAGTCCGTACGTACGCATGAACACTGTTTTCCTTTCCCTATTGTCTTGAATGGAAGTAAGTAGATGACATAAATATATATATATACATAAATCCAGTAGCTTTATAATGTCATATATTTCATTATTATTTCTTATATATACATTATAATCATTCTTAAATGGTTAACATGGAGAATGAATCTCATCACGTCGTGGAGACGGTATTCCGTACGTACGCACGAGCGATGATATCATTTCTATAAATATTGAATTGAATTGGAGTGGATTATACAATATATCAGAATCAATATGATGTTGTAATAACTATGTATAGTTATTCTTTACACCATTATACCCATCCATGTAAGGTGGTGGTGGAAAATAGATTACACCACGGCGTGGAGACGGTATTCCGTACGTACGCACGCACGGTGATTTCTTTTTCCGTAGGATGGATAGATGGTGAAATAGGGTTGTTTCATACTTATAATAACATATCATTATATGATTGATACTGATGTTATTACTTCATAATGAAACAACCTAAGAAGAAGAAGTGGAAGAAGAAATAAAGATGAAAGAATTGGTAATGGTAATTACCTCTTCTTTGAAGTGCCTCTTTGAGACCTCCTCTTAGGGCACTAAAATTGGTCTTTGAGGAAGACCAGAACCTCTATGATGTTTTTAGGGAAGTGGAGAAGAGATTTTGGCAGGGGTTGGCCGAGCTTGAGTGCTCAAATTGGTGTAAGGAGGAGGGAGAGGAGGTGTCCTTTTATAAGGGAGGAGAGGGGCACCTTAGGAATATCTCAAAATATTATTTTATATTAAAGTAAAAATCGGTTTATAATGGTTCCAAAGGGTCTTATTTCAAAGCTAAAGTGGGGATGGGTCGAAATCCTATCAACCAATAGGATTTAGACAAGTTTAGGTTCTTATTTTAACCATATCAATTAGATTTAACTCTAAGTTAAATAATTTAACTTTTACCGTGTCTTTTTGTTTTCTTTCACTATATGGTTAATACACTTACTATAACATGCCAAACGAACCCCAAATTGTTTATTATTAATATATATATCCTTATCTAAGTCATTTGGCCGAACCTTAGATTTTTAGGAATAAAATAACAATTAATAATATAATATTTGATTTAAAAACTATTTTGTGTCAATTTTGACACTATTTGATATATGATTTTTGTGAAAGTGATAACATAATTATATGTTCAAAAAAAGTTGATTAAATCAACATTAATATATCATAGTAACCTAGAAAATTAGTGGAATTCATAAAAAGTCTTAAATTACATTTATTTTGGTATTTATATTATCAATTTTGTCAATATTTCATTAATAAGATAATTACTGCATCATCTTTGTGTCATAAATAAATTAAATTATTTGATGTCTAAAAATTACAAATAAAATATCATCATGTAATAAATCTTTTTATATTTCTAATTAATATTTATAGTCGAATTTATCTTATGTATAACCCAATATTAAAAATGTTTTAGTGAATAAACTTTGATTTTAACTCTTTTAACTCTTCTTTGAATTAAATAATAATAAATGTCCTAATCTAATCCAAGTGGGCCTAAATGATAATATGTTACACTTAAGGTTGTTTTTGGTCGAGATACACTTGTCCAATAGAATTAGGACATGTGTTAGGGTAATATTAATATCATTCTTACCCTTAATTACCCTATTTACTTTTAACCATGGTAAATAAAAGTAAAAAGTTACTATTCACCAAAAATTATTTTCATCTCATTGAACCACATTTTACTTACTGACATCAACCGTGTCTCTCGGATTTTTTAAATTCCATTCACAGAAGCGGTAAAATTATGTTTTATGAAAAATTCAGTTTTTTAACTACCACTTAGTAGTTTCACTATTCATCAAAAAATGAAGGTTTTTAGAAAAATGCCAAAATTTCATCCTAAGCTATATTTCATATTCCGAATTCAAAAATGAAGTCTATTTTACCAAATTCATAACATAGAAGTTGCATTAATTAATTTAATAATTAAATCCCGCTGTTAAAACAAATAGCGTGTTTTTAAGAAACAATATCTATCAAAAGATTGACATTTGTTTATGTCTGGTTTTTTATGTGCAATTACATCCAATGACCAACATTGTATTAAATCGTAAAAATATATTCTAAATATACTTTAAAACTACTCCAATTAATAATTTATCACTATTAATTATTTCGATTAAAAAAGTTGTTTTTTAATTATAATTTAGTAATTTTCACTATTCATCAGAATATGAAAGTTATCCGAAATGTACCAAAATTTCACCTTATGCTAAATTCGATACTCTGAATCCAAAAATGAAGTTCATTTTGAAAAATAAGATTTACAGAATTTCAAAAAGTGGTTATTACTATTCATAACGACTATTTTTAATAATATTTTAATAGAATATCTTTGTTTAGTGAAACTCGGTATTGCGTATTACACACGCTATCGAGGAAGGTCGTGATTGCGTGTAATGCAAGGCAAGTCAAAGATGCGTGTTGTGCAAGCTCCTTTTGGTGTAGCGTACAACACAAGACATTAAAAATAATATTTTTCATAAAATCTCGGGCTGTTACATTCTACCCCCCTTAAAATGAATTTCGCCCTCGAAATTCGTCGGGGTTATAAATGGTTTACTATTCGAAAGTTTCTTTAATAGAAACCCACATCGTAAAAAGGAATATCATAACCAATCTTTAAAAACAAAAGTATGAAACGTAACAGTTACCCAAATAAACTAATCATTGGGTTTCCACATAGGTGAAAATATGGATATGGAAGAGAAATCTAACCATCATGTTCTGATGGAGAGTGGTAGAGAACATGGCTATGGAAAAGCCAATAATCACAAATCCATAAATTTGTGACGATCTAAGGTACCATCCGATTCATCAGGTATAAGATCACTAGGACAACATTTTTGGTTTTCAAGATCATTTCCCTAAAGTTGAAAATTTTAATTGGAATAAATACTTTCTTTATTTTGGTACAATCTCACTATTGTTCGTGCCTAGAACAATTTCCACTTCATCTCTTAAATAAATGAAGTTGAATTTGTTATTCGTGAAGTGTTAGCAGATCATGTGATAGAATGACGGGTCATTCCATCTGTCTCAAACAAAAGGTTAGCAAAAATTATATACATAAGTCGATCTATAGTGAGATTAATCATATATAGTTCCTAAAATGGACTTATACTTCATATATCATACTGCTTAATATAATAAAACTAGTTTCTACTAAACAGGGACTTCCTGTAGGCTAGTGGTAGGCGATAAAGGCCAGTCGCACTTCAGTTGTGGGTTCGATTCCCACAGCCTTGTCCGAAGCGATGGGCTGTCGCCCGTCCTGCAGGTTGTCCTTTTTCTAAAACTACATTACTATAACATCTCATCAATAATATCGAAAATCTTCTATCCTTAAAAAATACTAACTTATGTCCAACATAATCCATTCTAATCTTTAGGCTTATCCATAATACTGCAGTCCACTCTCATAATATAGTGAAAACGATTACCAGAGATTTAATACTGTCGTTGATCCCCATATATCATAAGATATGTCTTGTTGGTCACATTCCAAACATTCAAAGGTCTTAATC
Source organism: Viscum album (assembly GCA_963277665.1). Lineage (NCBI taxonomy): Eukaryota > Viridiplantae > Streptophyta > Magnoliopsida > Santalales > Viscaceae > Viscum > Viscum album. The sequence goes on from OY728131.1 coordinate 1,512,605,749, forward strand.
ACGTATTCTCTTGAATACCCATTGAACCTTAGTGAAAACATGAATGCAGTTAAAAGTCAACTCTATCCACATACCAAAATCCAAAAATTCTATATACTCAAACCATGATATAACTTTCTCCTTATATCAGTCATGAGCTCATGAATACAATCAAATACCTCATTATCTCATTATTCCTTCATTATGCGCATATGATCTACTTTCCAAAATATTTGAATCACTTTTCATGGTTACCGGTACCTTAAAATTATTGAAAACCACAATAGACCAATACATAAATATTTTAGTACACCATAAATGTACCTCAACAACATTATTATTGAATACCAATACATAAACACTTCAGTCCATCCACTTCAATGATTGTCCTGGAATAATTCCTTCCTTGATTTAGAAGTACCTTTTTAGGTCAGGGCATTGAGTTGGGTAATGCCCATGTTCTCCACAAATAATACATTGAACACCATAACAATCTGTCACTCTATGACCCTTTTCTCCACACAGATAACATCGGTCCCTCCATTTGAGGTATTCCTCAAGGTTCTTCTTCCCTTCTTTAGAAATCTCAATCTTCCTTTCTTTATGCTCCTCAACATGCGAACATGCATAATAGTTTATCTTCCTCTTCTTTGATGAATTAGTCATACCACTAAATTTCACCTTGTTAATCATATATCGCGATGACTGATTCGGCATAATCACAATATCTTTATCTCTAGGCATTACACAATTTTGTTGCTCATAATCACCAATTTGTCCATTGGATTCAATGTTAACCGAATTCCTTCTGGTTCCCTCCATTAACTAAAACACAAAAAGAATTTTGTGAGAGGCAAAATCATGCTAGGGAAGACAGCATAGTAAAGGGGAAGCACCCTCAATATCTAACATCTTAGGATAAATTCTATGATCTTTACCGTAGTTCTAGGACTATATCCTATACGTATACTTATCCTTAGGGACATCCCTAGACATACCGTAGAAATATCTCTAGGGATCTCACTAATGTTTTCGCATCCTAGTTTCCAAAGGTTGACTAAACCTTTCCTCTGATACCAACTGTAGAGACCCGTATCTTGACGTACATTGACATTACATTACTTTTGCGGAATACTTAGTACATTACAAAAACACACACACAAGGACCGTAATAGTTTAGTGTCTTTGGAAACTCGGACTATAATCTTCTAATCGTGGTGAAAGATCTTCAAAATCTCCCATAAAGATCTTCCTTTTTTTTACCTAAAACCTTTCTTTATATCCTGGGGAAAAGAAAACATAAAAGGGTGATCTCAAATGCTCAGTAAGGGTAATCAAAATAAATATCAATCACATCATATTCATAAGAACATAACATTTTGGAAATCATAACCTGCAAAAGAGAGCATAATTTCATAATCATGGGATAAATCATGGCAGTGAAAAAGTAATCCCAATAATCATAACTTAAAACATGAAACTTTGTGGCATACATACATAATCATAGAGAATCATTTCTTGTTAGTCAAGACTAATTGCCAAGACTATCTTAGTGGACAAAGTCCATTTCTGAATCGAGTAGCCCTCGTTTCAGTCCTGTTTCACTGAACCGGTATAACCTACCATTTTAGCCATGTCTATCTCATGAGATATAAAATCATTACCCAATTCATTGGAGGGAGATATAGGTCCCACCCATCTCATAATGATACTATTCTTATGTGTGCCACAAAATCATAAATCATACATCATTTCATAACACATGTAACAAAAATGGGATTCTTAAACAACATGACATCATAAAACCATTCATATAAGATAAAGGAATTCATAAACATAATTCCATCACAACATAGTCAAATCAATGTAAAAATATGGATATAAACAGAACCCTTTATTATCTTATATGGAAAATAATTTTGATAAAACACTTGAATTGAATTCTTGAGGAAAATATCCTTTCTTCTTCAAAATCAATTTCTTTTCACAAAACATCATGCAATTTTAAAAGAAAGAGATTTTATTGAAAATAGTCATGAAATATTTTTGAGGAAGGTTCATGAAAATAATGCTTTATAAAACCGTAAAAATCTGTTCGTGCCGTATAAGTTAAAAAAAACATTCTTCTCGTACTTTTGTCGGAAAAGTCAAAAAGTACCTCGTACGGAAAACGACAAAAGATTCCTTTCATTTCTTTTACTAAAAACTCAACAAAGGGTAAAATTGGATTTAAACATTTTTAGTTGGATGGAAATAAAATTAAATATTTATGAAACAAGGATGTGGATGATAAAATACACCCCAGTAAATACTTACGAATAAACAATCTCGGATAAAAATGAGATTGTGATATTTCCCTTACCATAGGTCCGATTTGCTTTGTACATGTCCGAAGCTCCTGTATAATGGTTTAGATAATGTCATTGAATTATTACTGAATCATATTCATTGTTATGATATCATATATGGTTCACTTATGACATTATATTACCCGTTCTTTTGTAAATTCCATGTTAAAGAAGCGTTTTGGGTAAAATCGTTTCTTTTAACGTAGGTGTTTTGACTTGTTGTTCTTGACATTATTATTACTTATATCATGATTTACATACTTCCAGAATATAAAATATGATTTATATATCATATATATTCAGTATATATATATATATATAATAGATAGATAAATGAAATGAAAAACACCGTTCATGGAGACGGTAGTCCGTACGTACGCATGAACGCTGTTTTCCTTTCCCTATTGTCTTGAATGGAAGTAAGTAGATGACATACATATATATATATATATACATAAATCCAGTAGCTTTATAATGTCATATATTTCATTATTATTTCTTATATATACTTTATAATCATTCTTAAATGGTTAACATGGAGAATGAATCTCATCACGTCGTGGAGACGGTATTCCGTACGTACGCACGAGCGATGATATCATTTCTATAAATATTGAATTGAATTGGAGTGGATTATACAATATATCAGAATCAATATGATGTTTTAATAACTATGTATAGTTATTCTTTACACCATTATACCCATCCATGTAAGGTGGTGGTGGAAAATAGATTACACCACGGCGTGGAGACGGTATTCCGTACGTACGCACGCGCGGTGATTTCTTTTTCCGTAGGATGGATAGATGGTGAAATAGGGTTGTTTTATACTTATAATAACATATCAGTATATGAGTGATACTGATGTTATTACTTCATAATGAAACAACCTTAGAATAAGAAGTGGAAGAATAAATAAAGATGAAAGAATTGGTAACGGTAATTACCTCTTCTTTGAAGTGCCTCTTTGAGACCTCCTCTAAGGGCACTAAAATTGGTCTTTCAGGAAGACCAGAACCTCTAGGATGTTTTTAGGGAAGTGGAGAAGAGATTTTGGCAGGGGTTGGCCGAGCTTGAGTGCTCAAATTGGTGTGAGGAGGAGGGAGAGGAGGTGTCCTTTTATAAGGGAGGAGAGGGGCACCTTAGGAATATCTCAAAATATTATTTTATATTAAAGTAAAAATCGGTTTATAATGGTTCCAAAGGGTCTTATTTAGAAGCTAAAGTGGGGATGGGTCGAAATCATATCAACCAATAGGATTTAGACAAGTTTAGGTTCTTATTTTAATCTTATCAATTAGATTTAACTCTAAGTTAAATAATTTAACTTTTACCGTGTCTTTTTGTTTTCTTTCACTATATGGTTAATACACTTACTATAACATGCCAAACGAACCCCAAATTGTTTATTATTAATATATATATCCTTATCTAAGTCATTTGGCCGAACCTTAGATTTTTAGGAATAAAATAACCATTAATAATATAATATTTGATTTAAAAACTATTTTGTGTCAATTTTGACACTATTTGATATATGATTTTTGTGAAAGTCATAACAGAATTATATGTTCGAACCAAGTTGATTAAAGCAACATTAATATATCATAGTAACCTAGAAAATTAGTGGAATTCATAAAAAGTCTTAAATTAAATTTATTTTGGTATTTATATTATCAATTTTGTCAATATTTCATTAATAAGATAATTACTACATCATCTTTGTGTCATAAATAAATTAAATTATATGATGTCTAAAAATTACAAATAAAATATCATCATGTAATAAATCTTTTTATCTTTCTAATTAATATTTATAGTCTAATTTATCTTATGTATAACCCCATATTAAAAATGTTTTAGTGAATAAACATTGATTTTAACTCTTTTAACTCTTCTTTGAATTAAATAATAATAAATGTCCTAATCTAATCCATGTGGGCCTAAATGATAATATGTTACACTTAAGGTTGTTTTTGGTCGAGATACACTTGTCAAATAGAATTAGGACATGTGTTAGGGTAATATTAATATCATTCTTACCCTTAATTACCCTATTTACTTTTAACCGTGGTAAATAAAAGTAAAAAGTTACTATTCACCAAAAATTATTTTCATCTCATTGAACCACATTTTACTTACTGACATCAACTGTGTTTCTCGGATTTTTGAAATTCCATTCACAGAAGCGGTAAAATTAAGTTTTATGAAAAATTCAGTTTTTTAACTACCACTTAGTAGTTTCACTATTCATCAAAAAATGAAGGTTTTTAGAAAAATGCCAAAATTTCATCCTAAGCTATATTTCATATTCCGAATTCAAAAATGAAGTCTATTTTACCAAATTCATAACATAGAAGTTGTATTAATTAATTTTATAATTAAATCCCGCTGTTAAAACAAATAGCGTGTTTTTAAGAAACAATATCTATCAAAAGATTGACATTTGTTTGTGTCTGGTTTTTTATGTGCAATTACATCCAATGACCAACATTGTATTAAATCGTAAAAATATATTCTAAATATACTTTAAAACTACTCCAATTAATAATTTATCACTATTAATTATTTCGATTAAAAAATTTGTTTTTTAATTATAATTTAGTAATTTTCACTATTCATCAGAATATGAAAGTTATCCGAAATGTACCAAAATTTCACCTTAGGCTAAATTCGATACTCTGAATCCAAAAATGAAGTTCATTTTGAAAAATAAGATTTACAGAATTTCAAAAAGTGGTTATTACTATTCATAACGACTATTTTTAATAATATTTTAATAGAATATCGTTGTTTAGTGAAACTCGGTATTGCGTATTACACACGCTATCGAGGAAGGTCGTGATTGCGTGTAATGAAAGGCAAGTCAAAGATGCGTGTTGTGCAAGCTCCTTTTGGTGTAGCGTACAACACAAGACATTAAAAAGAATATTTTTCATAAAATCTCGGGCTGTTACAGTGGTAGTCTAAACATTCTCAAACAATGTTATCGTATTTAGGAGAAAATGTAAAATATTAAATTTATGTTTTATAAAAGTATTAAAAAAGAATAAATACATAATAAATATCATATATATAACTTTTATTGAGAGTTTTTTTGTCACGACCCCCTCCCACAAAAGATACCCCTCCTGAGCTTGCAATGGTGAAAGGGAGATAATGACCCCCGAGTACCGCCTCCAGTAGGCCCCAGGGTGGCGACTAGCACCATGGGTTTGATTTTTTACAAATATGGGTGGCATTACCCTTTTATTATTTAAGATCGGAATATAGGATGAGTCAAACACCAAAAGAAAAAGAAACGAATGACAAGTAAATATTCCCAAACCAATCCCTCATGCATGTTTAAATAATTCTAAATCAAATTACATGTACATGAATTATCAAAAGTACAATACCAAAAGAAAAAAAAGAGTACAACAGCTGGAACAACTCCAACTGTCCCGACTAGTAGGGTCCCGCATGACCCTGGTAGTCCTCCTGAAAACCTGAAAGTAAACGTAGGGTGATCATACATGTATACTCAATAGGAAATCCTAAAGATCTTGTGCACAAGTGGGGAGACATCCTAATGTCCCGTGATAACAATAGAAGAAACCAAACCTAGAAAGGAATTCTATCCACCCAGCCTCACTAGCCACACTCACCAAAAACAGAAAGAAATAGGTATTAGTATATAATAACAAGAGTATTGGGTACCCCGCACCATTTTCCCCCACTAGATAGCTGTTCATCCTAACAGCGAACATCGTGACGCTACCACACTCTTCCCGCCCGCACACACCTGGGACTCACTACCACGTATCCCGCCTGCAGACACCTGGGCCTCACAAACATGTATCCCACCCGCACACACCTAGGCCTCACAACCACGTATCCCGCCTGCACACACCTGGGCCTCACATCCACAGATCCCGCCCACACACACCTGGGCCTCATCCTAAAGATTCTTGGGAGAATAGTAATCCTTCTCAAAGAGTCTTGGGCTAAAACCACCCCAATCAAAACCTACCTGAAGAGTGTTGGGTGTAAGGTCTCCTCAAGTTATCACAGCCTATGGAAGAAGGAGTAGGAAGGAGCTAGTAACTAAGGGGAAAACATTTTCTCCCATGAAATGGGAGTGTTCGGTACTAAGTTCTCAAGATGGATGGGGTGTGACAAAACACAAAGATACAGATATATATACGTATACCAAACACACATCCCAACATATGGATTCTAAATAGAGAACTAAGCACGTGCCTCAGCACTACTATTTCGAAGCATGCAAACAAAAAACAACCCCAACCCCATTTAGGTTTTCACGTTTCAACAAAATCTGTTTAGTAGTTCCTTAACTACTGGGAAACTATCCACAAACAACTACATCGATCGTTCGTAAAACACATAATTTCCATCCACAAATAAATTTAGGAAAACACAAGCAACACAAACAAGCCCCATCTTATTAACCAACCAACCACAAGGATTATCATTTCCATTCCATTACCATGCCAATCCATTCATTAACTTATCCAATTTTATTTATTATTCACAACCCATAGTTTGTTCACATTCAAACCCATCCTTGTAGCCCCACTGCCAACCACCATAACCACAAACACAACGAAACTCGTACATCATCATCCCTTGATACCGTTCATCCCTACCCCATGGCCCATCACCAATACAACATTCACAACAACCCACAACCAAGCCAACCACAACCCCACTGCTCACCCAATCAACAATAACCCATAAAACAACCATCCTTCACACAAATAAACCGTAACCAACACCCACATGTTAATTATTTCAGTTTCGTTCAACCGGGGTGATCACACAAGGGTTCCATATTTTCATTTAATCAGCCAAATTTAGCTGATTAACCAATTTTCACACTCTACAATGTTTTCATCCATAAACAGTCTAGAAAGATAGGGGAGCATTTTATTTTTCATGAAAAGGCCCCCAATGACCATGATTTTCAATAGGGATAAGCCTATTCAATTCACGAAAAAATTTCACAGGTTATAAATAATGTAACTGCATTCACAAACTTCCCATCCCCATTATATAATCTATTTATTATCTTTATTAAACAGGTTCAAATGTCTTTCATGTAAACAAGAGGACACCCACCCAGCATTATGCACAATTTAGAGAGACGAAGGTAAAAATCCTTACCTCAACAGGTTCTGATGACAACGCTCCCCTAGGTCAACTTTCGAATATGTCTGTCAGCGTCCGTCGCTTCTGTCAAAACCCGACAAAACCTCCTCGGGTGGAAACTGGGAAGGAAAGTTCAAAGGAAAGACAAAGGATCCAAGCTCATAAGATCTGCCTCATTGTTACGATCCCTTGGCCGCTGACGGATCATAAATCAAAGCTTGGATGAAGAAGTTATGGAAGAAAAGATACTTGGAGTCTCCTGGGAGAGCTCTGCTCGAGGGAAAGGGGAGGAGAGGTGTGATTTGAAAAGGAGGAGTGGACCCCTCCTTTTATATATGTGAAAATCTGAAGTACACAGTGTGTACTTGGCCATTTCACACGGTCACCACGCGGCTTCCAACACGACCTTCAACGCGGCACACAGTCATCGAACGGTCAACACACGGGTTGAAGGTAACACATACACGGGGAGACACTACACGGCGTGTAGTATGGGATACACAGCATGTACTCATTTATTTCACAAGGAATGGACAGATCTTCAACATGGGGTATACCCAGCAAGGTGGTACACGACATGTACTCACACTACATGGCGTGTAATTACAAAATTCTGAAAAGTGTGTTAAAAGTCCATTCTACCCTCAAGAACACTTCATGGACTTCTTTTCGACAAAGGAATGGGTAGGATTGGTCTGGGCCATTACACCAGATACCTCTTATAACATTATCATCCCTGAGAATTCAAAACCAACCTAGAGGAACCCAGCACGATACCTCTTATGGTTCTCATTATAATAAGAACCCAACCAACAACCCTAATCATAGGTGTTAAGAATTCCTTCTCCTATGTCGAGATATTATCCGCTTTTGGCGGCATTGACTCACCTAAAAAGGTTTAATCTCATCCTTATTAATTTGTCTCAATTAAGAATTGGGTCTTCCCACTTCCATACGTTAGGATTTTTCAACTCGCACTTCCCCCAACACCGCACAACCAACACACTGCCCGAACACGTGGTTTGGGGAAATTTCTTCTCTTATGTGGAGATATTTTCCACATTATGTGTCACTGACTCGCCCACATGGGTTTGATCATATCCACATTAATGCGTCTCATTTAAGAATCAGGTTTTTCCCTTTCCCCACACATCCAGAGATGTTACACACTTCCAGAGTACAAGGAAACAAAACGTATCACAACCTACAAGCCAGGCATTCCATATATCAGAGGCACAGAGTATAACATCAAAACAAAGCTCAGAATAACAAGGAAAAACACAAGTCAAAACAACTCCGGGTACATAGCATTCATATGGGCCTCCCACTCCCAAGTGCTCTCATTGTGGCTACCAAACCTCCACAACACCCGAACCAAGTCGATGGTTCGTCCATGGAGAACATTCTCTTTACGATCCTCAATTCTGACTGGTCATTCCTCAAAGGTCATGTCGTCTCCCATATCTAATTATCCCCAGTTGATAACATGAGTGTCATCGTGTATGTATCGATGATGATGAGAGATGTATAAGACATAATGAACCTTCTCCAACTAAGGTGGTTGGGCCAGTTGATATGACACCTCGCCGACTCGCCTCAACACCTCGAAAGGTCCGATGAACCAAGGGGAGATCTTACTCCCCTTCCCAAACCTCATCTTCCCCCGTCGAGGGGAAAGATTCAAGAGCACATGTTCTCCCTACTAGAACTATAAGGGCCTCCGACGACGATTAGCATAAGACTTATTCGGTCCTGAGCCACTTTCATCCTCTCACACACAAGCTGGAAATTCTTCGTGGTGCTCTGTACTACCTCTGGACCAAGATCACCAGTCTCAGAAACCTCCACCCCACAAATGGGTGAATGACATGGTCTTCCATACAAACCCTCAAATGGTGCCATGCCAATAGTAGTGTGGAATCTGTTTTTGTCGGGAAACTCTACTAAAGGAAAGCGTCACACCGATGATCCTCCGAAATCTAGAACGCATTCTTGCAGCATGTCCTCCAACATCTGGATAGTCCGCTCTGTCTACCCATTGGTCTAGGGGTGGAATGAAGTGTTAAGGGGTAGTTGGGTGCCAAAATCATGTTGTAACCACCTACAGACTCGTGAGGTAAACCGAGTATCCTGATTTGAGATGATAGTCTTCAGAACTCTATGAAAACGCTCCACCTCGTCTACGTACCACTGTGATATGGTACACACCGAGCCTGACTCCTTAATTGCTATGAAGTGAGCTGACTTCGTCAGTTGATCCACCACTACCCAGATAGCATCATAACCACCTTGAGCTCTGGGTTGTGCTGTGATGAAGTCAATCAAGATGTCATCCCACTTCCACTCGGGGACATCTAAAGGATGCAACAAACCACTGGGAACACAGCGTTCCGCCTTTACTTGTGGACACACTAGGCACTACGCCACAAACTCTGCCACTTCCCGTTTCACCCCGGGCCACCAAAACTGTTCCCTCAGGCCTCGTTACATTTTTTAAATTCCTAGATGTACCGCCTAGGATGAGAAATGGAACTCACAGAGAACTCACTCATGCATCACCTCCAGAACAAACATCCTTCCATGAAAAAAGAATTCGATGTCAGTTGTCCTCTGACCATCCTTCTGGAGAATTTCCATGATCAACATGATCCTGCATTACTTCCGCCTCGGAGTCCCCCAAATGAGACTGTTCCACCTACTGCATCATGGAGGACTGTACCGTCATATAAAACAAACATCCGCTAAAACCTTCAATGATTGCATCCAAGTTCAAGGCAGCCAACTCTCCCATTGCTTTTTAGGCATCAGTGGATTCGTAAACCACTTCCTTATCTGAATTCATGCTCAAGGAATAATCCACAATGTTTCCCTTATCTTCAGTGTAATAGATCTCAATGTCATAATCTTGGAGAAACTCGACCCATCTCCACTGCCGCAAATTCAGGTCACGCTGGGAGAAGATATAACGTAAGATCATGTGATCTGAGAATACCACAATGCACTCCCCAAAGAGGTAATATCGCCACAATTTATGTGCCAACACTAATTATGCAAGCTCTAGGTCATGGGTGGCATAGATACGCTCTTGAGGGCACAACTGCCTAGACCCATACCATATCACAACATTCTTCTTCATTAGTACGCACCCCAATCCAAGGCTAGAAGCATTAAAAAACACCTCATATAACAACCCTTCCTCTGGAAACCTGAGTACTGGAGCACTGAACAACTTCTCCTTTAGATAGTAAAAAGCTTTCTGGAACTGCTCCCTCCTTTTGAAGACCTGGATCTTTATAGTCAAAGCTTTCAATGGAGTAGCAACTCGAGAGACGTCTGAAACGAACCTCCGATAATAACCTACCAACCACTGGAAACTATGAACTTCTTCCACACTCTTGGGTGCCGCCCAAGAAACAACTGTCTCAAGCTTTTATGGGTCTACAAGCACTCCATGCTGATACACCACTTGCCTATGGAAGTGTAATTCTTGCATCAAGAACTTAAACATCGACAATTTCCCATAAAGCAGGTGGTGTCTAAGGACTTCCAAGACTACCCTGAGATGCTCAATGTTCTCCTCTTCTGATCTTGATTAGATCAGGACGTCATCAATAAGCACAATGATGAATCGGTACAGAAACACTCGAAAGACAATGTTAATAAGTCCCATGAACATATCTACTACCTTCGTAACTCCAAACGACATCACTAGAAACTCAAAGTGCCCATACCTGCACCTGAAAACCATCTTTGAGATGTCACTGTCCTTTACTCTCTGCTGATGATATCCAAATCATAGACCAATCTTAGAAAACCAACATGCTCCCATCAGTTGGTCGAAGAGATCATCTATCCTTGGAAGGGGGTAATGATACTTGACCGTTACCTGATTCATCCTTCGGTAGTCTATGCATAACTTGAGACTACCATCTGCATTCTTCCTGAATAAAACTAGAGCACCCCATGGCGACATACTGGGTCGAAAAAACCCTTCTCCATCAAATCGTCAATTTGAATTCACAACTCCCGCAACTCCGAAGGTGCCATCCGATAAGGATCCATCAAAATCGGGTGGGCACCAGGTTGTAAGTCTTTCCAGAACTCAATGTCCCATCGGGGGGGGGGGGGTATAGTCACAACCTCCTCGGGAAAAACATTGAGTAACTCCCCAACCAACTCTGGGATATCCATCATCTCTGTATCAGTTGAAACCACTGATAACCCACCTAACAAGGAAAGGAGAGGCTTCACATGCAGGATTCCTACCTAATAGCTCCTCTCGACAACAAAAGATACACGCTACCCATCCACATCGGAGAACACAAAAGTTCTTCAAAATAATTCGATAACGGAACTAATAGATAACAACGAGTCGATTCCTCGGATGACATCGTATGGCTGTATTTGTAGCAAAAGAAGGTCCCCACTAGATCGATGTGGTCCCAATGTCAGCCCACATCCACGGAAAACTCATGATATGCTAGTCTGGCCTCCAACTGGTGTACTCAGCACTAGGGGTACGGAAAGCCTCTCTATTTCTAGTTTCAAATAATGGGATAGACCAGGTGAAAAAAATGAGTGTGAAGCTCCCGAATCGAATAAATTAGAAACAAGAGTGATGAGCAAAAAAATCATACCTCACACCACCTCTGGTCCTACCAGAGCTGCCAACTCTACTGCATTCAACTGTCCACGCCCACCTCCACTGCCTCTCTGATGACATCCACCTCCCCAACAACGCCCTGGTCGAGGTCCTTGAGGAGAACCCTGAGGTCGGTCTCCTCCCAAAAAGTCTACCCTCAGATGAGCAGGGTCCTTCTTCTACTAGAAGGGCCTCGCCGGCAACTGGTGTTGCTGAGACGGTCGCTGAACGTGCCCACCTCCACCATACTAAGCTCGGGTCGGGAAACAACTCTGAATGTGCGCAAAACCACCACAAGAGAAAAACATCAGTCCTGGGATCATGAAAATGGGACAAGGACCCCATGAGCTGAACCGGAACTGCAGAGGCCTACTCCCTACTTGCCTGAATCTGGAAGGTCCCATGGCAGGAGACCTGCTGCTGACTGCCTTCCCCTTCGACGAACCCGGCTGGATACCCTCACTTGGGGCACCTCCCTATGAGTGAATCCTCTCTACATCCTCTGCCTTCTTCTGTGCATCCAAGTACGTCAGAAGTGTGAAGGGGGTGACATCATGCTGGAGCGAATGATGAAGTGCCTCCTCCGAACGTCTCGCCCGAAAATCTTCATCCGGAAAGAGATCCGGAGCAAATCATGCGAGATCCTTGAACTTGATCCCCAAATCTCTTACTGACATACTCCCCTGATGAAGGGAGAGTAACTCTTTCTGCTTCTCCACCATGATAATGGAATAAAGGAGTTCCTCTCGGAATTCCTTCTCAATGTCAGCACATGGAACCTTTGCCTATGTCCTCTCTCTGAGGTAGAGCGTCCACCACTGCCGTGCTGCACCTCTCAGCTGACTGACTGCTATGGGAACCCAGTACAACCTCGGAGCATGGATTAAAGTAAAAGAGATCCCTAGCTCCTCATGCTAGCCCTCCGTCTTCATATCTGATGTACTACCCTCGTACTTCTTGAGGTTTTTCCACTGGAAATAACGAAGAGTCTTCTGCCACTGGTTATCTTCCTCATGTCGGTCAATCCTCACCTGATTGACCGCCTGAATCTGCTTGGCCTCGGCTATCTGAGTCACCCGGGGATGACGTCCAGGTGGCATAGAGGTACGGTAAACAATGATCTCTTAAGCCCATGTAGTAAGAAAATTTTCTCAGGCATTTATTTTACCATTTTATTTCAATTTCTTTCCCAGAACACCCAAATCAAGTAAAACACAATCATGATGATGCATGTACCTTCCCTAGGTTCTCTACCCTACAATCAATGTAGTCTCACTTGGTCATTCGGTAGGCTCAGATTCCTTGCATCGGATCACGAGGGGCCCTAAAATCTCATGTCCTAGCGGGTCTTCCCTAGCTTAAGTCACACAACAAGATCATCCATCACTAGTGACCAACCATCCCATGAAATACTCACTGTCCCTAACTCTAGACTCTATCCTATCTCTTAACCATCACCTCTAATACCATTAGGTCATGACCCCCTCCCACCAAAGATGCCCCTCCTGAGCTGGTAATGGTTAAAGGGAGATAATGACCCCCGAGTCGTGCCTCTAGTATGCCATGAGGTGGCGACTAGCACCAAGGGAATGAATTTTTAATAATATGGGAGGCATTACCATTTTTATTATTTAAGATAAAGAAATAGGATGAGTCAAACACCAAAAGAAAAAGAAAGGAAAAAAAAGTAAATAAACCCAACCCAATCCCTCATGCATGTTTAAACAATACTAAATCAAAGTACAAGTACAAGAAAGCTCAAAAGAACAATATGAAAAGAAAAACAAGAGTACAACAACTGCAACAAGTTCAACTGTCCCACCTAGTAGGGTCCCACACAGCCCTAGTTTTCCTTCTAGAATCTTGAAAGTAAATGTAGGGTGAGCATACATGTATATCAGTAGGGAATCCTAAAGCTCTCGTGCACATGTTGGGAGACATCCTAATGTCCCGTGAGAACAACAAAAGAAAAAAAACCTAGCAAGGAATTATATCCACCCTACCTCACCAGCCACGCTCACCAAAAACACAAAACAACAGGTAGTATTATATATGAACAAGAGTATTGGGTACCCGAACCATTTTCCGCCACTAGTTAGCTACTCTTCCTAACGGCGAACGTCCTGATGCTACCACACTCTTCCCGCACGCACACACCTGGGCCTCACTACCACATATCCCACCCGCACAATCCTGGGTCTCACAACCACGTATCCCGCCCGCACACACCTGGCATTCACAACCATGTATCCCATCCGCACACAACTCGGCCTCACTTCCACACATCCTACCTGCACACACATAGGCCTCATCCTAATGAATATTGGGAATATAGTAAACCTTCATGGAGATTCTTGGTCTAAAACCACCCCAATCGAATGCTACCCGAAGAGTCTTGGGTGTAAGGTTTCCTCAAGCCATCACAACCTATGGAAGACGGAGTAGGAAGGAGCTAGTAACGAAGGGGAAAACACCCTCTCCCCTGAAATGGGAGTGTTCAGCACTAGGTTCTCAACATGGGTGGGGTGCGACAAAAAACAAAGATACATATATATATGTATACAAAACACACAGCCCAACCTATGGCTTCTAAATAGAGAACATAGAACATGCCTCAACACTGCTATTTCGAAGCATGTATACAACAAAAAACCCCATCCCCATTTAGGTTTTCACATTTCAACAGATTCATTTTAATAGTTCCTTAACTATTGGGAAAGTATCCACCACAAACTACATCGATCGTTCATAAAACATATCACTGCAATCCACAAATCAAGTTAGGAAAACACAAGCAACAAAAAAATGTCCCTTCTTATTAACTATCCAACCACATTGATTATCATTTCTGTTCCATTACCATGCCACACCATTCATTAACACTTCCTCTTTTATTTATTATTTACAACCCATAGTTCGTTCAAATTCAAACCCATCCCTTCAGCCCCGCTGCCAACTGAAATAGCACTGTCGTGGGTGCCCTCAAATGATTCGTGTGTTTTTGGGGTACTTAGGTGCAACAGAGTGGCTGACCAAGATCGTCTCTCAAAGGAGGAAGTATATTAAAACAACTTCTTAGAGGTATTCTAAAAATAAAATAAAACAGAATAAAAACACTAATTAAATGGATAGGGGTTGTTTATAGTTTATAGATCTAGAATTAGTTTTCTGGAAGAAGATTTCATTTTTTTTAATTTTGAAATTATGATTGATTAAAAAGACACAACAATAAGATGTTTTTTTATGAGAATATTTTAAAAGGTATAATCGATCTAACTATACCTCTGCATTCACTTATTAATCATTATCATTTAAATAAATATCCACTTAATTATAATCCATTAATTTTTTATCCCTCTAACCCTATGAGAGTTAACTTAACCACAATGATGAATTTACTTAAACCCTAGGCTAGTTTTGGAACATGCAATCGCAGCACCCTGCTTTGATTGTTGTTCTAAGGATAGCTTATGGTCAGTGGTCAATTAGAGAAAATATCCATTATTGAAATGAGGATGAATTGTGTTTAGGGATTATATTTGAACTCTCCAAATTTATCCCGTGTGGTCTTGTATTACCGATTAACATTATCCTCTCACAATTTAAACAAAATCCCGACCTCACGTATTTTTGTGTTAATTGTTCAATTGCTTGCTTAGTTTCTTACAATTTAAAAACACAATTCATGAATCATATTAAGTGAATTACAGTAGCTCAATTATTCAAAATAATTAAATGAAGAGGGTATAAGATAGATCTATTACTAAAAGACTACTCTTCCATGGGTGGCGTAGTCATCGTAGAAGCGTTTTCCATATGCAAAGGTTTATAATGGGTATAACATAATAACGCTTATACTAAATAATTCCAGACCAAATATGAAGATTAAGAGAAAAATAAATTTAAACAAAATAGAAGAAAATTGAATAAATAAAAGAAGAACAATGAAGTTTATTACACAAACAAAATCATTACAACTTGAAGGAGAAGAAGAAGGCTTCGTCGAAGGGATCCTTGCTTCAAGAGCTATCCTTATTGAAATGGTTGGAGAATTGGAGTGGATCCACTTCTCCTCTGCCCACAACTTCCCAAATAACGTTCCAACCCCTCCAAATAAGAAACAATCCAATTTATAGAGTGGAGGGGAGGCTAGGTTTAAATAGGTTTCAAGTGTGAATTGGAAATCTCGGCCAAATACTTTAATACAATTTGCACCGCCCATTTGACCTCGAACACGCGTGAACCAGCTCTCCTTCTAGAAGGTTGATTTGTGGAAAAATGAATCCCCGAGCTCCTCTCAAAATATGGGCTTAAACCAATACCAGATGAAGATGATATGGCCCAAATACAGAACCCATGTCCATTCTGCCGAGTTCATCCCACCATTGGATTAATGTCCCATTTACTCCATCCAAATGCCCTTTTTAGCTCTAGTATCCTGAATGAAAGTTGTAGAAATTAAGTTACGAACATTGTTGCACAATTTAATATTAGCATAATAAATATAAAAATATATATCTTCGAAATACAACAGTGCACTATATAGGGTAAAACTGGAATTTTCACCAAATTTTCAAACGAATTATCAAATCCCAAATATTTTATTAATAAACAAATTTAGCACAATGTGGGGAAATTATATCATTTATTATCAATAATATATTCAAAAAAATAGTGTTTTATCAACTCCCCCACACTTACCCTTTTCCACTCCTGAGCAAAATCTCATATTAAGTAAACATCAATATCAAATCAAAACCAATTTTATAACACATATCCTTGAGATCAATCAATTTCATCCCAAGAATAAAAAGATATCATTCCTCATAAAAAACCATATTTCAAGTTCTCCATTTATATCATTCAATGTATCTCAACTTTATTTATCCTCCCATGCACAAAACACTTATCTCGCTTGAATTTTCTCTCATCACTCAGATATCAATTTTTTTGCAATGTCTTTCTCATCCAAACTCATACAAGGGTCACCATAGGTTTGATAGATTCCTACATCGCTACCCTATGTGAGTCAAGGACATATGTTTATAATGAGAACTTTTCAGAGTTGTTCTATGGATTTTGGTTGGTAGTATTAAGATTTGAAAACTCTGAGGCTGAATGAGGAGGCTTGACTCTTTTGAAGCAAAATTGCATTAATCTAATTTTCACATTAATATGATCTTCTCCTCAATCCCCATAGTATAAATTCAGCTCCATCATCATGAAAAGTCATGAAAAGTTTACACCATTCATTATTTCAGCGTAAAAATGTCAATCTTCTCAAACACGATTTTCATGAAAGCTCCAGATGGGCACAACTTCACTTTTCATTAAAGCTCCAGAAAAGGAACAACATTCAATATAATGGATTTCTTCAGTAGAAAACACATTTCTTCAAAATTTAATTTGCCACCCAATGTATCACAGAATCTGGTGGCACAACACAATATAGATTCCCCCACACTTAAGCTCAACTAGATTATGCAATTTCACTTCAAGAGTTGGTTGGATAGGGAAAATTGGCTTGTAATGTGGCTAACCTAACAGGCTGTGCATGGATTCTAAGGGATACAAGGATTAAATATTCAAGGTAGTTCATTATAAAAAATGATTCTTTGAAATAGTGGCTTTAATACCAAACAAATTCCTCAATAATTTAAACATATGTACCTCAAACCCTCACGTTTTGACAGGAATAGATAAAATTTTGGTTAAATCAAGCATGGTTTGGTTCTCTCAAGAAGTGAAGTGAATGTAAAGAATATGAAAATAATGGTTCAGAAGCCTCACAGGAAAGTGATTTCAAAAATAAAGATAGTGAGAAGTGGCATGGGATTCAAAATTCAGTGTACTTTTCATGAAATTACAAAATATTTGAACTTGAAACAAAGTTATTTAAACATTAATTAAAGCTTAGTTTCAAGGGATAAATTGTTTCACTCATTGATATGCATGTCATAATTATGATGAGAATCATTTTAGATCAAAAATTTCAAAAACAAAAATAAAATTGAAAAAAAATAAACATAAAAAATCTGAAAAAAAAAATTTTTAAGGAAAAAAATTGAAATTACTAAACTAAAAGGTTCCCTCCACCACACTTAAAATATTTCATTTTCCTCAATGTTAACCCATGATATGATATATGCACATGAAATGAAGAATTTTTAAGTAGGACGAATAATATAAAAGTGAAAGGGTTAGGAACAGCCTGATGTGCTCAAGTGATGATGGGGTCATGCAGTGTGATCAAATCCACTACATCAATAGGAAGTCACTCAATGTATCTCTTCAAACGTTTCCCATTGACTGTAAAGCTCCTTCCAGTGTCCTCTTGTGTGATCACCACTGCACCGTAAGGAAAAACATTAGTCACAATATAAGGACCTAACCATCTGGAATGCAACTTACCAGACATCAGCTTGAGTTGTGAACTATAGAGAAGGACTTTCTATCCAACATGAAACTCCCTTTGATGGATTATTTTGTCATGAGCTGCTTGATCTTTCCTTATAGATCCTTGGGTTCTCATATGATGACAGTAGAATCTCCTCAACCTCTTGAATTTGCAACTTCCTTTGAATTACATCTTGGGCCAAATCCATGTTGCATTTCTTTATAGCCCAATATGCCCGATGCGCGACTTCCACAGGGAGATGGCATGATTGCCCAAAAACAATCCTAAATGGGGACATACCAATGGGTGTCTTGTATGTTGTCCTATAAGACCACAATGCATCATCCAAGAGCTTGCTCCAATCCTTTTTATTTGGATGCACGATTTTCTCTAATATTTGTTTCAACTCACAATTTGAAACCATAGCCTGGCCATTTGTTTGGGGGTGGTATGGTGTTGATGTTTTGTGTGTCACCTCATACATTCTAAGGAGGGAAGAAAAATTTCTATTGCAAAAGTGTGTCCCTTGGTCACTGATGATGACCTTTGTTACACCAAACCTGCAAAAAATGTGTTGTTTGAAAATGTCCACAACAACATGAGAATCATCAATCCTGGTGGCCTTGGCCTCCACCCATTTAATCACATAATCAATAGAAACCAATATATACAAAAATACAAATGAACTTGGAAATTTACCCATGAAATCAATTCCCCATACATCAAAAATCTCATAGAATAGTATGGGTTGTTGGGGCATCTCATGTCTCCTAGAAATATTCTCAGTGTGTTGGAAACGAGAGCATGACTTACAAAACACATGGGCATCATGGAACAAGCTTGGCCAATATAATCTAGAGTCCAAAAACTTCCTAGATGTCCTTTGGGGTCCAAAGTGTCCACCACAGACAAGTGTATGATAGAAATGCAAAACAGACTCAAACTCATGATCAGGAACACACCTCCTAATGACTTGGTCACTACACATGCGCCAGAGGTAAAGATCATCCCACTCAAAATACCTAGACTCGGTTTTTAATTTTTGTACTTGATATTTCTTTAAATTATCAAGTATTTCAGAGGAAAAAATGTAGTTCACTAAATCAGCATACCAAGGATGCATACCTGAGATGGAATAATGATGCTCATCGGGAAAAGTGTCCCAAAGTGGTAGCAGGTCCAAGGTGCCATCCTTTAGTGTGTGAGTAAGCCTACTCATGTGGTCTGCCACCAAATTCTATGATCCCTTCTTGTCCTTTTTCTCAAGGTAAAACTCTTGAAGAAGGAGCATCCAACGGATAAGTCATGGATTTGCATCTGGCTTCTTCAGGAGGTACCTCAAAGCTGCATGGTTAGAAAAAACAACTACTTTAGAGCCCAATAAATATGAACGGAATTTATCTAAAGCAAATCTGATAGCATGAAAATCTTTTTCTATGGTTGTGTAGTTTTATTGGGCTGAATACAATGCCATTGATGCATAGGCAATCAAATGTTAACATCCTTCCACCCTCTGAGATATGACAGCTCCAACCGTGAAGTTGGAGGCGTCACACATAAGCTCAAATGGAAGGTCCCACCGCGGGGGCTGTATGATAGGTGGAGTGGTCAGAAGTTGTTTTAGCTCATCAAATGAATTCCTGCAAGAAACATCAAACACAAAATCAGAATCCTTTTGAAGTAATCTTGACATAGGAAGAGGAATCTTACTAAAATCTTTGATGAAGTGCCGATAAAACCCTACAGGCCCTAGGAAAGATCTAACATCATGCACACATGTAGGATATGTCAGGGATGAAATAATGTCTATCTTAGATCTATCAACCTCTATCCCATGTTTTGACACTACATTCCCTAAGACAATGCCTTGCTCTACCATGAAATGACACTTTTCAAAGTTTAGGACCAGATTCATCTCAATACAACTATTCAATACCTTTCCCAAACACTTTAGACATTCATCAAATGAGGATCCATACACTATAAAATCATCCATAAATACTTCCATGTAGGTCTCAATAAAATCATAAAAAATACTCACCATACATCTCTGGAAGGTACGTGGGGCGTTGCAAAGTCCAAATGTCATCCTCCGGTAGGAAAATATGCCAAAGGGATAGGTGAATGCAGTCTTCTATTGATCCTATGGAGCTATAGGAACCTGAAAATATCCATAAAATCCATCCAAGAAACAATAGTGTGTTTTCCCAGCTAGTCTCTCAAGCATTTGATCAATAAATGGGAGGGGGAAATGGTCCTTGCGAGTGGTCTGATTTATTTTCCTATAATCAATACACACACGCCAACTATTTTGCACCCTCATTAGAACTAACTCATCTTTCTCATTATTAACAACAGTAACACCACTCTTCTTAGGAACAACCTGAATAGGACTTACCCACTGAGAATCTGAAATGGGATAGATTATACCTGCCTCGATCAATTTTTCAACCTCTTTATTAACAATATCTAGGAGGGTGGGATTGAGTCTCCTTTGTGGTTGTCTCACCGGTTTATCCCCATCTTCCATGAGAATCCTATGCATGCAAATGGAGGGGCTAATACCTGATATTTCTGCCAATGTCCAACCAATTTCCCTAATGTAATCTCTCAAAAAAATCAAAAGTTTTTCTTCATTTTCAATAGAGAGATTGTTAGCATTGATAATAGGTAATCTATCACCACTCAGGAAGTATGCATATTTAAGATTTGGGGGAAATGGATTCAGTTCTAATGAAGGAGGGTGTAGTATGGATGGAGACATTGAAGGAACTGATATATGTGCACAAAGAGCATTAGTATCAGAATAGACATCATCAAAATCAGAGAATAAATAATCTATTCCATCAGCATACTCTATATCCATGTCATAATCAGAGTTCACATGATTAGGATCAGAATACGAATCCATTTCAAAATCAAATCTTAGAGAGTCTTGTTCATTAGAAACAGGTGTGGAAGTTCTCTAAGACATTAAACCAGAACCAATACTCATAATCTCCCTAACCATAGGACAATAAAAATCCATGGAGTTTTTAATTGGTGGTTCAAAATGGGAGATAACAAAAGCATAATGGTCCTCTGAGGGGTACTTCATTGAATCCATAACATTAAATATCACTAATTCATCTCCATACTCCATGGAAAGTGTATCCTAATTGACATTTATTATAGTTTTTGTAGTCTTGAGGAAGAGCATACCCAAGATAATGGGGGAATAAGAACTTACCTGATCATCCTCCATGTTAAGCACATAGAAGTCTGCTGGAAAGATCATGTCTCTTACCCGGACAAGTACATCCTCAAGGACACCTGCTGGATATGCCATAGCTATATTCTCCAATTACACCACTACTCTTGTTGGCTTCAACTCACCAAACCGTAAAGAAGAGAATACAGAGTGAGTCATCACATTTATTGATGCTCTTAAATCACAAAGAGCATCAGAGAAGTGCAACTCCCCTATGGTACATGGGATGGTGAATGTCCCAGGATCCTTGCACATTGTCGGCATTGCTAGATTTGGTGTAATGAGTGCTGACACATTCCATCCATGATTCATCCTCTCATTTCCCTTGAGCTTTCTTCGATTGGTGAAAATTTCTTTTAAGAATTTCGCATACCTTGGAATTTTCTTAATGGCTTCACGTAGAGGAATGTTGATCTCCACACTGTTGAATGTGTCCAAAACCTCTTTTTTCATTGCTTCATGAGCCATATTCTTGGTTTGAACAACCCTGTTGGGAAAAGTAATGGGTTTAGAAGTAACATCATCAATTGTTTTCATACCATTATCTTTCTCCTTGGATTGCTCATCAGTTGGTATGGAATGTGGCTTCTCTGGAGTGGAGGTGAATCCTGGTGGAATGGTAGGTACAGATGTATCATTCATTTGCTTCCCACTTCTCAATGTGATGGCACTAACAATCTCCTCTGGATTTGGAGTGGGTCAGGAAGGTAGATTTCAAGAATTCGTACTCACAGGTTCATGTAGGGTGGTGGCAATCTGGCTCATTTGAGTCTTCAACTCCCTCAACTCCGATCCTTGACTCTTCAGCTCATTCTGTTGATTAAGAACAATTTTCTTCAAAATATCATTAGTATTAGAATATAGCTTGGGTGGGGGATTCCCTTGTTGTTGGCCTGTTGATGTTTGAGCTTCAAATATCCTTTGGGGTTGTTGGAAACCCTGCTGGTAAGGTGGAGGCTGCTGGATGTTTGGTTAAAAAGGGGGCCTTTGTTGTTTTCCAGAGCCATACCTCATGTTCGGTTGATCATTCCACCCTTGGTTGTATGTTGGAGAAAATGAATCAAACTTATTTTAGGGATATGGTTGTTGTTGCTGCTGAAAGGGTCTCCCTGGGAATACTGTTGCTCAATCCTCTGTCTCTTGTAGTTTTGGGCAACAATCAGTTGGGTGGCTTGTCTCAGTGCAAATGCCACAAGGCCTTCAAGGAGGGGGTAGAGATTTCTTTTGTGCCAAAGAAATTTGCCTCACCATAGTTGTCAATTCTTCTAACTGGGTATCAATCAAATGACTCTCAAGAGAATAAGGACTTACCTGATGTACTCCCCTGATATGCGGTGTACCTCGATCACCAAATTGTTGGGAGTTTTGGGCCATATTGTCGATCAATGCTCATGCAACTACTGGTGACTTTTACAAAAATCCTCCTCTAGTTGCAACATCCACCATGCGTCTCTTCATAGGTGTGAGTCCTTCATAAAAGTTCTGAATGAGTAATTTCTCACTGATTTGGTGATGTGGGCAGCTTGCACACAACTTCTTGAATCGCTGCCAATACTCATACATTGACTCCACTTGTGCTTGCTTGATCCCAAATATAGCCTTACGAATGAATGTTTTCCTTGATGCTGGAAAAAATCTTTGCATGAAAAGGCGTTTCAAATCATTCCATCATGTTACATCTTCATGTTGCAAATAAAAAATCCAATCTTTTGCAGCACCATCAAGTGAGAATGGGAATGCTCTTAATTTAATTTGATCATCAGAAACATGAATTGGTTTAAGGGTTGAGAAAACCACATTAAATTCTATTAAATGTTTCTTGGGATCCTCTCCAAAGAGGCCATGACACTTTTGAAGTAAGTGAATTAACCCATATTTCAGTTCAAAGTCCGATTCAAGATTTTGTTATGCAATACAATTTGGTTGATAGTTAATATCAGGTGTAGACAATTCTCGAATGGTTCTATTAAGTTCATTTCCATTGTTCTCAGCCATTGGATCATCTTTTATGTTAGAATTTGAATAAATTCCACTTCCAATGCTTCCAGAATAAAGGAATTTACCAACAGGTTGAATATTGAAACATCCCGTAGATTGAGAATTTCTGATTCATGCCCTAAGGCTATGTTAAATCTCAGGGTCAAGATCTAAGAGAACTTCGTGATTAGTTCGTGTCATAGGTCAAATAAAAATGGAAAGAAAGAAAGTAGACCATAGTAAACAAAATGATAAGTTTGAGTTTATGGTCCAAAAAGAAGTAGAAGAAAATAAAAGAAGAAGAAGAAAAATCAGATTGGGTAAAGAAAGAAGAAAGAAGAGAGGAAGAGAATAAAATATAAAATAAAATAAATACCTCTAATTGGTTGAAATAATTACTTGCCTCCACATAAGTGACGCCAATTTGAAATAGCACTATCGCGGGTGCCCTCAAATGATTAGTGTGATTTTGGGGTAATTAGGTGCAGCAGAGTGGCTGACAAAGGTCATCTCCCAAAGGAGGAAGTGAATAAAAAAAACTTCTTAGATGTATTATAAAAATAAAATAAAAGATAATGAAAACACTAATTGAATGGATGGGGGTTTTTTATAGATTATAGATCTAGAAGAAATTTGTTGAAAAAAGATTTCATTTTTTTGGTTTTTAATTTTGAAATGATGTTTGATTAAAAAGACACAACAAGAAGATGTTTTATTATAAAATATTTTAAAAGGCGTAATCGATCTACCTCTACCTTTTCATTCAATTATTAATAATTATCATTTAAATCAATATCCACTTAATTATGATCCCCTAATTTTTTATCCCTCGAACCCTATAAGGGTTAACTTAACCACAAAGATGAAATTACTTAAACACTAGGCTAGCTTCAGAACACGCAATCGCAGCACCCTGCTTTGATTGTTGTTCTAAGGATAGATTACGGTCAGCAGTTAATTAGAGCACATATCCATTCAGGAAATGAGGATGAATTGTGTTTCGGGATTATATTTGAACTCTACAAATTTATCCCGTGTGTTCTTGTATTACCGATTAAGATTACGCTCTCACAATTTACACAAAATCCCGACCTCACGTGTTTTTGTGTTACTTGTTCAATTTCTTTCCTAGTTTATTAAAATTTAAAAACACAATTCATGAATCATATTATTTGAATTACAATTTCTCAATTATTCAAAATAATTAAATGAAGAGGGTAGAAGATAGATCTATTATTAAAAGAATACTCTTCCATGGGTGGCGTAATCATCATAGAAGCGTTTTTCATGTGCAAAGGTTTATAATGGGTATAACCCAATAACGCTTCAACTCAATAATTCCATCCCAAAGAGGAAGATGACGAGATAATGAAATTTAAACAAAACAAAATAAAATAGAAGAAATAAAAGAAGAACGAAGAAGTTCATTACACAAACAAAATCATTACAACATGAAGGAGAAGAAGAAGGCTTCGTCGAAGAGATCCTTGCTTCAAGAGCTACCCTTACAGAAATGGTTGGAGAATTGGAGTGGATACACATCTACTCTCCCCTCAACTTCCCAAATCACGTCCCAACCCCTCCAAATAAGAAAAACTCTAATTTATAGAGTGGAGGGGAGGCAAGGTTTAAAGAGGTTTCAGGTGTGAATGGGAAATCTCAGACCAATATTTTAATACAATTTCACCGCCCATTTGACCTCAAAAACGCATGCCCCATATCTCCTTCCAGAAGTATGATTTATGGAAAAATTAATCCTAGAGATCCTCTAAAAATATGGGCTTAATCCAAGACCGGAGGAAGAAGATATGGCCCAAATACAGAACCCATGTCCATTCTGCCGAGTCTAGCCCCCCATTGGATTAATGTCCCATTTACTCCATCCAAATACCATTTTTAGCTCTATTGTCATGAATGAAAGTTGTAGAAAGTTAAGTTAGGAACACTGTTAAAAAATTACACATTAAATTAATAAATAAAAACATATTTATCTTCAAAATACTACAGTGCACTATAAAGGGTAAAAATGGAATTTTCACCAAATTTTCAAATGAATGATAAAATCCCAAATATTTTATAAATAAACATATTTAGCACAATGTGGGGAAATTATAACATATATTATCAAAAACTATTCAACAAAATAGTGTGGTATCACCAACCACCATAACCACAGACACACCGAAACTCGTACATCATCATCCCATGATACTGTTTATCGCAACCTCGTGGCCCATCACAAGCACAACATTCACACCAACCCACATCCAAGTCAACCATAGCCCCACTTCTCACCTGATCCACAACAACCAACAAAACACCCCTCTTTCACATAAATAAACCTTAACCAGTACGCACATGTTAATTATTTCTGTTTTGTTCAACTGGGGTGATCACAATAGGGTTCCGAATTTTTATTTAATCAGCCAACTTTACGTGATTAACCAATTTCCACATTCCACAATGTTTTCATCCATAAAATGTCTAGAATGATAGGGAAACATTTAATTTCACAAGAAAAGGCCCCCAATGACTGTGATTTTCAGTAGGCATAAGCCTATTCAATTCACAATATAATATCACAGGATATTAATAATGTAACTACATTCACGAAATTCCCATCCTCATTATATAAGCCATGTATTATCATTATTAAACTGGTTCAAATGTGTTTCACATAAACAAGAGGACACCCACACCACATGATGCACAATTTAGAGAGACAAATGTAAAAATCCCTACCTCAATAGGTTCTAATCACAACGCTCCCCAGGATCAACATTAGTAGATGTCTGTCGGGGTCCGTCGCTTCTGTCAATACTCGGCAAAACCTCCTCGGGTGGAATCTAGGAAGGAAAAGTCAATAGAAAGACAAAAAATCCAATCTTAGAAGTTATGTCTCGTCTTTACGATCCCGTGGCCGTTGACGGATCATAAATAAGTGCTCGGATGAATATTTTATGGAAGAAAGGAGCCATGGAGTCTCTTGGGAGAGAATTGCTCGAGGGAAAGGGGAGGAGAGGAGTGATTTGAAAAGGAGAAGAGGACCCCCCCCCCCCCCTTTATAGGAGTGAATTACTAAATTACATGGTGTGTACATTATAGTACATGTCATGTACTTGTCCATTTCACACAGTCAACACGCAGCTTCCAACACAGCCTTCAACACGACACACAATCATTGAATGGTCAACACACGGATTGAAGGTAACAGATGCGCGTGGAGACACTACACTGCGTGTAGTGTGGTCTACACAGCGTGTACTCATTTATATCACACGGAAAGGACATGGCTTCAACATGGCACACAACCGTTGACTGGTTAACACATGGTTTGAAGGTAACTCATACGCAGGGAGACACTACACGGCGTGTAGTATGTGCTACACGGCATGTAGTTATTTATTTCACACAGCAAGGACATGACTTCAACACAGAACATGGTCGTTGACTGGTCAACACACGGTTTGAGGGAAACACATACCTGGGGAGACACTACACAACCTTTAGTATGGGCTACATGGCATGTTCTCATTTATTTCACATGTCAAGGACACGGCTTCAACACAAGGTATACCCGGTAAGGTGGTACATGGCGTGTACTCACACTACATGGCGTGTAGTTACAAAATTCTGAAAAGTGTGGTAAAAGTCCATTGTACCCTCCATAACACTTCATTACATTATTTTCGACAAAGGAATGGGCCAGAGAGGTCCGGGCCATTGCATTAGCCATCTTAATTTCCAAACATGAAATTCTTTTAAGGAAAAAATGAACAATCATCATTTCATGAGGCAGTAGTTGGTCGTACATTGAAAAGTTATGTTTATTACCCTTTACATGGAAGTGTGTGTTAGTGTAGGTCATACCATTAATACAAAACACCATATTACAATTTGGATACTTTTTTTAGTATATTAAAATATAAGAAGAAGATTTTAGGGGGTGGAGAAGTAAATGAAAAATAGCTGTTGTTGGAGAGCATTACCTTAAAAATCTGGTAACTCCTTTTAGTGTATAAAAAATGGATTCATTGAATGGATTTTATACTCAAGGGGGATTAATTATTCAGGGGAGGTATAATGAAAAGATATTTTTTCACAACATTTCCAAACATGTGTTATTTGAGTTGTGTGAGGAATGGATAGAAGTGGCGGGCTTTTATATTGGAGGGTTGAAACTCTTGTAATATTTTGACCAAGGAATTAAATACAATCTTTTATGTTGAATATTTCTTTAATAATGGTCACAATTTGTAAAAATAGATTATAGTTTTATTATATTTTTAGACCATAGATCTTTGACAAGTTTATATGAAGTCTTGGGACTTATGGTTAAGCTTTAGTCCCTTATTATTCCTAATTTAACCATATTCATTTTAATTAATTTTAATCAATTGTACTAATATTTTTTTGTTAAAATAATTTTTTTATTATTAAAAATTATTCGTATTAAAATATTGAAAATTTTTATCTAAATTCATATCACATAATTGAAATAAATTTATCTAAAATTCATTTCGAAAGAGGGAAAACAATACTGCATTTTAAAGTAATAACGTCTAAAAATTTTCATTGTCATTATAATTAATTTATTGGTGAAATTTAATCACATGATATAAATTATATTAATTGATACAAATATTATCAAATTAAACATTAAAATAAATTAAAATTAAAATTTATCATTATAAATTATTTAGATGAAAAATATGTTTTGAACTAAAATTCAGTATATTTAACTTAAAAATGTAATGTTTTAGAAAAATATTAAAATTCACCCTCAACTAATTTTTATGCTTATATTTAATTTATGTAGTTTTTCTGATGTATTAAATCAATTAATATGTAGAAATTCATATTTAAAAATTCTTCGACACTAAAAGGATGTAAAATTGCCTTTATAAAAATATCAGCATTTATGTGTGAAAGAGTTGTTGTTTTTATCTTAGGCCCATAAAACATAATGTATGAATACAAAAAATAATTTAGTAAATATATAAAATATATATTTCATTAAAATAGTAAACTAACTATATTTTATTATTTTTATTATGATATAACTCTTGTGGAAGCTTAAAATAATTTCCATCCAATTGGTTTTTATTTTCATTTGACAATAATTTGTAACAAATTAACTCATTTTATAATTATATAAACCATATATTTTCATAAGATAATTTATATTATTTAAAATGGATAGCCTATATCTTATTATATAAATTAATAATATTTTAATAATATAATATTATACGATTAAACTCAGTCATGCATGTAATAAAAAATGTCAAATTAGGTTGCTCTTTCTTGTAACACATGATAACTAGGTGTAACATTTAGTAAAATATATATAATCTATTTTAAATAGTAAATAGATTATAATTTATCTATATATTATATTCCCTTATACGCTTTTTGTTGGATATCATACATGTTATTTAAAATAAGATTCATTCTTTTTAATTTCACAGTGTTAAAATATAATAATATTCATGATATTTAATCTTTCATATTATGTTATTATTTCATGGTTCTTATGATTAAAAAATTAACAAGGTGGTAAAGGTTTTATATTATAATCTAATTATTTTTTAAATTTTTTTTATTATTCTTTCAAAGTTAATATATTGTGATATATTTCTTAATAACAACATAAATTTTATTCACCTATAGTTATTTCTTATAACATATGTTTTCTAATCAGTTTCCTCTCATTATGTTCCAATGATTCAAGAATATTTTTAATGAAGAAATACTACTCCACTTCTCTCTTAAGTAAAAAAACCATTCTTGTCAATATGTATGTTTAAAAAAAATAAAAAATGTTTTAATGTACTTATATGGTTTTTTGAAGTAATTTTTACCCATGATCGACCTTTTGAAAACTAAAATGAATATTTATGTAATTTTCGAAACAAGACACATTTTCCTTTTACAAAAATTATTATTTGATTTGTTTATTTAACATGTATGAAATGAATATAACTTTTTATTTTTTGACCTCCTAATGTTATATGATTCCATTATAAGTTTCATTTCATATTTTTATAGAAAATGACTTTCATAATGTTTTATAAACATTTTTAAATAAAATGATTTTCAAAATTAAAATATTATTTTAGTAAATAAAATCGTAATGTGATCATTCAATATTATTTTCCATCTAGAAGGGATTTATTCTATGTTTCATAATCATTGATGGTGATGTGATCCATTTATATGAAATTTATTATTTTTGGATAGTTTATGATTATTAGGATAACATGTCTAAAAAATGTTTTGTTTTGTGGGGATTTTTATATGATGAAATGTTCATGGAGATGAATGATTTTCATGGGTTTGGGTATGATTAATGGTTTATAATCATTTGAAACACATATGTAATGTTTCAATATGTAATGGTTATTAAATTTTATACAAGGACAATAGTTATGTTATAACAAATGAAGGTTTTTAAGTTATAAACAAGGATGTTGTAGTTTTAAAAACTAATGATAGTTTGTATAAATATCTTCCTCCAATAAAACGGAGAATGATATTTTATGCAAGAACATGATTACATGTTCACAATTTTAGGTGTAGACTTTAATTAATGTATATAATATTATGTGAGGTCAAAATTTCTTGTCCCTAATGAAATGAGTGAACATATTTCTATTTACGAAATGTCACAATGTTAAATGGATATGTGGTTATAAGAAAAATATTTTTATTATGGTAGGTATATACCCAAATAAATTATGTACTTTGATTATATTATGGATCATGTTTTGAAAATTTCAATTATTTTTTCCAGGAAAAAGGTAAAGGATATTTTATATATAGGGAATGGTTCTCAAATGTTATTCTTATGTTGTTAAACCATTATTCTCATGAAATTATTGTCTGATCGTTGATATATAATTTTTTACACTTATTGAGAATCTGATTTTCCCCATTATTATTTTTTCTATAGGGAACCGACAACAGTATGCCTTGATCTGGTGTAAAGCTACCATTACATTGGCATATGATGTAGGTAAATCACGTCCCAAATAACTAGATTGATTTATAGTCTCGATAAACTAGATAAATATGCATGTCTAGTTTTTCAAAAGAATACACTAGTTAGATCATAATTTTCTCCATTTTGTGGATAATATCTTTATTCTATATTGATTATACTTTCAAACATTTCTTATAAAACATCATGGAATCTTGTTTAAATCAATCATAATAAGGGTGAGCTTAAATGCTCTATAAGGGTAAAGTACAATGGAAGTAACAATGAATGAATGAGTATAATAATTACTGAATGGTAAATAACTTATCACATGTACCATGTAATCAACAATTAGTAAGGAAGAGATAAGACAACATTGAATGGTAATAACTAAAAACACATTCCATTCAAATCACTAGATAAGGAGAATTAAATATGTCACGAAGAATAAATAAAATACATGTCTTTTAATAAATGAAATGATAATGAAATTTATCACAAGTTATATCAACACAAAATCTAATGGATGAATAATAACATAATATAAGGGATGTAAATGTTTAATTGTTGGATGTTATTTATATGTCACCTCAGTAACTATAATCAAGTCATTCCAAAGGATTGTTTATTTATGTGGGAAGAAACCCATATATTATGTATGGAAACAAACTTGATGGGTTTATTCCAATATATATAATCTCATGAGACTACATATATATCATAGGGCTTGCATTAACAAGTCCCAAATCTGTAATGCATGCCATAAATAGTCCCCAACATGTGTCTTTCATGTCATAATAAATATTCATATTGAATAAAGAACACGCGTTATCATATAACCATATTGAATAAAGGATATATATTTATTAAAAATTTTCCAATAATTAAATAACTATAAATATAAAAACCATATATATAAATGGTATATGGTTAATGAAATAATCTTATCCATGAAAATTATAGGGATACTTAGGGGAAATCCAATGTCAAATGATAATAGTAAATTGATCATTTCTAGTAGAATTGGTGGAAATCCCACTTATACCAACAATTAATTCCCAATAGTTGGAAGGAAAAATTGGGATAAAGAATCTATACTAATGGTTCTATGAAATTATTGGAATATAATAATATATTTTCATTTTTCCCATTGGTTTTAGAAAACCGTTGGAAAAAACAACCTCAATACCCACAGTTCATAAAAACTCTTGGGATAGAGACACCTAAATATGCTGGAAATCAGGATCCTTCTCCCATATGCACTGCCCCTCATTCCCCACTTCTCTATCCCAACAACACCACTCAACCTGACCCCCTGGTCACCACTCTCATCCCCTTTGAGCTCCCCTCTTAGCATTGCAACTCCCGGTCAGCGCTCGTCGCTTGCCTCTCACCGCTCCCCACTCATTTTCAATCACATCTCCCCACCTCCAATCTCGAGCCCTAGAAGCCATCTCCCTCTCCTCCCTTAAAAAAATTTCACTCCACGTTTCAACTGAAAGACGTGCATAGAGGTAGAATTTATGATTTTAGAAGTGTTATTTTTAGGGTTATTCATATATTTCACTAATGTATGGTGAAATAAATCATTTATGACAGAGATTTTTTGGTAATTTGGTATAATGGAACACAAAATCAATGTTCTATATTCTGTTTTAGGGTTTTTCAATGATTCATATTCAATGTTTTCTATAATTTTTATTAGGTAGGGTTATCCATCGATTTTTCTATAATCATGAAGGGTTATTCATTACTTCATATTTTTTAACATATATCCATTTATGTATTCAATGTTTCATATTCTTCCAAGAGTTTTTACCCGAAATAAATTTTAATAGTTATTGAATATGCATTTCAAATTGGGGATTTTTGTAGCATAGATGAATGGATGCATTGGTAGTGACATAATAGAATAAGTACACAATTTGAAGGATTCATTTTACAAAATTAGTTTCCTTTACAAAAAAAATATATGTGATGTGATTGTTATGTGGAATTTCTATTTGATAGGTTTTTTATATCAAGAAGTATGGTAACAATGAATATTTATCATCTTTTATGTTATAACACTGACTAAGCGTTTTTTTTCAACACTGGAGCACTTTTTTGTAGCTCAAAAGTATTTGATTTTCTATTAACTTTGATATACCCCACATTATAAACTTGTTCCTATAGAGGAAACATGGTTTTCTCTTCATTATCATGTTTATTATTGTTAGAAATGTTTATATTCACTTGAACAATTAGATAACTATCAATTTGTTTTTTAGTTTATCCTTTTATAACTTAGAAGATCATATGATCAAACATTATTTCTTATCATGATAAAACATCTTCATAGGTGTGTATGCATTTGTAGTAACTAATTTATAACATGATGTAAATGGCTCATTTCCTATACCACTAATCAAATGCTTTTTACTAGGAATCAATTTCATACATATGATAGCTCCATGAACCACATAATTACACATTTAAAAAACTTCTTCAAATATTTTTGTTTTTCCTAATGAAATATCTTAGGACATTCTTCAGAAAAGTCAAATACTAATCCAATTATATTATCTACATCCTGGATTGTTTCAATTTTCCATTAAAATTTTCCATCATAAAATTTGTAGATCTTTATGTCTATTTTTAAATAGTCTACCAACAATAATTTTTTTATTTTATTGAAAATCCCATTAAGGATTGGTGGGAACCAACAAAAACATCCTTAAACAACAATTTACACCCTAAATAATATTTACATATTCTATGATGTAGCCTTTTTTACCATAGTAAAACCTTATTTTCTATACTAAAACCTCATTACGATAATCTATTTTCAATGACCAATTGGGAGTGTCTTTTTATACATATTTCTTCATTTTACACAAGATGGTTGAATTGTTTCCATTTTCCCCAAATTATTCAATCATAGACTCCTCTTTTCTTTAACATATTCCTTATTTTGAGTTTCTACATACAAAAATATTCCAAACTGTGTCCATATACATTTCAATATTCACAAAAATTATCCATGCTTTCAAATATGTTTCTATTAGATAAATTAACCTTCACATGTGAAAGACAATTTTCCACAATAGTTTTGTTCTTATTTTTAACTATTATCTAATTTTTGTATTCTATTATAAAACTTGTATGAGTATATATATTATACTAACAATAAATTTCCATGTTCCCAATCTTCTAACAACTAAAATATTTTATAAAAAAATCTTGTTTCTTTCCCTTTTGAGGTAATTTTTCTATATTTATTTCATTGATTTCATTGGATATATTCCTAATAATTTTTGGATTGGTTTGGTTAAGTAACCTTCATACATATTCCCACATCCACCCATAATGTTTTTGTGAGTTTTTTTATATTTTATATCACTGGGTTTTAAATAGACATTGATATTTGTATCACACGTACAAATAAAAAGGATCTAGAAATTATAAATTTATTAGTGTATTGGGATACATTATTCCATGAGGATGAAGTGGAGGACTTTCCAAATGTTAAATTTTTTTTTCTAGTATGGATATATTTTTAGTATGAAATATTTAATGGGACTTGAGTGGTAACAATTTCCTTCTCAATTCATTTGGGAGGTTCATATTAGTTTGATTCTAGATTCTGCGAGTTTTGGTCCAAGAACTAATCACTTACTAATGTTGGAATATTTCTCAACCTTAAATAATTTTAATATATCTTCATATTATTATTTTATTCATTATGTATCTTGTTAATCTCTTGTAGTAAACTATAAATATCTTTTCCCCTTTTAGTTATCACAAGTTGTCGAAAATTCTTGATATTCACAATGTATTTATGCTACTCTTATAATGCAGGAAAGATTGTACAATTACCACTAATATTATCAATAGATATTTTATATATATTGAGATATAATGAAATTATCACTTGTTAGGAAACATCAATTGGTGATCTCATGCTACTCAGTTCATCTTAGATTATAAATTCTCTATTCACGAGAAAATTGCTTGGGGTAACTGATTAGGAATATATTAGAGAATATATTTTTGGAACATCATACCAATCACAGTAAAGTGTTTGGTAGTTTTGAGACTAAATCATGTAATAATAATGTGTCCTTATTCATGGTTAGAGTTTAGTAGATGGATTATTATGCTTATAAAACAATTATATTTTTTGATTGTATGATGTATTATATTTGGTCACTTCATAACTACACACTAGGTTCACGTCTTTGTTATGGATATGAATATAGGAGGAATTCATGATCCAATAATTTATCATCAAAAAATAACTCCATTAGATTAATTACTATGAAAATTAATACTTTTATGTTTTAAAAAAATCTAAAAAAGTTATTGTTTGTTAGATTCTATCTAGATAAGGTATGATAGCATTATCATGGTATAGGTCAAATATAATGAAACATACCACTATATCTTAGAAATTGAACCATCGTTGGCAAAATATGTTTTACTTTGTTGATCACACTATTATTGGTCTTGGGGGATAATTTTATCTCTGATACAGAAATGGTTGAATTTGGTGATATTAAATAACGCTCATTCAATACAAATATGAATTACATTTAACTATTATGTTTTGCTTCTAATAATTTTATTTTTTATAGTACATATCCCTATTTATTTTTTTATGATGTGATATATTCTATTTGATTAGAAATTGTGTCCTCTAATAAAATATTCTTATCAGGTGGGAAAACAATGAGTTTTATTTCATCATAAATGAACTCCCTCTTGATGTTGTTGTTTGGTTTATTCTAAAAGATGACATTCTCGACAAAATTTACAAGTATTTTGTATTTTCTGAAAATAATTAATTGAGGAATATGATATTTATATAATTATATTTGGATTGATGAAAAAAATAATTAAAATAAACAAAAAATATAATCTCAAGTAAATCTGTCTATTTAATTATTAAATTTGATATTCCATTCTTACATGTTTGAATCTAGTGCTACAAATAGACATTATTCATCTCTTATAACATATATTATTTCTTTAATTATTATTTTTTCTAGTTATTCTAGATTAACATTAGCACTTTCCTTATTCATATACATATATTGCCTCCACATCTTTCTTACAATAATGTCCTTTAATTTGTAGCAGTTCCGTTACGACATATCATTGAAAGCACAGAGGTTTGATCTTGAGAAAGCCAAAGTGAAGTGTGGTGCATTCTCTTTACCTCTAGGTGATTACCATGGAGGTTCTTTTGTAGAAATTTAATTTGGGTCTATTGGTGGTATATGTTCTAATGAAAAATCTATACTAGGTATTAATTTCATGAATAAGATTACTTTGCATACTCCATATGTATTTTTGTGTCTTTAAAGAATATATTAGGTGTATATGTTCATGATTCATCATTAGTGTTTAGTTTAAAGATTTTTCCACTAATTATATTATTTAAACCTATATTGTGTACATGATAAATAAATTTACTGATTTCAGCCATTGTGTGGTTTAAATTGCAATGCCTATTGGTAAAAGGAGAGATAAAGGTCTCATACACCCCACTTATGATTTTTCATATATGATATCATTCACTTTTATGTATTTTTTACTCTATATATGTATCCAATGTATATAATTATTAATATGGTTTTACTGATTATTATTATTTTCATGATCAACTAGATACCAGTGGAATGAAATTGTGAAAGATAATATAATCAAAAGCACCAAAAACTAAATCTAATGGAAATTTCACAAAGAAACATGTGTCGAATAAAACCAAACTAAGATAAAACTAGAGGAAAATTGATTATATACCATTAATATGAAGAGTTTTTTTATAATTCATAGGAATATACTATTTGATAGTATCATTTTGAAACATGGACATATTCCCCCTTGCTTGAAGGAACATGATTCGACCAATGCTTCTTTGTGGTTCTTATATGTTGGGCGGTGATGTGTATAGTCACTAGAGACTTGTATGTTTTAGTTTAGTTTTTTATTTTATTTTATTTTTTATTGCATGTGCTGCATAGGTCTTTTAGTGCTTTCTATGGACATATGGTAGTTATATTATTTGATGTGGGGAAGAAGGGGTTCAAATTTTTTCAGTTCAACAGCTTTGATCTGAGGTACATTTTTATGGATACTACTTGTCTCGACCCTCATTTATTTGGGGATTTTAGTGTTTTTCACCATATTATGTTTTTAGTATGGTGTTTGATTTTTTTCATGTTTGTTTGGGTGGATTTGTTTTTCTACTGCCAATAAAGGTAAGGATTTAAAGCTGTTAGTTGGTTTCTCCCTGGTAATGTAGTGTACTTTATGTGTTTTAAGGTTCATAACGTCCTTTTTGTAGTGTGTTAATCCATGCTTATTGGTTTCTAGTCGATAAGTCAATGGATACTCACCTACATGTGCATAGGTAAGTAAGTATATGTATGTGGGTTCCCCTTTTATGAATATAGTCAACCATGGGAGTGATTATGCACTTATTGGGATATGTGTTCCCATGTATATATATATATATATAAATGCATATGCCTATGAGTGGAGACTGGTTTATTAATATAAGAATTTTTCAAAGGATCCCCTTGCACATGCTTATAAAAAAGTGAGTGTGTGCATAAGAGATAGGTGTCCTTGCATGTCTGTGAAGATGCGTATACCCAGTGGGGGAGCAACATTAGAAATCTCCAACATCCAAAGTGGAAAGCTTGGTTCCACAATGAGGTAGGGTCTATTTCATTGCCTCATTAATTAAAGAATTATTTAAATTGAATATAGCTTATTTCTTAATTCAAATTAATTATATTGAACTGCATATCATTGAAAAGTGTCATTTAATATAATTGTTTCATTTGATAAATAATGTGATGTTTTTAAAATAAAACTCTTCCAATGGAGATGCACTATCTGTGAAACCCCACAATGGTGATTATTTTGAAATAGTTTCTTAAATTATTGCATTTGATTTTTTCTCAATTTGTTTTAGAATAAATGTAAAATATAATTAATGGAATTGGGTGATAAAGAAAGTCCATGATTCTATAACAAGTCCCCTTCCAATCGAGGTGCACGATCTTCTAAACCAATGAGAAAGTAGTATATTTTTACATATAAATGTATACTAAAGCAAAGTAAATGTTATAAAATTAAATAGACACACATATTGTGTTAGATTTCATGTTCCAATAAAAAAACAAAACTCCATGTGTATTAGGTGATTATGTGATAAATCATATTCCATGATTCCCAACCATATATAATTTTTTTTTGAACAAGAAATCCTGCATCATTGTACCATCATCCATGAAATCCTTCCTATACCCAAATACTCTAAATAGAATGTATCGATTATTACTCAACCACAACCTAAATGTGTAGGATTGAGTCATGTATCTATTCCAAAGACTAATACTTATCACACAATATAGTTTATCACTCAACTCCCAACATCTACCGTACTACTAAAGGCAGTGTCTCATACTACTATATGTCACATACCAACCATCTCATTCAAAAAATATTGATGTTAAAACATTATGATCAATGTAAATCCATTTTCTAAAATAATATCACATTAAACATGGTATGTCTAATATCAGATTCCAAAGGCTCTATTTTAACTCATGGTTTGGTTCATCTAGAACACTATCATTCATAGTGAGGCCATTATCATGGCCACTACCTTTTTAATTATGGTAGGGTTAGATATCATGTTACCATATGGTAACCTCATTATCACTCAATGGTCCTTCTGAAACCTTCTCACTCAAGCTATTTTCATTCCATAAGATATATCACTATACTTGTTAGAGTTTTTCTCCAAAAATATCTATAAAATAAAAATATGGAATTTCTTCCATATAATAGTTCATGAGGTAGGTACATGGTTCTAGTCACTTAGGACCTATACCTACATCTCAAAAATGTGTCGCCAACCAAGTACAAAATTCCAGTCCTCTTGGTAATCATATATCTTACACCCGGAAATCCACTAGAGTCGTTGAGACTCAAATCTATATCATACCAAAACAAGAAATTACAACCTCATGATGACCTCAAATACTATATGATATTCTTGGAACATTACTTGAAAACTAGTTTGAATATGTTTAAAAGTCCTCACTACCACACTAGTCTATCCTCTAAGTCAAATAGTCTAGACTCATCTCTCAAGGGTTATCCCATCCCTCGATAAACATCTAATCATCCAGCTAGAAAAAGAGGATTATTATAATCATGATTGTACTAGTAACAAAATCAAACCATTTCAAACCCATATACATTCTTACCACATCCATGTGGGACTCCTGTAGGTTCCCTCAGACCTGTCCTAGTTGCTACTCACTGACTGTAATCCTCATCCCACACATTATAGTATTCCCTCAGCATGTCAACCATTCAATACTTATATTCTTAATAATGTTGTCAATAACCTCATCAAAATCATGTATTATAACCCATCCCCATTAACTATGTTTCATCCAAATCTAAATCACACCATGCCTCTTAGAATTATAATGCCAATCTATTCAATAATAAAAAATACCCACAACGGCATCTCAACCTTCATCTCCTTAGTTGAACTCATCAATCATTAAATGGATTAGAAAATTTCATAATAAATTTTATAGACTCAAAGGGACCATCCCATAATAATAACACACCAAGATCCCAATCCATACTCCTCAGGTTTTCCTCATCGAACGCTAGATGTACAATTTCCACACCTATCACTACAAGGCCCTATCCTTTTAGGATTAATTTTTTTATTTAAACACTGAACAAGTCTATACACATACGATCCCAATTATAAGAAATATGTAATACCATCATATACTAATCGATATCTTATCCACTTGAGGACTTAGTGATAGGGTGACTTCATTTCCATAAATTCACTATAGAACCTCCTCTAAAACTAGGCAACTTGTGAACACTATATCTATAGGTCTACTATGTTGATATATTTCATTTCATTTACAATCCGTAAATTCCATGACTCCCATGGAACATAATTGTAATAAATCTATTGTAAATCTATGACTGAATAATCATGTTAGTTTTTAAGGGACTATAGAGGCTCTTAATACATTCTTTATACACATAGAATTAAATTTTTTTCTATGTAAATAATTAAAAATAAGGGAGGAATATCCACATCATTGAATATTTCCCTTGATTCCCTATATAATAATGTTTTACTTTGAATAAAAATAATGATAGTATGTTATCATAATACTACCTGAGATTTGTTATCTTTTACCGTAGAGAAGATACAGATTAGTGTAATTAACCAATTGATGCACACCCTGCGTCTAAAGCCTACCATAGTGCCTCTACATTGGTAGCCACATCATGTATGGCCTACTCTACCACATCATAGAGCCTATACTGTTCTATTTCTATCTTATTTTCAATATTCAATATGTATCATAGGTGTAAAAACTCTTATTGAATCCTATAAATTTCAACACTCCTGGTATTTAATGAATATTGGTGAGTTACTAATTCAATTTCATGTAGATAGAATTTTTCTAGGGTATTATTTTGATGTCGTACAACCAAACATGAAACATCCACTAATGATAGATTCAATTCACATTCCTTATTCCCTTACCAAATGGTGACGACCTCCATTACCATACCATGTAGTACATGATATTCAAATCCATAGTAGTTGAGGGGTCTGAAAATGTATGAGAAGTGGTCTAAATGGTCCTTGAGCTCTTCAAAGGGCCCCTATAAGATCATTATTTATATTTATCCCCATATATTCCACCTAATTTTTTTATTGAAATGTAGAGTACTCTAAACGTTATCCTATGACTATTAAAGGAACATTTATGTATTTAGGAACAATGTGGTGAGTGAGGGACTCATAATTGAATTCCTTAGTGATCATGTTGTATAGATGGATTCTATGGGAAGAGATATTGAGGACAAAGAATCTTGGATCCTTAATCTTTGTGGAAATATTCCTATTATTAATCACATAAGGCATGTTAGTCAATGTACAAAAATAATGTTGTAAAATGATTATAAATTATGATAACCACTGAGGATTTACCTTTTTTAGTTAATTTATCATCTAGTTATTTAAACTCATCATTGTACCAAGTGATGATATAAATGTGTTCCTATTCCATGCATCATTGATGCACTAATGATTCCCCTTTCATTGAAGATCTCTTTACCCTAGACTGAAGATCTCATAAAGGTATCTATTTACCCTAATATGTGAAACTACTTCCACCTCATACATCAATATTCAATCAAAAAATGTTTGATTCTTACACATTAAATATGTATGTGCTACCTTAGTTTTAATTTTCTGTATCTGTATTCTTGTCTTGTCTTTTGATTTTTCCTAAATCAAAGGTCTGTGTGGTCTCTGGCATGGTATACCGAACACTTATATTTTTTTTCTCTTTTTGTTATACATGTCAAGTTCCAAGATTGTGTGAATCACCTTTATTTTAAGTATTCATAGTAAAACATTCTGTGTAGAGTTCGTGAACCCTTCGAACTAATTCTCATCCTGGTGAGATGTGTACCCAACAAAAGATTGTAAAGGGTTTGTTTATGAATATGGTCTTGAGGTGGTTAACAGAAAAGAGGATGCTCCATGTTAAAGGATTAGGGATGGTTGGAGTAGTGTTGTATGTGGATTTAAATTTTCTTAGTGAGGAGATAGGGTAGTTTCCATGCACATTACTTTAGTTTAAAATTGAATGTAGATTTTTTATTTATAGTTTTCTTCAAGGAATAATTGAAATGGTAGGGATGTTGAGGATAAATTGGCTATTTGTTAGGTGATTTATTTGCATTTTCATGTTGGTTGGATTGAGTATAGGTAATTTTCAAGCTATTATATGGGAATTACCTCCCCTGAACACACACACCCCCAACCCCAAGACATCCCCACCCCCAAGACACCCCCCACCCAACCACCTTGGACACCCCCCATTGGACCCCCACCCCTACCCCCAGAACCCCCACCCCTTAAAAGACATCCCCCTAACAGTACCCACCCATGTACACCCCTCACCACCCTAGACACCCTCACCCCCATGGAAAACCCCCTAGACAACCCTCACCCTATGGACACCCATCATCCCCCATGGATAGCCCCCACCCCCCCCCCCGGACACCCCCACCCCCTTGACACCACCTAGATAGCCCATTGGACACCACCACAACCTTGGACAACGCCCACCCCATCCATGCGTCTTACACCATCTCAATCAACAAACCATGTAATCGGATCCATCATCATCATGATACAATGAGACATTACCAGTTTGATAATATATACAATAAATAATTCTTATTAGGGACTGAAGTTCCATGGCCTCCCGAGAATTGTGAGAGTACAACACATTAGGGAACGACTAATATATTTTGATACATAACTAGAAAATGTTAGTATTTTCATGTGATATTATAATATAAAAAATATATTAACTATTTATTAAAAATAAATAAATCACTATTGATCCCATGCTCTTATGTGACACATGTGACTGACCACACCTACATCATCTGGTGATTAAGTGTCTATGATCATGTTGTGAAAGTCCTCCAACTAGTATATCATTTAAAACCAATTCACATCCTATTGGGGGAAATCCAATATCAAAGTATTATGTTCAATAACTTTTTCCTAGGTGAATGGCCCTAGGAAATATAATTGCAGAAATCCCACAACCAAATACCTTTAAGTAATAAAATAATACCAGGAACAATGGTAAATTTCTTGACGTATTGGGATGTGAAACATCATCTAGTATCATCCAATTCACATGTTCGTAAGGAAATATTGTTTCAATGTCTCTAGAGTCTATTCCAATACATCTTTGGAATTACCACATCAGTAGTCACATTATCAAACCTATGGGGATTACATACGGAATTCTATAGACATGAAGGATGAATACCAATATCCTAATAATTCTACACTCCTTAAGATCAAGGTTAAATCTCTATATCCTAATAATTCCATACTCATAAGAATCAAGGGTGAATCCCTACAACATAAGAGTTTTTGTGATTGATTGAAGTGGTCTTTTTTGTTTGATTACAATTATTTTTTTTGTTTTTTATCTGATTATAGGTTATTGATGTGAGTTTTGTTTTTGTTTTTAGTGAGTTTTATATGCGTTTGAAGTGATTTTTGTGTATTTTTTCGAGATTACATGTTTTCATGTGTTTTCTGTGTTTTCTGTGTGTTTTTGTGTGATTTCAGGTTGGTGGTTTCTTGCGTGTTTTTTGTTTACTATGTATTTTTTCTATTTTCAATGTGTTTTTGTGCGATTGTAGGTTGTAGGTTTCAGGTTGTTTACTATGGGTTTTCTATGTTTTCAGTTTGTTTGCCTCCATGATTGTAGGATGCAGGTTGAATCCCACTTTTTATAGGTTGTGGAAAGTTGTAAGTGGCTAGAGGGAATTGGATGGATATTGTTTTTTTGTGGAAATGATGAAATACCAATGTTTTTATGAACCATTGGTATATAGATTTAGTTGGGTATGCTAACGGTTTGAGAACATTTGGTATACCTATATCTCAAAGATTACAATGAAACTGTTGGAATAGAGTGTTTTTTAGATAGTATACCAAAGGTTTCTAAACCATTGTTGTGTACCCATACTCCTTGACATATGGAAATGGTTCACTGAATCCTTGGTCTTATTGTATACCCACGGTTATTAACTTTTCGGATAGAAAATTACCAACTGTGGCATTGAATTGTTGGTATTTTGAAAATCCAGGTGACTATCCTAATAGTTCATGTTTGAACCATTGAGATATGGATATCCCCATGGCTCATAGCCTAACTATTTAGTGATATTTTGGGATAGATTATCCCCACAGTTTTAGGGATTTCACAAACGGGTTTTAACCGTTGTTATAAGAATAATTTACAGTAGTGTAGAATAAAAGAATCAAGGTAGAAAATTTCAATACAATATATAGTATTAAAAATCATAGAAAATCCTAATAGATGATAAGTATTATATCAATAAAACTTATCTTAAGTGGAGTAAAATAAACAATTTTTTTCATTGATGAATTTAAGTACTATAAAAATATATTTTAAAAACATTTTTTTTTGAAAATATAATCTTTTTAAAGAAAAATTAAATTTATTTTATATAAAAATAAATTTTTAAAAAACCATTGTTTATAAATTAACTTTTTAATCATAAAATGGAATATTTATAGAAATCATGATGGAGAGATTTTTACATATTCTATGAGGTAAAAAACGTATGTTTTTATGGTAAAATGGGTAGAAAAGTTCCTTATTCGGAAATCAATAAGAAGATTATTTTTAGAATAATATTTAAAAATAATAAAATTGTAAAATTGTATTTAAAAAAAACATTTTAATGGTAAATAAATGTTGGATTTTATTTCAGAAAAAAATGTATTTAAAATAAAACATGTTCTCTGACTAAAGATTGAAATAATGTTGAAATTTTGTAAATAAATTTTATAATACATTTTGAGTACCAAATAGTAGAAACATTCTACTATTTATTGAAAAAGGTCATGAAGTTTGATAGGAGAAAAAAAGAAATGGTTTATTGAATTACAATCAAATAATTTCCTTTAATGGTAATTCAAGAGAAAATAATTACAAATAAAATTATATTGTGTAGTACACCCTAATAATATTCATAATGATGATGTGGGACTCAACCAATAAATTTATTATGTGCATCAACTGTAAATC
Organism: Viscum album; assembly: GCA_963277665.1. Classification (NCBI taxonomy): domain Eukaryota; kingdom Viridiplantae; phylum Streptophyta; class Magnoliopsida; order Santalales; family Viscaceae; genus Viscum; species Viscum album. The sequence goes on from OY728131.1 coordinate 1,512,650,193, forward strand.
CATATATAGTAAGTGGAAATACATAAAAATCTATTTTAATTCATTATAGATATGATAATAGAATAATAACCACAACGAGGAAGTGATATTACCCAATGAAAAGTAATTGGGTTATGAAATTATTTTCCACTCGAATAATCTTATGTGTTAATCCCCTTAAATGAAATAATTAAATGAAAATATGAAATACCATGAAAAATGAATGAATCATGATATTATATGTAAATGTTTTTGTATGAATACTATATATGATAAATCTGGTGCACAGAAATAAATTATTACTCAATTAATGGAAATTAAATTCAAGGATAATTAAAATTATTTTTTACGAAAATAAGATTTAATCATTCCAAAATGTCTCATATCACATTAAAACATTTAAATAATAAGCCACATGAAGTAATAAAATTAATTTAAATATTTATATATAATATATCTCATAAATGTAGAACGTTTGATGAAATCCCGTACATTGCATTTTCTTTTTTCGGTGAATGTCCATTAACCACTGGTATAAAGGTTTTAATCATGTTAATAACTTATTATATAACTATAATAATTACTATGATATCATATAAAATCCTAATATAATATCTTATGACACATTTTTCAATAATATTTTATTATATCCATTATTTCATTATCAATTGCATAATTTCTCATGTGTGTTTTGACTTTTTATTTGTGCTTAATTTTTATTAGATCATTGATAAATAATCTCTATAATGTGAAACATTATGTAAATATAAAATATATTATCTATATATGTATTTATAAAAACTAATAATATTTAAAGATAAGAAATGAAATTTTCCACACCTGGAGATGGTAAGTCGTACATACGAATAAACACTGTATTTATTTATTATCTATATCAAAAGAATGAAAATTTAATGATATTTTTGTATATAATAATTCATGTATAATATATATGACATATATAATATATTTTTTTATTAAAAAAATCCTTATATATGTTCCATGTTTAATGTGAACTAGTAACATTGATTTGAGGAGGCAGTAATCTATAACTTCTCAAATGATGGTATCATATTTAAAAAAAATGAAAAGTGTGGTGGTATATATTATAAAAGAATTAAATAAGAATAAAATCATAATAAATATTATATATATCATATATATATAAATATAATTGTCATCATAATTCTCAACAATGAAATGTTTTAAATGAGAAAACAAACCATCATCGTTCTGGGAGGCCGTAGTACATTGTACACATAAATGGAAGGTTCATTACCCATTAGATGGATGTGTGTGTTAGTTATTGTCAAAGAATTATTATAAAACATATCAGAATATTTAGGATCCATTTTTCTATATATTAATGGAATAAGGATACTTGAATGATTGGAAAAAGAAATAAATCTATGGAGCTTGAGGAAGTATATTACCGCTTATTAGGGTGGAGACCTTTCTTTTGCAGCAAAGGGATTCATGGATGGGGTTTTTTCAAATTTTAAGGATTTTAGGATTAAATAAGGGATTATTAGGAGATATTTATGATGATCTTAGTCGATCCATGGTGTTCTAATAGGTGTGAAGAAGTGGTATGGTTGGGTGCCTTTTTATATTGGAAGAGTAGTGGCAGTCTTGTAAAATATGGAAAGGCGTATTCCACCAACGTTTTTCCATCGAAAGCGGCTCTGATAATGGACCAATGTCAATAAAAATGTAGTATAGTTACTTAATATATCTATAAAATGTATTTTGGAAAAATTTTTAGGTCATTTTGTCCCTTAAGCATAAGGTTTAATCCTATATAATAATAATTTACCCCTTAATATTTGTAATTTATTGGAATCACATTCACTAATATATTTCGTAAAACAAATAATATTAACATATTATACATTATATATTATTTTAATTCAAAATATTTAATTGTTTTCAAAATTATTATCAAATATGTGGTATAAATTATTTTATATTTATTCCTGCTATCGAGACATCAACGAGGGTATTTAAAGTAAAATTGTTCAAATGTTTTTAAATTTTTTATATCAAATTTCAAGAAGAAATTGATCCCAATGACCCAATTTGGATTAATTAACAACAAATTAATCTAATTACATGATAAACAAATTTAAAACATATTTTATTTTCATATATAAATGAGAGAAAATGACGTTTTGATTCAAAATTCTTCATTTTTTACTATTAATTAACAAAATGAGACTTCAAATAAAAGTTTAGAAAAATCACCCTATGAATATTTTTGTGTTACTCCTTAAAAATTTTAATATTATTTTTACAAATAATTTTTATAAAATTTCCAAAAATTAGATTAAAATGAGTTCAACAATAAAAGGAGGTAAAACTACTTGTATAAAAATATTTGGGTTGTTCTTATATTTTTCATATAAAATATATTGGATGAACATATAAATTATTCATCTAATGTATGATATATATATATATTAAATTATTATAACTAAATTTTTTTCATTAATTTAATTTATTTTGGTAAAACAACTATCTAAGAATAAAACTGTTTTCTATATAAATATTCAATTTATATAGAATTAGTTGTTATATCCATTTCTAATTATTTTGTAATCAATGTATTCATTTAATATTTTTTAATCCATATATATTAATATTTTATTTTATCCTAATCATAACTACTAATTTTAAGGATAGGTTATATAATATATAAATAATATATTGTTCTTACGTAAAATATAGTCTTTCATGTAACATAATCTATTAAAGAAGGGATTTTGTGTGTGTGATGAAAGATAATTTATTATTTTAGGAATTACATGATTTATTAGATATTGAATTCATTTAAAATAGAAAATATATTATAATGTCCTTGGATATTATATTCCCTTACACGCATGGTGTTTTTTATCTTGCACACTATCAAATATAATGTCATTACATTAGAATTTTAGAGCACTAAAATCTCCCCACCTTAATTAAATTGTGTTTTTGTAGTTTAAAAATGGAATTGTTACCAATTTTATTGGTATTTACAACGTTGAAATCCATCATCATGAGAATGGTTTGTAAAACTAAATCTGGATTGGAGATAATGAGATATACAAAGGTATCATAGACTACCATATTTTACTATTTAGGATAACATTAGTGGAATGTAGAGATACAATAATGTGGGGAATATATAAATATATTTAGGGTGTTATTGAGATCATTAAATAGAAATAATTGAATGATCAATGGAATGCTTATGACCTCAAAGCCATTAATATGTGATAATGTTGAAGACCCTATGTTAAAAAAATTAATTTATTAGGACATGATTATTTTGATAATTTTCTTAATGTTGGGTAATTAGTTTACTACCTATGAATTTTAGAAAATATACTTACTTGATGTATTTATATAAAAAAATTAATATGTTCTTTTTTACTTCGATCAATTTCCAATTCATCTATTACATCATGAAACTATTATCCAAAATTTATCATTGATTCAATAAAATAAACTATTAATGGATCTTAAGACCCATAATAGAGTGGAAAGTATAACTATTTGTCTCTAACTATTATCCATATAGAATAAGGTTAACACGTTAATCTTTAAACCTAATACTATTGATTCACTATAAATATATAATCATCCAATTTTTCAAATAAAAACAATGACATATTAACCACAGCATTGTGTAGACCTATGGTAGGCACCAAAAAATTATCATCATTCAGTCATGGGTTCAACTCCCATGACCATTGTAGACTTGATGGTATGTCACCCAACATATTGGATGTCCTTTTCTAAAATTGTATTATTACTCTTTTGATAATAAATATGATTGGATTCTTTCAAAATAATGTTAATCACATAATAGCCATTTAACTATGGGTTTCAATACAACCCTAATACATAATAACATCTTCCATTTTATTTCAACATAGTTCATTCCTTCGTGTAATGAAAAATTTAGGTCATTCATTTTTATTATCTATTTAAATACCTCAAATTGGTTTGTAACTAATATTTTAATTATCCTAAGCTTATCATTTAGAAGTGTTAAACCAATTCTGAAGTAGGGCCCATTATGGTGTACCAGGTCATGATGAGTTAGGCCTGGCACACCTTTTAAGAGTTATTACCACTATGTACATCTGTTTCCAAACAACATCCACTTTTAGTATCTATATTGATATTATTCTCCTAGAAGACCAAAATAATATATTCGTTACCAAAATCCTAGTATGTTATTCTATACATATCCTCAAATTATATCTATTTTGTCTCCTCTAATTTATGATTCAAAAAATCTAGTTTCCAATTATTCTATAAAACATTTTCTGATACAAACTATAGATACCCGACACTAGTAAGACCACAAATTATGTGATGCTACCATTACATTTACATAAGATATAAGGAAATGGGATCCCATATGACTGAACAGTTTAGTAGTCCTGGTAAAGTATATATATACATGAGTCTTGTATTATAAAAATATAATAAATAAAATATAAATTTTTATCATTCAAGGATAATAATTTTCTTACATCAAGAGTATCCTTTCATATCTTTATTTTTACATGTTAAGGACTCTTTAAGAATGAAAAAATAATAATAGTGGGCTCAAATTTTCAATATGTGTAATATACAATAGAATAAATGATGAATAAATGAGAATAATTTATGGCATAGTAAATAACTAAAAACACATACCATGTAGTCAACAAAATAAGAAGGATGTGAATATGCAATATGGAAAGGCAAAATTTTGAAATACATTTCATTCATATAACATTATAAGGAAAAATCTATATGAAAATGAAAATAACTAAAACAAACACCATTTAATAATTTAACTAATAATAAAAAGTATCCATATATTTTTCTATGAAAAATATCATGTATGAATAGTAACTAAATAAAAATTAATGTAATTAATAATTATTGGACATTATGTATATGGAATATGAACCACCACTGTCATGACCGTTCATAAGGTGATTGAATTATGCGGTTAAGAACATGTCTGTTCTGCTTCGAAATAAACTTGATGGGTTTTTTTACAAATCATTTCATCACAAGTGACTATAGATGCATTGTTGGGATTATGTTAAGTAGTCCCTAGAATGTATGGATTCCATTAAATTATCTCCAACCTTTATATTTCATGTCGCAAGCATTACTCATATCGAATAAAAAATATTCATTATAAAATATCTATATTGAGTAAATGATGCAGGTTTATCAATATTTCCCAAAATAATCAAATAAAATTAAAATTAATCATTGTATGAAAATATTGTATGTGGTTCTATAAATAATCTTATCCATGAAAAATTATGTAGATATTTGGAAGAGATTAAATCTCAAATGATCATATGAAATTGAATATTTCTTTGGGACTAAAAAGAATCAATGTGGTAAATTTCAATACTATCCATGGCCAAATAAATCATAAACCATACGATGGGGGGATAATTATCGTATCAATAGAACATATACCAAGTGGATTAAAATGTAGTATTGTTCTAATTAATTAATAAAATTACTATAAAATAATTTTTCAAGAACATTCTTGTTGAAAATAACTTCAAGAAAAAAAATTAAAAAATCTATTTCAATGAAAATGAATTTTTCAATTTTTTTAAATAAACAATTTAGACATGTAATTGAAGATTCAATGAAATGATGGTGGAAAATCGTTAAATATTATGTGAGATAAAAATAATATTCCTTTTTCTAAATAAAAAGTATAGAAAATTTTCTTGTTCGTCAAATGAAAATAAGATTACTATGAAAACATTAGAAATAAAAAAGGTAAAATCATATTTAAAAAATTATTATCGAAAAGTTTATTTTTTTTGATTCTTTTTAGAAAACTGGGGTCTTGGAAGAAAATATTTTATTCAACTAAAAAAAGAAATAAATATGGGTTTTCATAAAAACATTTTCTAAAACATTCTGAGTTCCAAAGAGTAGAAAAATGGTACTATTATGCGATAATGGTCATGAATTATAATAAGATAAGAAAAAGAATTGTTTTAATGAAAAATGATATAATAATTTCTTATAATGGTAATCAAGAACAAAAAATCTTGAATTATATGATATTGTAAAGTAATCCTTTAAAAATAACATAAAATTGAAGTGAGACCCAACCAATTAATTAATTGTATGTATCAAATATAAATAAACATAATTTTTGTGGAAATACATCAATATATATTATACTTCATTATAAACATAATCATATAATATTAATGACACCAAGGAAGTAATATAACTCTATGAAAAAAATTGGGCTATGAACTTCTTTTCAACATGGGTAACATTATAATGAAATATCCTAGATGAAATAATTCAAATTAAAATTTAAAATATTATGAATAGTGAATTAATATTAAAATTAAAAGTTGTAGTTTGTACACTATATTTATGAAATTATGTTTACAATTATATATTATTCCTTAAATAATGAAAATATTATTAATATATCATTAAAACTATTCTTGAGGAAAACAATCACTGAACAATCCAACGTGTCCCATTCGAATTTGAATCATTTGAATAATACACATCATGATGGAATAAAATTAATTTAAATATTTTGATAAGTTAATTATAAAATGTTTCATGATATAATATATCAAAATGAGATGTATGTACAACATACAATATATGAAAGCACTGAATACGCTATTTATCTCACAAATGTAAAAAAGTGGGATAAAAATCCATTACGTTGTGTATCCTTTTTTGATAAACATCCTTTAACCAACTGTATAATGATCAAAACATGTTACTAACTTATTAAATAACTATAATAATTTATATTATATCAAATATTCACTTTATGTAATATCTTATTACTTATTTTTCAACAATCGTTTGTTATACCACTATTTTGTGAGTTAATTGCGCCGTTTCTCAAGAATGTTTTAATATGTAAATTATTGTTTATATTAATTTTTTCATAGTTTCATAATCTCTATAATTTGAAACATTATTTAAATATAAAAGTATGCATTATATATGTATTTATAATATTCCATAATATTTGGAGGTAAGAAATGAAATGCACCATTCATGGAGACAACGATACGTATACAGGAACACTAAATTAATTTTTTTCCAAATTAAAATAATAAAATATAAATGATATATATATGTATTTTATAATTATATTATAATATATATTTCGAATATATTATATATGTTTATTAAAAACATTCTTTATACATTCCATGTATTGAGTGAACGAGTCACATCACTTTGAGAATGTGGTTATCCACACTTCCAAAAATGATGTTAGCATATTTTACAAATAAAGAAAGTATAAAGGTATGTGTTATAATGTAATTATAGAAGAATAAATAATTAAATAATATATATATAATATATAAAAAAAATTTACATCATAATTGCAACTATGAAAAGTGGTAATGGAAAAATGAACCATCAATGTTTCATGAGGCGATAGTTCACCGTACAAAAAAACTATAGGTTAGTATCCCATTACATAGATGTGTGTGTATGTTCAGGTAGAAATATTAACATAAAAAATAATATTACATTTATGATTATATTTATTCCTTTTATTCATGGAATAAAGATAATTTAAAGTGTGTAAAAAGAAGTAAAACTAATGAGCTTGAGGAAGGATGTGATCTTTTATTTAGGTATCTTATGTTGGTTTACACCTATGAGATTCCATGGGGGGATTAATAAAAAATGTGAGGAATCTATGTTTAGTATAAGGATTCAAATAATATATTTGATAAACTCTCGATTAATCTAGTGTGTTTTGAGAGGTGTGAATATGTGGGAGGGTTGGTTACCTTTTTTGTAGTGGAGGAGGAGTGTCACTCTTGTATTATTTGGAAAATGGAAATACACCCATGTTTTTTCAATTTTATGAGTCCCAAATATTGAATAAAAGTAAATAAAATGAATTATAGGGTCTAAATATGTAAATCAAATTGTTTTTCAACAAGTTTTAGGTCATTTTTTTATTATTCTGATAGTTTAGTCCCTTGTAATGTTATTTTTCCCCTTAATCATTGTAATTGATTTTAATTCCAATTAGAAATATTTTTGGTGAAAAACTATGCTATCCTTCTAAAAAATTGTATATTTTTATATTTCCAAATATTTAATCCATTTTTATAACATTCAATCATTTAATCTATAGAAATGTATTTTCATTTCATCCACAAGACGGGTCGTTAAAGTGGGTTTTAAAGTAAAAATGATTAAATGATTTGTATTTCATTATATCTGACATCTAAGTGAGATGGATTTAAATTACCTAAATTGTATTAATTAATAAAAATTTATTCTAAGTGATATTTAAATGAAATTTAAAATATAATTTATCCTTATAAATAAATTTGACAATATTGTGGTTTTCAATTAAAATGCATAATTTTCACTATTAATTAACAAATAAAACATCATATAAAAATAAAAAAAATATTCCCAAATATTATTTTTATATTTATTTTTAAAATATTAATTTTGGTTTTGTGTTTAATTTTTATAATATTTCCAATTAGTATTTCTAAAATAGGGAATTTATAAAAAGTTGTTAAAATTGCCTTTTTTTTATATTTATTTGAAATATTGGGTTTGTTCATATCTTATTCTTATCATATATACATGATGAATATAACAATTGTTTTATAAAATATATAATATATATTACATTTATATCTCTTACTAATTTAATTTAATTTATTTTATTTTGGTAAAAAAGCTTGTGATCATAAAAATAATTTTCCATAAATATTTTCACTTTATATTAAATTGGTTATTTTATTCATTTAAAATTAATTAGTATCCAATGTATTCAATATAAATTTCTTTTTGTAAAAAATATATTTTCATATGTTATTTAATCATATTCCTAACATCCAATTTAATGGTTAGTTAATTATTTATTATATTAAATAGTAATATTTTCAAAATACAATGTTGTTCAGGAAAACATCAGTTTTCATGTAATGTAAAATATCAAAGAAAGTATTTATTACATGAGAAGTAAACTAATTTAGTATTGTATTCATTTGATGATATATCATTGATTTAATTTATATAAAATAGTAAATATATTGTAATGTATTGGGATATTATATTCCCTTATGATCTTGGTGTCTCATTTCTTACACCCTATCGAATATAATTATTATAATTTAGAATTTTCGGGTTTTAAATTTTCTTCCCCTTATTATGAAGAGTGGTTTTATGTATGAACAGTCTATAAAGGTTTCTATATATGAACATCACAGTGGTATAATATTTATTTCACCTTTTACAAACTTGTTTAATTTTTAAAATTCCCAAAGGAACCTAACTTATACAATTATGTCATAGATCATTTTGTTATGTTATGAAAATCCATCTCTTAATATGTGATTTCTATATATGAAATTTTTTTATCATTATTACTAGTATCAAATAATTTTTATTTATCCTTTGGAAATTATGATGGGAACGCTTAGGATGAGCCTAATGATAGGAAAACATCCTGATGAATTTTAAATAAAGAGATTATATTTTTTACAAACATAAAATTGATATATGGGTTCTATAACTATGTATGGTACTATAAAAAATGTACTTATTTGTAATAACTCTTAAAATGGCACATTGGGTTGGGCTTAGGTAGTACCTAGAACCTGAAAATGATACATACTTTGAAACTAGATTTACTGTACTAGGTGATACTCTATAGTTATTATAAATTTTTATTACAAATAATCAAGATATTTTTGTTGATATAGTGACTATGAATTTCATAGGATAATCCGAATGTGTCATGGATTGAAAATAATGTGTCATGATTAAGAAATCCTATAAATTATTTTTAATAATTATACTTATTTTATATTATGAAATTATTTTTCTTTTTTGTTGATGGTTGGACCCCCAAAAACCTCTTAATGTTGAATACAACATACAATAAAATGACTACCCTATTGAGAAACCAAATTTTATGTGAAATTGGAATATGAATATCATGATTATTATAAAAAAAATCTCAAAATTTCAATCACGTTGAAAATTTGGATATGAAATAGAGGGAAACAAATTATATTATGTCCTTTAAGAGGAAACATTTAAAATATTTTATTGGTTCCCATGACTACATTATTATTAAGGAATATATCAGTACCGCAAAAGATAACTTCTAATATCTAGTGTTTAGAACATGAAACATTCATTTTCTTATATATCATTTAGAGGAATATGAGGATAAATAGTAAACTCTTATCAATTATATGATAAAAATTCTTGAAAGTTACACAATATAGTGGAATTAGTTTAAGATATTATTTTTAAATAAGTAAATATCCAATATTCTTCATAAAAAATAAGAAGGAATTAATTGAGTTAATGTAAATGGATAGTGGTTCTGTTGGTATATAATTGAGAAATTTTACAATATTTGTGTTGTATGAATTTACTATTATCATCCTACCTAAATTTCTGTTTGATATACTTTTTAATGGATTGAAGTAATATCATTGAAAGAAGTTATCATTAAGGTATACCAGTATCTATGAGGAAACTGTAATTTTCACTATGAAGGTGTAATTAGAGATTGTATTTGAACATAAATTTGAAGGGTTTCAAATGGAATGAATTATGGAATTTAGATACAACTGTAAAAACCAAGGTGACTAGAATATGATATTTCCCTCATCCATGAAGTGGTGATGGAAACATGGAGGAAAATTTAATAAGGGGGTTCCTAAATGTTTTACATTTAAAATGAATGGTCATTATGAAATTAAATTTCTAATAGATACAAGGATGTTTTATAATTTGTGAATATAGAAAACACTATGCATGAAATGCCACCCATACACTTGTTCTCTAAAGTAAATGATTGTTCTAAATGTCTGAATCAATATACCAATCAATGGTATAATTAGAATGATAAGAAAAAAAACTAATAAATAAAATTAAAAAATGTAAAGAATAGTAAATCATAATAGTTTATGTTAATCATGATAATTAGGGAATAGTTATTAAAATGTTATTGAAATTTTATGTAGTCTTGAGCATTGATTTTATCCGTCTATATGGAATTTGCAAAAATGAAATATCATTAGATATTGAATCGGTGTAAGTATTAACCAAAGCTTCTAATAGATGTGGGTTTTATGGAATATTTAGTGAATTGTGTTTCTTAAGCATATATGTGACAATGTAATATTAATATATGAGTTATTAAAAACGTCCTGGGTTTATAGTATTAAGTCTTATAATAAGTTCAATGAAATAAAAACACCTTTTGAGATTTTATTTTGTTTGTGTTTATCATGATTAATTTTATTTTGGGAGAGATTAATTATAACCAAAACCTTTGGTTTCGTATACGTTTTAGTGGGAATATTTTTTTTATTGACAGTATTTTTATTTTTATGGTAATATGAATAAAAGTATTGGAAACGTTTAAGGGTTATCTTATCATTTATTCATATGGTAATAATGAATTATAGAAATTTAAATCATTTTTGGAATTATATTAATATATTTTTTTGAAAATGGATAACCCACACGCCGGGTGACAACTTATTGCATCTGACACGGATTGGGGATCAAACAGAAATGTAAATGCCGACAAGTGTATAATTCCAACCAAATTCCTACGTGAAATAATATTTCCTTTTTTTTAAAATGAAGTGAGATATTTAGGAGTATGTATCCTGGTTCTTAATATGTCATAGTTATAAAGTGGATATTCAAATGATTAAGAGGATGATATATCCATTATCTAAAATAGAATGGAAAAGGAAAAAATAAATATAGTATTTGTCATTGAATCCCCAAATGATCTGAAGGGAATAATTTTATATAGGTTATAGTAAATTTCATTAAAAATTCATCATAATCTATTTCTATAAGAGAATATTTATCTTTTTATAAGAATTATTGGATATACATTAAGGAAATGGTAATGATGACTAAAGTACAACTTTCTATTATATCTGTTCCAGATATAAGGGTTACCTCGATGTTATTGAGATGTATTCAGTAGGCCATGGATTGGTTGTATGTTTCATCATTTACAATCATAATCATAAAGAAACAGATAAATTGGGAAAATATCTACTTGAAGAAATGGATGATAATGTCAGATCAATTTAACAACACATATTGGAAGAAAAAATATGGTAGAAAAGTTATGCTGATAATCACAGTGGTGATCTGGAATGTGATTTTAGTGAAATGTTTATTTTATGAGTTTGTGAAAAGAAAATAGTAAGGGTGTTTTTGGGTAGGAAAAAATAATCCCTTGGTGTATCAACCCATTTGAAATTATTGATCCTATCAAGATCATAAATTATCTTTTGTACCTTCTACTAAACCTCCCTCAGGTTCACTATGTGTTCCTTGAAACTCTTTTGAGGAATGATATACCTGATCCATACAACATACTGAATAAAGAGGTCAAACTAAAATATCATGATCATTAATTTGAGGAACTACCAAGATAGATTGTTGATCATTTAGATATGGATCAATGAAATAAGACCACACACTTAGTAAAAGATTTTTTTGGACAAACTACAAGCCTCATGAAACTATGTAGGAAATTGAGGATGTAATGACGTATACATATACTAATTTGTTTATACCAATGTGATATAATTTTGAAATATAAATTTATCTCAATATTTATAGATTATAACTACTCAATATTTTATTTATTAGTTTGTTATTGGAATTTTTTTTCATAAACAACATGTGTTACACATAATATAATGTTTTTATGAAACATGAAAAAATTAACATTACGGTTCAAGAACACCCATTTTAAAAAACCTATTGATAATGGTGGAATTAACAATAATAGAAAAATATTAAAATTATGAATAATATTTTTATATAGTGAAATAATATTTTTAATAAATGTATATATTATTTTTCAAATGTCTGTATAAGACATGAAAAACTATTTTTTCACAAGGAAATGATTTGTATTTCTTATTTTAAATGAATAAATAAATTTAATTTTTAGAATTTTAGGTAAATATATTTTAAAAAATCTAATTATATGGAATCATTATTCCATAATTATATTTGTTCTATTTTTTTAATTTCTAAAAATGTTAATTTTTTATTGAATAGTGAAAATAATGGTTTTTATTGAATTTGTTTTTGTTTAAGAATTTGTATATTTTTATTTTGTTTTAAAGTGGTTTAAAAATCTATATTAAGTCATCAATATTATATTTTATCCAATATATATATTTTTAATATATTTCATGTGTAATATTTATAATAAAACATACTAAAATTATTGAAACATTTATCCAGGGAAAATAGCGTCGTGTCACGTCTACTAAAGTAATTTTTAAATATTTTTTTAATATTGTGAATGTAATTTGGAAAAATGGATTCAATATTTGGAATTAGAATTATTAATATTATATAACATTTTAAATATAATTGTTTCAAAATGAATTGTAAAAAAAGTAAAAAATAATTATTGTGGTTATGATTAAAACTGGTTTACAAGAGGTTAAACAAATAAGATAGGGGGATAAATTACATAGAAACAATTAAAACCCCCATATTATAGTAAATTTTCTTCCTTATCACCTATAAGTATCAAGAGTGAGTATCTTTTCATCCTTTTGGAATGTGAGAAATGTTGGTGTGTATTACTATTTCCAAATATTTCATGTGTTTTATCTCCCCCACTTGTTAAAAGGTTTACCCTCTCCTATCACCTTCACAATTAAAAAACCATTTCTACTATCTATTCACTTATAAAACATCTTCCCAACTTCTCTATCCTATTCTTAGAGTAAATTTATTGGTTAGTAAATCCTCCAACTATAGATTTATTTATAAACCTAAGGAGACTCTCCAAAGAATATGTAAAATTATTAACCATGTATTTTGTTTTATTTCATCCCACACCTCCTTCAAATATTCTTCAGTTATACTAATATAAAAGAACTAGTGTATATCATATAATGAGATGTTCATTTTTTAATGTTATAACATGTATCTATATACTCTATTAAAAAATGGTAAATAAAACATGTGATCATGTGTATGATGGACTACCGAATCGCGAACTGAGGTACATCATTTTCCATCACCACCTTTCACGGTGGAATATAATGACGGATTTGATGTGTATATATTATATTTAAGATATTATTATTATTGATTTAACAAATTAATAGTCTGGTCTTAATTTTATTTCCATGGGAATATATTGTCATTACACTTCTATTTTTTGGAATACAACCTCTTATAGGGATTAAGTAAAACTATGTGATTTTAAATTAAGAACATTGTATTTGATAGTGAATGCGACACCAAATATAAATATTATATTTAAATATAACACCCCATTACATTATAATATATTTATTATTAAGTAAATATATTTGATATATTACATTATACATAACACTATGTTTAGCATTCATTACACACAATAGTGAGCTTAGAATTAATTACACAAAACATTATGTTTATCTATAAACACATGAATGTCCATGTTTTAAAAAATACCAATACACTGTTAAAAATATTTTTTAATTTGAAACATATCTCTTATATATTATAATTTATTGTTTGAAGTTTATTTAATGACTTATGAAAATATATATTTTAAACATATCTCTTAGAGATCTATTGAATAGAAATTAAAAAAAACCATATATAAGAAAAGAAACAATTTTTTAAAACTATATTTTTCCTAAATGAGTGTTTAGTCATACTTTTAGCACACATTAAAAAACATAATGAAAGTAGAATATCAAAGTTATGTTTGGGTGACTTTTTTTTATTTTTTTAAATGATTTATTATTTTATAAATAATAAAAAATAATTAACTATAATTGAAAACTGAAATTTCATTTAAATAATTTATAATGATAAATTATATTTGAAATTTGTTTTAAATAAAAAAAGAGATATTATATATCAATTAAAACATTTTAGGTCGTCCTCATAATTTTTATATTTATTATTTATATAAAATCATTGTATATATTAGAGCATTTTTTAATTTCAAAACTAGATTTATCTTCACGCTAGTGATATTAATATTAAATTATATCATACAAATTATTTAAATTGAATTAATAAAAATGGAATCCATATTTAGTATTAGAATAATTATTAATTTATAATAATTTCAACATAATATTTCACCAAAATGAATAGATAAATAGTAAAAAATAGTTAATGCAGTTAATGTAATATGGTTTTACCGGGGTTAATATGAGAAGATATGGGTGAAATGACCTTCAAACATTTTGAAACCCCATTTTATGTCAGAATATTTACCTAATAACTTATAAATTTTATGTGGAATATTTTTAATCTTATTTAATGATAAAAATGTGGTTACGATTATATCATTTTTGAAATTTAGAAGTGGTTCACTCCACTCAATTATAAGAGGCCACCCCATATCCTTTATTACTCACACATTGAAAACTATTTAGATTGGATAATTCATTCCAAAATCAAATCCCAAATTTCCTCTCTATATCATAGAATCCATATTTTGTGATGAAATATTATCTAGGAAGGCTTTTATAAAAAGAAACAGATGATACCCAAATAAGAGATATGGTTTCTCAACAAGCATTTTTATTTTTTTCTTCTTCCATATCCTTAAATTATTATTAAACCATGATAATATAATAAACTCAGTATCTTCCATGTAATCATATATTTTTTATATTATTTTAATTATCTCAAACTATATCCTAATCCATCAAAAGGGCTATTAAATCATCATTCATGTGTGTGGAAGACTATAGCCACATGGACCAATGTCATTCATTCCTCAATTACAATATTTATCAATTGTGTTTGAGGATTAATATAATGTATAAATATAATATTTTTTCCATATTTATAACTCTATAGTAATTATTTTAGATACATATTTTTAACTCTTAATTTTATAGGGGATTTGATAACGTAGCTCAGGTTTATGGAGACCTACTGCATTGCCAAGGATGTTTCTCACCTTCCACTAACGCTTTACATGGATTAAAATAAAGTTAATGATGATTAACAAAATTTAAAATAATTGAAATAATTATCAAATTCCTGAAATAATTATCATTTAAGAATAATAATAACATTTCATACCTTTTCTTTCACTTAAAGATGATAACATCATCCGTTTACATGTGGACTACCACCTTTAAAAAGCAATGTGACATCCTTTTCATCACGATACCACATAGATGAAACATATAATTATATTTAAATAAATCATACGGTATATATTAGATTATTACCATTTTAAGATAAAATATTACTTAACACCTTTCAATATTGATCTTTTAGAAGTGGTAATGTCACTCATGCATACATACGAGATAATGTCTTCATGATCAAAGTGTAGATACTTTTTCACAACAATATTTCATGGTTGGATTTAAATGTATAATTTATTTCAAAATATTATAATTATTTATTAATTATTATTATTATAGATATTATATAACTATATAATATGAGAAATAACATAATTATTCCTAATGAAAAATGCATGAAAAAAAGGAAATTAACACCCAAAACAATAATAATTATTAATGTTTATTAAATAAATAGATATTATAAGGTATAAAATCATCATATATGAAATTAAAAATAATAAAATGGTTATGTAATATGTTAATAAGATGTTCAAAACTATTATACATAAGGATAATGATATTTCAATGAAAATGATGTGTGAGGTGATGAATTTCATACCCCCACTTATGAATATTGGGATGAACTTGTGATTACTTAATTATTTCATTCTAATACTATGCATATAATTACTTTGGATTACCTTCACTTATAAAAAAATTTACTTGTTCTAATAATTTTTAAAAATAATAATAATGAATTGATCAGTTTTGAATTCTATGTTATGATTGTTCTAGAGGTTTATTTCATAATCTTATATTAATCAAGTTTTTAAATTTGAAATTTTATTTAAAACAAATTATTCTAAAATTTCATTACAAAAACAATTAATTCTATTATAATGTAGTTATTCTTGATATTTTTATGTAATATTACTATTTTCAACATTTTAAAACATAAATTAATTAAGAAATTATTTCATGAAAATTAGACATTATTTCTCTCTTTGGTGAGAAATATATTTTTATCCATACCCATTATTTCTAAATATTTTTTAAAAAATTTTTTTATTCTTCAAATTATTTTTATTAAAGTATTATCCTCCAATTTTACTCTTTATTATTTATCAAATAATCATATGAAATTTTAAATATTAATCTTGTACGAAATTTACTAAAAATATGAATTGAATATTATTTTTTTATATGAAAATTTTAATTTTTTAACTATTTTATATTAAAATTGGAATTTTCATTTTAACTCTTACTAAATTTACATAATTTCATGCTATTATGAATAAAATTTCTTTGAATCTTCTACTATAAGTTTACAATTATCATTTTAAAGAATTTTTTTTAATTTTATTTTAAATTCAACGAAATATCAATGTATATTTTGTTTTTTTAAAAAGATATTCAAAAATGAAATGGATATTTTCAAAAAGATTTATTTAATGATCATTTAATATTATTTATATTTTTCAATTAATAAAAACCATTATTCTTAATTCAATAGTTGTATATTTTTAGATTTTTTCTTAATTATTACTTTAGATGGTTTATAATCGTTTTGACCAATGAATGCATTTATATTCAGTTCCATGATTCATTAACATTACAATGAAATAGTTACATTATTATAGATGTTAAATATCCACAAAATGTCAATACTATTTTCATGGATATATTTATTTCTAAAACCTTATATAATATATATGTATAGAATCATAATTTAATTATTATTTGATTAAATGAGTAAATATTTAATAATCGTTATCTTTTACTCATTACTTATTTTTTTAATAAGAAAAATTGATTCAGAAATTAAATTGATTATTTAGTGTATGAAGAATGATGTGGACATCTAGTTAAATGTGGGTCCTTGATTTTATATATACCCTTGATGCATTGATGGGTCCCAATATAAAAATCAATTGGGAAAATCAAATGGGTTTCTACCAATTTATTTATAACACATTTTGAATTGTATTGATGGAAAAGGCATTATATGGGATTTCAAAAGTTATTTTAAACTGTTTAGAGGATAGATCTTGATAGTATATGTATATATTCTCTTCAGACATGAAAACTAAAAATTAATAATTTCATTCATTAGTAGTTCAATCATTAATTTATCCATGATTTTTTCACCATAATATTGTTTTTCAACAACTTTCATTTCAATCTTATTTATTAATTAGAATTTGTTTTTTTTAATTTTAATTTCTATATTAATTTTGACTTATTCAGTTATGATTGTAATTTTATTGATTAAATGTAATTTTATTTCAGTTATATAACATTCCATTTTGATTAGGATTCATTTATTCATGATAGATTCTTTTGTAGTAAACCCTTATTATAATTTTAGATCACTCTTACTTTTTTTCTTTTCCCACATGTCCATGAAGTGTATTCTGAATGAAATTAAAGAATATAGTTAATTGAATTATGATATTCTTAGAAGAATTATTTACATTTGCCTATTCCAATGTATTATCAGAATCATATATTTATATATATATAGTTCACTAAGGCTACTAATGTATATGGTGCATTAGGAAGTGACTCCTTTTATCTAATGCAAAAGTAATAAATAAAAAACATACTTTGGGCTACTGGGGTTAGGGTAATTACAGTTTATATAAGATGATATATATTATAATCATTGGCAACTTTATTTATGGAAACACATATTACGAATCATAATAATATGATAGAACTTAAGGATAAGTATATAATTAAATCCTAACATTTTTGTAAGGAATATATTATAAATAATTACCTTGAAAAATATCATTGTATGCATACTAAATGTGGATGTGGTTTTGGAACAATGGTATAGAGGGATAATAACACTGAAAGGGGTTCTTTAAGATTGAGTTAATCATCAATTGGTGAATGATAATGGGCCTTATGTCACACCATGTATGACAATCCTAGGGGATATGCTTAGGATAATTCAGAAATTATTTTCAAACAATGATGAAGGATTTGAAAATATAGATATCCAAAAATAAACTATTTTTATGACTATGAGATTTTCTTTGCTTAATTTTTTTAAATTAATGTTATGTATTTTTTGTAGATTTGGGATTATACATTATGATTTACAGTAATATAAACAAATATAGAGTATTCCACTACTAAAAAATGTTGCAAACTTATGTAATATAAATGAATTCATTTGATCCAAATATTAAGAATGATCCATTATATTATGGGTTAAGAAGATATTTTATAGTGAACATGTGTCTAAAATATTCACATCATATAATGACATAATATCTTGTCCTAACAAGGGAGTGAAATTATTCTCCAGGTATTATGGCATATAAGAGAAAAATGTGAAGAAGCAAATGAAAATGAATGAGTTGGATAATATGATGATTCAAAAAAGAACCCTCCAACATGTTATAATTATTGTAACAGACACACTTTTTAGTTCCAAAATGAAATGTTTTTTCACTAAAATTTTTGAGAGACAAATAAATCATTGCTTCTGATTATAGGAGAATGAAAAATGTTTTTAATGTACATTGATTCAATTGTAAAAAGTTGGGACACTGCTCAAATCGAAGTCTCAGGAATCAAAGGAATATACCTCAAAAGAATATAATTTAATCTAATAAAGCTTATGATATTACCATTGAAAAAGAGGAATTATTAATGTTATTTTATTGTTTCATGAATTACATAATTTTTTTATTTTATTAGTGATATATTTTTTATAAGAGTTCTGAAATATGTTAGGATATTAATTAAAAATTCTACACAGATTTAAAATCATGTGATGAATGGTGCTGATGGCCAAGTAAAATGTTTCAATGTAATTATGAACATCGTATAAAACACCCGATTAAGGGCCCTTAATATTTTAATGAAACTCAGAAAAAGATGTTGTGATAATAATATATTAGATATGGATATAGTAAATTGAGTAGTATTGAATACCATGATTCATAGTAATCATATTTTGAAAAAGAAAATTATGCTTTATAGAGTAACAAAATTTTTGGATTTAAGGAATATATCCTATGATCCCATTTTAAAATAGGAATTTGGAATCATGACTATGTTCAATGAGGTTTTTATATTAATTTATCTTGATATAATGTTTTAAGATATTACATGATGAAGTTATTATCCTATATTGTATGTGATGATTGAGAACTACATTACATTTTTTGAGGGGTTAATGATAAGTTAAATTTGGAAATTTAGTCTAATTCACTCTAATGATTTGGATCATAACCTTTTGGATTGGTTATAAGGCTTAACCATTTAATGAATGGTTTAATTTTAACAATTATGGATTTTTTGGAGATTAATTTATTATATTAGATGATCTATTTTAACTATACTTTTTCTTTGAAAAATATTCAAGTATAGACTATAATACATTTTCATATTTTAGGGATCATAAAATTTGTTAAAAGTGAGATTTAGTGCTTCAATAATAAAAAATTCATTTTTGAACATTAATTTCATATAGTAAGTGATGTAGAAGTGTCTGATCAAATAACAAATAAAAAGAAAAAAATTATATTATGAAATAAAAAACCTAACATTTATTTATATTTAATTATACTATAAGACAATAAAATAATTACACAACCATAGAGTAATGATCAGGAAAAATTCTAATCTTATAACATTCATATTTGGAAAATCATATGGGCTTTTAAACCTACCAATATTTATTATATTTAGGCCATTAAATTTCCTTTGATAATTCAATTATTTCCAATTAGTTTCAATATTTAATCTATATAATCATTTAATATTTTATTCTATTTTAACATTCCTAATTTCCAAAAATTTAATCATATGTCGTAACCTATTTTTAAGTTGTTAAATATGAAACTTTCACTACCCTATTAGTCTTGTTAAGAGGATATGTTGTTAATATTTTTTATGATAAGGGTTTTCACCCATATAATTTTTAATTATCAAACCCTTGAATTTCAAGAGAATGTATAAATATTGATGTTGCAATTTATTTAAGACGTGGATATTATTACACCATGAGATATTAAAATAAGAACATTGTGTTCGATAGATTATGTGACATAAAACAACAAACATAGATGAAAATACCTAACCCTAAGATATAACGATGTATATTTTTTTAATTAAATGTCATCAATATGTTGAATTACATGAAACCACAAATTTTCATATAATTACATGAAACATTGTGTTGATCTTTCATTACACATTACACTAACTTTATCATGTATTTCATGTAAGACTGTGTTTTACTATATAATATAATATTATTCATGTTATTATTTAATATGAAACTTATATCCTAGATTTTGGAATGGAAAGTATGAATATTATTGACTAACATCTGAATTTATATATTTTACCCATGTTTATTGGTTATATATAGATGTTAAAAAATGATTATTTTAATGAAAATAGAGGATTTTAGAAAAAAAAAATGTTTTTTTAGAGGATATTTTATTCATGCTTTGCATATGTAATTTTATAATATATTTTATAACTTTTATAATGATTCTATTCGAAATTAGTCTTCATTATTAACTTTATTATACAAATATTATCTTATATTTTTGGGTTTTTAGGAAATTATTCATTTTTATAATGAAATGTGATTAATAAAAAAATTTAATTAGAAGCCACCTTTTCAATTAAAACATAATTATTATTACATATAGTCATTGATTGATACATCAAATATATACCATGAATGAGAATTTGAACTCACCTTGCCTTATATACACACATTCCCTAGGTTATGTTGAAAGGTTTTAAGCAGGTTATGTCTATGGATATTAATGTAATAAAAGAATTTTAGTGGAAATAATAGAGATCATTGTTAAAAAATAGATGATTTTTTATGTAGTACCGAAATAAACTAGACCTATATAGATATAGAGAATTTATAATTGTTTAACTTAGATATTATTCAAATAAAATAATTAGATATTTTCATATTCTATGCTTGGGTTTCCTCACACACATGAATTGAGAATATTCAATCAACATCGTAGAATCCTTTTGGTGCTACAAGAAATTAATCTAATGTTTGCAGTAATAACAATTAGTTGTAAATGAAATATCTGAGGGAATATATTTGATTTTCATGGAGGTATATAATTTTTTTAAATTATTTATACCATTAAATATACATATCCCTCTATGAATTGTGAGAATAAACACTAATTTTTTTAATAATGAATGATAAATGGATAGGGATTCATAAAAATATGATTACAAGGTTTATATAGTCATAATGATAGAAAATATTAATTTGGGAAAGGAACATATCATTTTATATTTTCTTGACGAAACACATGTGTAAATCATTATAATGTTTTTATTATCTACATATTAATACTTAAAATCATGAATAAAAGAAATATTAATTTTCTAAATAAATAAATTAATATTTCAATAACTAATATTATCATGTAATATCATGAAGAACAAAAAACACTGATTTCTAATAATTTTAAATATTTTTCATCTAGAAAATATTGAAAAATTATTTAATTAAATATGTTCACTTCATTATTGGCCGATGCAGTGATCCTTACAAAGATACCCTCTTAAATTGTTATACGGTCTGGATTTCCATAGACCCAAATGGAATTCCTGATCCCCACAAATTGGAGACTTGTACATGTGCACCAAACAACAACTAGGGTGAACTTTTTATCCCAAATTGAAGAAAAAAAACAATGGATATATATATATATATATATTTATAACATATGGAAACAGTGGAAAAGATATATATATATTCACCTTTATAAGGATGTAAATGTAAATGATAGAACTAAAAATAATTATGAAAAACAGATATTAAAAGTCCAATCATCAAAGGAAAGCTAAAACAAAAGAAATACTACACGATGTGACATAATAGGAAAATCCGAACACACCACCACTAAATATATAGCCCCAACATACATAATTCCTTTTCCTCTCAATGTAGTTCATCTCTTTTCCCTACATTTGAAGAAAATAAATAGTCTACGCACTACTGAATGGGTTTGTTGGGTGTAATCTAATAGGATCAATAGGATCCCACCGGGGTGTTTTATAATGTGTCTCTATACAATAATCAGAAAAAATGCTCAACATTAATGATAATAATGGATGATAATAAATCAGGTAAATTTTTTATTTAAACAATGGAATACCCTTTAATTTCTCATTTTCATAAATTTATAGAATAATCTTGGTAAATCAGTTTCAAATCATTTAATATACATCAATAAAGTCCAAACAAACCAAATTATTCCACAGTAATACAAACTAATGAAATTCATTCCAAAGCATTGGTAACATTCCAACAAGGATCACAATAGGTTAGTAGTTAGGATCCTCATACGTAATTATATTCAGTCGCACATATTAACTCCCAATACATATGACCAAATCTAGAGAGAAATGAAACATCCTAGATTGTGAACCTTCCAATAGGTCCACAGTTTCCCCAGAACAATGAGCCTAGGGTGTATAAGAACTACCAATGAGGTGACACCTGATTATGGTCAAGGACTATTACTACACCTTCCACCCAATAACCCAAGGATTCACATCTATATATATCACAAACCATTTCCTAAATCTATAATATGAAAACTATTTCACAAATATGTTTCACAATGGTTTAAAAATAAAATTTTCCTTTCACCAAATCAATAAGGAAATCCATACTTTGTGAAAAATCCCATTTTCAATAAACATAATTCAACCATTTAATCATTTAATTTTATTTATAAAACCATTTTTCATAGATTGAGTAATATAGATCATCCAATAGTGTCTACAAATAGAACCACCTACCTCAATCTTGTGTCTCACACACCTATAATGGAATCCACCAAAAAGGATTTATTCAAAGACAACAATAGAAGTCCCTAAATAAATTATACGATATCGTAATTTATTTAGCAAGAATAAAGGTATGAATATAAGAAGAAACAAGCCATACCTCATGAAACATGAATTCCACCCCATATCTGCTTAAGGGTTAACCTCCAAAGATAATTCACTTTATAGATCTAAAATAAAATAATATGAGTAAACACAATAAATAAACATACCAATAAACATAATTCAACAAAACTACCATATTTGAAGGAAACATCGAAGGATAAAATAATAAACCTCTAGATAAATTTATCGCACCAGATGTGATAAGAAATCATTAAAAAAGTGATTTTAAATGACCATATGTTTTTAAAATGTATGTTATAAGTCATAGGATGAGAAGGAACAAGTGTGTGGCTAGATGAAAAATAAATCACTCATACAATGCCCTAAAACTAGAAGTCTTGATATTTAAACGGTGTGAAACCCCTTTTCACATTGTGTAATACAAAACTCATGTACCTAAACAACATTTTTCTTTTATTTAGAAAATGTATTTTCTAATTAAAAGGTGTGTAATATAGATTCAGTACATTATAAATTATCATGCCCCTTACCAATTCAAGTATTATATTTAGAAACTAATAAATATCATGTAATCAATTTACACAATATATATTTATCCTACAGACCATGAGGAGCCTAGTTCATGCAAAAAAAAACCAACCCATATTTGGTGTTCTCCAAACACATTGATAACCTTCTTATTAATTCAACACATTTATTCCCAAAATCCATTAGATAAAAAACATACAACCCCAAATTGTTTTTTAATCTTCCCCACAAAACACTACCCATCTTTGGGTACCCCAAGATACAACCAAAAAAATAGTAATTTTAAAATATAGATAATAATTATCTATAAATTGTAATGTTGTTTTGAAAAATCCTAACCATAATAATTCTTATACTATAAAATTATTTTTTATTAAAGATTTCCACAACTGAGGTGATCCTATTACTCCCTCATTAATGACTCCCACTCCTAGATATTTTTAGAATCTAATTCATGTTTACATAATCGTTTGTCAATAGAAATCATCTTTATATTAAATAATTTCACTTGATATTCAATGTTCTCTACTAACATTCTCATATCCTAAATGTCTATACCCATGTAAATCTCTTACCAACATTGAAGATGTATGAAACTAAGATGGTATTTCATGAGATTTGATATGTGCATGGAATCATGAATGACTCTCAACTAAAAAAATAATACCAAACGATAATAAACCTTACCCAGATAATTAGTGAAATAAAATTCTCCAACATATATCAGAGTCACCATTCCCTATTTACTATGAAAATAGTGACCCAACTGAGGAGAAACTGTTAAGAAAACAAGGTCACCTATGGAAAACACAAATTAATAACACCACTGATACACATAATATTTACATAACCACTATGATATAACAATGTTAATATTTGTATATTTATTCCTAGAAGATTTCTACTCAATAATACATTGTCCTACAAATGATTCTTATCCCAACACTACCCACAAAAGAGGTGATCATAATGGGTGAAAAAACTATGCCTAAAAATAAACCATTTTGATCAATGATTAGAGAAAATTTTTATTTGAAAACTCAACTAATCACATATAATTATCCCATGATCCACTAAAAACAAATACATAGGCATGGATCACATCCTCATGGGTCAAAATTGCATGATCCATCTAGCCATCACTCAATGGATGATAACTTCAATCAACTAACATGATCCCCCATAACCTCTTGGAGACTCATATAGAACCTCAATGTTAATGATGGATACCAATCAGAAAAAATTGTAGAAGAAACCCCATGTAACCTCAAAATATCCTAATCATAAATTTTTCCCTTATATTCCACTTTATTGGGGTCATTGATTCGAATGAATTGAGATGACTTTGTCAACCGATCAATCACTACCCAGATATGATTTCTTCCTCTAAACATTCATGTTTATACAACAACAATGTCCCTGGACACCTCAACTAATTTAAAAAATGGAAATGTAAGTGGCTATAGAAACTAAGATGGATTTAGATTTTGTACTGGAATCTGTTGAAATGTGTAATAAAGGGACAGTTAATCAACAAGGTTAGGCTTCATTCAGAGCCACTAGAACCACCATCTTAGGTCAGAATACATATTTCAAGTGGAAAAAATAATACCACATGAAGAATTAAAAAAATTGATAAAAACTAGCTACTCATTGATGTTGGTACAACACAATAACATACAAAATAATGTGTAACTTCAAAAGTGAAACACTAACAAGAAATGGTCTCTCAATAATATAGGGCTTTTAAATTTTTTCTAAACTCATAATATTACTTATAAAATTATAGAATTGTCTCAATGATAGATAGTGAACATTGAACAATATAAAAAACTATACCTGAAACATCCTCATAACAATCCAGGTGTAACTGAGAAAAGATTTTCAAAATTTCCACTCATCCTTTGCTTCCAGAGTAGACTGTGATGGTAATTTTTATCTATCATACGTGATAGTTGCATTCCCCTTCTTCGAGGTGTATGAGATGATGATGTAAAAAATATAAAGTCATTCCACATACCACCAATACCTAAAACTAATTAATTGTATTGAATGTATATATATATATATATATATATCTTAGAAACTAAAAGGTTAGAGAACTGTGTGAACCACTCCCCAAAAATAATTTGTATCCTATACTTACAACAAATATAACCACGAAAATTAATAAATAGTGATGGCGGAAAATATTTTCCTATAGTATGAGATAAAAATATATTTAAGAATCCACGTGAACATCATATATAATAATGATAACCAAAGTAGCACCAAAATAATCGAATAAAACCACATGACCCTTTTCGATATTAGGAAAGATCATAATCGAAGATGAAGTTAGAAGACCATTTAGATCCTTAAAATAAGACTGACACATTTCAAATAATTTTTATATCACCAATTTCTAGGTAAGAGCTATCAAAGGTGAATATAACATTGATAAATACTTGTTGAACCATCAATAATCAAAAATACTAAAGAAGATATGAATATAAAAGACCATACATGGTTCTTCTAAGGAAAATAAAACATTCTACATATCAAGATAAACTGATAATCCTGGCTCATAAATAATTTTCCACAAGCGATTCACTTCATGGATACAAAAATTAAATTTTTAAATATTTTAAAATAACCAATTACTATTTAAGATCACTAAAACTTATACCAAATGGATCTTATGTTTGAACATAGATCTTGAATAAACCAACATATCATCCATAAAGAATACCAAAAAAGTGTGGATATACTAATTGAATAAACAATTCATAGAAACCATTAAATATAAAATATAATTAGTTATAAAAAAATAAAAATATATTTTTAATATCCATACCAAATTCTATAAGCCATCTTCGGTATATCAGACTCTTAAACTAAGAGTTGATGAAAACTAGACTAATTGTCATTAATTAAAACCAAATTCTCCCCCTTTAACTTATTAAATAAATAATTCAATCCTGGAAGGTTATACATATTGTTTACAATTTCCTATTTTAACATATGATAGACCACCCACAATTTTTTTGAACCATGTTCCTTTTTGGAGGAGAGAATAATGGTGTCCCAAGGTGAATCACTAGGGTGAACAAAACATTTCACTTTTAGGTCAAAAAAATATTGATCCCTTTCAACACAATGGGTTCAATAATATTAGAAGGTAGTGAAATTGACTTCATACCTAGAATTAGTTCAATCAAAAACTCTACATCCTTATCATGGGTAAAACCATCAAATTCTTCATGGATTTTTTTTAAAATCTCAATCTTTAGCAGGTAGGATTAGAAAAAAATAATCATCATCTGGCTTAATTGTTACAATAATCAAAAAATTCTCATGCTCTTGGTGGGAAGGTCCTATGTGACCATGCCATAGATCCCACTCGACATAAGAAAAATGATCTATCGTCGACCACTAGGGATGATACAAACCAATGATAAATATAAACATTATCACAAAGAGAGAAAATCCAATCTATACCAATGATGATGTAAAAAAGATTCAGATTAAGGATGAGGAAACACAACACCAAGTCTATATTATACATAGAATGTGAACAAGAAGGATATCAAAACCCCTTCTCTTTCTTCTTTCCATGAGGTTTTTCTAACAACATAAATAATGGAATTTGATGCATTTAATTTTTTAGAATATTAACAAAACAAAAAAATCAAAATGATTGAGAATCAATAGTAAAACATAATGAAATTTACATTAAACACGAAGTAAATATTGTTCCTTTCACTATCATCCGTCCCATATATACTATTTTAGAAACTCATCCACATAATGATGGTGATCCACTCCTGAAGCTTGTGGCTGGATCTCTATAGCCATAGTTGCATCTGACTGTACTGTAGTAAACTTTGGTGTTGATTGTCCTTAAACATATTGTGGAATAAACATATCCTGATAATCATGTTGTATATTATCATAACATTCACACATGTTACACATCCTTACAAGTGTAAGAAAAGAACATCTGTTCAGGTCTGACTTTTCCACATGAATAGCATGTCAGGGGCACACTATTAGCTTTATCTGAGGGTGTATATGAGTATTCCAATGAGAACCCCCTCCAACACTCCTACATTGATCTTTAAACTTACACATTTTATTTTTTGCACTACTGATGTTTCCACTCTGTTGAAGAAGTGGGTAATAATAACAACCCTTTATTGTCATATTCATCTATACCATCAACTCCATGTCCACCATCTCCACAGGATTTTAACGATTCAAGATAAATACCTTCGATCTAGAACTCAACACCAAAATCATGAAGGTATCTCTAATCTATGTAATGCTTATGATTTACCACCTCTAAAAAAGGAACCATCTTAAAAAACTGATTTATGAATGCCAATAATGAACTCTCTCCCTACTTAAAAGAGAAGGACACTAAAAAATTCCCAATTATCTGTGAATCTCCAAACATCTACTGGAAGAATAGAGTCTTGAAACCCTTCTAGTAAAAGAGCTTGTTATAGTCAACATATACTAGAGAATCATACCATATCTTGTTGATACACTCAAGTATAAACCACAATCACATCACCATAATACTCCCTTGTGTGTCTATAAGTCAAAAAAAATTATTAATCATATATAGACCGTTTTCTACAACTTGAGGTTCATTCATACACTAAAATAATGGTGGATTATGATGTCATAATTCATGTGATCGATACATTTCTCCTATATATCATTGATATACCTCTATAAGTTCATTCTATACATACCCTATATTTTGGACGACAAAAAAATTACATTCATGATAACATCCACAAGATTTTGATCTATAAAAGGATTTCTGCTAAGAAGATATACTAAATTATCATAAGGAACATGTGGAACACATCTCGGTTCTATAATATTTCACACCAAAAGGTATGAAACAATCAAATAATGGAATAATCTTATTTAATAACATAAAATTAAAAGAAAAAACTAAGATTCTGAGAATGAACTCAATAGAGTAGACTCAAATCCCATCATCCCATGGTAACATGGTTCTCATTATGGAATGACCTAGTTATAAACTCATCAAAACCTACCTCCCATGTACTAATATTACTATAATGTGAATAAAAATGTTCCTCATCCAATGACACATGATGAAAACCCACCTCTGATACAAATGTGTGGAGAACCTGACTCAGATACACCATTAAACTATTACATAAAAAACATTCATATACTCAAGGAGAATTCTCAATCCCTATGGTCTAGTTACTAGCACCTATAAATAAAAAACAACTAGAAGGAACTATTTTTCCTGACCTATTTCAAAAACATGATATATATATATTACGGGGGAGAAAATAGAACAGATATATATATTCCATAGTTGAAAGAAAAGAGAGTAAATTATACAACATAGAAATAGGAGACAATAACCCAAAAAAAATGTCCAATCATCAATAGAAAACAAAAATAAAAAAGAAAACAATATACTCTATGTGATAGAATGGGAAAACTCCCATCATCTCACAAGTAGCTACCTAACAAGTGATGATATAAAACCTCACCCTCTCAAAAATGAGACATTCAATTCCATATATTAAAATATATATAATGTTCTATGAACCACTAAAGGGGTGTATAATGTGTGATCTAATATTATCAGTATAATCACACACAGGTGCTCTATAACAAGCCACTATTCAATATCATTAATAGTTATCAACATCAATGAAAACAAGGAATAGTAAAATTGTTAAACTGTTTCTAATTTGAAATCTTGGAAAAAACATTAATTTCCCATTTTCTAATATTCCCAAATAATATTGGTTAAAAAATTAAAATCATTCCATATACATCAATGTAGTCAAAACAAACTAAATCATTAATGGAATAATAAATCAATTCCATGGATGTACAAACTAAAATAGTGCAGTCCCAGGAACAGATAACATTTTTCCATGTATCAGTAGAAGTTATGATGGCATTGACACTCTTACCTAAATATAGACAACCATGTGAATCAAGTATCTAGATTTATTCATATAATATAGATAATATAGGAACACCCTAAAAAGATAATATCCTTAAAGCTCTATCATGTCCCAATAATAGACGACCTTGTAAACCCATGACGATGTATGAGGAGTACTGGCACACCTTCCAGCTAATTTTTCATGAATTCATATGTTGTCAATTTTCTATACCATTTCACCAAAATAAATATGTGAAATTTATTTCAAATTTTTTTTCAATTATTTGACTATAACATTTTCCTTTTACCAAAACAAATGGGAAAACTATAATTTCCAGAAAACCAAATTTCCACACATTCAAATCAGTCATTAATATATGCCATATCAATTACAAAAAAAATTATCAAATTAAAACCAATAATATTCTTTCAATATATGATAAATATGGAATAACCCTCCTCAAACTCCAGACAAACACAACTGCAGTGGGATCAAACAACAACGAATATTGCAACGACAATAGCATAGGTTCTAGAATAATCCCAAACATCTCATAATTTGATGAATTAGAAGAAAAATACGTGGATAAGAATAAAAATCCCATACATCAAAAAACATTCATGCTACATGTCAAATATGAATAGGGTTATCCTACAGAGGAAAAAATCATGATGGAATTAGAAGAAAACTAGAAGAATCAACGTCATAGATCAACATATAAAATAAATGTAATAAAAAAGGCATTATCACAATAAAAATTAATAACAAAGAAAAAAATAATACTCAATAGGTGAAGTGTAAAATTACTAGGGTGAAAATAAATTAGTAATAGAAATTATCTATAATAATCAATGGTCTCTAAAATGAATTTAGTGATCTCTTAGTTTGTGATTGAATAAGTATGTGGAAAAGTGAAAAACAAACCCCTCATACGGTGCCCTAAAAATAGAACACATGAGGTTTCCCATGTGTGAAACCCATTTTCAAGTTGTATAATACGTTAAACTCATGTACACCTAAAACCCAATCATCTTTTAATTAATATTATTATTTTATAATTAAAAAGAGTTTATTGTAAACTCATGGTATGTGAACTTATCACACCCTTCATAGGTTCATAGCTTCTTCATGATGATCAATACCTGTCATATAAAAATTTTATGCAGCATCTATTTATCATATTGATCATTAAATAACGTGTTCTGGTTAGAAAACCGAAACTAACTATGGTTTTCTGTGAACATGGGGATAACCCTATTAATAATTTAATAAATTTATACATGGACTCCATTAATTCAATAAAACATACATCCCCAAATATTATGTAACTTTTTGCTACCAATTATATCCATCCTCAAGAGTCCCCAGAAACACCCAAATATATATGAATATGAAAATATATATGAGAATTATCTAAATGTTTTTATTTAATGTTACAACAAAATCATACATTTATATTGTATTTACTTAAATTTGTGAATAAATATTTACTAAAAAATCATGTAACTAAATAAATAAATATTTTGTTACCCTATGAACATATGAGAATAAATAAATATTATATTTTTATGTAATTATCTAATTAATTACATTGTGAATTAATTTTTAATTAATAATAAATATAGATATATATTATCTTGAATAACTAGTGATTTAATATTTATGATAAAAATGAGACTAATAATAGTTAAACATGAAAGGCCAAAATAATTATCTGACATGTTAAATTGAACTGGAATATATTTAAGGATATATATACACATTTATTAGAACCCAAAATGTCCCTTTCTAATTACAAATAGTATAAACATACTAATATATAATTATAGAATATAGATACACTCGAAAGACCTTATATCAGGATATTATAATTTTTTATTTAAATTTAAACTCTTAAGAACCTAAATTGTGTCATATAATTATTTCATATCAATATCCCCAATCATAGAGGAATGATACTTGTCTTATCAACATATGCGCTTGATTAATCTTCTGTTTACTTTATAGGAATGAAGTTATAAAAAATACTATGGATATGGAAATAATTAAGGGGTTCCATTTTTCTCATATGAAAGGAGATCTTAACTCTTATAAAGTGTAGGGGGTATAAACCATTTGTAATGTTATTCAATAATAAAACATCATTTATGATACAATAAACATTTACATCTTCAATGTGATCATATATTATCATGGGCTTCATCAATAAAACTTATTATATATATCATGAAATGAATTTATAATTATTATAAATTTTATATATCATTACAAATGTTAGTTGATACTAATATAAAATGAAATATATAAATATTTGTTTCCTAATAGTGGTTTACATTAGCATAAACTCATACCAAAAGTATTTTTAATAGAGTATGTGTTCAGAAATTATATGACTGTTTTAGGAGTATCCACCAATGAAGGAACATATAATTTATATCGAAGTAAATGATATTATCACACTATAAAACTTATATTTATGAATATTATTGGGGAAATTATAGTTTTCCATCATAATAAAGAATAATTATGACAATCCAGTGTAGAAATTACCACCGAGAAATTATCACATACTATGTCATGTAGAAGAAAATTCATGATATTATAAGTTAATTTATTAATATTTATATACCTGAATACATGTAATAACATATTATATAAAATTAAGTAATGGGTATCTAACTCTTACAAACTCTCACATTCATTAGAGTAATATTAAAACAACATTTAGTCCACTATATCTCACTTGATGTTCATGATTCTCATAAGCTAATACGTTACTAAAGGGGTTCACTGTGATTTATTGTATAAAAAATTTGACCATAATAACATCACACAATTTATAAAAATAACCCACAATTTTATATTTCAAACATACATTATTTTTAGGTTGATTTTTGTAACACCAAAAATTTATAATGTAAAATATTGTATTCAATTTTGAGTATGAAATGGATCCCTAAGAACCTAAGGAAATGAAAAATATCAGGACTCTACTATATATATACCATTTTAAGTAAACTGAATACAAGATATATCTTGTAATTTGATTACATTGAGTTTTATTGGGTTACATGAAAGAGTGACCTTCCTTGATATTTTTTGTCACACAAAAAAGTGACCGTCCTCGATAGTTTTCATTACATGCAAGACCTCGTTTCACAAACTACTAATGCATTATTAGATATTATTATTTTATTAAATATCATTTTTCAGATAATTTATTTTGAGTTTATGAATAGTATTTACAAAATTATGAAAATCAATGTATTAGATACATATTAAATTAATTAATGGGTTACTAATTAATGAGATATTAAAATAATAACCAATTGGATATAAAATGAAATATTATTATATTTAGGATCCCAAAAGAGTTTTGTTATAATAGAAAAATTAATTAAAATAAGTTATTGATTTTAATGAAATATATATTTTATATATTTAATCAATGATTTTTTGTATTCAACAATTAACTTTTATATTCATAAGATAAGAATAAATTCTAATCATTATGTAAAAGCCTAATTATTATAAAGTTAAATTTACCACCTTTTAATAGTGAACCCATTTTAAATATGAATTTGGAAAAATTATTTGTTTTTATATTTCCAAATATACTTCATAAATTAATTATAAGAATAATAATTAGTGTTGGTTGATCTTTTGATATTTTTTTTGAAGCATTTCATTTTTAATGAATTGTTAAAAAGTTCGAAATTTTATTTCAAAAATGAATTTTCATTAATATTATTTATAAGGTCAAATTATTATATTTACATGATATAAATAATAATTAAATTATATTTTTATCATATAGTAAATTTTATTTTATTAGTGTCAATTTAAATTTAAAATTGATTATAAAAACATAGTAATTTTTCTGATGTTTTTACATTAAAACACGCATTATCATCCAGTATATGAGATGAATTAGAAATTAATTTCATCCACTGATATGATTCGAAATTAAAAAAATTGATTCCATTTTTTGAATAAGATGAATTTATAATTTATAATAAGTGTCACGACACCCTCCCCACAAAGTGTACCCCTCCTGGGCCGGCAATGTGAGAAGAGAGATAATGACCCCCGAGTCCCGCCTCCAGTAGGCCCTGGGTTGGAGACTAGCACCGAGGGTATAATAAACATACAAATGGGAGGCATTAACCTCTAAGAGAACCCATGCAGAAGAGAGAGATAGAATAGAATCAATCAAATCCCACTCAGAACTGAAAAATAACAGAAATTCAAGTACATATATGAAATCTCATGGAAAAGTACTACAACTGAAAGGGGAACTAAAAGTACCCAAAAGAAAGTAAAACGACGGCGACCACAAGCTCGAACTGCTCCTCCTCCAACCGCAAGCTAGTAGTAACCAGCTTGATCTACAACCTGCTCCAAGTGACCTGAAAAATAGATTATATATACATAGGGTGAGTATAACAGTATACTCAGTAGGATCCTCCCAAAGCCTCTTGTGCAAAAGTTAAGAAAGCATGCTAAAGCCCAGTGAACAACTTGTGAAACAAACTTGTCACCTAAATAGGTATACTATGTTCCAAACCTCACCATGGATACTCTCACCAAGTAACACATACATGAATATAGAATATAGTAATGAATATCAATTGTACCCCGATACTACATCCCCACTGGTTTTCCTCTTTTCTCCAACGACATACGTCCTGTGCATCTCTCTCCAAAGGCTTGCCCATTGACACCTGGGATATGCTCCATAATCTGCACCTCGTGCACCACAAAGGCTTCCCCGCAGACACTTGGGCGATGCACCAGACCATCCTCACAACCAAAAGAAATCGGGTATGTTCAGGAAGCCACCACAGCCTGCATAACGTGTATCATACATCAGGTATTATACCTCAAGCAATTATAGCCCATAAACTGAATAGGGATCCTCATGCCATCATAGCCCATACACGTTACACCAATAGTAGTCCATAGGATACTATATCCAGAATATATGTGTGTGAAATAACCACATGCCATTACATCCCCCTACACACATATATGGGTAAAACTAACTATTGTTCCTACCAGCAGAAAGATCTACCAAGAGAAGAGAGAAAAGTAAAAGGGGTTAGTCAACCATTTAACCTCACATCAGAATGTTGGGGAAAAAAACCCCCCCAGGGATTAGAATCCCCGGGGTGTCAGTTTCCCTTACCGATAGGGTGTATTAGCGTATAGAAATAGAAAAAGTATAGAATATATATATAACTAACATCCACACTATGGTCATTACCTAGTCTTATATACAATTGCAGCTAACGTCTCTCAGACTCCAGGAAGCTACTTCTAAGACTAGGTATCCTATAAGAAAACAAACATTCGAAGAGATTTATTAGATTACTCTGTTCTCATTTTATCAGTTCCACTGTACATTAATTAATTCTTTAAACATTAATTAAGCATGAACAATTCCACAATAAACTGAATTGGAATCACATTCAAAATCAACTACTCCTTTTAAGAATCACATCACCTTTAAATTCTAGTATCTCCATCCCCATTGATTTTCACCATTTAATCAAACATTCATTACAGAATTACTTTTCCATATTCCCAGGCATTCTAGAAAATCATCCTATTCTTCTAAACACAAAGGAGGCTCAACACGGTGAGTAGATATACTACCAGTCGAGTATTTTCCACCTATAGAAAGAGTATAGACCGATTCTCCCTCGAGAGGCTAAACACAGAAAGCACGTGGCATACCCCGCGCGTCTTCACCTCCTTCGGAAGAAGGGTAGCAAGAACATCTACCTTGAGCAGTGGGGAAAAACAAAGCAGATTAACATTCAAAGAAAACCACAAGCATCCAGCAAACACATCGATCCCATTCCATAACCCATGGTGTCCTCCCCGAAACCCACATGCATAAACTGATGCATCTCGCCACTCTAAGCGTCATTTGCAGCCACAACCACATGTCCTACATGCCTCCACATATCACAATAGCCATCCAGGCTCACATTACAGCACAAGATGCAGGAAAACAACAGTCACAACCATGGGATCTTGACCCTTTAACAAACAAGAGGGTAACTGAGAACCCTTTTATAAATTCCCACATAATCTGCTCTTTAATCCGTATTGAATTAGCATTTTTGTTATTCGTAGGTTCCAATTATGGGATACCTAATTAGTAAGTTATCAAAATTAAATAACCATGCTTACATCCCTAATTTGATTATACTCAAATTAGAACAACTACAACAACAGAAATAACCAGATTAATTTACATGCCTCTTGATCTTTATCCAACTAATTAACAATTAATTCCGGCTTTACATTCATTATCAATTTATATCATGAACGAACAACAAATCATTGAAATCATAGATATCAGTCTATCTAGAAAAACATGAGGCAAACCGTTATCACGATATAAAGCAACAAAATGCGATCAACCAATTCTTTTAATCTGTTTCAAGTATTTAATTAGGTCAATTTCATTGTGATCCAAAGGAAAAAATCATGCTAATTATACGATTGCACATATACAGTTAGAGAAGCCATGAATCCCCTACCTCGAAGAGTTTTTGACATCCTTTATCCACACAACGGGTCACAATCCTCCTCTCATGACAACTACATCCACCAGAGGATGCCACATATGACAGTACCAGCCAACCCCAAGAAAAACCCATTAGAATCTTGGAAATTACATGGTATAATATGGAATGGAGAAACAAGAGACGATGATCCCCAAAGAACAATGACAAAACATACCATATTGGGAAGATTGACCGACATAGCTCAGTTGCATCCAAAACTGAGCATAACCAATCATAGGAGTAAAGATTTATTGTGAAACTCCGACGGGAATGATTAAAAGGTTCTAGCATCTCTTAACTCAGAACAAAGGGAAAGAACAAGGGAGAATGATATCTTGTCCCTTTTTGAAGATTTAACGGGGCGATGGTTGAAGATCCAGTTAATTATCTATTAAAAAAAGATCGCATTAACCCACGTGGTTTGACCAAGTAAATATATCCCATCCTTATGAATAATTAATATAGGATTTATGACATTTGAATCTGCCTTAAGAGCCCTTAAAACAAGGCTTTAAATCTATTTTATGTCTAAGGAAACGTCAAAGGGGCGAAACAGTAGGAAGCTGGAAACAATGTTCACATACTAAAAATTTGGAAAAGGATAGAAAAGGTCACCATTAGACATCACAGTTCTATAAACACTATTCAAGTCCACCATTAGAAAGTAACCGTTCTGGAAACACTGTTCAAGTCCATAGTTAGAAGGTCACTGTTAGAAGGTCACCATTCTGGAAACACTGTTCAAGTCCACCATTAGAATGTCACTGTTAGAAGGTCACTGTTCTAAAAACACTGTTCAATTCTATCATTATAAGGTCACTGTTAGAAGGTTGCCATTCTGGAAACACTGTTCAAGTCTACCGTTAGAAGGTCACCGTTAGAAGGTTACCGTTCTGGAAACCCTGTTCAAGTCTACCGTTAGAAGTCCACCGATAGAAGGTTACTGTTCTGGAAACATTGTTCAAGTATACCATTATAAGGTCACCGTTAGAAGGTTACCATTCTGGAAACACTGTTCAAGTCTACCGTTAGAAGTCCACCGATAGAAGGTAACCGTTCTGGAAACATTGTTCAAGTATACCGATAGAAGGTCAACGTTAGAAGGTTACCGTTATGGAAACACTGTTCAAGTCTACGGTTATAAGGTCACCGTTATGGTAACACTGTTCAAGTTTACCGTTAGAAGTCCACCAATAGAACCTCACCGATAAAAACACTGTCCACTGAACCTCACCAATAGAAACACCGTTCACCTACCGATACTGTTCATAAAACTGGAAACACTGTTCACAAAAAGGAAATTTGGAAAAGTGTTGGGGATAAGTCACCTTGATCTCCCGAAACACCTCCAACACCACATTTTCACAAAGTAATGGTCCGGAGAGGTCCATGACATTACATTAGATACCTCTCAAAACATTCTCGTACTCGAGAATTAAAAACCAACCCAAAAGAAAAGAGGGGTCCGAACAACCACCCCATAAGATAACTCTCAGGGGAAAACCACCATGAGTTGTTCAAAAGATGGAATAAAACTACGACATCTGAGAGTTGGGGAACAAACAATCCATATCTAAACAATTCAATCATGACATCACATCAATGTACATAAATAAAACATGAACGGAATAACCATAATGGAAACATCATTACAT
Source organism: Viscum album (assembly GCA_963277665.1). NCBI lineage: Eukaryota > Viridiplantae > Streptophyta > Magnoliopsida > Santalales > Viscaceae > Viscum > Viscum album. The sequence continues at coordinate 1,512,688,931 of OY728131.1, forward strand.
GAAAGGAGTTAAACATTACACAACTGTGGGTACTGAGCACATATCTGTGACTCATGCTCCTATGTACTCTCCACCATGCCACTGTATCGCCACAAGACATGAACTAAGGGGTTAGAACACCCACACAACACCTTCTCCTTGTGGTCTTGGATCTCCACAGGTCGCTCCTCAAAGGTTGCATCATCATCAATATCGATCTCTCCCTAATCGATAAAATGAGATTCATCATGAAGATAACGATGGATCTGTGATACATAGAAAACATCATGTATCCGACTCATCAGAGGGGGAAGTGATACTAGATACGCCACAGCTCCAACATGAGCTAACACCTCGAAAGTCCAAAAAAACTGGGGAGAAAGCTTACTTCTATGACCAAACCTTCACTACGCACGATGGGGAGTCACCTTCAGAAACACATGATCCCAAACATTAAACTCTAAGGGTCTCCTTCTTTGATCAGAATATGATTTCTGACGATCCTGTGCTATCTTCATCCTCTCACGAATCACCTGAACCATCTCTGTTGTATTCTGCACTAGTTCTAGTCCGAGAATTACTAACTCTCCGACCCCAGCCCAGCACAATGGAGAATGTCATGGCCGACCATACACGGCTTCAAAAGGATCCATACCAATGGTAGAGTGAAAACTATTATTGTAAAAGAACTCTACCAAGGGTAAGTGCTTCATCCATGAACCTCCAAAATCAAGAACACAGGAGCGCAACATGTCTTCAAGAGTCTGGATGGTCCACTCTGTCTGACCATCCGTTTGAAGATGAAAAGCAGTTCTAAGGAATAGTTGAGAGACAAAAGCATGCTGGAGACCTCTCCACACCCTGGAGGTAAAACGAGGTTCTCGATCAGAAATGATCATCCTAGGTACTCCATGAAGTCTCACCACCTCCTCTAGATACTACCTTGACAAAACTTCCACTGAGCTCAACTCCTTGATCGCTATGAAGTGGGACGACATTGTTAAACGATCCAGTACCACCGCTATAGCATCATGTCCTCCCGGAGCTAGAGGTAAACCTGTAACAAAGACCATTGAGATTTCCTCCCACTTCCACTGAGGAATCTCTAATTGCTAGAGAAGACCACCAGGAACACGGTGTTCGGCCTTCACCTTCTGGTGGACTAAACATCGAGACACACACTATGTAACCGTATGCTTCAACCCTGGCCACCAAAACTGACTCCTCAAGGATTGTTACATCTTCGTCACACCAGGATGTACTTCCAATGGTGAACTGTGGAACTCTTGGAGAACCGTCTCGCGCATCGCTAAGGGAACAAAAAGCCTGCCATGATACAACACTCGTTGTTGTTCATCCTCCGACCAACCATCAGGGGCCCCACCACAAACATCTATGTCTCTCCAAACTTCCACCTCTAGATCACCCAATTGAGACTCTTTCACCTTCTGCATCAGGGATGACCGCACCGTCATCTAGAAAAGACAAACTCTACCCCCAACTTCTACCATATCAAGATGCAAAGTTGATAACTCTTCCATCACTCTCCAGGAATCACCATATTAACGGACAACATCATTACGTGAATTTCGGCTTAGTGAATCAGCTACAACATTCCCTTTTGCATGTGTATACGATAATTTAATGTCGTATTATTTCAAGAACTCCATCCACCAACGTTGATGAATTTTCAAGTCACGTTGGGAGAAAACATACCTCAAACTCTTATGATCGGTGAAAACCACAAAGTGCTCACCAATGAGGAAATGCCTCCACAACATCAGATCAAACACCACAGATTCCAACTCAATATCGTGGGTGGTATAGTTTCATTCATGGGGATGCAACTTCCGAGACACATAAGAAACAACTGACCTCTGCTGCATGATAACACAGCCTAGCCCTAGATGTGAAGCATCACAGAAAACATCAAACTGGACTCCCTCCGCTGGAAGACAAAGGACTAGAGCACTTACCAACTTCTCCTTTATATACTCGAAAGCTGCCTAACACTGATCAGCCCATATGAACACTTGATCCTTCCTGGTCAAAGTTGTCAGTGGAGTCGCATATCGGGATAAATTGGCTACAAACCTCCTATAATAGCCTGTGAGACCAAGGAAACTTTGCACCATTGACATGGTATTGGGGGATTCCCAAGACACCACTAATTTTATCTTCGACGGATCCACAGCTACTCTCTATTGGGACACAACATGCCCCATGAAACCAACTTCTCAAGCCCAAAACTAGAACTTGGACAGCTTCCCAAACAACTGATGCTGGCAAAGAACTCCCAAAACGGCTCGTAGATGCTCTGCATGCTTTTCTTCAGATGTGGAGTACACAAGGATGTCGTCGATGAAAACCACAACAAACTTGTCCAGGAATTCAAGGAACATAGCATTCATCAACCCCATGAAAACAGCTGGAGCATTCGTCACACCAAATGGCAATACAACAAACTCATAATTCCCATGACGACAACGGAAAGTAGTCTTCGAGATATCCTCATCCTTTACACGCATCTAATGATATCCTGGCCACAAGTCGATATTTGAGAACCATCTTGCCCCCTTCAGTTGATCGAATAGGTCATCAATCCGCAGAAGAGGATAGTAGTTCTTTATTGTCACTTTGTTTAATCGACGATATTCGCCACACAACCGCAAACTGTCGTTAGGCTTTTTCACAAACAAAACTGGTGTTCCCCACAATGACACACTTGGCCAAACAAAACCTCACGACAACAGACCATCATGCTGAAAACGTAGCTCTCGTAACTCAGAAGGGTCCATCCTATATAGAGACATATAGATAGGAGACACTCCTGGATGTAGCTCGACCCAAACTCGATCTATCATCGTGGGGGTAAGGATACAACATCTTCTGGAAAGATGTCAGGGTACTGCTCTACGACCCTAGGAAACGCGAACTGTTGAACCTATGATGAACTCAGAATCATCCCAGCCATCATGGATGAAAAGGATGGAACTCGTTTATGACTCATCGGAAGATCTCTATCACCAACAAACACCAATTTCTCTCCATCTGCATCAAAGAAAACATCCTTCTTCCTGTAGGAATACACAATAGAATGCACCGAATATAACCAATCCATTCTGAGTATGACATCGTATGGTTGTATTCGTAAACATAGGAAATCTCCCCAAGAGAGGTGTTGCCCCAACACTAGCTCACAGTCTCTACATACTTCAAAAAAGTCAGCTCGATCTCCAACTGGCGTAGTCAATGCCAAGGGCACTGGAAGCCTCTCTACATCAAGTCCCAAAGAATGGACAAGGGTAGAAGATGTGAAGGAGTGTGTTGCTCCTAAATCAAACAAGGCATACACCATGGTAGAAAACAAGAAAAGGGTACCTCGAACAACATCTGGCTTGCCTGGGGCTGGCAAAACAAGATCATGAAACTGACCACGACCTCCTCCATGGCATGTCTGACCCTGATGACGACCACCACCAGGGCCGTGCTCTGCACTCTGAGGATGGGGAGCATCATGGGGCTGTCCTCTACCTACTCCATCTACCCTCGGGTGATCTAAAGCTGGTGCAAACTACTGCTGCTGCCTCGGCTGGAACTGCCTCAATGGATAAACCTGGAGCGTAGCGCCCGGTGCACAATGACTGCTCTGAAAATTCGGGCACACCCGCTGTTGATGACAATGACCGCCACAAGAAAAACAAGCTCATGATCCCTTGGCATAGGCCTGAGAGTTGCTTCCTCCAGAGAAACGAGATGAGAAGGGCTGGGACCTACACCCAGGTGAACAGAAACTCTTATTCCCTGAAAACCGAGATCCCCAGACCATAGCTTTGCTTTGTGAGGGATCATGACGATTCCCCTATCCTGACGATCCGGTCCTAGCCAAAGTTCTATCTACATCCTCTTCCCTCGCCAGCACCTCAAGATATGTATTTAGTATAAATAGGGTGACCTGGCGATGGATCTTTGGATGCAAAGCCTCCTTGAAATGCCTCTCCCTTGCCTCCTCATCTGGTAATAGGTCTGATGCATATCGTAGAAGGTTCCTGAAAGAGATTCCAAACTCTTGAACACTGGAGCTCCCCTGTCGAAGGGTAAGAATCTCCTGGAGACTGGACGCCTTCGCAGTCGAAGAAAGAAACCCAACTCTAAACCTCTCTCGAAACCCCTCCCATGATATCGCTAACTCCTCACGATCCCCGAGGAACAAGAACCACCACGGCCTCGCTACTCCACACATCATCATCACAACCAAGGTCACCCAGTGTTTCTTTCAAGCACGAATCGAACTAAAGCCTATCTCGACCTCCTCTAACCAGTCTTCTGTGACACCATCTGAAACAGAGCCCTCATACATCTGTAGACTCTGGTGCTGAAACTCTCGGAGTGTCTTCCTCCAAGTGTCATCGTCATCAAACTCTACCCGGCGGCGATCTGTTGGTACAGCCTACTGGGCATCTTCTACGCAAACCTGACGAGGACATCGACCTAGAGCCATACCTGTTAAATAACAACTGTTAGAGCTCCTAATCCTGGAATATGGAAGACTCAAAATTAATTAATTAATTTTTTTCTTTTATTAATTTTATGTTACCTATCCCAAGGTCTACCCATTCAAACACATGCGCAAAGAATAATGATGCATGATCCTTTCATAGGTCTCTACCCTACAACTAGTATCACATTGTTTAGTAGCCATCTTAAACTTAATGGTCTGTGAAAAAGATCATAGGGGTCCCTAAACACCTATGTCTCTGCCGGTCTCCAGAGTTTACCCCACTTGCTAAACATGAATGACAACGTTTCCCTACCATCCCATGAATCCACACATGTGCCTAACTCCAAACACCATTCTATCCCTCAACTAGACCTCTGATACCACTCTGTCATGACCCCCTCCCCACAAAGTTGACCCCTCATGGGCCGGTAATGTGAGAAGAGAGATAATGACCCCCCGAGTCCAGCCTTTAGTAGGCCCCTGGTTGGCGACTAGAACCGAGGGTATAATAAACATACAAATGGGAGGCATCACTCTCTAAGAGAACACATGAAGAAGAAAGAGATAGAATAGACTCCAATCAGCTCCAACACAGAACTGAAAAATAAAAGAAATCCAAGTACATATATGAAATTTCATGCAAATGTACTACAACTGAATGGGGAAACTAAATGTACCCAAAAGAAAGTAAAACAGCGGCAACCATAAGCCCGAACAGTTCCTCCTCCAACCGCAAGTTAGTAGTAACCATCTTGATCTCCAACCTGCTCCAAGTGACCTGAAAAATAGTTTATATATACATAGGGTTATTATAACAGTATACTCAGTAGGATCCTCCCCAAGCCTCTCATGAAAAAGTAAAGAAATCATGCTAAACCCAGTGAACAACAAGTGAAACTAACTCGTCACCTAAATAGATATACTAAGTTCCCAACCTCACCATGGCTACTCTCACCAAGTAACGCATACAAGAATATAGAATATAGTAAATAATATCAAGGGCACCCCACTAATACTTCCCCACTGGTTTGCTGCTTTACCCCAATGACATAAGTCATGTGCATCTCTCTCTAATGGCTTGCCCGCATACACCTGGGCTATGCTCCACAATCTTCACCTCGTGCACCACAAAGTCTTTCCCATAGACACCTGGGCGAAGCACCACACCATCCTCAAAAACAAAAGCAACCGAGTAATTTCTGGGAGCAACCACAGCCCGCATAACGTGTATCATACATCAGGTATTATACCTCAAGCCATTATAGCCCATACACCGAATAGGGATCCTCAAGCCATCACAGCCTATACACGTTACACCTATAGTAGTCCATAGGATACTATATCTAGAATATATGTGTGTGAAATAACCACAAGCCATTACAGCCCTCTACACACATATATGGGTAAAACTAACCAGTGTGCCTACCATTACAAAGATCTACCAATAGAAGAGAGCGGGGTCAAAGGGGGTAGTCATCCATTCAACCTCCCAGCAGAATGTTGGGTAAAACACCCCCTCATGGCTCAGAATCCCAGGGGTGTCAGTTTCCCTTACTGACAGGGTGGAGTAGCGTAAAGAAACACAAAAAGTACAGAATATATATATAACTCACATCCACACTATGGGCATTACCTTATCTTAGATAAAACTCTAGCTAACGTCTCTCAGACTCCAGGATGCTACTTCTAAGACAAGGTATCCTATAAGAAAACAATCATTTGAAGAGCTTTATTAAATTACTTGGTTCTCATTTTATCAGTTCCACTATACATTAATTATTTCATTAAACATCAATTAAGCATGAACAATTCCACATTAAACTGAATTGGAATCACATTCAAAATCAACTACTCCTTTTATATTCACATCACCTTTAAATTCTAGTATCTCCATCCTGGTGCATTTTCACCATTTAATCAAACATTCATTACATAATTACATTTCCATATTCCCGGGCATTCTAGAAAATCATCCTATGCTTCTAAACACAAAGGAGGATCAACATAGTGAGTAGATATACTACACATCGAGTCTTTTCCACCTATAGAACGAGTATAGACCTATTCGCCTCCATCGGAAGAAGGGTAGAAAGACCAGATGCCTTGAGCAGTGGGGAAAAACAAAGCAGATAAACATTTAAAGAAAACCATAAGCATCCAGCAACGACATCTATCTCATTCCAACACCCCTAGTGTCCTCCCCCACTCCCACATGCATAAAATGATGCATCTCGCCACTCTAGGTGTCATCTTCTGCCACAACCACAAGGCATCCATACCTCCACATATCATAATAGCCATCTAGACTCCCATCACAGCACAAGAAGCTGGAAAACAACACTCACAACCCTGGGCTCTTGACCCTTTAACAAACAAGAGGGTAACTCAGAACCCTTTTAGAAATTCCCACATAATCTGTTCATTAATCCATATTGAATTAGCAGATTTTTTATTCACAGGTTCCAATTACGAGATACCAAATCAGTAAGCTATCACAATGAAATAACCATGCTTACTTCCCTAATTTGATTATCCACAAATTAGAACAACAACAACAACAATAATAACTAGATTAATTTACATGCCTTTGATCTTTAGACAATTAATTAACAATTAATTCCATCTTTACGTTCATTATCAATTTATATCATGAACGAACAAAAAAACAATGAAATCATAGATATCACTCTATCTAGAAAAACATGAGGCAAACAGTTATCATAGTATAAAGAAACAACATGTGATCAACCAATTATTCTAATCTGGTTCTAGTATTTAATTATGTCAATTTCATTATCATCCAAAGGACTAAATCACGCTAATTCTACGATTTCACATATACAATTAGAGAAGCCATGAATCCCATACCTCGAAGAGTTCTTGACGTCCTTTATCCACACAATGGGTCACAATCCTCCTCTCATGACAACTGCATCCACCAGAGGATGCCACGTACGACAGTACCAACCAAACCCAAGAAAAACCCATTAGAATCTTGGAAATTACGTGGTATAATTTTGAAGGGAGAAACAAGAGACGATGACACCCCAAAGAACGACGACAAAACATACCATTTTGTGAAGATTGGCCGACACAGCTCGGTTGCATCCAAAACTGAACAGAACCAATCCTAGGAGTAATGATTGATTGTGAAACTCCTACTGGAATGATTGAAAGGTTATAACGTCTCTTAGCTGAGAAAAAAGTAAAAGAATAAGGGAGAATGATATCTCATCCCTTTTTGAAGATTTAACGGGGCAACTGTTTAAGATCCGGTTAATTCTCCATTAAAAAATGGATCACATTATCCCACACGGTTTGACAATTTAAATACATCCCGTCCTTAGGAATAATTAGTATAGGATTTATCGCATTTGAATCTGCCTTCAGAGTCCTTAAACCAAGGCTTTATATGTATTTTACATCAAAGGAAACGTCGAAGGGGCGAAACTGTAGGAAGCTGGAAACATTGTTCACATACTCAAAATTTGGCAAAGGGAAGAAAAGATCACCGTTAGACATCACCATTCTGGAAACACTGTTCAATTCCACCGTTAGAAGGTCACCGTTCTAGAAACACTGTTCAAGTCCACTGTTAGAAGGTCACTGTTAGAAGGTCACCGTTCTGGAAACACTGTTCAATTCTACCGTTATAAAGTCACCAATAGAAGGTTACCATTCTGGAAACACTGTTAAAGTGTACCGTTAGAAGGTCACCATTAGAAGGTTACCATTCTGGAAACATTGTTCAAGTCTACCCTTAGAAGTCCACCGATAGAAGGTTTCCGTTCTGGAAACACTGTTCAAGTCTACCATAATAAGGTCACCATTAGAAGGTTAACGTTCTGGAAACAATATTCAATTCTACCGTTAGAAGTCCACCGATAGAAGGTTACCATTCTGGAAACACTGTTCAAGTCTATCGTTAGAAGGTCACCGTTAGAAGGTTACCGTTCTGGAAACACTGTTCAAGTCTACTGTTATAAGGTCACCATTAGAAGGTCACCGTTCTGGAAACACTGTTCAAGTCTACACTTAGAAGTCCACTGATAGAACCTCACCGATAGAAACAATTTTCACTGAACCTCACCGATAGAAACATTGTTCACCTAGAGATACTATTCATAAAACTGGAAACACTGTTCATAGAACTGGAAATTTGGCAAAGTCTTGGGGATATGTCACCTTGATCTCCCGGAACACCTCCAATACCACATTTTCACAAAGTAATGGGCCAGAGAGGTCCGGGCCATTACAATAAATCCTAAATTGTTTTCACAAAATATATTTCTATATGTATTTAAAATTTATTACAATTAATAAGGAAATAATTAAGCTTAATAATGGACTAAAGATTTAACTTAAGGGCCCAGATGACCTATCCACTTGTCAAACACCAATTTTTATGAAATAAATCTTACAATAACCATCCATTATTGAGTTTCATTTCTTATCTATTTTTAATGGAAAAATGGGGGTACACCTAACATCTTTTTATAAACACCATGTGAGTCATTTACCTCCCTCATAAAAGGCCACCGCTTCTCTCCATTCCTCACAACTCTCAAAACACATTGTTTCGGACAAGATCCTTCCATATTGCTTCAAAAAATCCTTCCTTCAACCTGTTATAATTCCTTTGGTATGAAATCCATTCAAGTAATCCCTTTGGTATACACAAAAAATAGTTACCATATTTTATGGAAATGCATTCCCGATATCACTTTTCTTCAATTTACTTCAACACGACTATAAGCATGGAAAATATTAAGTGTAATTTAAAATAACATTTAATAAATGTATTATATAATTAATATAGTGTAATTATAAGTTATATTTATATACATATCATTTACTTTTCATTCTTTTAAATAAAGATAATAAAATAAAGGTAGCATTCATGTGTACCAACAAACTACTATTTCCATAAATGATGATTTTCATTTAATTTCACAAAAAAATACATATTAATAAAGATATATATATATATATATGATGGATATATATGATATTGAAATCTTGGTTTACATTCTGGAGGTGATGAAACTCTGATATATTTAATAAGAAAAACAAATAACATGTTAAAACAAAATCGACAATCCAGGTAATTAACAGAAAATATAGTTAGAAATGAATTATTATTAACAAATGGGTAAGGATATATTATTACATGATCATATATTATAAATTAAATATTAATATTTTACTTTTATCAGTTAATAAAAGGTTTAAAAACATTATAAATGAGATTATGTTTTGTTCACGTGAAAGGAAACACAAGGTAATGGATTCTTCTCTTACTTGTCTTTTGGTGAGGGAGAACTGTTAACACCACTTACATCATTTATATGGTATAAATAATGACCATATTGATATAACATATCATGAATTAATTTAACATCATGGTATTTAAATTCATTATTTAATTATTGTTAATTTTGTGTCATTTGTTTCATATGTTATCATAGTTGTAAGAGATTTTCATCAAAATTTACATTCCATTGATACTTAATTGTTGTTATGTACCTAGTTTATTTTATATGGTGTATATAGTACATTTTACATGTTATACCATAAATCTAATTATTATCATGATATCACATGTTTCTTTTAATATTTTTCCTTAATGAGGCTTACAATTAAATATGTTTCAAAGAGTTATGGGACACATTTAGATATTTAATGATTATATTCCTCAATTATATTAATAATAATATTTCTTTGGAATTCTAATTTGAGATAATTATGTAACCATTTTTGAAGAAACCATTTCAATATTAGGTTGTTATTCATGAATACTTTTTTTGTATTAGTACCATTTTCACTCCTTTTTTGTAACCATGTTTTAGAAAATATTTTATAGAAAACATGAATTTTCCAAGCTATTTAGTCAGATAACCTGTTTTCTTTTAAAAATAATGTTTTATTAAAAAAAATATAAAAGGATTAGTTAACAAAATTTTTAGCATCTTTTGTCTTTTACTAGTGTTTTCAAAGACATCTTATTATTTGTTTTTAAATAGGGTTCTTTTTTTAACATTTAAACATGAAAAAGGAATGTAATTTTTACTTCATATGACTTATAATGATTGACCAAATTTATGTTCATTGAGTCCTCATTTTTTGTTTAAAATATTATATTCTAATGAAAATGTTTTAAAAATATTTTTCTTGAAACAAAAAAAAAATTTCCACAAGAAGTTTTTAGAAGATAATTTTATAGTATTTATATTTATCAACAAAAATATTTCTTTATTTTTCTCCTCTTAGGGTTTTTTGTATTAATAACATCCTCAGTATTCATTTAAATGGTTTATTATTGATTTGGATAAGGATAATATTCACATTTAATTCCATGATTCATTTTTTAATCAGCTTAAAATATCAAATCTCCATTGCTCACTAGGAAATGCATTTATTATAACGATACATTTCATTTTTCAAGGATATTCATATTTCCTAAATTTTATAAAATTTTAAATACATTGTATAATTTGATAGTTAGTTTATTTTTTCTAGAAATATTGATAATTTTGTATTTTTTATTCTCTATATATATTATAAAACCCATATTGTTTTATTATAAAAATCGATTTCATGATATGAATAATTATTTGGACATGCAATGAAGAGTTGAACCTAGACATTATATAGCTCCCCGATGCATCGATATTTTCTTTAGAAAAAAATAATTTTCTCAATCTAAATATGTTTCTGTCCATAGTTTTAAAGAATATTTTGAACGTTCTTGATGTTATATATTTTTAGGTTCCTTAGACATAACGTCCCTTAAAAAAGCATTTCCCTCATTTAGTTTTCTTATTATTTTTCTATGTGATTTTTCATCGACATATCTATGGATACATTACATTTTAAGTTAATTGATTAAATGTAATGTGTTTCAGATAGTTATATTTCCATATTTATCCTCCCAAAACTTGTTAATTAAATGAAATGTGTTTCTAGTTATTTTATTTTTGTATTGGTTTTATCTTGAATTATATTTAATGATTACACAAAATGTGTGTTCAGTTATTTTTCATTCCATTTAGAATATTATAAAGGATTAATTATTTCTTCCACTATATTTTTTCTCACTATGAATTTTTTCTCACCCTTATTAATTTTCTTTCCCTAGAATCCTAGAATCATATAATGAATGATATGCAAATATATTCTAGATGTAATAATTTCATCATCGATGTTATTTGATTATAAACAAAATTAGTAATTAGTGTATTATTTTATCTTGTATGTTTCTATTTTACTAAGACTACTAAAATCATGTTACATTGGGATTTGATTCTTTATAATAATGCCATTGTAATTTTTAGTAGATTTTTCTCTAAGATATCTGGGGTCAGGTTTCTATAGTTGGTTTTGAATGAATTTTAGTGGAATCCAATGGAACCGAATTTATGAAAACATATATTAGTGAACATAAACCTACAGTATTTTTTGAGGATATGTATAGAAGAACATCCTATATTTTTTAAGGTAGATATTATGTGCTTCATGTATAAAATACATCTATTTGTAGACAATAAAAGTGGAAGTGGTTCTGGAATAGTTGTACCTAGGATTAGTAATTATGATAAGGTTTTATGAACCTAACTTGGTTAACCTGGTACAAGTAAATTCCCTTTTCTGCGAACATGGTATGACACTTCTAGTGGACATGCTTAGTATAATCCATGATTTTTATTAATCAATTATGAAGAATTTGGATACGTAATAGGTAAAAATATTCAAAAATAATATTTTTTTGATTGAATGTACCATGTCATGATTTAAATGTCTACTAATTGATAGTATGATTAAACCATAAACTAAAGAAATACCAATTTTGACATTGTATTTTTGGATTCAATTAATTAATTTTAAAATTATTTTTATAGTGATAATGTTTTTAAGAATAATGAAATGACTTATGAATGTACGTGATTTTAAAAGAATATTTTGTATCAGAAAAGTTTATTTAAGAAGTATTGACTTATCATTAATATAGACATAATTTCAAATGTATTGATAACATTTTGGGTTTATATGATCTGTAATGTCATCATACTAATAGCCAAGTAAGATTATAATACTTTATAAAGATATTTTGTAATGAAAACCTTTGTGAAGAATCTATTTAATGATTAAATTTCAAGGATGTCTAGTAGATATGTTTTCTAAATTTTATTAATATTTTTTAAGAAAACAAAAAACTATATTCTAGGTCAGAACCTATCATGTTTGTCAAAGCTCGGTCATGAACTCATGACTAAAGGACAATAAGGGTTTCATGCTATCCATTGGCCTATGTTGTGTCCTGGTTAAATTTTCATTTCTTTTAGTTAAATAATTTTATGAATAAACTCTAATAATGAACCAGTAGTATCACTTTTGAGTATTAGAGATTAATTTTTTTAACCATATTAGTTTTAGAAGATAGTTAAATATTAATAGTTATAATTTTCCCTCTTTATAGGACTTACTATCCTTAAAAATATTTTTTTAGTGCTTCCGGAATAATAATAATTGATTGTTGGTCATTAATTTTTGGGAATAAACTAATAAATTATAATTTGATCAAATCATAGTCAAAATATATGATTGTTCATATGAAATTGAAACATATCATGTTTGAATATTTCCATATATAATTACTTAGTAAATTAAGAACAAAACAATAAGAATATGACTTCGAAATAAAATTATGTCCTAATACCTTACCTTTTATTGAATTGATTGTCTTCTAAATCATCAATGATTTGTGGATTTTAGGCTCTCACCATTCCATTAAACAATCGATTATTTTTTATTTATGACCACATTCAATCCATATAAATAAATAAATTTTTCTAAAATTATTTATTTATACTTTTCATTAATGATCTCATACTTAGAGATGTAGTTACCTGGTAATCCATGTTACCTTTGTACTTCTTATTCTCTTCTTTCAAGATATTTATGAACCCTTCCCATTATGTGGGATTTGAACAGGGGAAATATAAAACAATATCTCACCATGATCGAGTTTAGATTGTATAGAAATTTGTTAATGAATGAAGGTAAAATATAACACCACAAAATTATAATTTAGAACTTCGTATTAAATTGTTTAGTGTATTGTAGCAACAGCGAAACTGTAATAATGGTAGACACTGTAGTGGTGGCAAGTCACTGTAGTGGTGACAAAGTACTATTGTAGTGGTAGGTACTGTGCGGTACCATAGCAGCACGATGACCGTAGAAGTACTATTCCCAAAATAGGCTTTGGCCCAGAAAATGGGCCTATGTGCCATGTAATGTGGTAAATGCCCACTGGGACTTCGGGAAATATAATGGGTCTCTCTCTAACCAGTTAAAGAGGTCTTTTATTTTCTTCAATAATAAATGAGGCTTCGGCCCCAAACTTTTAAAAAAATCACCAAGTGTGTAAGGAAAAATAAAATTATGAGACTCTATTATATATTTAATATTTTAAATAAACTAAATACATGATATTGATTTCAATTCACTCAACACTAATTTATATTATGTTAAATCCAATGACAACCTTCCTTGATATTTTATCTTAGATGGATGACTGACCACCCTTGATAACCTGAATTACATGCAATACCGAGTATCACCAAATAATAATGTATTAATAAAATATTATTATTTAATATAATATGATATAACCCAGATGTTATGTTAGTGGTTATGAAAATTATTCACTACGTTTGTAAAATATGTAGTTTGTATAAATATAAAATTAATTCATAGGTTACAAATCAATGAGAAATGAAAATAAGAACTAATTGGATATGAATTTTTTTTAAACTTTTCTTCTTAAAGTGGTGTTTTTTCATAACAACAATAATTAATTAAAATTAGTTAATAATTTTAATTTAATAAATACGTTATATATTTAATCAATAAAATTTATATCCATACAGAAGGTTTTATAGGCATTAGATGAGAACAAATGTTATTTTACAAGTAGAAACCAATTTTTTATAAAGGTTATTTTGCCTCCATTTAATGGAGAACCCATTTTAAAACTAAATTTTACACATAAATTAATTTAATATGACAAAATAAACATCATACATTAAATAGAAACATAATATTTATGTAGAGGTGTATTTTTGATATATTTCTCAAAAATAATAGTTTTGTTGAATAGTGAAAATCCTAAATTTTATTTCAAAACTGTTTTTTACCCTAATTTATTTATAACTCTAAATAAAACTTTTTACTATTCCTAATGTTTAATTAGTTAAATTATTGATCAATTAATACAATTAATTTCATTTGAATCAATTTCTCTTTTAAATTGATTATAAAAACCTAGCATGTTTTCAGACACTATTACTTTAAAAACCCACATTCTCGTCCCACCTACAGGATGAATTTCAGAATAATTTCTTCCATAAATAAGATTATAATTCAGAAAAATGGATTATATATTTTTAATAATAATAATTTATCATCTAAAGCAAGTAAAAAATTACTTTTGACACATAATTAGTAGTGAAGGTAATTAAAATAAATTACAATTATTAATGTAAAATTATGCTTAATAAAAGAGAAATACTTTAACATAAGGGCCCAAATGGGATATCTTCTACTAAATAACCCATTTTACAAAAATAAATAACACATGAACCTTACATTATTGGTTAAATTTTGTTTTTTATAACTTTTTTTAGGAAAAAAATTGTTTAAACCTAACATATTTTTAAAAATACCATATGAGTCATTTTCCTCCCTTATAAATGGCCCCATTAATCCCTAATCCTAACACCTCTCAAAAAAATAGGATCAACCATGATATAATAATATAGAATCCCAAAATCCATTTAATATACCATGAAGCATCCATTTGAGAATAAATCCTTCCCTGAAAGCCCATTGTTATACAGGAAAAGGAGTTACCTTATTTTAATGGTATGGCTTTCCAACTATCACTTTTATTTCATTTACTTCTCCCGCACCTAAAATATTCTTATTCCATGTACATATAAATACAAAAAGTTCCCTAAATATATTGTACTATTTTTTCAGTTTCAGTCTTACCTAGACACATAATGTTATCCTATGTGTGATGAATATATTGTTTCTGTGTACGGAGAACTACCACCTCACGAAATGATGACTGTTTGTTTTTCCTTTACTAGCATTCATGGTTTGTCATGATGATTTATTATATGATTAAATTTGTAATATATTATATTTTTTATGGAATAATACTTCTGTAATCCTTTTATAACATATTTATTTAACACTTCCCCTATTGTGTTAATACAATAACATCTTTTGAGGAAGTGTGCACTACCGTCCCTTCAAAGCAATTTGATTCATTCACACTAAACATGTAACATATTAATGATAATTTTAATAAAAAATTTATCAATATATTAAATAAATTTGGTATTTAAATTATAATATACATTTATATAAATATAATTTTGTTTTTATTTTATAATTACAACAATGCAATGAATATAGCGTTCATATGTATGTACAGACTACCATATCCATAAACGTTGCTTTTAATTTCATATCTCAAAACATTATAGAATATTTTAGAAACATATATACTAGATATATATTGTATTATAATAATTTTATACATTCCATAGATGATGATACAATGATATATATAATAAAAAAATAACATGTTAAAACATTCTTGAGAGTCTAGGAAATTAACATATAAAATAGATAAAATATTGAATGGTTATTAACAAATAGGTAATATAACGTTATAAGGTGATAATATATGATATAATAAATATTAATATTTTTATTTACAATTTATTAATATGTTTAAACATCTTAAATAGTAGGTTTAAGGATTTTCACCTGAAAGGAAACCCAAGGAAAGGGATTCTTGTATCACTTTTCATTCCATGAGACATATGACATTAACAACAATTACTTAATTTCTGTACGGTAAATAATGACTATTTTGATATAATATATCATGAATTCATTTATATTAATCATATTTAACTTTTTAATTAAATTATTAATAATTTAGGGTCTTCTCATTCATATGTTACCACATTTGTATGAGATTTTTGTCTCAATTAATATTAAATTAAGGCTTAATTGTTGTTATGACCCTTGTTTAATTTATATGGTGTATATATTGAACTTTTCATGTTATATAATGAATTAATTTATTAAAATGAAACTATATGGTTCTTTAATAATATTATTTCATGTGTATTGTGAGTTAAAATGTCTAAATGTTGTATTAGACACTTTGGGAGGTTTAAAGATTAATTTCCTACAATAAAATACTAATGATTGTTCAATAGAATTTCTATTTTATAAAACTATATAAACATTATTAAATAAACCCTTTAAATATTATATGGTTATTCATGTTCATTTTCACATAATAGTACTATTTTACAACTCTTCGTTACTTTAAATTCTTTATAAAATGCTTTGAGAAAACCTAACTTCATTAATCTGTTTAGTCAGAGATCCTGTTTTCTTCTAAAAACAATGTTTTTTTAAAATTTCTTAAAAAGGTTTTTAAAATGATTCAGTATAGAAATTTCTGACCATGTTTTATTTCTTGAATTTTCTAAAGTAATATACTTTCTTTTTCCAAATATGATATTTCTTAACCTTTGATAGTAAAAATTGAATGTTCTATTTACATCATAAAACTTTTATGAATTTATCCATATTAATTTCATTAAAGATTCATTTTCTTTTTTAGAAGGATAAATTTTTATATTTTTTATAAAAATTTAATTAAACTAAAATAGTTTTCAATATTTTTTTTAAAACGAATGTAAATTTTCCTCAAGGATGTTTTTAAAATATATTTCTATTGTATTTATATTCATCAACAAAAATAACCCCTAATTTTACTCCAATTGAAGTATTTTATTTTGATACCATCTATATTCTTCATGTGGATGGTTTATTATTGATTTGGATAAGTCTGGTACTTACATTAAATCCCTCTATTCATTTGATAGGCTTTTTGATATGTTCAATCTTTTATGATAATTAAGCATTAAATTTACCCAAATTTTATATTTCATTTTTTATATATTTTATTATAAGTTAAACTGTATACCATATTATATATGTTGTCTACTTTGGGTGTTATTTTATTATTTAGGGAAATATTGAAAAAAATTTATTCTTTATTCCATGATGAAACTCAACAATGAATATTTTTTATTAATTAAATCAATTTATTGACATGAAGGATGATTTGGACATGAAATGATGGGTGGTGGTAGAACATTATAAGGATCCTTGATTCAATGATAGGTTATCATAAGTCAAATTAGTTTTAATAATTAAATGGGGTTATATCGATAGTATTTATCATTCTTGTGAAATTTCATGATAGTATAGGTTTTTATTTTTTATATACATGTCTCCCATTATGAAATAAATTAACTCATTTAGTTTTAGTTATTTTTCATCCATGATATTTTATTTCAACATATCTATGGATTGAATTAATTTTCACTACATTGATTAAATGTTATTTATTCAGTTTCTTACCTTTCCATAATATTTTTATGTTATCTAGTTATTTGAATGGAATTTGTTTCCCATAATTTCCTTTCAATATTGTTCACACACATCCATTTAGTTTTCTGATTACATGGAATGTGTGTTCAGTTTCTTACCTTTACATATTGAATACTCTCAGGGATTCATAATTTCATCTACTATATTTTTCCCATACATAGAATTTCATCTCACCCTTATAATGTTTCTTTTCCCAGGAATCCATGAATTGTAACATAAAATATATACATGGATATACTATATGGAATAAAGTTATTGTTGGTGTTATTTATTTAGAAGAAAAAAAATTAATATTGTAATTAGTGTATTCTTTTCGCTTGTATATATCTAGTTTACCAAGACTATTAAACTGTAGGATTGTTGAGGCTTAACTAAATGTGATCATGAAAATTTATTTGATAGAAGACACTGAATTTGGACTATCTGTGGTTGTATCGCTATAATATTACCATGGCTCCTTTGTGGGAATCACCACTACTGTATTATCACAATATAAAGTTATTTGACCATTAGTTCTATGTATAGTGACCAACACTATTCATATATAAATATTAAATCTTATTAGATAAATATTAGGAATGTAATGTTGTGATGCAAACCAAAAACATATAGGTCTAGTATAATTGGACACATAGACACCTAAACAACTAGTTCATAAATGAACAAAATTTTCTCCCATATATTTATTCCTGACTACTACCCTTCTTAGACACATAATTCTTAATAACTTTCTTCATAACCTATGGAATAAATCATAATAAGGGGTGATATAATATTCCATATAATAGTATGTAAGGCATATATCAGTTAGAACATAAATTTAGAATTATTGTAAGGGAATGGGATAATGAGAATAAAATCTAGAAACCAAACCCACTATATAAAAGATCACAATATGGGTTGATGTAATAAATAATTCCATTTCATAAGATATGAATCATAGAGAACTCATAAAACATAGGACATTTTAGTATAACATTAGAATAATACATGGAATTTTAGATTAGATATAAGCATAAAAAATCATTTCTATAGTAGTCAAGGTACATTACAAATGTTAACATAGTGGAATGGGATCTCTCCCTAGACTATTTTAGCAGTCAATGTTCACTCCCACAACTATCTTACTGGATAAATTCCCATACTATAATGGGTCCAATACCCATTCACCTATTATATATCTCATTTTATATGAATTATTTCTCTACTCATCATAGATGTTTATAATTTTTTTTCCACGCATCCTTGGTTATATCGTAACCACCTTCCTTGGTTATCTTGTTACCACCAGAATTGTTTATATCATAAACACCACCCAAATACCATTAAATAATGAAAAAACAAATATATATACCAAATGAAAATAAAAATTAAAACTTATCATTGCATCATAAACATTGAAAATAAAATGGGATTCAAAATCATTTCATATATTCATCATATTATAACCCAGGAAAAATAAATTTGTTTCATAATAAAATATCAAAATAAAAATTAACTATCAAACCAATGACTAATAATTGGATCAATGGATCATTACCCTGGTAAATAAAAACTAAAAACAAATAATTTAATCATATACTCAAATTACATTAATAGATAAGTGAAATAATTATTTTCAAAAAACAATGTTCTATTTTGAAAATCACCATGAAAATAAAAATATTTCCAAAATACAATGGAAGAAAATTTTCCTTAAAAATATATTTTGAATATAGTAATTTATGGGTAAAAACATTGATATTAATTGTTGTGGGAAATTCATTTCATGTAAGATAAGTTAATTGAAAATAGTTCCATCAAGTTTTTCATAAAATTCATAAAGTTCTTCATTAAAAAATGAAAAGAATATTTATTTTGAACCATTTTATAAAATAGAAAATATGGGTAAAAATATCTTCAAACAATAATTTGATAGTATTAATATAAAATCATGTTTTTTAATAAAAATATATATTTTAAAAAGAAATATTAATGGATGAATTTCTAAAAACAATTGGTTCCTTTAATAATTTTCATTATGTATCTTCAGTTTTTAAAGGGTGGGAAATGAAATGGAAATGATTAAATTATAGAAATAAATATATTATTATAAAAATAAAATCAACTAATTATATAAGTCAAATATAATTTCATTAAATTAATATTCAACAACAAAAATCCATATTAAAATTGGACTGAAATGTAAAAATCTTTACCTCAAGTGTGAATTCCATTGTAAGAGTTGGTAAATCTAGGAGAATAAATCAACACTTATTTTAAATTTATTCAAAAACCATTATAAAATATATTATAAATTTGGTGATATTATTATTACCTTATTGCACCCAATAATAAAAAATCATTTATTAAAATCACTATTTCGAATGATAACTGCTTCATTTGGATCAGTAGTTTTGATCATTGTACTTTTATAATGGTTCTAACATATCAAAATTCTAAATCATGACATGAATATTATATAAATTTATATACATGTTTATATTGATCCATTAATGTAGATATAAAAAATTATTTACAATGTTCACAAAAATGACAGGACATGCTTATGCATTAACACTGTTTTCACTTTTCAAAAGGTTGTGGAGATGAAAATTAAACAATAAATCACCATAATATAATTATTATTATATCATATATCAAATATTTATTCATTTTATCAATAATTACTACTGTTAGTGTAATATTGAAGTAAAAAACAAATAAATTTCGTTAGGGAGGTGATTGTCCACATTTACGCATGAACAACGTTATTATATTTTAATAGTTTGGAAGGTAAGAACGTAGATTTGATATTATAATTATAATATAATAATTATTTTATTAAAAAATATATAAACATCAAACTCCTCATAATAACCATCAATGAATTTTGTTGATCTAAAATGAATTTCATTGCTATATAGAGACAATGATCTGTACGTACACCCTAGAGATACATTCACTTCCTATATAATGGATAGACGTTGAATAAATATTAGTTGAAAATCCTAATAAAATTTCATTATATTTAGTAATCATATGTTATAATTTTTTTTGAATAAATAAATTTATAATAGGTAAAATAAATATTGAAAACAAAGTGATTAGTTAAGGTTGTAAACTATTCATTTAGACAACTCCTTCAGATATCCTCTTAAAAGCTTCATGGATTGTATTTATGGAATAAAATAATCTATATAATATAGATTAGGGAGTGGATAATATAAAATGGTATAGTTTTTTAAATCTTGAAGGCTTAATTTTATTTTAATTACTAAAATTTGTGGTTTCAGTTTATAATTCATTGGAGGGGAACACATAGAACATAAAAAAAGAAAAATATATATACGGCATTATCAAGAAAAATAGCTAAAAATGTCATATAAATGGGAATGTAAGGATATATCAACCACATTTCCCCCTTCTACAAGTTTAACAAATTTATGATTTTTATGTAATTAAATAAAATATTATTTTTTCAACAATCACATTATTGAAAATTTTGACCAAATTCATTTAACATGATATAAAAGAAATAAAAAAAGTTTCATTTAAACTATAATTCCTTAACATAACAATAGTATGTCAATTTAATCTACAAAACTCATGGAACACATTTACACTATAAAATTATATTTCTTTTAATTTTTTAATATCATTTTTTTAATTTTGATAAATACTCCATCATTGTTATATAAGAATTAAAGATCAATTTATAATTACCAATATTATAAATAAATTTACATCCAGAATAAATTTTCATTAAGATCAAAATCGAACCATATATTCATTTATAAGATTATTTTATAAATATTTTCACATATTAGAATTATTTAATACTAAGAGAGTTCCATTTCAGAAAATTATTTGACACAAATATTATATAGGTAATTTCCATGGACATACTTCATATAAAAAATTAAATTGTATACAATACTGATATGGATTGAAATCATTTATTCTAATATGTTTTTGAAGGAAAAATTTTTTCTTTATAACTATGTTTGAACATAAGAAAGCTCAATTTATCCTTTATCGAGCTAATAAAATTTTCTAATAATACAATTTATATAGACCAAACAAAAGTCCAATTCACCAAATTAGAAACATAAAATTCCAAATAAGGAATCCATTTTTCCAAATACAATTTTTAAAGGATGTATAAATTAATTTTAAACTATGCGCAAAACATATAATCAAGGAAGCAATTTATAAAATACATTTCAATCATAAATCATAGTATATTATTATCTCATTCATAGAATTGAATTACATGAGAGCTAAAAAACTTGACTAACTATATAATGTGTATATTTCATTAAAATAATTCACCAAAAGTGAATAATTTTATTTGTCATGAAATAAAAAATATTCAAATCAAATTTTTTTATAGAAATATCAGATATTTTATTTTCAAATGTTTTTTACATTTATTTATAATAAATTTTACCCCAATAATTATTTTATACATCTAAAAAAATTAAATTGTCAAAATTTAGGTATTCATACTTGTACCCACCAATCCAATTGTTACGATATGACATTTTATTATAATATAATTTGGTTCATTTTAACTTAATGTTATGTGTAATGCAATATATTAATTAAATTAATTTAATTTAAATAAAATGCATTGTGAAATCATAGTTTGTTATATTATACCGAAATTAATATTTAATATTCCATTAATATTTTTCACACTTAAATTTTAAAATGATTATATATTTTTCTCATTACATCCTTGAGTTCCGATTTAGAATGTTGGAATTTTTTATTTAACTAGAAAAATTTAACCAAGTGAGTGGTATTCTTCCATTAAAAATTATTTACATTCTGCAATATTTATACATATTGGTATTCATAATAAAGGTCATTTTTAGTGGTATGGAGACTATGTTTATAAAATTTTATGGGTCATGTACGTACTATATTAGGATATAAACAAAAAATTCATTATGAACCTAACATAGGTTTGATTGTAGTAAAAATCGATAATATATGATCCGTACATGATCACTAATCATTAATTGGAAATATAACTTGGGTTTAGCTTTCACAAATTTAGTATTCATATAATACTATTCAATTATTAAATTCAGTTAAAAATATTTACATGTACTCTAAATTATCTATCACTCTGTTGTTTTTGACCTTATCTTTTATGTTGACATTGAATTACCATGATGTGATGTTGATTCGATCTTACATTCTCTATTATTTCATTACCTATCTAAGGCCCCAAAATAATTCCCACTCTAACCTTATACAATAATGTTGGTGTTCAACATTTATATCAGTAAAAAAGTTTATATAGAGACATCTGAAAACATTAGTGAAAACTATTTTTGTAATGAAACACAAGTATAAGAAGGTGTTGATCGAAATAACCTTCAGAGTTAATAGAAAAAGATATCAATATATCCTCTAGGTTTTGAATGGTCATCTTAGACTATCCATATTTCTAATAATGAAACATTTTACAAAATCACAATATTGTATCTATTTCATAATAATGTATTCAGAATAACATGAAGGTAATCCTTATATTCTGATCAAATATAACCGAATTTGGTACTCCAAGAAACAAAACTACCAAAATTATATTATTAGTGGAAGGGTAAGACAATTTTTAATATTATGTAATTAAAATGAGGTATATTAACTTTGTAAATTGAATGACTGTAACCCATAAACCATTTATCCCTTTATGTTATTAGTATAATTCAATGACAAAATCCATTATATTGATTTCCCAGTACTATTATAGTATGGGTAATATTTGTAAAATTACCTTAGACTTCAATCACTAATAATTAACATTCTGACATACCTTGAACTGAGATAAATACCTACAATTACCTCACTTCATGTTTTCCCACTAAAAATACACTTTAAAATATTTATATTTTTTTTACATCAATGATTATTGTAGAATGATGAAATGTGAGCTTCATCCAAGACCACATTTTTCAAATTTTATAACATATAAACACATACATGGTTCATGAAATATATCATTCAATCATAATAATGTACAAAATGATTATCATTTATTTCCTTCTTCTGTAGCACTACATCATCATGTTGTTCCCCTTTAAAAATAAACATGGATTGATGGTTTAAAATAATTTTATAATGATAATATCTTTCCCCTTCCATCAGTATTACAATATTCATCTTTTGAGAATCCATAAATATAATATCTCTTATTTTCCTCATCGTTGATAAGAAAGTATGATCCATTCAAATCAAAATAAATGCCTCCTTGTTTTCATTCCTAGGGTTGTAATGTATTGATAAATTGTAAATGATAATCAACTACAACCACATTATCATGAGTATATTCAACACCTTCTATATCCAACTATTTTTTACAATTTTATTATTAGTACATATTTTACACCTTTATCCATAATGATTGTGATTCCATATTTTTATGTCAGAAATTACTAAAGCTAAAGATGGATCATGAGTTTGGTAATTTTTTTCATTATCCATTAATTAGAATGAGGTGTATTCTATAATAATATCATTCTATATGAGAACACATCCCAATTAGTTATTTTTTGAATCATTATATATTAACAATCTTTATCCATTATAGAGTAATGTGATTATAGGTGCACAAACTTACCTTATATATGGTTCTTTGAATTTTTATTCACTTTCAACTATATAAATTAACAGTAGTCTCTTCCATGTTATCATGGAAAGAGGATTATGTAGCTGAGAGAAATTCTCTATAATGTTCATATATTTTCTATCCAAACCATGAAAACAATAGATCTTAGATACCTTTTTCATTTTAGTACCACATTCAATAACATATATCTTCTAAAGATCTACTAATGTACTCTGACGTGTCATTATATAACATAGTATTAAATATTTATAAAACCATAACTCACACATGGTTAATTTTAAATAAATCTTTAAATTCCTTAGTTCATCAACACAATTCTCAAATGATCTTCATGATTATCCTCTTTCTTTTAATATAGAACATTATCATCTATAAAGACTATTATAAACTGACCAAGGTAACATCTAAATACTCAAATCATTTTATACATGAAAAATATTGGGTTAATTAGTAAAATAAAATTAAATAACTTAAAATCATTATATCCATACCTAATAAATAATGATTTCTCATTTATATCCTCTTTATTAAACATAAATTAATGAAATTTATAATCAATTTCATTGTTTGAAATGTTTTGAGATCTGTGTTTTTGATCAAATAATTCATCAATACAAGGTAGGGGATAATTAATCTAGATTGTGACAATGTTATATTCTCAATAACCAATTAATTTTCTCATTTATCCATCATTATTTTTCACAAAAATTACTAGTACATCCTAGGGTGAACCACTTGGATGATCAAGTCTATTTTCAATATTTTTTGGGAGTTTCTTCTCCAATTCTGTCAAATCAAATGGGGACATTCAATATGGATTCTTATAATTTGGTGTAAAAAGAGGTGTGGTTTTTATTTATATCCCAACATCATTATTCAATTTATTACAATTAATCTCTTCAAGAAATACATTTCGAAAATCCCATAAAATAGGTATATGTTTGGTGATGAGTTTACCTCAAACCACCAGAGATTGGACACCCTTTTGAATAGACATCATGACACATATAGTGGATGTTATTTTTGTTGTTTTTCCATATATAATGTTATAATGATATAAAATCTTAGTTTGATTTATAATATTAAAAATGACATCGATTTTATGGAAATTGATGTCGGGTTTATGTAAACATTGTAAATCCATACATAAGATGAAATAAAACTCAAATAGAGGGGGGATAAAAATATATTTAATAAGAACATAGTAAACAAAAATTAATTCAGAATAATCATAAAAATGGACTGTGATCATTTCAAAATTAGGGGTTATTACTACAAAATAAGCATCTAATAATTGAGTTAGTATTGTGGTTCCCTTAGAAAGTTTTTCTAATAAAAAAGATTCAATATATATAGAATCAAATCATGAAATATTTTGTTATAGATTTTAGGATAATTGTACTATTTAATACATCACTCTCATAACCCACATTTATAGTTGTGATCACATGATATTTTCCTTTATATTTTTGTTAAAGAAGTTGTTGAATCTTATCATAAAAGCATTGAGATTTTTTCACTGGTTGTTATATCACTTGTAGTCAATCCATTTGAAGAATTAGAGTGTGGGGGTTTTATTAGTTGGATCATTACATTCCACCATTGTATTAACTTTAATTTTCAATGAATGTTGGAATTCATATGATTTTTGAACAACCTTCACACATTTTAAATACATTCATGTTCCACTTGTACAATTCGATTGATATGTCTTTCTATAGTTTCTTCATGTAGGTGTTTAGAATTTCATTCTTCAATGTAATTTTTCTAAGTTATATATATAATCCCAAATCAATTTAATAATAAAAACATGGTAATATAGGGTTCCTAAAATATCCATTCCATTCTTTAGTGAACATAAAATGATATCTTTTTTACTAGTAAAGTCTATTATAGGTAAAACAATTTAAAGAAATAGTTTATTACTAAAAATAATTGATGAATTCACAATTAAATGATAATGATTAAACTATAATAATACATTAAATTTCATGAATAATTGTCTATATAGGTAACAGTAGATTCATTATCATTATAAATTTGATCCTGAAAATACATCTCTATTACCATATTCAGAATATGATGGATGTAATTACTTTAAAATATTATATCAAACTCATCAAATTCCATTGATTCAATTTCATCATATTGACTCATATTAATAATTAGGTTCTACCATAGATATTCTTCACCTTACAAAAATAGATATAATAACATTATAATCTTTCAATAAAAAAATAATAGAAAATATATTTTTGATTGTACTTATACACTACATAGAAACTAGTGGGTCAATGAAACCTATAAAAAAGGTGGGAATTTATTCACCAAGGTATCAACACAATATTGTTCCCTAATTTATTTATTTTAATGGTAAACATGATTAATAGGTTGATATAGCTATGTGATAATGTAAATGATATTTTTCATTACGTATCATATAATATTTGTTTTATCAAGTGTAAAATCATTGCATTGTCCTGTATAATCAAAATTAAAACATTTCTATCATCTTCAATTCATTGAATAAAAAATGTGTAGTGTGGGAAAAATTAAACATAGTTAAAACTCAAATAATCATTAATAAAATATAGGATATATACATTAGGAAATATTATTTAATTAAAAATTATGTTTAACATAGTTCACTCATAATGGTTACTGAAACATTACTATTTTATTATATATGTAGACTCATCCCTATATTTCAAACTAATTTTATCTCATAATAGCTTCTAAAGGAGAAGAAACACTTTATTTTGTACAATATATAGTTACCCACACTTTTTGTATAATAATATTATATTTTACTAGAAGAATATTCATTATATAAAATTATTATCTGAAAAGATCATATAAATATAGTATCATTATAAATAATGAATTTTAAACCATTAGTCTATAAATAATATACATAATCTCCAAATTAGTTCATTATAATTATCACCATTATTATAAATATAATAATTAATTCATTTATTTTTGAATTAGTGAAAGGAAAGAGAAGAAAGGGTGAGCTTAGATACCAGTAATGCTAAAAAAGGTAGATATCAATGATCACATAAATATAACATGATCATGTGGTTATGAGAAAATGATAATTACATTTCAAACCCATAGAATACATATCAGTGATCATAATATTGATTCATTACCGAAATATTATCAGTTTATATGGTATGAATTTTAAATAAATAAAATAACACGATCTTTTAGGGCATAAAAATGGAATACAACATTTAATCCTAAAAACTCTTATTTATATAAAATAATTTCTAAAGTAGTGAATTATCATTTTAAAATTTATTATATCAGAGTGGGTCAACTTCAAAAACTATTATTATAGTCAAGGATCACCCCCAAGTCTATCATAGTGGGAAGAGTCCCTTACTAATTTCTATTCACTCACTATTCCATCCATTTTATGTCATAGATATAATTCATTACCCAATGCATTATATGGATCTATAATTTCAGGCCAACACATATTATGTTATTAAGTTAACACAATCCTTGGTTATAATGTAACCACATTCCGCGTTTTTAACATAGCTGATATCACATACAGAAAACAAAATATATTTTTTAAAATAGATCAAAATATATACACTACATAATCATATTATAACACATAGAATGAAAATAGGCTTCATAAATATTTCATCTATTATCTATTACAGAACCTATGTAAAATAAATGGGATTTATAAAAAACTAATCAATATAAAACATAACTCTATTTAGTATGTGTATGAAGTATATAAATAGATCATAATCATAGTAAGTCATAATTAACATCAAATAATTTTTACATATGTGAATATTCTAGTAATATGTCACTGATAGATTTCGTCAATAAAATATCCTTTCTATTTTAAAATCCAATTTAACATAGAAATATTTAAAAAAATAAATAATATGATAAAATTTATTTGAAAAGAACCATGGAATAATGTAATGTAATCATTAAATCATTTATTAATCATGATTATGTACATTCAGTTCATGCCATATACGTTGAAATAAGGCATCCCATTCACATATTTAATTAATGAAAAAGGTACCACATTCAGAAAATAATTAAAATATTTCATTAAATCAATTTATAAAAATTCAATCATGGGTAGAAATTTCATTAAAAAATTATATGATGAAAATGAATAAATTCTTGTAAAATATTTATAACAATGACGAAATAGAATAAATTTTTTTCGGTCTAAATAGTAAAACACAGTTACTTTCAGTTGGTATTGTGATTCATTATATTGAGTATTTAATGGGAGGGAAATGAAATAGAAAAATTTGTTCTTCAGAAAAATAAATGAGCTGAAACATTTAAGGATTTTATTTGATAATGATAATATAATTTCACCTGAATTAAATTCATCCATAAATTATCCTAATTAAAATAGAATGTAATAAAAAATTCCTTACCTCAGGTACAACATCCATCACATGTATTAAAAACTCATGTATAATAGTTAGAACTTATTTAAATAAATTCCATAACCATAACCATATAACTTTTTTCAAAAATTATTTACTTATAACCTTTTATGATCAATTTTTAATATATTTTTATGTCACCATTTCAAGTGACTACTCCTTCATTTTTCATATACATTTGGTTTGGATTGTTTGGGTAATTGTAGTTTGATTATGGTAAATTCATAATTATAGTTTTAAAAATGAAATAAATATAATATATAGATAGTTTATAAATATTTATAGTCATCCATAAAATTATATATGGAATAATAAATTATAATATTCGTTGAGATGGTCTGATGTGTGTACAGATGAATGCTATTTTCACTTTTTGACAAATGGAATGGTAGAAATATAAATGAGAAATCACCATTACATTATTATTTTTATATAATATATATCATATATATATATATATATATTAAATACATCATTATTACCACTCAATTAAAACATAAATGAAGAAAAAAACATTGATTTGTGGAGGTGATAGTCTATAAGTACACATGAATGACATTATCATTTTCCTTTAGTTTTTAAAGTAAAAATATAGATATTATACATTCATCCTATTATCATAATTATTTCAAAAATATAATATATAGAAAATAAATCCATCATAATAAGCATCCATCAATGATGCTATTTTAAAATTTATTATATCGCTCTATGGAGATCGTAAGACTTATGTGCGCACAAGTGAAACATTCACATCTTATTTGATGGAAATAGGGTGAATAATTTTTCTTTAAAAATTATATAACATTTTCATAAAATTATGAAACTGAATTTATAATTATATTAAAAATATAATATATTTATAGGATGTACAATGAAAAATAAAATGTAATTGATCATTTATGGGGATTACAATTTCATTGAAACAACTCTTATATATCCTTTTGAGAGCTATATGGTTGGTATATTGGTATTAAATACACCTATATTATTCTTATACTAGATTGTATAATAATATATGTACTCATTTTTTAATCAATAATGATCAATATGGTGTGAATAAGAGAGAGTAGTGGTTGTATTTTATATTTCCTGTGAGAAGAACTCTTAGAAATTTAATAAAAATACTAAAATAAAATAAATTCAATATTATGTAAAATGGCTTCAAATGAAATATAAATTGATAATTAATGATATTATAGACCTTATATTATCACCATTTTCCTATTTTAAAATATTTATGATTTAATGCAATTGAATAAAATATTTGTTTCATACAAATATCATTATTTTGATGTTTTGAACTATTAATTTAATAATAATTAATTATCATAATGATATTATAGCAACTGGAATGTAATTATTCAATATAAAAATAATATTTATTATTCATCTAAAAAATTTATAAAACACATTAAATCACTCAACATAGAGTACAATTAATATATTGAATCATTTATTTATGCTTGTTATTAATTGAAGTCATAGTGAATGGGTGATACATTACTATTTATGATCATTATATAATTAAAAAAATTATATATTAATTTATGTCGCTAAAATATTATCATTAAACTCAATATATGAACTTATATTCGTTAAATATATGTGTTTTTCATTATGTCGACAAATAATAGTTATTTAAAACAAAAACAGATATAATTTTTTTTACATTCTCTTATTAAAAAATTATATAGACCATTTTCAGGGAAATGATTCCCTTTATAAATTAAATAATGAGATTAATTATACAAAGTGTCTAATTAGATACATCCCATATAAATTATTTTTAAAATATATGTCCTTTTTAATTAATTTCTTCTCTGGTTAACACTCTGTACATTTTTTAGTGTGTTAAATTTAACTAATATTACTATTAACATTGTTTAAAGGGATACTAATTAAAAAAATTGGAACTCCAGATTCCAAATATATAATCCATTTAATCATATTTAATTTCTCAATATGGAAAAAATTTATTTTAATATTAACAAACACTGGACACCAATCTCTTTTTAGAATGTATATTACTATCCCCAAACTTGTATAATTTTAATTCCATCATTTGAAAAATATTAATCTAATGTCAAATTATTTAATTAACAATATAATATATAAATTTCATTAATATTACTCATAAATAGATAATATTATAACATATTATGTTAAAATTATATTATACACATAAAAATAGTTTTCATAAAAATATATATCTTACTTTCAAATTTGTTTTAGTAACATTTAAAAATAATTGGTAATAAAAGGATTCATTTATACATACATAACAATACATTTTTTATAATATATTCTGTCTTATAGGATCCAATAGATCCATTTGTTATGTGATAAAAATTATTAATATTATAGTGTGGTTCATTTAAAAATGTTTCTCCATATAACCCAAGTCATCAAGTAAATTGTATTTACATAAGTAAAATATTTCATAAAATGAGATGGTGTAACACTAGATTCCAGATAAATATTATTTTTATATTATTTATATTTAATTTCTAGTTTTATGCAAAAAATGTATTCATACATTATCAATTCACTATATAGGCTATGAAAACTAGAAACTTGATCTCCCCTCACCCTAAAATCCTCTTTTAAGATTGGAAAAACATCCTCCTTATTATTTGGAATCATTATGAGCTATTTGGAAAATATAATTATTATATAAATTGATAACTAGTCCATCATCTCTTTCATATACAAGTAATATATAATTATTATCCCTAAAATTATTATGAATACCCTTAACTATAGTTTAATTACATTCCAACTAATCATCATTATATCTACATACCATTCTCAATGTGTATGAATATTTAATCCTAGTACATAAGATGTATCATGTGATAGACCCTGTGACATATTAATATGGAATATAATTCCCCAAACTTGAACAATACATAATATGGTGTTATGTCAAGAATTAAAATTGAGGATCTTTTCAAGTATAAAATTTTAGATAATTAAGAAGTAACTATTACATAATATACCCATAAAATACGTGCAGACAGTTAAACTCAGTATCAACTTTTTCCACAAAAGGAACCCCTTTTAACCAATCATGTATTAATTTTATGATGAAAATATTCATGACTTATTCATTTATATTACCCATCTTTATACCCTGTGGAAAACATTTCAAAACATGGAATAAAAATAAAAAAGCTTAGTAAGGAATATAAAAAAGGTAAAAACCATTAGTATATGAATATTTAAAACTGATTAAAACATTTTAAAAAATTCATACTTTTCACCGATAAATCATGAAATACTTATCTTATATCATGTTGTCATCTAATTCATTAAAAAAATTTATATAAATCAAAAAACCTAAAGGTAACTTGTGGCATCTATATCATACAAACATTGTAGCCTTCCTAAATACACAGGGAGAAACCATCATGGTTTGTTTGGAATATTCATCATAGTATATTTCTTATAAATATTAGGGAAAACATTAATGTTACCTTCATCATGTTACTCAATGCATTATAGAGCTATCACATTCTCACCCACCCTCAATTTATCATATAACCTCCCAAATACATAAGAAATTCCCATGAACCATATCATAATCATAACACCAAAAAGTTTTATAGACAAAAAATATAATATTTCAACATTTCAATAAAAAATACCATTTAAATATATTGATACAATCTACTCATTAAAGAACAATTTTCCATACAAAAATACCTAAACATTGTATTTAATTTTGTTTTAAAAACACTACGACATGTATAAGAAGCAAATACCAAATATTGATTGTGGTGGAAGAGAATTCAGTGTCGCTGCATATGTTAAAAACACTCTTTTTAATTTTTTGTGAAGTAAAATCCTTTATATATAAATATTAATTTTGAAAAAAGTTTTATAATGTAACATCTCGGATCCGGGTGACACTCAATAGGTGCCCCAAACTCGGTTGGCCAAATGACCTCAAGAACATTTCCCCACCCGCCAGAGGCAGCTAAATAGCAGCGAGGGCCTATGTCAGATAGTGGGAAAACTATGCTCTCAATTGTCAAAGTGTTGCGCAACAGAAATGGTAAATAACATACAACATCAGCGGAAGCAATAAACCATACACAACTAATGATAACAATTGTATTAAAAGATAACTAAATTCTATATAGATAATGATGAAACATGTCTCTAGTCCTAATAAAACAGTCATAACATGTTACACAGTAGTAAAGTATGATACAATGGAAAGTATAGTTAAAACAGAAAAAAACAGAACAGCCGATAACATCATGAGCCTAAGCACAGTCCCATGCACCCCTATACCTCCACAACACTCAAGTACATATAAAGGGAACCTTGACCTTATCCACACCTATAGTAATATAGTCTATTTGGGTTGAATAGATGACCCAAAAAAGGTGAGAAATAAATCCCAGTAGGCACCCACCAAGGTCTCGTGCCCAACAATAAGTGAAAAATATGCAACAACCATGTGTAATAAATGTAGTAAACTAGTAAGCACTAAAAATAAAATATCATGACCAGTTTCATTGACATTTAAATATTCATTTAGTAGTTCAATTTATTAACATTCAATGTTCCTCAGAACTATGCCCTTGGGCTAATCAAAACCTTTCCCTCGGGATAATATAACCACGCCCCCAGGCTTACCCTCAGACATAACAAATTGTTCCCTCAGGTGTATGGAATTACACCCTCAGGCATACCGAATATTTCCCTCAGGAATTGAAGCTTCTTCCCTTAGGAATAAGATGTGTTTCCCTCAGGCAAAACAACTAATTCCCTCAGGCTAAGAAAACAATGCCCAAAGGATAAAGTAAAACTCTGCCTGTAGGATAAGAATGAACACTACTCTCAGGAACAAGTAATCGAGACAAGACCAAAGTATAATAATAAATTTTATATAAAATTCCATTCAAGAAAAAATTAATCCTCAATATAAAAATGGAATACCCTCGGGTATCCAGGCCAAACGGCTGAACAGATGAACGCACACCTGGGTGGTCCTGGATCCAAGCAGTGATCCCAACAGTAGTTTTACACTTACATTAAATTACCTATGCAATTCTAGGTATTTAAACAACAAAGGCCTCATCCATACGACTCCCCAACATGGGTTCATAACAAAATGGTACACAAAACCACACAACAGTTGGAATTTGAACACCAGACCACCTACCTCGATCTCCCTTGATCGATAAACATGAACGATGCTCCTCAAAACGACCGAGAACAACATAAATCTGAGGTGAACATAACCACGTTCAAACTCAAATATCTTCCTTTATAGTAATAATTGGAAAGATCTACCCAACGAGATGGAAGAACTCCCCAGCGTTGATCCATGGAGATCGAGAGTGCAGAAAACGGGTTCTCGGTGTGCTGTTTGGAGGTCCTCCAAGCTCCGGCGGTCACTCCCAAGCTCTCCTCCAGTTCTAAGCTTCCTCTGTGAACAGAGGAGGGTACTACCCATTTTAAGATAAAAAATACACAATGTGTACACTAATGTACACGGTGTGTACATTCAATTTTTTAAAATGTTCCTCTAGCAACTTCTCGCCACAGTGGCACTATTCATCCATCGACATGAGTACACGGTGTGTCCTCATTATTACACGATGTGTACTGACGCTCCACTAGTGGCTGCCTCCACTGCCTTACTATTCATCTACTAACTGAATACACGACGTGTAATTACCCACTACACAATGTGTAGACTTTTTTTCACCTTTCATCTCTGACAGGTCCACACACCCTATCTAATCATCTCAAAAGGACAAAGTACAGGGTTTTTGGAAATTTACATGGCATCTACCCACAAAATATGGATTTTCCCACATTTTTTTAATTTTCTCAAAAACACGTAAGGAAAACGGAAAATAAGAAACTCGTACCTCAAGAACAAGAATTGGGTTCTTACAATCATCCCCCCTATAATGAAATTCATCCCCCAATTTCCCTTCCAAGGGTGGAGAAGGTAAGGTTGTGAAAAAATATGGCCACTGAGCATGTACGTCGGTCTCCTGCTCCTAGGTTTCATCCTTCACTCGGCCATGCAGCCATAGCACCCGTATGAGAGGAACTGACCGACCTCAGGGAACCTTCGTGATCCTATCAATGATACGAATCAGATTCCCCTCAAAGGATGTGTAGATACCCGAAGCTTGACGTACATGGACATTACATTAATTTTGAGGAATACTTAGTACATAACAAAAACACACACACAAGGATCGTAATAGTTTAGTGTCTTTGTAAACTCGGAATATAATATTCTAATCGTGGTGAATGATCTTCAACATCTCCCATAAAGATCTTCCTTTTTTTTACCTAAAAACTCTCTTTATATCCTGGGGAAAAGATAACATAAAAGGGTGAGCTCAAATGCTCAATAAGGGTAAACAAAAAAAATATCAATTACATCATATTCATAAGAACATAACATTTTGTAAATCTTAACCTGCAAAAGAGAGCATAATTTCATAACATGGGATAAATCATAGTAGTGAAATGAAATCCCAATAATCATAACATAAAACATGAAACTTTGTGGAATACACACATAATCATAGAGAATCATTTCTTATTAGTCAAGACTCATTGCCAAGACTATATTAGTGGACAAAGTCCCTTTCTGAACTAAATTCACTCCTCATTTCAGTTCTGTTTCACTGAACCGGTATAACCTACCATTACAGCCATGTCTATCTCATGAGATATAAAATCTTTACCCAATGCATTGGAGGGATATATATGTCCCACCCATCTCATAATTATAGCATTCTTATGTGTTCCACAAAATATTAAATCATACATCATTGCATAACCCATGTAATAAAAATGGGAATCTTAAAAATTGTGACATCATAAAACAATTCATATAAGATAAAGGATTTCATAAAAATAATTCCACCACAACATAATCAAATAAATATAATAATAGGGATATAAACATAACCCTTTTTATAATAGATGGATAATAATTTTGATAAAACACTTGAACACCATTCTTGAAGAAAATATCCTTTCTACTTCAAAAACATTTTCCTTTCTTATCATTTCATACAATTTTAAACTAAATGAAGTTGATTAAAAATAAAAATTAAAACTTGTAAAGAAATCTACTTTGAAATAATGTTTTAAAAATCCATTCATGCCGTATAAGTAAAAAAACATTCTTCTTGTACTTTTGTCAGAAAAGTCAAAAAGTACCTCATACGAAAAACGACAAAAGATTCCTTTCATATATTTTACTAAAAAAACACTGAAGGGTAAAATTGAATTTAAAAAAATGTAGGTGGATGGAAATAATGTTACATATTTAGGAAAAATGGATGTGGATGATAAAATACACCCCAATAAATTTCAAATTATAAACAATCTCAGATAAAAATGAGATTGTGATATTTCCCTTACCTTAGGTCTGATTTGCTTCGTAAGTGTCTGAACCTCTTGTATAATGATTTAAATAATGTCATTGACTTATTCCAGAATCATACTCATTGTTATGATATCATATATGGTTCACTTATTACTTTATATTACCTGTTCTTTTGTAAATTCCATGTTAAAGATTGTTTGGGGTAAAATTGTTTCATTTGTCATCCGTGTTTTGACTTGTAATTACTCATATGATTACATAGATCATGATTACTTAATTCCAGAATATAAAACATGATTTATATATAATATATATTCAGAATATATATATATATAATAAATCAGTAAATGGAAAGAAATACACTGTTCATGGAGACAGTAGGCCGTATGTACACATGAACGCTATTTTCGTTGCCTTATTGAGTTGATTAGAATTAAGTAGATGACATACAAATATATAGACATAAATCCAGTATCATTATTATGTCATATATTTCATGATTACTTATTATATATACTTTATAATCATTCATGAATGGTTATAGTGGAGAATGAATCTCACTGCATCATGGAGACGGTAGTCCGTACATACGCACGAGCGATGATATCGTTCTCATGATCGTGGGACTGTATTGGAGTGTACGTATACTATTTTAGAATCAATATCACATTAAAATAATCATATATAGTTATTATTTACACCATTATACCCATCCAAGTAAGGTGGTGGTGGAAAATAGATTTCACCACGGCGTGGAGACGGTATTCCGTACGTACGCACGCGCGGTGATTTCATTTTCCATAGGATGGATAGATGGTGAAACAGGGTTGTTTCATACTTATAATAACATATCAGTATATTATTTATACTGATGTTATTACTTCATAATGAAACAACCTAAGAAGTAGAAGTGGAAGAAGAAATAAAGGTGAAAGAATCGGTAACGGAAATTACCTCTTCTTTGAAGCGCCTCTTTGAGATCTCCTTTTAGGGCACTAAAATTGGTCTTGGAGGAAGACCAGAACCTCTAGTATGTTTATAGAGAAGTGGAGAAGATACTTTGGCAGGGTTTGTGCGATATTTAAGGCTAAATGTGGTGTGAGGAAGAGAGGGAGGGGGTGCTCTTTTATAAGGGAGGAGAGGGGCACCTTTGGAATAACAAAAAATATTATTTTATTATAAAGACAAATTCGGTTTTAAATAGCTCTTAATTGATTTATTTCGAAGCTAAGGTGGGGATGTGTCGAAATCCTATCATCCAATAGAATTTATACATGTTTAGGTTCCTATTTTAACCTTACCATTTATATTTAACTTTAAGTTAGATAATTTTACTTTTACCTTGTCTTCTTGTTTTCTTACACTATAAGATTAATAAACTTACTATATCAGGCCAAAAGAATCCCAAGTTGTTTATTATTAATATATATAACCTTATCTAAGTCATTTGGCCGAACCTTAGATTTTTAAGAATAAAATAACAATTAATAGTATAATATTTTTTAAAAAAACTATTTTATGTCAATTTTTACACTATTTAGTAATTGATTTTTGTGAAACTCATAACAGAATGATTAGTTCTAAAAAAGTTAACTAAATCTATAATAACATGTCATATTAACCTAGAAAATTAGTGGAATTCATAAAACTTCTCAAATTAAATTTATTTCGGTATTTATAACATCAATTATGTCAATATTTCATTAATAAGATAATTACTGCATTATCTTTGTGTCCTAAATAAATTAAATTATTTAATGTCTAAAAATTACAAATAAAATACGATTATGTAGGAAATATTTTTAGATTTCTAATGAGTATTTATAGTCGAATTTATCATATGTAAGACCCTATATGAAAAATGATTCACTTATTAAACATTGATTTTAACTATTTTAACCCTTCTTTAAATAAATTAATAATAAATGTCCTAATCTTATCCATGTGGGCCTAATAGATCATATTTTATTCTTAAGGTTGTTTTTGGTCGAATTAAACTTATTCGATAGAATTAGGACATGTTTTAGGGTAATAATAATAACATTTTTACCCTTAATTACCATATTTACTTTTAACTGTGGTAAAAAAGTAAAAAGTTACTATTCACCAAAAATTATTTTCATCTCATTGAACCACATTTTAGGCCCTGATATTAATCGTGTCACTCAGATTTTCGAAATTCCACTCACAGAAGTGGTGAAATTATGTTTTATGAAAAATTCAGTTTTTAACTACCACTTAG
Source organism: Viscum album (assembly GCA_963277665.1). Lineage (NCBI taxonomy): Eukaryota > Viridiplantae > Streptophyta > Magnoliopsida > Santalales > Viscaceae > Viscum > Viscum album. The sequence goes on from OY728131.1 coordinate 1,512,727,658, forward strand.
TGGTTTCACTATTCATCAAAAAATGAAAGTTTCCAGAAAAATAGAAAAAATTAGGCCTAAGCTATATTTGAAATAAAAAATTAAAAAATGATGTCAATTTTACCAATTTATGAACATATCAGTTGCATTAATTAATTTAAAAATTAGTTCCCGTCGTCAAAACAAATACCGTGTTTTTAAGAGATAATAATTATGAAAAGATTGACACTTGTTTATAACTAGTTTTAATGTGAAATTAAATACAATGAACAACATTGTATTAAATTGTAAAAATATATTCTAAATATACTTTAAAACCACTCAAATTAATAATTTATCACTATTAATTATTTCGATTAAAAAGTTGTTTTTAATTATAATTTAGTAATTTTCACTATTCATCAGAATTTGAATGTTATCCAAAAAGTACCAAAATTTCACCTTAGGCTAAATTTGATACTCCGAATCCAAAAATGAAGTCCATTTTGAGAGCTAAAATTTCTAAAATTTTAAAAGGTGGTAATTACTATTCATAACGGTTAGTTTTAATCATATTTTAATAGAATATGGTTGTTTAGTGAAACTTGGTATTGCATACTACACACACTATCGAGGAAGGTCGCGATTGCATGTAATGCAAGGCAAGTCAAGGATGTGTGTTTAGAATTCTCCTTTTGGTGTAGTGTACAACACAAGAAATTAATGAAAATAAAAAAAATATTTTTTAAAAAATTCTCGTGCTTTTACATTCTACCCCCCTTAAAATGAATTTCGCCCTCGAAATTTGTCGGGGATATAAATGGTTTACTATTCGAAACTTTCTTTGATAGAAACCCACATTGTAAAAAGGAATACCAAAACCAATCTTTAAAAAAATGTATGAAACGTAACGGTTACCCAAATAAACAAATTACTGGGTTTCCACATAAGTGAAAATATGGATATGGAAGAGAAATCTGACCATCATGTTCTGATGGAGAGTGGTAGAGAACATGGCTATGGAAAAGCCAGCAATCAAAAATCCTTAAATTTTTTAAGATCTAAGGTACCATCTGATTCATTAGATATAAGATCACTAGGACAACATTTTTGGTTTTCAAGATCGTTTCCCTAATGTTGATGAAATTGGAATTAGAAGAAATACTTTCGTGATTTCAGTATAGTCTCACTGTTTGTTGTTATTTGGACAATTTCCACTTCATCTCTTAAATAAATGAAGTTGATATTGTCATTCGTGATGTGTTAGCAGATCATGTGATAGAATGATGGGTCATTCCATTTGTCTCAAACAAAAGGTTAGAAAAGTTATCAAAAAAATACATAAGTCCAACTATAGTGAGATTAATCATATATTGTTCCTAAAATGGACTTATACTTCATATATCATACTTCTTAATATAATAAAACTATTTTATACTAAATAGGGACTTTTTGTAGGCCAGTGTTAGGTGATAAAGGCCAGTCGCACTTCAGTTGTGGGTTCGATTCCCAGAGCCTTGTCCGACGCGATGGGCTGTCGCCCGTCCTGCAGGTTGTCCTTTTTTCTAAAACTACATTACTATAACATCACATAAATAATATCAAAAAAAGTTGTATCCTTAAACAATACTAACTTATGGTTAACATAATCCATTCCAATCTTTAGTCTTATCTAATATACTTCGGTCCAAGCTCATAGTATAAAGAAAATGATAACATGAAATGTCGTCAACCAAGCATGTGAATACCATCATTTATCCCCCATATATCTTGTTGGTCACATTCCAATCATGTGAATACCTTAATGATGTATTCTCTTGAAAAATGAATACCCATTAAATCTTTGTGAAAACATGAATGCTGTCAAAAGTTAACTCTTTCCACATACCAAAATCCAAAAATTCTATATAATCAAACCATGATATAACCTTCTCCTTATATCAGTCATGAGCTCATGAATACTATCAAACATTTAATTTTCTCCTTATCCCTTCATTATACGCATATCATCTATATTCCAAAAATGTCTGAATAACCTTTCATGGATACTGGTAACATTAATCATACACTATCAAAACTCAAGGAAAGACAACAGTGTAACAATCCTTAGATATCTCTTTATTCCATAGTACCATGAGATTACTTATACAACATTACACATGATAAACATTTAATCATTCCACTAAATTCTTAAACCATTGACCGAGCTTTAACAATTCTTTCATCTCACATATCATTTTTAGTCTCTTCATCATCATCAACATAAATACTACCCATACGACCATACTGATTCCCTTCATGAGACTTTCCATTAGGGAATTGGTTTGCATAATGCCCGTACATTCCACATTTAAAACATTTAACCATTGTTGATGCTGAAGCAATACCATTATCCTTATCCCTGGTGTTAACTGAATCTTTTCCTTTCCACTTACTCGCTTTGTGTCCTTCTTTTCCACACCCAAATCATATTCCAGTTCCTTTGAAACATTCTCCTTGATACCTCTTCCCACATGATTTACATGGGGAAATTGAACTTTCTTTCCTCTATGATCATCATGAAACTCCATCATTCTCTTATTAGCCAAGTCAGGAAACTTACCAAATTTTACTTTAATGATCATATTATGAGATTTATGATTCGGCATAATAATTATGTTTGGTCTTCTAAATCCCATTTCATTTGGTTTCTCATGAAGAATATCATTCCATTGTCCATCATATCCTCTATTATCGCGAATCATCTTGTTTCCAGCCATTTTCTAAAACCCAAAAAGAATAGTGTGAGAGGCAAAAATCATAATAAAGGGGGAGTAAATTCAATATCTAACATCATTGGTTTAATCTAATATTGTTACCATAGTTCTAGGACAATATCCTATACATATACTTATCCTTAGGGACATCCCTAGACATACCTTAGAAATATCTCTAGGGATCTTACTAACGTTTTCGCATCCTAGTTTCCAAAGGTTGACTAAACTTTTCCTCTGATACCAACTGTAGAGACCCGAAGCTTGATGTAGATGGACATTACATTACTTTTGCGGAATACTTAGTACATAACAAAAACACACACACAAGGATCGTAATAGTTTAGTGTCTTTGGAAACTCAGAATATAATCTTCTAAACGTGGTGAAAGATCATCAACATCTCCCCTAAAGATCTTACTTTTTTTTACCTAAAACCTTTCTTTATATCCTGGGGAAAAGAAAACATAAAAGGGTGGGCTCAATGCTCAGTAAGGGTAAACAAAAGAAATATCAATCACATCATATTCCTAAGAACATAACATTTTGTAAATGTTAACCTGCAAAAGAGAGCATAATTTCATAACATGGGATAAATCATAGTAGTGAAATGAAATCCCAATAATCATAATGTAATACATGAAACTTTGTGGCATACACACATAATCATAGGGAATCATTTCTTATTACTCAAGACTCATTGCCAAGACTCTCTTAGTGGACAAAGTCCCTTTCTGAACCGAGTTCACTCCTCGTTTTAGTCCTGTTTCACTGAACCGGTATAACCTACCATTCTAGCCATGTCTATCTCATGATATATAAAATCTTTACCCAATTCATTGGAGGGAGATATAGGTCCCACCCATCCCATAATGATACCATTCTTATGTGCGCCACAAAATATTAAATCATACATCATTGCATAACCCATGTAATAAAAATGGGAATCTTAAACAACATGACATCATAAAACAATTCATATAAGATAAATGAATTTATAAAAATAATTCCATCACAAAATAATCAAATCAATTTAATAATAGGGCTAGAAACAGAAACCTTTATTATCTTAAATGGAAAATAATTTTGATAAAACACTTGAACACCATTCTTGAGGAAAATATCCTTTCTACTTCAAAAACATTTTCCTTTCTTAACATGTCATACAATTTTAAACTAAAAGAAGTTGATTAAAAATAAACTTTAAAACTTGTAAAGAAATATTCTTGGAAATAATGTTTTAAAAATCCATTCATGTTGTATAAGTTAAAAAAACATTCTTCTCGTACTTTTCTCGGAAAAGTCAAAAAGTACCTCGTATGAAAAACAACAAAAGATTCCTTTAATATATTTTAATAAACACACACCAAAGGGTAAAATTTTATTTAAAAAATTTTTGGTGGATGTAAATAATGTTAAATATTGAGGAAACATGGATGTGGATGATAAAATACACCCCAGTAAATTTCAATGTATAAACAATCTCGGATAAAAATGAGATTGTGATATTTCCCTTACCTTAGGTCTGATTTGCTTCGTAAGTGTCCGAAACTCCTGTATAATGATTTAAATAATGTCATTTACTTATTCCAGAATCACACTAATTGTTTTGATATCATATATGGTTCACTTATGACATTATATTACCCGTTCTTTTTTAAATTCAATGTTAAAGAGCATTTTGGGTAAAATTGTTTCATTTGCCATCCGTGTTTTGACTTGTAATTATTCATATGAATACATATATCATGATTACTTAATTACAGAATATAAAACATGATTTATATATAATATATATTCATAATATACAAATATATAATAAATCAGTAAATGGAGAAAAATACACAATTCATATAGACGGTAGGTCGTACGTAGGCATGAACGTTGTTTTCGTTTCCTTATTTAGTTGAATAGAATTAAGTAGATTACATAAATATATATATATATATACATAAATCCAGTATCATTATTATGTCCTATATTTCATGATTACTTATTATATATACTTTATAATCATTCATGAATGGTTAATGTGGAGAATGAATCTCATCTCGTCGTGGAGACGTTTGTCCGTACGTACGCACGAGCGATGATATTGTTCTCATGATCGTGGGACTGTATTGGAGTGTATTTATACTATTTAAAAATCAATATCACTTTAAAATAATAATATATAGTTATTATTTACACCGTTATACCGATCCAAGTAAGGTGGTGGTGGAAAATAGATTTCACCACGGCGTGGAGACGGTATTCCGTACGTACGCACCCGCGGTGATTTCATTTTCCATAGGATGGACAGATGGTGAAATAGGGTTGTTTCATACATATAATAACATATCAGTGTATTATTGATACTTATGTTATTACTTCATAATTATACAACCTAAGAAGAATAGGTGGAAGAAGAAATAAAGGTGAAAGAAACGGTAACAGAAATTACCTCTTCTTTGAAGTGCCTCTTTGAGATCTTCTTTTAGGGAACTAAAATTGTTCTTGCAGGAAGACCAGAAGCTCTAGGATTTTTCTAGGGAAGTGGAGAAGATAATTTGGTAGGTTATGGCCGAGCTTGAAGGCTCAAAGTGGTGTGAGGAAGAGAGGGAGGGGGTTCCCTTTTATAAGGTAATAGAGGGGCACCTTTGGAATAACAAAAAATATTATCTTATTATAAAGACAAATTCGGTTCTAAATTGCTCCAAATTAATTTATTTAGAAGCTAAGGTGGGGATGGGTCGAAATAATCTCATACAATAGAATTTAGACAAGTTTAGGTTCCTATTTTAACCTTATCATTTATACTTAACTTTAAGTTAGATAATTTTTCTTTTATTGTGTCTTCTTGTTTTCTTACACTATAAGGTTAATAAACTTACTATATCAAGGAAAACGAACCCCAAGTTGTTTATTATTAATATATAAAACCTTATCTAAGTCATTTTGCCGAACCATAGATTTTTAGGAATAAAATAACTATTAATAATATAATATTTGTTTTAAAAACTATTTTATGTCCATTTTGACACTATTTAGTAATTGATTTTTGTGAAAATAATAAGAGAATGATTAGATTGGAAAATGTAAATTAAATCTATACTAACATGTAATACTAACCTAGAAAATTACTGGAAGTCATAAAAAGTCTCAAATTACATTTATTTTGGTATTTATAACATCCATTATGTCAATATTTCATTACTATGATAATTACTGCATTATCTTTGTGTCATAAATAAATTAAATTATTTAATGTCTAAAAATTAAAAATAAAATACCATTATTTAGGAAATATTTTTATCTTTCTAATGAGTATTTATAGTAGAATTTATCTTATATATAACCCTATTTTAAAATTATTAACTTATTATACTTTGATTTTAACTATTTTAACCCTTCTTTAAATAAATTAATAATAAATGTCCTAATCTAATCTAAGTGGTCCTAAAAGATCATATTTTATTGATAAGGTTGTTTTTTGTCGAAATTCACTTATCCAATAGAATTAAGACATATGTTATGGTAATAATAATTACATTTTTACCCTTAATTACCCTATTTACTTTTAACCGTGGTAAAAAAAGTAAAAAGTTGCTATTCACCAAAAATTATTTTCATCTCATTGAACCACATTTTAGTCCTTGATATTAACCGTGTCTCTCATATTTTCAAAATTCCACTCACAAAAGCGGTAAAATTATGTTTTATGAAAAATTCAGTTTTTTTAACTACCACTTAGTGGTTTCACTATTCATCAAAAAATGAAAGTTTCCAGAAAAATACCAAAAATTAGGCCTAAGCTATATTTGATATTAAGAATTCAAAAATGATGTCTATTTTACCAAATTTATAACATATCAGTTGCATTAATTAATTTAAAAATTAGTTTCCGTCGTCAAAACAAATACCTTGTTTTTAAGAGATAATAACTATCAAAAGATTGACACTTGTTTATAACTGGTTTAAATGTGAAATTACATCCAATGACCAAAATTGTATTAAATTGTAAAAATATATTGTAAATATACATTAAAACCACTCAAATTAAAAATTTATCACAATTAATTATTTCGATTAAAAAAGTTGTTTTTAATTATAATTTAATAATTTTCACTATTCATCAGAATATGAAATTTATCCGAAAAGTACCAAAATTTCACCATAGGAAAAATTTGATACTCTGAATCCAAAAATAAAGTCCATTTTGAGAGCTAAAATTTCTAATATTTTAAAAGGTGTTTATTACTATTCATAACAGCTAGTTTTAATAATATTTTAATAGCATATCGTTGTTTAATGAAACACGGTATTGCGTACTACACAAGATATCGAGGAAGGTCGCGATTGTGTGTAATGAAAGTCAAGTCAAGGATGTGTGTTTAGCAAGCTCTTTTTTGTGTAGCGTAACACACATGAAATTAATGAAATTAAGAAGAATATTTTTTTTATAAAATCTCAGGCTGTTACAGGATGCATCAACATGAATCTCATCCTCCTCAGGTTGAAAGACATGAGGTGGGTCTGATTGATAACGATGCAACTAAGATACATGGAAGATGTCATACATGGCCTGGTACCTCTGCAGTATCTCCAACCGATAGGCAACGGACCCGACTCGCTCTAGAATCTCAAACAGCCCCACATACCATAGTGAAAGTTTACCCTGTATCCTAATCCTCCTGTGTCCCAACCTCGGTGAAACATGCAAGAAAACTTGATCCCTGACCACAAACTCCAAGGGTCATCTTTGGCGATTAGCATAAGATTTCTGATAAGACTGAGCAGAAGTCATCCGCTTTTGTATCAACTGGACCTTCTCTGAAGTCTCCTGCACGAGATGTGGTACCAGTAAAGCTACCTCACCTACTTCCATCCAGCATAAGGGTGATCATCATGGCCTACAACATAAATCCTCGTATAGTGCCATCTGAATACTTTCTTGGGAAATATTATTATAGGTAAACTCAACCTAGGGTATATTCTTCCCCCAAGATCCCTCAATGTCAAGGAAGGTTTCACGAAGCCTGTCCTCAAGAACTGGTATCGTACACTCTGATTGGCCATCGGTCTGAGGGTGGAAAATAGTTCTCAGAAGCACCTATGTACTCAATGAATTCTAAAAACTATTCCCGAAATGAGACGTAAAATGGGCATCCATATTGTATACGATTTAACAAGGAACCCCATGAAGATGTATGACCTATCGTATATACAACTTCCCATGATCATCAACAACGAAGGTATCCTTGATCAGAAAAAAGCGAGCTACCTTGGTGAGTCTGTCCACCACAACCCACAGTGAATAATTGCCTCAAGATTACCTCGACATCACAGTCATGAAATCTATCATGATATCATCACATTTCCACTCCAGAATGGGTAACTGTTGTAACAGTCTATCTGGCCCTTAATGATCTGCCTTCACCTGCTGACAGGTGGAACCTCTCGTAAAAACCTAGCTACTTCGTTCTTCAAACTCAGGCACCAGTACTGACATCTCATGTCATATTACATCTTGGTAACTCCAGGATGCACTACCCAGGAAGAAGCAATAAACTATTGTAACAGCTCCTCGTTTATAACACATGGAAGCCACACTTTTCCTTGGAAATACAATACCTCATCAACACATATCACCCAACTAGAATGAGGTTCCACATTTCTCACCGACTCCATTAGAACTAAGCCTTCTGAATGAGATAGATGTCTCATCCTCACTCTATCCAGGAGGGTATAAGTCATAGCTAAGAAAGAATGATAGGTTTTCCGCTAACTTTTGTGCACCTCCAAATGCATCTCAGAGAAAAAATCCATAAGTTGACACTCACTACAGGACTCATGAATTTCCTATATCTGAGACTTCTTGCTCAGTGGATCAGAAACTGCATAACCCTTACCAAGTGTACAGGAATGCAAAAAATCAAAGGAATGAAGGTATTCAACCCACATTCACTATCTGAAGTCCAATTCATACTGGGTGATGATATATTTGAGACTTTTGTGGTCCGTGAACACCACAAAATTTTCTCCCAAGAGGTAATGTCTCCTACAGCGCAATGCATGAGCAACTACAGCCAACTCGAGATCATGCGTCAGGTAATTCCTCTCATGTGGCCTCAACTACCGAGACCCATATGCAACAACTCGATCGCCCTGCATCAACACTACTCCTAGACCAATACCTGATTCATCAAATTAGACTGTATAGCTCTTCCCTATATCTGGAAGTATCTGGATTTGTGCTGATGTCAATCATCCCTTTATCTCATGAAAGGATAACTCGCAAGCTTCTGAAAAAACAAACTTAAAACCCTACTTAGTCAAACCCGTCAATGGCGCTGTTATGTGGGACACGTCCAGAATAAAATGCTTATAGTAACCAGCCAGCCCTAAGAAACTCCATATCTAAAACTCGTTCATAGGTTGCTCCCAGGAAACTACTATTGTCACCTTTTTTGGGTCTACTGCAACTCCTTCCTCTAAGATGATATGACCTAGGATGTGTATTTGGTCCATCCAAAAGTCTCACTTTGAGAGCTTAGCATATAGCTGATGCTCTCTCGGTGTACTCTATACGATCTCAAGATGGGCAGCATGGTCGTGTCGAGTGTGAGAGTAAACCATGATATCGTCCACAAAGACTACCACAAAAGAGTCTAGATAGGTGTAGAAAAAATGATTCATCAGAGCCATGAAAACTTCTAGTGCGTTCGTGAGTCTGAACAACATATCCACATACTCGTATAGACCATACCATCTCCTAAAATATGTGATCGGTATATCTGATTGTCTAATGCGTAACTAATGATATAAGACTCTCAAATAAATTGATGATAACACTCGTGCTCCTCATAGTGTATCAAAAAGATCATCAATCATCGATATGGGAAATCAGTTCTTAACCGTCAACTGTTTTAGCTTCTGATAATCAACATAATGTCTATGGGTACCATCCGACTTCTTTGTAAAAAGGACCAGTGAACCCCAAGGAGAAGTATTGGGTCGGATAAAACCCTTTGACTACAACTCCACTAACTATATCTTGATCTCCTATAACTCAGGTGTAGGTATCCTATAAGGAATAATGGACACCAATGCCGCTCCTAGAACATGCTAAATAGAGAAATCCACCTCACGCTCCAGAAGCAGACTTGAAGAGTCGTCTGGGAAGACATCCCTGAAATGATCAACTATAGGAGGGGAATCCTTCTGACAAGTCCCCTGGTAATCCAGATACAAGGTCGCAATCTGGGTCGTCACACTATCTCGCCCACAATGCACGGGTCCAGATCGGCTCGCCTGAGCATCCCACTCACCCTTGTACAGAAACTCACCACCCTCTAGTGATGTGAAACGCACCCTATGATGATACCATTCTATGATGGCTCGAACGGGTACCAACCAGTCCATTCTGATAATGACATCATAGATCGTAATGTCCAAGACATAGATGTCCCATAGAAAGTGACATCCACAAAAATCTAGGGGGGGACTCCTTGCACTGACCCCCACCAACCATTCTAGTTCCAAATAGTTAGTCTAACATCATAACACTATAAGAAGAAGAAACATAGAGACCAAGGACCTCCACAATGGGAACATATATAATATTATGTGTAGCACCCATATCAAAAAGTAATGAAGATAAAATAGAAGCCACTAGAATAGTACCTCTGATAGTAGAAGGTCTGGGATCCTACTCCTATTGGGTCTGTTGCATAGCATATTCGTGACCAGTGATGCGGCCCGACAACACAACCTAGCTACCCTGAGCTGTCCCGCCTTTCTACCTCTAAGATCCTAGTGTTTGGCTACCATGGTCAAGCCCACCATCATAGCCTCCATGCCTTGACGTAATCTTGTTTCCCGACTGGTAAGAAGCTTCTAGTCCTGCTCCTGAATGCGGAGTCTGCACAGAACCCCTCTCACTAGCCACCGATGGGATCACCCTGCAATAACATTGGAGATGACCCATATTGCTGCATGATCTGCACACCACAAGGTCATGTTGTCAATTTTTCCTCTTGTTCCCTTCCCTACAACACTGCTAGGCCATTATCGGGCCACTAGAAGCATTACTCAGGATGGTACTACCACCTTGGTAGAACACCATCTTTCTCTTCCTCTTACCGGTATCAATTTTACCAGAAACTAGTGTCGAACTACCCTAGCCCACACCACTAGCTTCCCACAAGTTTCTCTCAGTAATCAGTTCTTGGTTCAAAATAGCATGTAAAGTAGGCACCCTAAAAACATTCACCATTGCTCGGATCTCATATCAAAGATAATCTTCAAAGAGTCTGGACCTCAACGTCTTATCATCCAGCAGAATGGGTGCAAAATGATGATGCTCGTTGAAGCAAGCAGAATAATCCATCACTGACATGATGCCTTGTTGTAGATTCATGAACTCTCGAACTCGATCATCCCTCAAAATCTCTGGGAAGAAGAAGTCATATAAAGATGCCTAAAAATCGTCCCACTCCATTTTTCGATGATGCTCAGGTTGGGTGGTAGCATCATACCACCTCTTGGAGGAATCTCAAAACAAATATGTAGAAATCTTGACACTCCACCCAAGAGGCGTCTCAAGATGCTCGAAAATAGTCTACATTGAATCCATCCATGACTTTGCAGCCTCTGGTCTGCCATCCCTTGAAAACGTAGGTGGATGATACTGCTGGAAGATACATGTCATCTCTAACATAGATGTGGCAGCCTACGGTTCTCCCTGTAAGGTATCCATGAACCACATAAAACCTTCAAAGAACTGTGCCTCCATACCTGTGTCCAGAATAATGGCAAGCGCCGCACCTGGCACTGCTGGAGGATCAACTTATATCCCATGGGCCTACCATCTTTGATGTATAATCGTTGTCGTTCTCATGGAAAACAACTCGTGGTCATCTCTGTGGCACGAATCTACTAGGGGAAACGCACACCTTAGATCAAGAATTGTCAAAGGCCAAATACAAGGAGAAGAAGAAAGGAATAGGGGAAAGAAAGCATTCAAGATTTACAAAACCTGACTACATGGCATGTATAAATACAACATGGCGTGTTCTCAAATCATTATTCCCTGCCCGAGTCCTTCTACACGGCTAAGCCACATGGCTCACTTGAACAAGTCTACATGGAATGTATAACCTCTACATGGCATGCATGGTTTAATTTCCAACTACCCATGTCATTATTGACATGACCGACTAATTGGCTAAAACTACACGGCGTGTTACACCCACACATGGCATGTACACTACTCTGTTTTCCCAGCCACACAGCTAGGTCCACATGGTCTTCCCCTTGTCAAGACTACAAGGCATGCCCCAGAGGTTCATAGAATGTTCAATAAAAGGTCACACCGACTAGTGTTATTAGTGACACAGCCGGTTATGTGGGTCAGAAAACACGGAGTGTCCAAGGGAAACACAGTGTGTATGTCTTAAGGTTTCACCATCTGTGTTGTTAGTTACACGGGTGGTCACTGGGTCTAAACTACACGGCGTGTAGAAACGGTACACGGTGTGTTTTCCACATGATATTCCCTACCTCTTGTTCCCGCCCACATGGTCTATGACACGGGAAGAGACTACATGGTGTGTACTTAGGCTACATGGTGAGTACTTAAAAAGGTTTCATCTCTTCCCGAATAGAAGAACACACGACGTGTGTCCATAGAACTACACAAAATGTATCCTAGGTTTTCGGGTCAGTAAGACTCAAATACTACTCCGGAACCTAGAAAATACTAAAAAAGAAAACCTAAGTGCCAAATTCCAATCTGTGAGGGTCTGTACTCCCCACGAATCAAAGCATGGAATCTTATACATGTTATAATAAAGTAAACTCTTCAATGATCCACCATATATTGATTATTGGGGGACCATACTCTCCAAAAACCAATGTTTTGCATCCTTTCTATAAGTAACCTCACACAACAATACCCTATCAAATAGAAGGTATTTTTCAAAGAAGCTATCACAACAACATTCTTTTATAGAACAACAACTATAAAAACAACATGCAATTTTTAATTCACCAACATGGCCTGGAACTATGAATGGAATCTGATTTCAATCATGTTCCTACATGATTCATGAGACGGTGTACCCTCATCTCATTGAGTTGCAACTAAATAGAACCCAAATATATCATATAAATATCACACCACAAGTGTGTCACCTAACAGTGAAAATAAAATCAACTATAAAATAAAAAAATCAATAAAATTGAAAAACCTGGTAAATTGGTGTTTCCCTATACATGAGTTAGCTACATCCGAGCACAACTTATTACCATCTACCCTTTTCATCTTATCCCTGAATAAGGCTCCAAATAGTAAGTCAATGGAAATAACCATTCTAATACAACTTTGTAACATCCCAGATCTGGGTGCTGCTCAACGGGTGCCCGAAACCCAGTTGGTCACATGACCTCAATCGCATTTCCCTACACTCTAGAGGCTGTCGTCTAGCAGCGAGGGCCCAGGTCTAGTATTGAGGAAACTATGCCCTCATTTTTCAATGTGTAGCATAGTAGAAAAGAGAAATAACATAGATCAACAGTGGATGAAATAAACCATACACAACTGATGTGAAAAACTATAGTAATAGATAACTAACTGCTATATATATAATGATGAAACATGTTTCTAGTCCTAAGAAAACTGCCAAAACAAGTTACACCGTAGTAGAATACGATACAATGGAAAGTATAGGTACAAAAAAACAAAATAGAATAGTCGAAAGTATCACGAGCCTGAGCTCAGTCCCATGCTCCCCTACACCTTAGAAACACTCAAGTACCTATATTGGGACTCTTCCACTTATCCACACCTATAGTAATATAGCCTGTTTGGGCTGAAGACATGAACCAAATAGGATGTGAGAAATAAATCCCAATAGGTACCCACTAAATGCATGTGCCAAACTATCAGTGAAAAAATGTGTAACAACTATGTACAATAAATGCAGTAAACTAGTAAGCACTAAAAAGTAACTATGCTTGCCAATTTTATTTCCACTTAAATATTCAATTATATGTTCAATTTAATAACATTAAATGTTCATCATAACTAAGCTCTCGGGATAATCAGAACCTTGCCCTCAGGAAAATATAACCACACCCTCAGCCTTACCCTCAAGCATAACGAATGGTTCCCTCAGGCGTATGGAATCTCACACTCAGGAATACCAAATATTTCCCTCACGCAAGGAATCTACTTCCCTCTGTCATAATATGTGTTTCCCTCAATCTAAACAATTACTTCCCTCAATATAAGAAAACAATGCTCTCAGGCTAAAGTAAAACTCTGCCCACAGTCTAAGAAATATCACTGCCCTCAGGCACAAGTAACCAGTCCAAGCCCAAAGCATAGCAAGAAATTCTATATAAAATTCCTTTCAAGGAAAAATTAATGTTCAATATAAACATGTCATACCCTTGTGTATCTGGGAAAAATGGATAAATAGAGAAACACACCCCTGGGTGGTCTTGGATCCATGTAGTGATTCCAACAACAGTTTTACACTTGCATTAAATTACCTATGAAATTCTAGGTATTTAAATATCAAAGGCCTCAACCATACGACACCCCAACATGGGTAAGTAACAAAAAAGTACACAAAAACACACATTAGATGGAATTTATGCACTAGACCACCTACCTCGATCACCATTGATTGATATACGTGAACGACCCTCCTCAAAATGCCAGGGAACGACATAGATATAAGGTGATAATAACCTCGTTCAAACTCAAATAACATCATTTAGAGGAATAATTGGAAATATATACCCAAGTAGAAGGAAGAACTCACCCACGGGGTTCCAAGAAGATCGATGGTGTATAAAATGGGTTCCTGGTGTGCGGTCGGGAGGTCCTCTAAGCTCCGAACGTCTCTCCCAAGATCTCCTCTGGTTCTAAGCTTCCTATATGAACAGAGGATGCTATTTTCCATTTTAAGAGAGAAAAAACAAAATAAATGGCATGGAATCTCGAGTACATGGTGTGTACTTTCCATTTTTTAAACGGTTCCTCTGGAAACTTCTGACCAGCATGGCACTATTCATCCATCGACAAGAGTACATGGCATGTCTTTGTGATTACACGGCGTGTAATAATGCTCCGCTAGCAGCTTCCTCCACCGCCTTACTATTCATATTCTGACTAACTACATGATGTTTACCTACATGGTGTGTAATCATTTTTTATACCTTTCATCACCGGTAGGGCTACACGCCCTGTGTATTCATCCCACACGGCCAAAGTACACGGCATGTGGAAAATTATATGGCGTGTACCCACAAATGAGGTATTTCCCCCATTTTACTTATTTTCCCAAAAAAACATAAGGAAAACAAAAAAGAAGAAACTCATACCTCATGAACAAGAACCAGGTTCTTACACATAATATTAAATGTAAAAGGGGTTTATTATACAAGGTACAAAATTAGGTCTTGTATAAATCAATATATGCCTCAATGAAATGATATTGAGACTAAGTCCTTTAAAAAGAGTGTTTCCTTAGATTAAAGATAAATTTATAACATTATATGTGAAATAGATAAAAACACAAAATATAATTGGATTTACATTGTAAAATAGTCAGATTTCATTCACATAAATTCATGAAAAAACAAATCCAATGACATAGACATTTAACTCAACAAATAGAGATTGAGTTATGACTTATTTACCTAGAGTGTGTTGTGTCTTGTTTGTTATTTATATTCCATAATAATAAACATAGGTTAATTTCATCTTTGTTAAAATCCCTTTGGAATTTTATTTTTAATTTTATTTTTCTTATTAACATGTTATAACAATTAGTTAATTATTTGATTTAATTTTTGATATTCGACACATGAGTCAAAAATGAAATTTTTGTAATTACAAATTGTCCATGTGGTCAAATTACATTAGATACAGAATATTAATAATTATTTTAATATCATATATATCTAGTATATATATATTCATAATAATCCATAATATTTGGAGATAATAAATGAAATGCACTGTCCATGGAGATGGTGGTCCGTACGTACGCATAAATGCTACATTCTTTTATTTGTCATATTAAAATATTGAATATTAAATGATAGATAGTTATATTATAATTCCATTATAATATATATGTTATATATGTTATATAGTATCATTAAATACATCCTTTATACATTTTATGTATGGAATGAAGGAGTAATATCACATTGAGGGGTGGTAGTCCTCATTTCCTCAGTTGAAATTATTGTATTTACACATTGTATAAATCATAATGGTATGTTTTAAATAAAAATTAATGGAGTGTATAATAAATATAAATATAGTATATATGATATAAAAATATAGTTCCATTATTATTTCCACCAAGATATTTGGTAGGATATAATTGAACAATCATCATTTGTGAGGTATTAGTTCACCGTAAATAGAAACAATATGTTCTATATTAATTAGATGGAGATTTGTCTAATTTTAGGTAGATTCATGAGCATAAAAATATCCTAGTATATTGATAATTATGTATTTTTTTAAATTATTTCAAAAATATAGGTTATGGGGTTGGAGAAGGAAAATAAATTAATGGAGCTTTAGGGAAGACGTTACCGCTAAACCGTGTAACTCTTTTTGATTTGATCCCAAAAGCATTCGTGAATTGCATTCTTCCTAAGTAAGGATTCTAGAAGGATGGTAGGTATTTTTGGAAATTTTTTGTTTAAAGTTTTTACTAAACAAGAGGCATGATATGTTTGATTAAGTTGGTAAAGGTGGTGTTATTTTATAAGAGGGATGAGGGGAAATATAGGAATGTCTTGAAATATTATTTTATTATAATTGTTTTGAATTATAATACCTCCAAAGTGATATATGTCTAGGATAAGATGTGTATGGGTCAATAATTTGTCAACCAATAGGTTTTATACATGTTTAGGTCACAAATGTAATCTTATCTTTTGGCATTAATCCTTCGTTAAATAAATTAACGGTGACCATGTATTCTAGTATATTTACACTATATGGTTAATATACATACAATAAAATACAAAAAAAAAACTCAAATGGATCCTTAATGAATTTTCCCACATTATCTATCTCAGTTGGTGGAATATTATATTTTAATGACTATTATATCATTTAATAAAATAATATTGGTTTTAAAAAATCATTTATGTCAATTTTGTAAATATTTAATAATTGATTTCTGTTAAAGTCATAAATTCTTGATTCATTAAAAAAAACTATAATAATTCAAATATAAAGTTTCATAAAAAACAAAAAAAAAATCATTTAACGAATCAAAATTTTCAAATTACATTTATTTTATTAATTATAATATCATTTATATGAATCATTAATTAATAAGGTAATCAATGAATCATCATTGTGTCATAATTAAATTTATTTATTGAATGTCTAAAAAATTAAAATAAAACACCAAGATGTAGGAAGTATTTGTATCTTTTAATGAATATTTATATTCAAATATTTAAATTATATAATTTGGCCTTAAAATTGTTTTAGTGAAAAGATACATGTTTGTCCTATATTTCACTTTACTTTAATTTAATTATTAAAACATGTCATTATCACAACCAAGTGACTCTAGTGGGTACTATGATCTACCCACAGATGGTAATGTTAATAAATATATCATATAATATGATTATTACTTTTTTAGGGTCGTTTAATATTATTATAATTTTATTTTTTATCCTTGTTTACCTAATTTAACCTATAACTAGAGTAAATAAAAATAATTAATGAAGTTACAATTTATAATGTCCAAAAATAAATGGTAATTATTTACATAATATATAACCTCTTATTCTGAAAATGGAATAAATTTTCACAAATTCAAAACACATAATTTTCATTAATTAATTTAAAATTAATACCTGTTTTAAAAATTAGAAAACCAGTTTTAAGAAGTAAAAACTATAAGAAGATTGACAAGTGTTTCTGTCAAATCTAAATGTAAAATTACATCTAATGACAAAAATTTGATTATATTATAAAAAAATCATCCAATTAATCTTTACACTAAAAATTAAAAGTACAACATAACTATATAAATTAATTAGATGAAAATGATGTTTTGAATTAAAATGTAGTATTTTCACTATTCATTAAAATGTGAATTTCATCAGAAAATAAAAAAAATCATACAAGGAAAATTTTGATTCCCCTTTTCCAAAAAAATCCATTTATCATTTTTCAAATATAACATATAAAAGTGACAAAAATAATTTTTAAAAATTATTCACCATCAAAAGGTGCTGAAATTATAATTTTTTGGAAAATATATTTTTATCCAAAAATTGAATTTGTTCTTATATAATATCTAGATGACATGTCAGATGAATTTAAAACATTAAATTGAACATATTAAATATATTTTTCCATAAATAAAATCCATAACGTGTGATATGATTTTAAAAACACAATTATTCTATTTTAATAGGATTTCATAAAAAACACCCTTTATATTTTATTGGGTTTTTTCAGTTTATAATAAATTTTGTAACCAATTCATCATTATTTAATAATTTGTAGACCAATATTTTCATAATTCAGTTGTTACAATTCATTATCTCAATTCCAATGAATAGGTTATAATGGTAATATTTAAATAATAATAATTAGTAGTTTGTTTAAGCTCCTTGTTTCATATACATTACTCTATTGAACATAGTTTTTGTTTAATAAAATGTGGGATGTTACATCCTCCCCCATTTAATAAATTAAAACCATGAAATTTGAATTTGGGGTCGGTAACAACGTTATAGATTTTTAAAATACCATTATAGTAAACCCACATCGGAAAAAGAGTTACTAAAACTATCACATTAAAATAATGTAACAGAAGTACAAATGTTATCTAAGATAAAACATACTAGGGTTACATATAGGAAAACATGGATAGGGAATAAAAATTATGTTTCATGTTCGGATGGATAGTGATAGAAAACATGATCTAGAGAAAGTTAACAAATAGAAAACCACATACTTATGATGTGTTAAATAGTCTTTAATTTCACAGAATGAAAAGTAAAGAGGTAATGTTTTTGTTTTAATATCCTTTTCATAAAGTTGGTGAATTATTTTACTATAAAGAATAATACCACAATGAAATTTTTTTACTTAAAAGGTAGTGTGTCATCATTTACTCAATTTCCACCACACTCATCTTTTTCTTCAAATGATGAGTATTCCAGTTGAATTTCTCATGTCTGAAGCACAATAATCAACTTATAAAACCTCACATCATTCAAAAAAGGAAAAATATCTATTTATCCTAACATAAAACACTAACCAAAACCAAAATTGTTAGTACAAGATCAAATAATCCCCCAAACTAAAAATTCCTTTATAATGAGGAGGAAAACTTTTAATTTCCAAAATTCAATAGTAATACACATTTTTTACATAGAACATTCAACAAAAAAATTTCTTTAAAATTCCTTAACATATTACAAACTAAGATTGAAACCTAAAATTATGAAGGAGTTTATCACATAGTCTTCCAAAATAAATCTTAAAATTTATCCCCAAATAACATCCACTACTCTTAAAGAATAATACTGATGAGTAATTAATATAATAAAATATTCTCCATCACATGTTGATCATTTACATAAATAACCCAAATCTTTATATGTCCATAATAAAAAAACAGATTCTTCCAAAATAAAATTCAATCATTACTCCTCCAATAAAATCCCATAGTATTCTATTTTTTAGGAATATAAATTTCCCAAAATATCAAACATATTCAAAAATAACATTTATCATTTAATCACAAAATCATTTCCTTATACTTAGTATATCTATTTGATAAAAAGTAAGTTCCCAAAATCAAATTATTCTTTTTTCATCGACTTGTTAAACTAAAAATATAAAGTCATACTAACTAGGGACTTCATGTAGGCTAGTGGTGGGGGATAAATCCAAATTGCACATCGGTTGTGGGTTTGATCCCCACAGCTTTGTCTGATGTGACTAGTAGTCACAAAGTCCATTTTAAATCCATTTTCAAAAACTATATAATTTTATAATATTCCCAAAAATGATATTAAATTCAACAAAAAGACATATTTTTAGATAATAGGTTATCTTGTACCTCACATTTTTCATCCCAAAAATTAATAAACAATAATTTCTTCAATAGTGAATGTCTCCAAAAATACCATCAGTCACCTTAATATTTTTTATCATAAATCCTAAGATGGGTTTTCTAAGAAATTGAAATTTTGATCTTTTTTAAAATTATAAAACCATGATGATATCCCAAACCCTTAAGAAGACATCCTAATCTCAAAAAATTTCTAAACTGTCCTATAATACCAATAGTAAGGCCCCGGCCTTAAGCATTGAAAAATTGTGAGTTATGTCAAGAATTGACATTGAGAATATTTTCAGGTTTAGAGTTTTAGAAAATTAGGCCATAACTATTATATAACAGACCCATACATTACATGTGGGTAGTTACACTTAGTATCTAGTTTTTCCAAAAATGGAAAACCATTAAAACATGATTTATTTTTCTTGATAAAAATATTCTTGACTTCATCATTTCACTCACACATTCTTATACCATTTGGAAAAAATTTCAAAACAATGGATGACCATAAAAAATCCATTAAAGGATTATAAAATAATGAAAAAAATCGTTATTCCATGAATTATTAAAACCCATGAAAACATATTCAAAGAACTATAATTTCGAACCAAACACATAAAATACATAGAATACATCCTGATATCATATGATTCAGACAAAACGAAATAGAAATAAAAAAACACAGAGGTAACCAATGGAATCAATATCAAATTTACATTTTGTCATTCACAATTACATAGGGAGTTACTTTCATGGTTTCGTTTGGAATACCTATCATAGTATATTCTATAAATATCTTTGTAGAAACCTTAATGTTTACCTCATTTATGTTAACCAATGCATTAGAGAGCTATCAAGCGATCACCATCCCTTGCTTTAACAATGAAATACCTATATACATAAGCAATTCCTATAACTGATAACATAATCATAACTAATAAAACATGCATAAAAAATATGATTTCCACATTGCAGTCATTAGATGTCATATAAAGATATTGATATAATTAATTAATTCTAAAATCAATTTTAACTACCCAAATACCTAAATAATAATATATAATTTTAATTTCTTTTAGAAACATTACATATTGTAGAATAATTCAAATATCAAATAATGGTTGTGGTGGTGGGGAAGTCGTTGTCATTTCATCCATTAAAAACATTCCTTTTGTCATTTTGTAATGTAAATAGATTAATATAAAATGATTCCTTTTTAAAATCATTTAATAAGTTTAAAATTCAATGGGATTGATTATGTTGATTCAATAAGGTTTTCCATATGAATTTTCCATTCCTTCATTCAAGGGGGAGATTTTTAAGTCATAATGGTTTCCTTATGACTTTACCATTTCTCTTGATTTGAAAATCACAAACACCTTATCTCAAGGAAAATCTATTTTTACCCCTTGTATTACCTCTATATGGAAAATTTTATTCCCCAAGGAAATTTACCCTTATCATGTTTCATTATCCAGATCATATTTTTCTTATGTATAAAATTCGGATAGAAACTAAAACCTCAGAATCCCATAATTACATAGATATGAAGTATTCTATTTATTTATACGAACTCTGGATACGAACTCTCATGAAGTTCAACTATGAATTCTGATTAATAACTCTCATGAATTTCAACTCTGAATTCTAGATTCGACATTTTTGTAGTTCTAACTCCGAATTATGATTTTGAATTCTGGTTACAAACTTTCTGTGTTCTAACTTTGAATTCTGATTATGAATTATGGTTACAAAATTTTCTATGTTCTGACTATGAGTTTTCTGAATTCAGACTATGAAATCTTATGAGTTCTGACTCCAAATTCTTATGAACTCTAACTCCGAACATTGTATGTTCATGATCCGAATTCCTGTGAATCCAGACTCCGAATTTCTTTATAATTCAGACTCTGGAATTCAGTATAATTTAGGTTTCGAATTCCTAAAAAACAGAATCCGAATATCCTTGTATTTATAGACTCCTATTTCAATTTTGGCTAGACTCAGAACATTCATTTAGTCTCATTCCGAATTTCAGTATTTGGTTATACTTACACTCATTTTTTATAAAATGATGTCATTCTTTCATTTATCAATTAATCATTGTTTGAGTGACACGTATATAGGTCCCACTAAAATTTATGGAGAAATATGACCATTAGAGGAGGGAGCTGACCATTGGAACTAGGCTAATAAATAAAAGCTCATTTTAAAGAGCTCGATACACTATTTTGGAATAAACATTGACAACAGTGCTTACATGTTGTTGAAGTGATTTCTAGATAGAGAGGCTCTTATTAACTCTTAGTCTTCATAAAGAATGTTTTGAACGGCTCGTCATAACTTTGCTTCATGCACATTTTCTTACTGCAATGGTTTGATTTCCTTGAAATCAGAGACTTCGGGTTGTGATGTCAGAGGTGCTGATTTCCATAACAATCTAGGGCTTATGGGGATAGCATGACTGATACCGATCTTCGGATTGAGGGATCACCAGGGTTTGGGTAAGACAAACTTTCTTCAAAGTATAAATCAAGGGACCTCTTATCCAGAGTTGATGGATACCCTCCTCTTTGGGTTAAAAGAGTTATTACGTGTTACTTGTAATATTTTGTTTTCCACTATGTATTTTAGTTGTTGATGAATGTATAACTTTCATAAACATCCTTATACTTGTACACTGATTTTATAAGATTCTATTTGCTTTAATGTAGAATCATAGTTGGTGTACCTTTTTTTATGTTCTATTTTTGGAATCACTTTTTAGGAATCAAGAAGGAAATTAGAACTTAGAGGTGTTGTGAATTTTGGTTATGCTAAATTTCCTTATAAATTTTTAATGTATACAATTCACCCCCCTCCCATCTTGTATTCGTGCATATATTCGATCTTACAATTGGTATTATAGAGTATGTCATACTCATACATACAATCTAACAATTGGTATCAAAGCATTGGTTCAATCTGAATTAATCTCACGATTAGGATCAGAAGGGAATGCTCCGAATTGAATTTCCAGAATCAAGCTTTTTCGGAATCTGTTTTTTGGACTCATATAGTTCAGAATCATTTTTTGATTAATAGATACAATATCGAGTTCTAGCATAGGATATTTTCTGTTTTTTATAACTCATACTACTAACAAGTTTGTGTGACAAAGATTTTATTAAGGATGACAGATTTAAATATTGGTTCTCTTGATAATATAAATCATAACAGACCTCTTGTTTTCGATGGAAATGATTATGAGCCCTGGAGAGATAGGATAAAGAATTTTGTTATCAATACTGAAGTTGATAACTATCTTATGTTGACTAGAGATTATAAAATTCCGGATAAGGAATTGAGAACTTTTACGAACCAGGAGAAATCAGAATACCAAGCATAATTCCGAGTTAGAAAGACATTGTTTTGTTCCATGAATAGGAACATCTATAGTCAAATATCATCGTGTGAAGTTGAAAATGGTATTTTGATGAAACATGAAGTTACACATTTTTGGTTCATCTAATGACCTAGAGACAAGAAGAGATATATTGAGAGCTGAATACCATATATTTAACATTCCTTATGGAGGACCTGCATGCAAAGCACATCAAAGGTTTATGAATATCATGAGTAGATTACAAAATATGGGAGAAAATGATTTGTATGATGAGGATCTTGTTGATAAGATCATAGATATCATTCCCAATTAATTGGGGTCTAAGTGGAGAGTTATTAATGAGAACATGATAGTCACTTAGATTTCCTTAGATTAGTTGTTTGGAACTCTTCTTCAGCATGAAACCAGAATGAAGGTTGATGCTGAAAATGTTAAAAAGAATAACGGGAATGGTGGAGTTTCTTATAAAAAAACTTCTAAACATATAAAATCCAAAACACCAGAAAGGGTAACTAGATCAATGTCAAATAAATTCATTATTCAGTCTGAATCTACTGATATAGAAATGTCTGTGAATGAATTAGCTAAACTTTCTTGGAGAATGAACAAGATTGTAGCTCAAAAGAATCATCAGAATGAGTACAAGAAGAATGACTACAGAGATATGAAAGATGGAGAAGTCAATTTTTATGAATGTAGAAGAATAGGTCACATCAGACCTAATTTTCCCTTGTTGAAAAATAATGAAAAGAAGTAATGGAATTCCGAAAGGAACGATAATAAATTCTATCGATCAAAGCATAATAAAATTATTAAAGTTATTGATACTTTGAGTGCTAGCTATGGACACTCTTCAAAAAGTGAATCTTCTGAATATAATTCATCAGCATAGAAGAATATGGGATTCATCGGAACTACATTTTCCCTAATGCATGTCTTATGGACATGGTACACTCTACTGAGGATTTAACAAATTTATCTCTTGATAAGAATTACTATTCTGAAAATATTACTTCTATGGAAGAAACTTCATCTTTAGAAGATGAAGACAAACCTTCATATGAAGAAGTATATAGATTTTCCAATTTACTTGAAGCAAAAAATTGTAAAATTTCTAAGAAATTATAGAAGGAAAGTACTAGGGTAGAAATTCATACAAAAGGGATTTAAGATATTTCTAGAGATCTTGGAGATAAAGATGAGTTTTTAGAAAAACATTCTAAAGACCTTGATAAAGAAAATTTAGTTAAGGAAGAACTTTTTAAAGATCATAAGAATATTATTTTAAAGATTAATGTTTTTGAGAAAAATTTTAAATCTAAGGAAATGATTCCTGAGGATAAGAATTTAGACATCAGACTAAAATTCGAAATAATTTCTCTTAAGAAACTTCTTGCAAAATTTTCCTTGGGAAGGTAAATTTTGACCAGATGTATTCTCAAATGTAACCTCATGGAAACACTACTAGAGAAGGTTATACTCATCAAAAACCATTTTTCAAAAAAAAATTCCTTCAAAATCCCCTTTTTTCACTAAATGCCAAATTGGTGAGCATTGGATGAAAAAAATTTCCCTGAATAAAGTTCAATCTCCTTGGTTTCATAGAGATTATTTTTCTAAAAAAATGTGGATACCCACGATTTTGTGGACTAAAAATTCTGGATCCACATTATTTTGGATTCCAAATGTCTAACATTCTTATTTTTAGGATGATAAAGAAGATACCAACAACAATATGTGGTAAATGGATAGTAGATGATCCAGGCGTATGACGGGTAACAAATATTATTTTGAAAATATTATCAAGATGAATGGAGGAAAAGTAACTTTCGAAGATAATTCTCAGGGTGAAATTATAGGTATAGGTAACATCATCATTCTTGGAAAAACATTGATTTCAACTGTTTTATTTGTTAAGTGTCTTATGCACAAACTCATTAGCATTAGTAAATTTTGTGATGAAGGATACCTTGTGAATATTAGGAATGACAAGTGATTAGTACACAACTCCTAGGAAGAGTTTATTCATTCTACTCATAGGCAAGACAATGTTTACACATTAAAATTAGAAGACATTACGAGCCACGAACTACCTTGCCTTAGTGCAATGGAAGATCATTCTTGGTTATGGCATAGAAGGCTAGGACACAGTAACCTTAGGATCTTCTGAAAACATTCTACGAAAGGACTAGTTAAGGATCTACCAGAGCGTAGATTGGATTCTTCAAAATTTTGCGGTCCTTGTCAATATTGAAAAAAAAAAACATAAATCATGTTTTAAATCAGTTAGTGATGTGTCAACTACTACTGCATTATAGCTAGTGCATATGGAACTTTTTGGTCCTACACAAACTAGAATCATTGTAGGAAAATATTATGTATTTTTCATGGTTGATGATTACACTAGATTTACGTGGGTTAATTTTCTAGAAATTGTATGAATCATTTTCTTATTTCAAAAGTTTTAGAGCCCATGTTAAAAATGAGAAAATCCTTTAATTGAAAACTATTCATAGTGATCATGGTAGAGAATTTCAAAATGTTGATTTTGAAAATTATTGTAGTAGAAATTGCATTAATCATAACATTTCAGAACCCAGAACACCTCAACAAAATGGTGTTGTTGAAAGAGGAAATATAATTCTTCAAGAGATAACTAGAACCATGTTGGTGAGTATTCTGTATCCAAACATTTTTGAGTCTAAGTTGTAAGTATTTCTTGTTATACAATAAATCAAGTTATGATTTGACATTTTCTTAATAAAACTCTTTATGATTTATGGAATGGTAGAAAACCTATACATTCCTACTTTAGGGTTTTGGGTTTCAATGTATTCATTCTAAATATTCATTATAATATAAAAAATAATTCACCAAAATTTGATGAAGAAATTTTCTTAAGCTACTCCACAACTTCTAAGGCATATAGAGTTTCAAACAAAAACACTTGTACTGTTGAAGTGATAGTACATGTTAAATTTCATGAAATCGATCCTTTTGTTTTTAAACAACCCCAACCTACATCCATGGATGCATTTTCAAAAACTTATTATAAATCTTTGATAGAATATCCTTCTGATAAGGAAAATTTTCAAGAAGATACTTCTGAAACATTTACCCCTGAATATTTCCTACCCTATGTTAATGAACAAGCTTTACAAAACCAAAATCAGGTGTTTCTAAAGTATCGTCCCAGTGATAGTATCATTGGTGATGTGAATCAACCCATAAATACTAGATGTATTTTATGAAACAATGTAGAACATATAGCATTACATTCCCAATTAGAACCAAAAATCACTGATGAGGTTTTATGTAATGATGATTGGATCAAAGCCATGCAAGATGAACTAAATGTATTCTAAAGGAATAAAGTCTAGACCATGGTTGAAACACCTAAGGAATCCTGTATTATTAGAGTAAAATGGGTCTTCAAGAATAAGTGTAATGGCTTGGACCCCCTGACCATTACATTACCAAAAACACGGCTCCACTATGACGGCGACACTGTGGCGGTGGCACCGTGAGGGTGACACCATGACGCTGGCATCGTGCCCTTTTCTAGTACCTGACTCTTCCCATAATGTATCTTTTGACATAAATTAATTTTAATACCCTTTTTGAAGTCTTTTAAATTCCAGATTTGATTCTTTAGAATCCCGAGAAACATCCCCAATGGGGGATATTAAATAACTCCTTAATATCATTGTGTGTAACTGCCCACAAACATAGGAAACCGCAATATGTTTTTCCAACATTTGAAATTCCATATCCCATAACTCTCTTTATATCTCTCGCTAGAGTTGTCATTTTCTTCTCGGTTGTATTTCTTTCTTATTCCTCGCGCGCTTGGAGTCCTTCATCCCATGGCTTGTGGGGTGCCTCTGGAGCCTTCTGCACGTCTTGGAGTCCATGGATTTCCTCCCCTACAGGCCATTCATCCCCTATTCATGGCACACAGAGAAAAACATTGATCGTTGATCAACCATGTAGGGTTTTCAATCACCTCTCCATTCTTTGTATCATGCGGGGTGAGTACGATTTTGTCTCTATGGGAATTGATGAATCTAAACTTAATGAAGATAATGAATGGACTCTTAATGTATGAGGTGGGGGTGAACAATTCTTCTGATGTACTACTTTTATGTTTTATGTGTTGTGAATTGTGTGGGCCTGTGCTCACTGAAAATCATGTCCATTGGTGGTATTTCCTTGAGAACTAATGAACATTTTCTCTAGTGGTGATTTAATAACTGAAATTTGGGAATTTTTAATAACGTACACTCGGCTGGTTGAATGGATGTTCAATAAAACAAGAATCCCTATGTGACAACCCCTGTTAACTAATAGAAAGAGGAAACTAATAAATGATGTTCTTGAACTTGGAGGTTTCCTGCACTAATTTGGTAGTAGGTGAATTGTTCTGTTTGTTTTCTCATGGGCTGATTTCAGTTAGGATGGGATCCTCTAATATAGCATGATTACTGGTTGTGAATCTGGGGTTGTGGTTTCTCTTCTTATATCAGGAATTGGGGCGGAATGCTCTTCTATCCTGAAATAGTTTTATCTATAGTTATGGGGATGTGTGGGGATGTATCATGAAGCCTTATTTGGTTCCAATACTTGGAGGGATCTCACTTGGATATGAATTTACAAGAGAACAGGGTGTGAATGTTTAAACTACTGTTGGTTGTAACCTTTTCTCCTAGTCTTGTACTTGTGGCTGTTAGATTCCCAATAGTGCTGAATTTACTTAAACGAGATAACTTGAAAATGAAAACAAGAATGGGTTAATTGGTTAAATGATTCTAGGAATGATTTGTGACTCGGTTTTATGTATTATGCTTTTAATGGGTTGTTACTAGGATGTTCATGCTTGGGTTAGGTGTGGATCCCTATGTTGGGTTGAGTGCTTGTTACATATATATATATATATATATATAATTTCCATTCTTGTGTTTCTTATTCACACCGCACCCAAGTTGAGAACATATTGCCGAACACCCCATGTTATGGGGTGGGTGTTTTTCCCAACACTCCTACCAGTGGCTGGTTATAAGATTTTTTCTTCTCCCTTTCCTGAATAGCCCAAGAATCATTGGGTCAGTTGTGATGGCCTGAAGTCCATTATTAGATCAAGAATCTTTGGGCAGGGTAGTTGTGGTGGTCAGCATAGGTGTTTGCGGGCAGGATGTTTCCCAAGTGTCTTCAGGATGAGGCCCAGGTGTCTTCGGGCGGGGCAGTATTTGTTCTAACCCAGGTTTTTGTGGGTGTGGTTACACATGGTGGTTACGGCCCAGGTGTCTACGGGCGGGATAGCAGTTATGGCTTAGGTGTGTGTGGGCAGGGTTTTGCAGTGGGACTACGGTGAGGATAAGGACCAGGTGTGTGCGGGTGGAGTTTGGCAGTGGGACTGTAGTGAGAATGGAAACATTGGTTTTATGCGTAGGATATCTTTAATAACTAGTGGGAATGTGCCGCGGGGTTCCCAAATATCGATGTGCTATTACAATACATTACTTTCCTTGTATTATTTGGGGAGTGTTCCTTGTTGAGACATGGGTGGATAGTTTTTCCTTGCTAGGTTCTTTTGTTTTTTCATTTCTCACAGGGCATTACAATGCCTCTCCACTTGTGCACAAGAGTTTTTGGTTTTCACTATTGAGTGTACTTGTATGCTCACCCTACGTATATAAAACTATTTTCAGGTTTCCAGGAGGACTTAAAAGATCGTGCGGGACCGTACTAGTTTGGGCATGGGGACTATTATAGTTGTTGTTCTATATTCTTCTAGTATTTTACCTTGTAGAACCTTGTAATTGGTGGCTTTTACTGTTGAACATGCATTTGGGAATTAGTTACTTTTGGGTTTACTTTACTTTCATCTTTGGTGTTGTTGGGTTTAACCATCTTATCTCTTGATCCTATTAAAATAAAATGGTAATTCCTTCCATATTGTGTGTTATTATATACCCTTGGTGCTATTCGCCACTCTGGGACCTATTGAAAGCAGGTCTCAGGGGTCATTATACCTCCTTCAACATAATGAAGGAAGGGTCTGGCAATCTGCTGTTCTTTCCCTCATTTTTGGTGAAGGCCGGTTGTGACAAAATGGTATCAAAGGGAGATGTTGAGATATAGGATGTATTATGGAGTTAGGAACAGTGATGATTTCATGAGATGGTTGGGAAACAATGTTGGGTAATCTTGGAGCATGAAATAGACCAGGGAAGACTGGCTAGGACACGGGATTTTAGGGCCCCCTATGATCCGATACAATGACTCTGGACCTAGAAAACGGCCAAGTGAGGCTACACTGATTGAAGGTTAGAGACCCTAGGAATGGTACATACATTATTATTAATTGTGTTCTCGTGTTTTTGGGGTTTTTGGTTAATTAAAATGAATAATAAGATAAGGAAAATTTTAGAAGAATATTATGTACTACATGGGTTTAGGAAAACATTGTTTACCTTGCTGCTATAGAGCCTTGGAGACGACCACGAGTTGTGCGGGAGATCAAGGACCAAGAGGTTGACTTATCTGATCGATTGAGGGATGACCGAGGGGAGGAGGATGATCAGTGGAAGAAGACACTTTGTGCTTTCCAATGACAGCTAGTTGGGAAGTATGAGGGAAACACCTTAGACATTGAGACGGAGAGCTGGCTAGAGTAGCTGGTGATAGATTTCGGCATGATCCGAGCCCCGGCGGAGTACAGGGTTCCTCTGGCCATGATCCTAATGTGGGGAGTGGCATGTCATTGGTGGAATCCCTATCTTGTGGAGTGAAGACAAGCTTGGGTGGCATGGGATTATTTTGAGAGGGAGATCCTGGTGGAATTGCTCTCTTTTGTGATGTATTCCAAGAAGAGGAAAGAGATACTCTCCCTCCAGAAGGGGAGTATGTCAGTATGGGAATTGGGGATTATGTTCAAGGATTTCCTCCACTTTTCATCGGAACGCTTTCCAGATGAGGAGTCTCAGGCAAGATGTTTAGAGGAGGCACTCTGACCTGCCCTCCAGTACGTTTTACCCCATTCACCTTACTGAAATACCTGGAGGTCCATAATAAGGCTGAATTGTTAGATAGGATGAACACACTAGGAGGTGTGTCACGAGTGGGAAATTCAGCTGGGATCGTCGAAGGGTAAGGTTGTCAATAGTAGGCCTCCAGCATATGGACCATCTGGATTTCGACTGACAGGGAACAGGGCTCAGGAGTTCTAGTTCCGATCCCCTGGCCATCATCCTTTGATTTTTGGCCCCTGGCCAAGATGCTTCATCTATGGAAGTCATGGGATCCTTTGGAATCAGTGCTCGGACAGAGTGTAGTATGGCGGCGGTGGGAAAGATCAACACCCACCTCAATAACAGTAGTTTCCAGCTAGGCCCTTTCAACAGCAGCAGGGTCAGCGACATCCCGCACCTCTAAGGGAAGACGTTGCAGGGGTAGGCTGACTATAGGGCACTACTCAGGGACCCAGACCAGGGTGTGTTCAGGGAGGTGGCTGAAAGCTGAGGGGTAGAGGAGCTGGGCATGGGCAGTTTCACGCAGCGGAGGAAGAAATTCTGGCGAGGCCGGAGGTTGTTCGAGGTACGGTTAGTTTTTTTAGAACCCTTGCATATGCCTTTTTCAATACAAGAACTTCTCAATCCTTCAGTGCACCTTGTCTAGCCCATGCCTTGGGTCTATATGATGAGAGACATTCAGTGCCCTTGGTACTGAGCACACCGGTCGGAGGTCAGACCAACTTGTAATATGTTTGTTGAGGATGAAAACTAATGATAGGTCCACATCAGTTAGTCAGGGATCTCTTGCTATTGTAGATACAGCCATAAAATGTCATCATAGGCATTAACTGGGTGTTCTCTGTTTGTTCCATCATTGACCGCTTCTGAGGAAGGTTTGTGTTCTCAGACTTCGGCATCCGATGTGTTACTTTCACCGGCGATCGGGGTGGCCAGAAAAATAGCAAGAGAGGGGAACCCCTCCTCTCTTTGTTAGCTGATCTATCAATGGAGTTGGTGGATGAAGAGATGGTTGTTGTTCCAGGGATCACCAGTGAGTTTACGAACATCTTTCTTGAGGAGGTAATGACTCTACCCCCTTGACATGATATTGAGTTTTGGATAGACTTGCAACCTGGTGCTCATCCGATTTCGACGGCTCTTTACCGGATGGCATCTTCGGAGCTACGAGAGTTGCGGGTTCAGATTGAAGATCTGATGAATAGGGTTTATGTTCGACCAAGTGTGTCACCTTGGGGTGCTCTAGTTTTGTCCTCAAGGAAGGCAGATGGTGGTCTCAAGTTGTGCATAGACTACATGAGGCTGAATCAGGTGAAGATCAAGAATCTCTATCCTCTTCCAAGGAAAGGCAATCTCTTTGACCAACTGAAGGGGGCAGGATGGTTCTCAATAATCGACCTGCGGTCTATATATCACATGTTGAGGGTGAAAGAGGGAAACATCTCAAAGACTGCCTTCAGGTGTAGATATGGGCACTTCGAGTTTGTGGTCATGTTGTTCGGCGTTACGAATGCTCTAGCTGTGTTCATGGGACTTATGAAATCCGTCTTCTGGGAGTTTTTGAATAGGTTCATAGTCATGTTCATTGATGACATCCTGTTCTATTCAAGATCATTGGAGGAGTTGCCAGCCCTACACCTAGATGTGAGGATGAATAGTAGTTGAGGTTGCATGTATTAGATGATAGTACAGTCTTCGCTGTTACGTCATGTGGAGGAGTCTCAGTGGGGAGACTCATATTGTGAAGTGATGTGTGACCGGGTAGCCCAAGGCGATGCTCCGGAGGGGTGGACAGAGGATGGTCGGAATTGGATGCTCTTCTGGGTGAAAATGTTTGTTCCAGAGGCAATGCACGAGAGAGTTCTTGGTGAGTTTCACAACTCACCCTAAGTGGTACACCCTGGAGTTTACAAGATGTACCAGGGTCTGAGGGTCCAGTTTTGGTGGCCTGGGGTGAAGAGGGAGGTGGCAGAGTTTGTGGCCAAGTGTTTAGTGAGTCAGTAGGTGAAGGCTGAGCACCATTTTCTAGGCGGTTTGTTGCAACCTTTGGATTTCCTCGAGTGGAAGTGGGATGACATCTCGATGGATTTCGTCACAGGGATACCCAAGGTTCAAGGAGGCTGTGATGCTATTTG
This sequence comes from Viscum album, assembly GCA_963277665.1. Lineage (NCBI taxonomy): Eukaryota > Viridiplantae > Streptophyta > Magnoliopsida > Santalales > Viscaceae > Viscum > Viscum album. The sequence goes on from OY728131.1 coordinate 1,512,760,039, forward strand.
GGATGTGGGGGACCGATTTACTAAATCGGATCACATTCTGGAATTCAGGGAGTCAGGAACCATGGATGCCTTTTCACAGAGGTATATGGACGAGGTAGTGTGATTGCATGGAGTTCCGAGGACCATAGTCTAAGATAGGGATGCATGTATTACCTCACGAGTCTAGAGAGTATTTCAGCATGTGTTTGGCACCTAGCTACATCATAGCACTATTTTACAGCCCCAGACAGATGGGCAGACAGAGCGCACCATTCAGACTGTGGAATATATGCTACGAGCATGCGTCCTGGACTTCGGGGGTTCATGGGTGCAACAGTTTCCTTTGGTAGAATATCCCTATAACAATATCTACCACTCTACCATTATCATGTATCCATTCGAATCCCTGTACAGGAGGCCATGTCGCTCACCCGTGTGCTGGAAGAAAGTCAGAGAGGCATGCATCCTTACCCGGAGGTGGTGCAGAGCACAACAGAGAAGGTGAAAATTATACTAGAGAGGTTGAAGGTGGCTCAGGACTGGTAGAAGTCATATGCAGATGATAGGAGGAGACCCTTGGAGTTAGAGGTTGGGGACCACATGTTCTTGAAGGTCTCTCGTCGGCGTGGGAAGAAGAGGTTTGGCAGGGGAAGTAAGGTCTCCCCCAGGTTCGTAGGACCCTTCGAGGTGTTGCAGCGGGTCGGCGAGGTGGCTTATCAGCTGGCATTTCCACCACAGCTAAAAAGGGTGCATGATGTCTTCCATGTGTCCCGGCTTCCCCGATATCTGCATGACGTTTCACACATCCTCATCTGGGGAGATCTAGATGTCAAAGACGATTCAACCATTGTGGAGAGACGAGTGATGATCGAGGGTCGTTAGGAGAAGGTGCTTCGTGGACAAACCATCCCAATGTTTTGTGTGTTATGGAGACTTGGTGGGCTTGAGGAGAGTAGCTGGGAACGGGAGTCACAAATGTGCAACCAGTACCTAGAGCTATTTTGAGTTTTTTTCTATTCTGTTTATAGTTGGTTAATGAAGTCTTTTTCCTTATTAACTGTGGAATGTGTGGTTTTCATGTTCTCTACATGCATATACAATGTCCTGACTGCAGCGATGGGAGAACCTGATCCATAATCGAGATGCATTAAGGAGGATGAGATTGAACCTGTGCGGGCGAGTCAGTGTCGCCCAATACGTATAATTTCGTAACATGGAAGGAGAAACTCCCTAACCCGTATGATAGGACAGCTTGACCCCTTAATTTTGAATGGTTTCTTAAGAAGGTAAGGTGTTCCTATGTGTTTGAAGGGTTCACTCCTGATATGTATCTTCCGGGGTGGTTGTTCAGACCCCCCTCCTTTCTTCTGGTCTGGTTTTAATTCTCGAGGGAGAGAATAGTTTGAGAGGTATCTGATGTAATGCCCCGGAACCCCCTTGACCATTACATTACCAAAAACATGGCTTCACCATGATGGTGGAACTGGTCATGGTGGCACCATGACCGTGTCACCCTGAGGATGACACCGTGACAGTGGAATCGGGCCCTTTTCCAGTACCCGACCCTTTCTATAATGTAACATTTGTCATAAATAAATTTTAATACCCATTTTAAAGTCTTTTAAAGCACATATTTGATTCTTAAGAATCCTGAGAAACATCCCTAATTTGGGATATTAAAAAAATACTTAATATCATCATGTGTAACTACCCACCCACGTAGGAAACCATGATTTGTTTTTCTAGCGTTTGAAATTCCATATCTCGTAACTCTCTTTATATATCCCGCTAAAGTTCTCCTTTCCTTATTGGTTGAATTTCTTTCTTCTTCCTGGCACGATTGGATTCCTTCTTCCTGTGGATTTTGGTGTGCCTCTAGAGCCTTCTTCACATCTTGGAGTCCACAGATTTCCTCCGTTGAAAGTGGCACATCCCCTGTTCTTGGCGCGTAGAGAAAAACTTCGATCGTTGATCAACCAAGTAGGGTTTTCCTTTGCCTCTCCTTTCAGTGTATTTTATAAATATATGACTCTTAAATGATTTCAAAATAAATAGAGATATTTTTCTACAAATAGTTTTGATTTCATCTATGTCAACATCCATTGATGGATTTTACGCTTATTTAAAGTTGATTTATTATGATAGAAAACATATATATTGTATTGATGGTTTTGTGATATTTTTTACTGTGGATGTGATATTTTTATACCATTCATAGTTTATGGTGAAAGTATTGACATTTCGTATGAACGTTTTAATATGGATGTTTATGTTTTGTTTAAACATTTTCATATGGGAATTCATTGGACTTAATATGTGACGGGTGGAGCCCACTATAGCTCCTCGATGCATCGGTAGGTCTCATGAGACAAACTAGTGTCTTGGAAAAAGGCTTTGAAAAAATTTTATTTGTAGTCTTGGCATGAGGCCTTGGCTATGTGGTAATGATAGTCTGGAATTATGCATTCCATCAATATGAAAGTGGTTATTGATATTGCATGTGATTATTAGATTATTAGAATATCCATGTGAATAAGTAAATGGAATTATTTCATTTTATTTTTTCCATACTATGTTGAAGTTCAAGTTTAAATGGCTTTTTTTTAGTTAATCATTGCCTTAAATGTTTATTCTTATTTATGAATGTTTCTTCTATATTGTTATCCTTACAGGGAATTTGAGCTCACCCCTTTTCTATGTTTTATTTTTCCTACGATGTGAAGAAGTAAATTATGAATGAACTATAGGGATATTATGAGGGGATAATAGTGTGGTCTATGGAGACAATATGTTGTTGTAATAGTTTTTCACTTTATGATGTGATGTAAAACTTTATGAATATATCTAGTGTTTCCAAGGCTACTAAACCAATTGGTCTTTCGAAATTTGATCATTCTTGTGATCATGCCAATGTTATGTAATAATGCACCGTCTCTAGGTAACTGGGGTCGGGGCGTTACAGTTGGTATTAGAGGAAGTTTAGTACAAACCTTGGAAGCTATATTTAGATAAACTCTAATTAGAGCACGTAGACCTAAGATGAACTTTGAGGATTAGTATAGAAGAACTTCCTAGAATTTTGGTATTGTAGAGATTTTGTGAGTTTTCCGAGAAATACATCCCTGTCTGGATACGAGCAGGTAGAGGCAGCTCTGGCACAGATGTACCTAGGTTTAAAACCCAAAAACACCGCTTTGAGTTATACTTGAATGGGAACTGGTGCATGACAACTGGCCTTGCTACACTCTTGGTTATGACACTCCTAGGGGATATGCTTAGGATTACTCTCATTTTCTTTACAAATCATTATGTAGGGTTTATGAGTATATACTTCCTCAAATAAAACATTTTTATGATTATAGATTATATCCATAAATAGTTCAATTTATGTTAAGTGTTTTATAAGTATGGGATTTTGTATTTTGATTCATAAACTGATCTAGTTTATGGAATTGTTTTGAAACAGCGCCTAGTGGAAGAAATAGAAACTTTGTCAATTCACACACTCCATGTAGGGATTTCCCTCATGCTCAAGATAATTATAGTGGAGCTGGTGATGCACCTGGTGCCGATCAACTAATCACCATACTGAGAAAACTTACTCAGGTTATGAATAATAACAATACCCATATGGAGCACCCTGATCCACAGCGTTGAGGATCAATGTTATATCTATTTATGAGGAAACAACCACCAACGTTCAATGGGAGTAAAAATCCCTTAGTAGCTGAGCAATAGATAAATTCTCTAGAGAAAATATTTCAGGATTTGGGGAGTCGTGAAAGGGAAAAAGTTATCATGACAGTTTACCAACTCACTGGAGATGCTGATCAATGGTGGTAATTGATTCAAAATACCAAGGAAGATGATGAAGTATCAAATATGGAATAGAAGGAGTTCAAAGTTTTTTTTATAAAAATACATTCCTCGCGACCATCAAGAAGATATGGAAAGGCAATTTCTGAGTCTGAGACAAGAGGAGGATGATAATGTTGCAAAGTATGAGGCTAACTTTACAATGTTAGAAAAGTATGCTAGACATTATATTTGTAACCCAAGAAGTAAGATTGATCATTTCTTTGATGGGTTAAAACCATTTCTCCATCGAGCATTAGTCTCATAATCCTTCTCGTCGTACAAAGACATTGTCTCATGTGCTATCAAGATCGAAAATGAATTCTCTAAGTCGTATGACTTTAATGAAAAGAAAGAGAAGAAGAGGCCTGCTGATCAATCTGGGAATGTAAATAAGGGGAAGAAGGGAAAGGTTGAATATCCATCATGTGGTAAATGTGGTAAGAAACACCCCGGTACTTTCTTGAAGGGAACGTGAGTCTGTTACAAGTGTGGTGAAAAAGGGCACCAAGCTCATGATTGTAAGGGGAATAAGGAAGCTGCCAATGTTCAGTGCTACAATTGCAGGGATATGGGGCATTATGCAATCGAATGTCCTAAGTGTCAGGAGAACATACCTCAGAAAAGGATAAGGGATCAAGGCCAAGCTTATGCTATCACTACTGCTGAGGTAGAAGCTCCGAAAGACGTGGTGGCAGGTAATTTAATAGTTTCCTCAGGTTTAGCGAATGAATTATTTGATTCTGGATCATTGCATTGTTTCATATCTTCCTAGATTTCTAAAAAATTATTTATTTCCAATTTGATTTAACAAGGGTTTTTTCAGTTAAAACTCCTAAGGGAAGTATTATTGCAACAATTTATTGTGAATCAGTCCCCATTAGATAAATGTTCTTTATCTGCTGATCTCATCGTCATACCTATTATTGAGTTTGATATAATCCTCGGTATAGACTGGCTTTCAGACTATGATGTGAAGATTTATTTTAAGAAGAAAGATGTTGTGATTCTTGATGATGATGATAAGGAACACCTTATCTTTAGATAATATTCATCACCACCAAATTCTTATCGAGATCCACCACCAGTAGCTCAACTTAATTCAATTATTGGGGAGGAAGATAATGAAATAACCATGGGTGGGGAAAGTAATGTTCAAATAGAGGATGTACCTATTGTGAAAGAATATGTAGATGTATTTCCGGAAGATTTACATGGACATCCTCCAGAATGAGAAGTTGAATTTTCCACTGATTTAATTTCTGGATCAAGGCCTATATCAAAGACCCCTTATAGAATGGCCACTGTAAAATTAATTGAACTAATGAAACAACTAGAGGAATTGAGTAATAAGGTATTTATTCACCCTAGTGTTTCTCCATTGGGAGCCCCTATTCTTTTTGTTAAAAAGAAAGATGGATCTATGAGGTTATGTATTGACTACAGGGAGATCAATGCTATAACGATAAAGAACAAGTATCCCCTACCTTGCATTGATGTTTTATTTGACCAACTAAATGTAGATCAATACTTTTCAAAGATTGACCTTCGATCTGGATACCATCAGTTGTGTGTGAAGAAGGAAGAAATTCCGAAGACAGTATCTCAAACTAGGTACGTGCATTACGAGTTTACTGTAATGCCTTTTGGATTTACTAATGCACCCTCTGTATTCATGGATCTGATGAATATTGTTTTCAAGGAATATCTTGATTAATTTGTGGTGGTATTTATTGATGATATCTTGGTATACTTCAAAAGCTACGAAGATCATGAATATGACATGCGTGTTATCCTAAAGTCTCTAAGAAGACATGAATTATATGGAAAGTTTATCAAGTTTGAATTCTGGATTCATGAGATTTCTTTTCTTGGACATATTGTCTCTAAAGATAGAATCTCTATTGATCTTTCTAAGACCAAGGCAATCCATGAATGGATAGCACCAATGAATATAAATGAGGTACATAGTTTTATTGGTTTAGTAGGTTATTATCGACATTTCGTCCAGAATTTTTCCCGATTGGAAAACCCATTAACGAAGCACACACGTAAAGGGGTTAAATTTTTTTGGACAAAAGAATGTGAAGAATGTTTCGAAGAACTGAAGAGAAGATTATTCAATGCTACTATTTTGACTCTACCATCAGGGAATGATGGGTTCGTTATTTATAGTGATGCATCAAAGAAAGAAATTGGTTGTGTCCTTATGTATAATGATAGAGTTATTGCCTATGCATCACGACAGTTGAAAATTCATGAAAAAAACTATCCTACTCATGATCTCGAGTCAGAAGATTTGATCTTTTCTTTGAAGATATGATGGCACTACCTCTATGGTTAAAAATGTGAGATTTATACTAATCATAAGAGTTTGAAGTATATTTTATCACAAAAAGAACTCAACATGACGCAAAGGAGATGGCTTGAATTACTCAAGGATTATGATTGTATGATACATTACCACCCGGGGAAAGAAAACAAGGTGGAAGATGATTTGAGCAGAAACGATCATGGAGTTTTGAAAAATATGAGAATTGAAAGGGATCCAATTTTCATGGATCTAGTGAAGATGGACATGGGAATGACCAGGTAAGGTGAAACATCAATTCTTTTTCAAATGGATTCCAAACCATCTTTACTAGAAAGTATTAAGAGTTCTTAGACCGATGATAAAGAATTCCAGAAGAAGATTAAAGCTGTGAATGATGGGAGATTGAAGGACATTGTGTATGAAGAAGGAATTTTGAAATTCGGGAAGAGGCTTTGTGCTCCCAATATACCTGATCTAAAAAGGGAATTGTTGGATGATTCTCATAGTTCCAATTTCCCTATACACCCTAGAAGCACCAAAATGTATAGAGATTTGAAGGAACATTTTTGGTGGGACAACATTAAGAGGGAAATTTCTGAATTTGTGTCACGATGTATGGTTTGTAAACAAGTGAAACCTGGAAGACAAAAGCCTAGAAGATTCATGCAACCTCTTCCCATACCGGAGTGGAAATGGGACAATATTATGATGGACTTTGTCATGGGGCTACCAAAGACTTCTAGAAGGAACGATGCAATATGGGATATTGTTGATCATCTTACCAAGTCAGTACATTTTCTTGCTATAAGAGAAGATCTACCACTGGAACCTCTAGAAAGACTATATATTAATGAAGTTGTGAGACTTCATGGAGTACCCCTATCGATTGTTTCTGATCGTGATCCCCATTTTACTTCAAGATTCTGGAAGAGTCTTCAGAAATCCCTAGATATTGATCTTCATTTATGAACTGCCTACCAGCCTCAGACAGACATACAATCAGAATGGACTATTCAATCCTTAGAAGACATGTTGAGATCTTTCTCACTTGACTTTCAGGGTATGTGGGATCAATATTTACCTTTGGTAGAATTTTCCTATAAAAATAGCTTCCATTCGAGGATTCAAATGGCACCATATGAAGAGTTATACTGAAAGAGATGTCGCACACCAATCTCTTGGGATGACATGGGTGAAAGTAAACTTGTAGGTCCAGAACTGGTGGAGGAAACGATTGAAAAGGTGATGGTAATCCAAAATCACATCAAAGCAGATCAAAGTAGGTAGAAGAGATATGCCGATAATCGAAGGAAGGATTTGGAATTTCATGTCTGTGATCATGTTTTCCTGATGTTTCTTCATGGAAGGGAGTCATACATTTTGGTAAGAATTGTAAATTGAGTCCCAGGTACATCGGACCTTTCGAAATTCTAGAACGAATTGGGGATGTAGCTTACCGATTGGCAATGCCGACAAGTCTCTCCAATGTTCACGATGTGTTCCACATATCTCTATTGAGGAAATACATGCCTGAACCAACACATGTACTCACCTATAAAGAGTTAGAACTGGAACCCGATCTGTCTTATTGTGAAGAGCTTGTCAGAATTTTGATACGAGAGAACAACTACTGAGAAACCGGACGACGCGTCTTGTAAAAGTCTTGTGGGGAAACCATAAGATGGAAGAGGCAACATGGGAACCTAAGGAGCTTATGGTGAAAAACCACTCGAATAATTTCATGCAATAATATTCTAGAAATTTCGAGGGCGAAATTATTTGCAGGAGGGTAGAATTTAATACCCCAAGCTTCTATGGTATGCTTCTCTTTGAATAATGTGATAGCGTGTGTTGTACGCAACACTGAGTTCTAACACACCATAACTAATCAAACTAGCCATTATGAATAGTACTACCTAATTTTTGAAATTATATATATTTTATATTTCAAAATGGACTTCATTTTTGGATTCGGAATATCGAATTTAGCCTAAGGTGAAATTTTCGTACTTTTCTGATAACTTTAATATTTTGATGAATAGTGAAGATTACTAAATTTTAATTAAAAACAACTTTTTTAATCAAAATAATTTATAGTGTTAAATTATGAATTTGAGTTGTTTTAAATTATATTTAGAATATATTTTTACCATTTAATAAAATTTTGTTCATTGGTCATAATTTCGCAATTAAACCGAACATAAACAAGTGTCAATCTTTTGATAGTTATTATATCTTAAAAACACACTTTTTATTTTGACAGTGGGAATTAATTTCAAATTAATTTCTGCCACTTCTATGTTTTGAATTTGGAAAAATGGATTCCATATTTGAAATCAGGATGTTCAAATTGTGTAAATTGGTAACTTTTAGTTTTAGACATTTTGAATAATTATTTCGGTAAATATTTTATTTACCATGGTTAAAGGTTAAATCCATTAAATAAGGGTTAAAAAATAATATTATAACAATAAAAAATTCCCATTAAACGTGTCTTAACCTTATTGGTTGATACATGTTCGGACATAGTCATCTTTGGGTCGATTTTGGGACCCCATGGTGCTACTTGTAAGTTATAGGGACACTTTATTTTAATTAAGTTAAAATGAATATAAAAATGACACAATCATATATCTTTTAGAAAAACAATTTTTACATAGGAATATATATGTTGGATTTTCAAATATAAATATTTATTAGAAAGCTAAAACGATTTCCAACATAATTATAGTTTATTTATAATTTTTAGGCATTAAATAAGTTAGTTTATTTATGACACAATTGTGATGCAGTAATTACCATAATAGTAAAAAATTAAAATAATTGTTATTATAAATACCAAAATAAATATAATTTGATACTTATAATGAATTAAACTAATTTTATAGGATAATAGGACATATTAGGGTTGATTTAATTGACGTTTTTCAAAGCAATAATTATGTTATGATTTTTAAAAAAATCAACTATTGAATAGTCTCAAATTTGACATAAAAGAGTTTTTAAAACAAATATTATATTATTAATTGATATTAAATTCTAAAAATCTAAGTATCAGCCAAGAGACTTATATCATGATATATGTATCATTAATGGACCACTTGGGGGTCTATTGGATGTATATAGAAAGTTTATTAACAATATAATATAAAAATACAAAGACAGATTGTAAAAGTGAAACTAATTAACTAAGAGTAAATACTTAATGATAAGGTTAATATAGTAACCCAAACCTATCTAAATTATATTGGTTGAGTGTTTTTGGACCTATCCCCACCTTAAATTTTGAATAATAAACTTTAGAGACATTATAAACCGAATATGAATTTATTATAAATTGATATTTCTAGCTTTTCCAAAGGTGCCCCTCACCCCTCTTATAAAAGGGCACTCCACCTTCTCATTACTTCACACATTAAAATCCTCTTGATTCGGCAAAACTCTGCCCAAATACTCTCTAAACTTCCCTCAATACAACCTAGAGTCTTTAGTTTGATCAGAAAGCCAACCTAAGGAGCCCTTTTGATCAAATCAAATGGAAGAACCCGAAGAAGAGGTAATGATTTCACCACCCATTTCAAAGTTCAATTCTTCTTCCACTTCTTCTTCCTTTGTTGTTACCATCCGAAAATAATAATTCTAGTATCATATATATACTGCGATGTTATTATAAATATGTTACCACCATCTTTAGTATTATATCCATCTTTTGAATAACATGTCACCATACGTGCGTACGTACGGCTTACTGTCTCCACGTCATGGTGTAATTGTTATTCAATATATTATTATTTGGATGGGTATAATAATAATGTGTTACTCATTTAAATAATAAATATAACATGATAATTATTCTGTATATATGATATAATATCCAATTATATATTATTTTAATATCAAAATAATGATATTGTCGCTCGTGCGTATGTATGGACTACCGTCTCCACAAACGCGATGAGATTCATTCTCCATCGTATCCATTCAAGTATAATTATCATTTGATGATTTAAAAATAATTTTTAAGGACTTGATATCATTCTGGATATGAATAATATACATTCTATCCATGATAAACATGGCTTATGTAACAAAACATATAAAAGAAAATGAGTAAGTTAACACCCAAAACAACGATAATACTAAGATATTATTAAAAAAGCTATGTTAAAAGATCATATATGATATAATATTAATGTTTGTGATTCTTGTATAATTTAATAACAATTATTTCACTGTTATACAGGAGGTTAACCTACCCCAACCAAGGAAAAGTACAAGGTAAAGGTTATATCACAATCACTTTATTATCCAAGGTCGTTTATACGTAATAATCTATTGGGATATCTTTATCATCTGCATCCATGTTTCATAAAAATGTATTTCAAAACATTTTTGTAACATCCCCAAATGTTAATGGTTTAAATGACAAAATGATATGACTCATGTCAACAAGGTGCACCTTCCTTTTCGGGAGCCTGTCTGATTAGAACTCCACAGTTAAGCGTGCTTGTCCTAATGTAGTGATCAGGATGGGTGACCTTCTAGGAAGTTACCCAGGATGGATGTGATTGAGGACAAAGCACACTGGAAAGGACATGTGTTGGCCTTTGGGGACTGTCACTAGTCAGATAACCCGTTCAGGTACGTGGGTAGGACCCTAGGGTGGGCCCCACGTGTCTGTGGGGAAACTCGGGGTACCTGGTGGGCAAAGACCCGACGACCATGTTAAGGCGGGGTGTATGTGCTGTCACTGGGGCCCGGTAATCTCATTTGGTATCGGAGGTGGTACCCAGCCTTAAGTGCGGTGCACTACCTGGGTTGAGATGTAAGGCCCACAACGAGGGCGTTGTGCTCTAAAGGGGGTATGATTGTAACATCCCCAAATGTTAAAGGGTTAAATGACTAAATGATATGACTCATGTCAACAAGATGCACCTTCCATTTCGGGAGCCTGTCTGATTAGAACTCCACAGTTATGTGTGCTTGGCCTGGAGTAGTGATCAGGATGGGTGACCTTCTGGGAAGATATCCAGGATGTGTGTGAGTGAGGACAAAGCACACTGGAAAGAACATGTGTTGGCCTGTGGGGACTGTCATTAGTCAGATGACCTATTCAAGTATGTTGGTAGTACCCTAGGGTGGGCCCCACGTGTCTTCGAGGCAACTGGGGGTACCTGGTGGGCAATGAATTGACGGCCATGTTATTAAGGTGGGGTGTATGTGCTTTCGCTGGGATCCAGTTGTCACAATTTTTACTTTTTACAAGAATATGGGTTAAATTCATTTATACCCTTGTTTTACTTTTTATAAGTGGTTTATAAAGGAATCTTTCTGTCATTTTCCAAACATGGTGAATTTTAACCTTTTCGGAAGAATTAAGGTAAGAATGTTTTTTTTAACTTATACGGCGGGTGTGTTTATTTTCCGCCGTTATAAAATCGTCGAAGCTTCCCTTACAAGCTTATAAGAATATTTTCAAAGAAAATGTTATATTTTATAAATATATGAATCGTAAATGATTTCAAAATAGAAAGAGATATTTCTCTAAAAAGAGTTTTGATTTCATTTATGTCAACATCTTTTGATGTATTTTATTCTTATTTGAAGTTGATTTATTATGATACAAAACTTATATATTATATTGAAGGTTTTGTGATATGTTTGACTATGGATGTGATATTTTTATACCATTCATAGTTTATGGTGAAAGTATTGACATTTATTATGCTAGTTTTAATACAGATGATTATGTTATGTTTAAAACTTTTCATATGGGAATGCATTTGACTTATTATGTGACAGGTGGAGCCCGATATAGCTCCTCGATGCATCGGTAGGTCTCATGAGACAAACTAGTGTCTTGGTACAAGGCCTTGACAAAATTTTATTTGTAGTCTTGGCACGAGGCCTTGGCTATGTTGTTATGATAGTCTAGCATTATGCATTCCATCATTATGAAAGTGGTTTATGATATTGCATGTGATTATTCGATTATTAGAATATCCATGTGAATAAGTAAATGGGATTATTTCATTTTATTTTTTCCATACTATGTTGAAGTTCACGTTTAATAGTATTTTGTTTAGTTAAACATTGCCTTAAATTTTTATTCTAATTTATGAAAGTTTCCACTATATTGTTATCCTTACAGGGCATTTGAGCTCACCCCTTTTCTATGATTTATTTTTCCTATGATGTGAAGAAGTAAATTATGAATAACCTTCAGGGATAATATGAGGGGATAATAGTGTGGTCTATGGAGACAATATGTTGTTGTAATAGTTTTTCACTTTATGATGTAATGTAAAACTTTATGAATATATCTAGTGTTTCCAAGGCAACTAAACCAATCGGTATTTCGATATTTGTTCTTTCTTCTGATCATGCGAATGTTATGTAATAATGCACCGACTCTAGGTAACTAGGGTTGGGGCGTTACAATTGATCCCGTGTGGGTCAGCTCCAAGAGATCCTATGTTAGTCAGCTCCTGGGGATCCTCTGTGGTTTTGATCATAGAGATCTTATGTGGGTCATCTCCTTGTGATCTTATGTGGGTCAGATCCCAGAGATCGTTTGTGGGTCAGCTCCTAGCGATCCTGTGTGGGTCATATCATAGCGATCCTATGTTGGTCAGCTTCTAGAGATCCTATGTGGGTCAACTCCTAGTGATCCACTGCGGGTCAACTCTTAGAAATCATGGGTGGGTCAGCTCCTAGAGATTCTATTTCGATCATCAGTAGAGCCTCTTAACAGAGTATGATGATTCAACAGTTGCATCAAATCATTTCTACTACTATACATAAATTATACAGGTTGTGAGATGAGTTCGTACATGTGTGGTACTTTCAGTCATGTTAATACCTTGGTGGTATTCTTCTATGTGGCGTAGATGTGATGTAATTTACTTTTTGGTTTTCCATATTTTGTGGAATAGTTGATCATTTGGATTTTGGGTTAGAACATGTGTTTTTTCATGATCGGGATGGGAATAAAAGATAACTTAGGTATATGTATGGGATTATACATAAGTAGGGTGGATAGTTGAAATCATGCTTTGAGGTTAATACTTTGTGGATTTTGTGATTCCTTGAGGGTCTTAGAGTCCCTACTGAGTATCGTTATAGTCACCCCTGTATGGGATATGCATGCACCATGCTGTGTTTGGAGCAGAAAACAGACAATGTTGATTGAGACTGAGGGTACCAGGAATGGAAGGTGCACAAAGGAAGACCATATTACGAGTCGGTACACGGAGGTAAAGGATAGATGTGGAGTGCTGAGGAGGCTATCTGTACCTACCCTTCAGGTAGGAACCTCAGAGGATGACCCAACAACTATCATCCTTTTTCCCTTGTTTACTTGTAATTTTAGTTTCTTCTACTTTCTAGTTGGGCTTTTATTCTGTCCCCTTTTAATTACTGTACTCACATAGTTTACTAATCAATTTACTTGTGCTCGTATCTTGTGTTGTGAATAGTTGTGTGTGCTCACAGGTTGTAATGGAAATTCCTTTATTGTTTTAGGGATTACTCCTTTAGGTTCCAGTTTCCATCCCCTGGCCTACGGAAGGCGGGCTTCAGGTTGTCACAACATGGGCCCCGGGTGACATGTCATGACAAATTGGTATAAGAGGAGTCAAATCTACCTCAGATCACAGGACTATGATATTTCATTTTAATGATAAAAGTGTTTAGTATAGTGAGTGAGGTTATCAGTATAGGGAATCTAGGTGTTGGTGCGGTGGCTAACATATCCATACACCAAGATCCTTAATTCTGATTTAGGACTCAGTGCATGAAAACAATGATTGTGTGTGTGTTTTCAGAAGTTTTCTTTGTGATCATTCAAGTCAGCTCACCAGGTATATCTTATTGACCGTGGCACACCTATTTCTCTTCAGGATGCCTCAATGAAGATATACAGCTTGGCTTCTATGAGTAGTATGCACTGAAATCCATCCGAGCGATGAGGCCTCAGTGCAGGGCCCTCTTCCTGTATAGACACAAGAGGAGGCACCAGCAGTACCATTACCCGTTGGGATGCCGATGCAACCATCCCCAGCAGTAGTGGGTGGACACTGATTGAGTGTGTTGCACAAGTTCAAGTGCCAGAGGCCACCCATGTTCAAGGGAGAGACGAACCCACAGGAAGATGAGGATTAATTGGAGGTTGTAGTGAGTGTATTCTAACTGGTAGGGACACCGGCCGATCTCATGGTGATACTTTATACTAGCCTTCATCAAGAAGCAGTAGGTATATGGTGGAGCTTGATACCCAGGTTCACGATGAGGTGACACTTCTCTAGGAAGACTTCGAAAGCCTGTTTATGGATGATTTTGTTCTAGTGACACTTCACACAGTGTGCATACATGAGGTACACCATCTGCATCAGGCCGGAATTACTCTGGTTCAGTACTCAATGAGGTTCACTACCCTCTCATGCTACTCCAATGATATGGTTCGGGTCCCATTCTTTAGGGCTCAGACCATCGAGCAGGGAATCAAGTGGGAGATCAGAGCTTCGATGATCTCACTTAGCATCTCAACACAGGCAGGGGGTTAGAGAAAGCCCTCTTTGTAGAGTGTTTTCTTTCTGGTCATTCACCAATAGTGAGACCCACCACCAGTCATCACGTAGCAGAGTCTTCTGCATCCTAAAGAAGATAGATGTTCCAGAGGTCCAGTAGGACCAGAACTACATGTGGACGCCCGTATGATCCATGATTAGTTGTGCAGGGAACCAGAGGAGGTGCTAGTCATACCATGAGCGACCAGTGTTATGAATGCAGCGGGTAGGGCCATATGGCTCGTGACTGTCTGACCCACTATATGGGAGATTAGAAGACAGTCGAAGGACTGCCTAGACAGAGATAGGGATTGGACTGAGGAGTTCCACAGGTAGCAGGTGGACGTGGCAAAAGATCTGGATGTGCAGTTGGCGGTGGGTGACGATTTGAGATATTATGGCCACCACTACTAGGAGGTCCACCATGACAGCAGGGAGCGGGTGGATAGGGGAGATCCCAACTCCAGGTAGCTGAGTCCTATGATAGAGGTGCTCGGTAGATGATACGAGGTATGATCTATGTCTACTCCACCATAGTTGTAGTACTTATAGCCACTGGTTCCATTCATTCATTTATTTCCACATTCCAAATTTGGAGCTCTGAGATTTTGATGCAGCCTTTGGCTTGCTCATTATGGCTAGAGACTCATATAGGATCATATTCGATTATTACACACTAGTTCTAGTAGTGTGATCATTCTCTAGGAGGCAAGAGCATTAGTTGGGATCACCTAGTAGCAGTGTCGAGGACTTACGACATCATCTTTGGAATGGAATGGTTATCTTTTGTCTATGATAAAATTGACTCTATTAGGTGCAATGTGCAGTGTGTTTGCACAAATGGGACCAGGTTTACCTTCACCATAGAGAAGAGAGCCTTTGCAGCACATGAAGGAATTACACAGAAGAGTGTGCATCCAATTACTCATTAGTTGGATAGACTTACCCTTGGAGAGGTTGATGTGGGGAGTCTGAGTTATCCTATAGTGGTGGACCAGTATGCGGAGGACTTTTATGATAATGATATGAGTCTACATCCTCGTAGAGTGGTGGAATTTTACATTGACTTGTACCTCTAGGGGGCACTGATATCTACACCAGCATATTGGATGGTTCCCGCGGAGCTTCGTGAGCTACAGGTACGACTGCAGAACTTATAGAGGAAGGGATTCATTTAGCCCAGTGTTTTACTGTGGATATCCCCTATTTTATTCACCAAGAAGATGGATCAGATCATGAGGCTTTGTAAAGACTATCGGCACCTGAACTAGGCGATTTTGAAGAACAAGTACCCACTCTTGAGGATTGAAGAACTCTTTTCTCAATTGAAGGGAGAACATTGGTTCTCGAACATAGATCTTAGATTAGGATATCACCAGCTCAGAGTATGAGACAAGGTTGTGCAGATGATGACTTTCAGATGTTGATATGACCCCTACAAGTTCTTGGTTATGCATTTTGGCGTAACCAACACTCCATCGGTGTTCATGGGACTCATGGAAATGATCTTTCAGCCATACCTTGATCGTTGTGTAGTAGTCCATATCGACAACATTATGATCTACTTGACTACAAAGGAGGACCATTCCTAACATTTTTAGGTAATATTAGACACAATCTGAGAGCACCAGCTTTACTATATGCTCACAAACTACCAGTTCCGGATCCGAGAGGATCACTTTATAGGACATGTCACATCAGAGGCAAGTGTTATAGTGGATCCAGCGAAGATTGAGGCGGTACTTTCTTGGGAGCCACCCAGGAGTGTGACAGAGGTACAGAGTTTCGTAGGATTGGCTGGATACTACCGGAGATTTGTACTAGACTTCTATAGAGTTGCAACACCACTTTCAGTTTTGATGAAGAAGGGGAAAACCTTCGTGTGGTCGTAAAGGTACCAGTAATGTTTCCAAGAGATGAGGCAGAGTCTGACTAGTTCCCCCATCTTGAGGCAACCAGAGTAGGGCGTAGGGTACGTAGTCTACTACGACGCATTAGGGAATGGTCCCGGATGTTCCCTAATGCAAGAACAAGTAGCGATCACATATAGTTCACGATAGTTAAGATATAATGAGAAAAACTATGCTACCCCTGACTTGGAGTTAGCAGTATTTGTCTTCGCCTTGAAGATGTGTCGACACTATCTGATGGGCAAATGTTTTCCAGTCTACTGGCATTACAAGAGTCTCAGGTATAACTTCTCTCAGAATGACTCAAACCTAAGACAACGTCATTGGCTTGAGTTCCTCTAGGACTATAAATTTGAGATTGTCTATACTCCCAATAAGGGGAATGTTGTTGCTTATTTACTTAGCAATAGGTCGAGTATACATCTCCTAGGTGAAGAGACGAAGCAACTGGCTACTTTACAGATATTCTTTGTGGATCAAGATGAATCATCTTCTTCTATATTTTATGTGATTCCATTAGGGAGTCATATTTTTATAAGGGATTTTATTTCAACCTCTTTTCATTGAGATATGTTTTGATAATACAGACCTCCTTCTTTTTACGGTGTATAATAAAAAACATTTAATTTTATTTTCATTCAAAAGGAATATTTTTTCTACGAAGAGTTTTACTAAAAGGCAAAAGAAATGATTTTATCATTTACAACAATAATTAATTTTTCACCATCGTAATCATTATTTTGCTTCCTCTTTATACATTAATGTTTTTAAAAGAAATATGAATACCTTATTCACTTTTTGAGGTTTTTGGTATAGAAAATTGATTTTGAAATGGAATGATTATTTCAATACTATGAACTGATTTCTTGTAATTTCAAATGAAATTTTATTAGTGAAATGTTGATATTTGTAATTATTTTATCTATTATGATTATGTAATGTTACATGGAAAATTTACTAGTAATTACATGATAAACTAAATGAATTATGGTTCTATGATAATCCAAGGACATATGGTTACCTAATAACCTCCATTGCATTGTCTTTGAAATCCATCCATATTTTTAGTCTATTTAGTGACATGTATGGAAGTCAATTGTATGGTTATTCCAAAAATGTATGTTCATGTCCCAAGAATCAATTATATGATACACATTATTTTCTATGGTCATTATTGTAATATTTTTGTTAGAAAAATAGTAAAAATTGAGCTTATATTTAGTAAAGTTTTTCTGTTACTTCTTTAAGGTGAAAAGTATTGCATCAAGATTAAGCATTGCTAGTTTACATGTTGTTTTAAAAACAAACAGTTTTCCTTTTTTATGTAACTCTTAATGAGATTTTTATGCTTATCCCATGTTTTGAAATTTTTTTATAGTACTTAATGGTGAATAGGGTAAAAAGATGGGATAAATGAAGATTATTACTATCTAAAACATTGAACTAAACATGTTTATTTTTTAACTATTTTTTGTTTTATGAAAAAAAGGATAGTGAGTAGATGTGTCTACTTAAAATATTCATGTTGTTATGTATACGTTATGACCTAATTCTCTAATGTTCTAAACCTGAATAGATCATCAGTGTAAATTATTAAATTAATCTATAATTATGTTATGATCAATGCCATGTCCTTACATTTGTTATCAGAGGTCATTTTAGATAACATTAGAGGTTAAGGTGTTGTTTAATAATAACTGACATAACCATAATAATAAGTATTTTAGAAATAGTCATATTTATTTTAGTTAAATATAATGAGTTTAAGATAACATTAATAAGTATATCACAGTGTTTAAATCCTAATAAGATATTATATGATGATTTTACTGATATAATCACACTGACCTTTTTGGTTTTAGTATATGCAAGGATCTAGCAGGCACCAAAGTAAAAAAATTGATTTGAAGGAAACTATGGTGGTTTTCTATATAAGAAACCCAAAAAATGGTATCTTCAATGAAAACTATTCTGGTTATTCTCAAACTACTATCTAGATTCATGATTGACCACCTAAATTATGGTGAATTTTATAAGGCATCGTATATGCTAGAAAAAAATTACCTATGGATTTTTAGGTAATAATCATAATGGTAGGAATATTCAAGAAAACTATGTGTCAAGGATGTGGAATTAAACATATTGGAAATGATTCAAAGGGAATAAAGGTGTTTCAGATTTGGTAATTAAGGTCAAAATGCAATAACCTGCCATGGAAAATGAAGAAGCCAGTTGTATTTAGGAAAGTGAATGAAGTTCTTTCTAAGGGATCAATTGAATAAATTTAATGTGTTTTACATGGTCACTGTACCAATAGATGTCCTACAATGAAGTTTCATGAATGGGATTTGCAGGATCATAAAAATATATGTTTACCAATGGCTAATGACTTTGAAATTGATGGTGATGAAATAGAAAATGACCTATGAAAGTTATGGATTATTTTTTAGCGCATGTTTTTTACGTTACTGAAATATTAAGAAATTATGCATGATGATATTTTTTAGAATGAATTCTAAAATAATAAGATGCAAAAATAGGGGCAAATGATCATAATGAATGTTTGATGATTAACATGTCTACAATTTATGAATTTAAGAGTTGTGTTGGAACTATGGATGATGAAATGTTTAAATGTATAAATCATAAGATTACATTGGAGGAATGTTTCTAGTTTGTGTTATCCTAATGGTTGATAAAAGAAAATGTTATTCAAGGATGATTTATCTTTTATTTTGTAGAAATAGTTATAAAGTAACAGTTGGGATTATATGTTCCTTGAATTTTGAGTTAATTAATGTTTATTACTTTTTTGGATGAAAACAAGAGGTATGAGATAAAAATTTGTTATTAAAATATGTTATGTTTATTTTTGATAAATTTATCACATTGTTTAGAATGTAATAAAATTTTATAATTTTTGAAAAAGTTCAACACATAGACTTTGTGACAACTCATAGCATCGAACAAAGCTGTGGGAATCAAACCCACATCAAATGTGTGATTGGGATTTATCACCTACCATTAGTCTACGTGATATCCTTAGTTAGTATGACTTATTCTTTTTAGTGAAATGATTTTATTAATCATGAAAAGGTTAATTTTAGATCTTATGTTTTATCTAATGGATATCCTTATTATAGGATAATGATTTGGAAATTAAGTTATAAAAAATATTTTTGTAAGATGCTCTCTCTTTTGGAAATAATATATACCTACAGAAAATAGAATACTTTATGATTTCTTTTTCACAGTAAAGGTTGAAATTTTATTTTGATTGAATATATGTTATTATTGACGACAAATAATTATTTTGGGTATTTAAGGAAATGATTAAATTATCATAGAGAATATGTTATTATGTTAATTACACTTAAATATGATACTTTATGAGTCGTCGATGTGATTTAGAGATAAATGATGTGATTTATCCTATCAGACTATGTGATAAAATTATTCTTTTCTTTGGGTATCATTCCTAGTTTGGATTATTATTAATAATTTTAAGGGTAATTGTGTATTGAATGGTATTTTTTATCTTTATGTATTATTTGCTCAATATTGAATATTAAGAGTAATATTTATTTTTATAAATGATTATGTTTTTTGGGGATTATCTAATCTTGTACTAGACTTTTAGGTAATGGTTCATATTTGAAGATATGGGAAAAATATAGGTTATATTTTGTGGATAATTTTATTCTATAGAATTTTAGTTTAGTGCATCAGGTGTGACCAAGTCATATTGAATACTCATTGTTTGAAGAAAAGATGAGTTTTATGTAGAAATTTATTAAAGGATGAAACTCTACTTGAAAGGTAAATATATTTCCATATGTTATTATTATATGAATTCAAAAACATTATTAAAATAACCTTAAGAAAAAAAATTCCATTTAATTTTCCTACTAGGGAATCAAATATTATTTAACCAATCATAATCATATGGTTTTCAGATTGTTAACTTTCACTTGATCATGTTTCTATCACTCTCCATCAGAACTAGATGGTTAATTTCTCTTCCAAATCCATGTTTTCATGGAATCATAGTATCTAATATCTCAGGTGATATTTTTAGTTATCTTTATTTTATTTAATGTTATAGTTTTATTGACTCTTATTCTGATGTTGAACTTTAAATGAAGTTCCTGATCCAAATATTAAAATTGCGAGGATGCAATTCCTTAAAGGGGGAAGGATGTAACATTCCATGTAAATAAACAATATAATTTTTTCATATTTATTAATATTTATGAAATAAATTTTATTTTTCATTCAAGGGGATGATTTATCTGATAAATTATTCAACATGAAATAATAGGATTCTTTGAAATCATATGTCACACACAACATTGAGTTATACAAAAAAAAATATATTATTATTATATAAAATGGAAGTTAATGCATATTTATGGTATTGGTAGGAATGATTATAACTACCTAAAATATTATTACATATGTTTGTTATTTTTTTTATTTTTATATAATAAATTTTAGAGGCTTAAAATAAGAATGAATCTGATTTTAAGCTTAAAATACTTTAATATTCTTTAAAGGGTCAATTTACCATCTTTTGATGGGTAAACCCATTAAAATCTGATTTTTGTTACTTTTATATGAATCATTTGAAAAAATAAATTTTTTCATTAGAAGAGGGACATCAAAATTTACATTGGGTAAATTTTTTGTATTTTTCTAAAAATGTTCATTTTGAAATGAATAGTGAAAAAATATAACATTTTCAGTCAAAACTATCATTTCATCTAATTTAGATATATATGGTCAGAATTCCATTCTTAAATAGTTATAAAGTGAAATTGGATTATATTTTTATCATCTAATTCAATTTATATCATTTTATTTAATTTCTCTTTTAAATTAAACATAATCACATGTTAATATTTTGGTAGTTTTTTCTTTTTAAATACAAGTATTTTTTGTTTTGACAATGGGAATAAATTTTGAATTAATTTCTATAACATTTGAGTCTTTAATTAGGAAAAATGTATTCCAAATTATTAATCAATAGGTACAAATTGGGTAAATTAGTTCCTTTAATTTTTAAACATTATGAATTGTATCATCAGTAAATATTTTATTTAACATGGTTAAAGGGTAAATCAAGTAAATAAAGGTAAAAAATAATATTATAATAATAATAAATTAACCAAACACATGTCCATACCCTATTGGATGATATATTTTCAACCATTTACATCCCTGGGTATATTCTAGGACCCCATGTATCCACTTGTATGTGAAAATTTCATTTATTTACTTTTAATTTATAGTTAAGGAAAATATAACCAAAACATGTATGTTTTGCTAAAAAAAGTTATATGAAATTATTTGAATGATATCATTGACTATAAATAATCATTATAAAGATAAAAATATTTTCTACATCATGGAATTTTATTCATAATTTTTAGAATCAAATAAATAAAAGTATTTGTGACATAATGGTGATATAGAGATTACCCTATTAATGAACTTTTTAAATAAATAAAATTATAAATATTAAATAAATTTATATTCAAAATTTTTATACTAGACACGAATTTTATGGATGATTATGACTCATTAACTTTAAATAAATGATGTTTTTTTGGAATTAATCATTTTTAATGTCTTTTTAACAAGTCATGATATGTATTGTATAAAAATTGACATAAATGAGTGTTTAAATGAATTAATATTATCATAAATGATATAATAGTCCTAAAAATCTGAGATTCAGTCCACTAAAATATATGATGTTAATGATGTAATTAATGATCCATTTTGGGTTTCTTAAAAGTTTATATTAACTAGAGTAACCATATACTATGAAAATACAAGAAGCCATGGTAAAGTTAATTTAGTTAACATGGGGTTCATGTAAAGTGATAAGGTTAAATTTGAATCCAAAACATGTATAAGGCCTATTGTTTGAATGGATTTAGAAATATCCCCACCCACTATTTGAAATAAATGGGTGGGGATCTTTTGAAATTGGAAATCATTTTATAATTAAATAATCATTCAATACATTCCTAAAGTTCCCCTCCTCCCTCTTATAAAAGGATACCACCTCTAACACTTACTCACATAAATAAATCCTTGTTGGATCATTCAAATTCTACCCAAATAAGCTCCAAACATCCTCTCTTCCTACAAAATTTATTCCCCTAGGCATTAGGTAATTCATGAAATCCCTTTGTCTCAAATCAAAAGTAGTTACTCGATTTGAGGTAATGTATTCTTTCAAGTTCTTTTCCATTATTTTTCATCTACACTCCATATTCTATTATTATTATTTGTTTACATAACAAAACTGGTATCCCCAATATACAAGGTTATTGTTATGTTATGTATTCAACCTACACATACACACACCTCTGTATAATGGGTAAAGAACATACTCTATTTTTGGACGATGAACTACTACCTCACGAAACGATGATTCTTCAATTATCTCCTACCACATGTCGTGGTGGTCATTATGATAGAACTATAATTATATATGATATTTAGTTTATCTGTATTGTTATTTAAATATTTTTTATGACATACCATTATGTTTTTCATGTTGTATAATTATAATAATATCATTCGAGGAAGCACGGACTACCTCCCCCTCGAAGTGATATGACACGTTCACGCTATACATGGAACATATAAAAGATCGAATTAATGATATTGGGTAACATATATAACAAAAAATTTATAATTTGTTAATAATATATCTATTTATCCTTTAGTTTTTATTCTTTAAATATGAAAATGATATGAAATTAGCATTCATTCTTACATATGACTTACCGTCTTCGTGAACGGTGCATTTTATTTCGTATATCCTAATGTTATGGACTATTATAAATACATATATACTAGATATATAGGAAATATATGATATCTAAATCATGAATATCATTCTAGATATAATTTACTTTCGATAACATAGACCATTTGTAACTATAACAAGTTCATTTCTTACTCAAGTTCCGAACAATGACAAAATGCCCGATATGAACACAAATAATTAACTAATTGTTATAGCAAGGTAGTGAGTGATATAAAAGGAAAAATAAAATTGAAAATTTTACTAAAGAATATATAAATAAACATATTTTAATTATTCAAGAATAACAAAGAACGAACGAGTCAAGTCAAACATGATTTAAGGGAACATCTTAACCAAATTCCGATTCATTAGGTTAATATTATACATTTAATTATGTTGTGATACGATTATGTTAGAAATAAACTTTGATGTCCTATCTTGTATTTATACATTACTTCTGTGTAAATAGAGTTAATACACATAATCAATTTATTTTATTTACAAAATGATCTTTGTAAGAGAACCTTTCACATCCCTCTATTAGTCAATGAATTCCTTAATGTTATGTAATTTAATTTACATTTTATTATTTTGGGATGTGTTCTACTATATCTATATTGCAGTACATTTTATGTCAATGTGATGAGAGATAATTTTCCCCATCATCAACTAATTTTATTTATTTAATGTGACACTATAAGGCTGTCAGATTTTTGTAAGGGAATTCATCTCAATATCTTTTCATTGGGGAATTTTTTAAGAATATACACCTCCTTATTTTTATTGTGTATAATAAACCTAATTTTTCTTTTAATCTCATTGAAATTGAATATTATTTCTATGAATCACTTTACCAAACAAAAATAGGAATATTTTTAACAACTATGGTGATAATGGCCTCTCTGCATCCATAATCATTATCTGGCGTCCTCTATAAGACATAATGTTTTTAAAAGGGAAAAAATCCCATATTCCAGTTTTGTGTGTTTTCATATAAAAAATGTTTTTTGAAATGGATTGATTATTTCAATATCGTTAAATGATTAATTGTGATTACCAATGAAATTTTATTAGTGAAATGTTGATATTTGAAATTATTATTTTTGATATGATTATATAATGATACATGGACAATTGACGGGTGGTTATGTGATAAAATAAATGACGAGTGGTTTCGTGATAAACCAAATGAGGGGTGGTTCCTTGATAACCTCCATTGAATTGGGTTTGGAAGTCAGCTTTATGACTATTCCATTTAGTGATATGTGTGGAAGTCGACCGTATGGTTATTCCAGTTAAGTATGTTTATGTCCTAAGGTACCTTTGTTTTCTATACATTGTTTTCTATGGGATTTATGGTAATATTTTTGTTACAAAAAGATGTAAGAAATGAGCTTATTTTTAGTGATGTATTTTTGCTAATTATTTATGGTGAAAAGTATTAATTTATGAATAAGTATGCACGATTAACATGTTCTTTTGAAAAATAACAGTTTTCCATCTTTATATATCCCTTACTATGATTTTTTACTTATCCCATGTTTTGAAAGGATTTTTCATGTGACTTGAAGATGAATAGGGTCAAGGATTGGATAATGGAAAATCCATGCTATCAAAACAAGGAAATAAACATGTTTCTCTTTTAATTTATTTTTGTTTTATGAAAAAATGGATAGTGAGTAGAAGTGTCTACCGGAAAATTCAAGTTGTTATGTATAAGTCATGACTTATTTTTCAAAATTTGTTAACCTAATAATATCCTCAATTCGAAATGATAACATAAATCAAGATTATGTATTGTTTATGGTCATTCCCTTACATATATTAAGGTGTATATCCTGATAATAATTCTTATGAGTAAATAAAAATTCATGTTCATTGTCAACATGAACTATCCATGTTTCCAAAAACCCTAGGTGTACCCACTATAGCACCTTGCTTGATGGAAGGTCAAGGTAAAAAATTTCAGGACTTAGGTCATCCTAAGTAATCTACACATTATCTAAAAAACATTTCATCCGTCGGTCTTTAATTTAATCTTAATTTATTAAAAAAAAATTCCACATTTATGGAAATGTTATGGTGTCCACAAGTTGACCCAATTTATGGCTTTATGGAATAAAACATTCATAAATGTCACCCATCATCATGATTTGAGAAAATCTATATCCACACATGTTTATCCAATATCGATCTAAAGTGTAATAGATATTTCACATATAATATCTGAAGGTAAAAACAAATAATTCCAATAATAATCGTTTATGTCACTCTCTAAGGGGTCAAATTGGAAAGTTACACAAACTTAGTACCTTGAGACCAATCTAAAGAAACCAAAAATGCTTCCAAACATAATCCATAATAAATCATGAAATTAAAAGGCCAAACTAAGAAAGGGTCTCATGGGTTACATAGGAACCCACATGTATATTTTACAATGAATGTGCGTCATGGTCCACAAATGCACCCAATTACAAATCTTATCATGAAACGCTCTCATAGGCCACACCAACACCTAATTGAATATCTCATCGAAATATAGCCCCATAAAGCACCCATGAACCTGCATGGGAATAATATCTAGAAATATTCTCACGGGACACTCACACACACAAGCATGAAAGTAATATCTATGAAGAGACACATAAAACACACACGCATGGATAATGAATCCAAGGAAAAAAATAATATATAATGTCCAATAAATGATAAGGGCCTTCTACTTATAGGGTTAATAATTTCAATATATATAGAATAAAATAATGATGTACTTCTATACAATCCCAATTCATCTCACAGGGGATTATTGAGTTAGTATTTGAGAATAATAAACTGATAATGGATTTAATTCAACTGAAATTACATGAGGAGAACCACCACTAACAAAAGATCTTGAATCTCTCATGGAAGGATTAAATTTATGAATACCTAGGTATCTATCCATTAAAAAAAGTGAAACACATAACATATTATAGTGGATTTTATAAATCTATCAATAACATCCATGATATATTATTCCATCAAATAATAAAATTATAGGTCTATAATTAACATGATGAATTTAGGATGAAAAACTATTTACCTAGAGATATAATTAGGTATTACCTCTAGATTTACTTGAATTGTAGTTCAATTGGGGAGGAATCATCCATAATTGTCATTATAGTCCCCAATCTTGATATAACTAGGCATATAATGAAGAAAATTTATTTTCTAAAAGGTTTCTTATTAAATATGATGTTTTAGATAAATTATATTATCATTAACGATTTACTAAACATCTCACCAATTGTATGCAGCTTACTCCCTCACCAGGATTCCTACATGGTTTATCACATGGTTTGGTAAACCACATGTCAATAGTTATTTGTCATCAATAAAAAATAATATGGTTTCGTGAAGAATAACTCATGGTTAACTCTAAATATTCCCCAAATATTAACCATCTATATTCCACCTAAAAAATCATTACTGTTTGATATAAATAACCTCACATTTTTTCCAAAACATTCTCTATCGTTACACCTCATTAAAATCTCATATATACCAAAACATTATTCAAATTACACCCATGATTTCACATGGGTTAATGACTCAATTACCTTTAATTGAGTGTAAAATAATCTCATAAGTCCCCTTAAATGTATGGTCCCTAACAATTTCTCTCAGAATGGATATATCATCTAAAACATCTTTCTCAAGAGATCATAATCATATATGTTTTTTTATTGAGTTTGTATATCGTATTACATCTCCCAAGACTTTTATTGTATTAGTCTATGATATAATAATATATAAAAATGTTTTATTATCTTACCCTATCCCTTTTCTCACTTCATTCCACAATCATTAATGTTCACTCCTGGAACAATGTATAAAGATCAAACTCAACATCCTTATTTTAAATCACATTAGAATAAATAGGTAGAATCCTATGAATCTAGGACATATAAAATAATTAATTCATACATTATTTAATTATAGGAAGATCTAAATGGGGTTTCACTATCTTAATATTCTCACTTATCTCAAATGGTCCCAAAATCACAGAACCAATGTTCCTTACATCTACAACCATAGATTTCGTAACCAGGGAAACACCCTCAAGAATACATGATCTTTAAAAAAGTGATCCAATGGTCATAAAATCGATTAAATATATGTGGTATTCAAACATTGATCATGAAAAAATTACATCAAAATAAACTATTCTCGTCCAATGGAATCCTATAACATAATCACCAAGAGAATTAATGCATCACCTACCTCATGCTAACATTGACTTAATCAACTAGATATACAAAATATATTTTTAAATGGTAAAATATAAATTTAGGAATTATACTTTTAATTTATTCATACTCTTCATTGGATATGTGGCCATCATGTTCTCAACAAAATTCTAGATTCATTCCCAACAATTGACCCCTAAAATATAGATCAGCCTCTTTGACTATCCCCCAATCTATATATGATACACCATGAACATATTCAACAGATCCCTCATAGCCTTCTATAGGTAATCCTAATAATATTATATCAATATGAATTCATGTTAGATAATATTCTCAAAAAATCCCCATACTTCCCAAATTTTTATCGAATATTTTGTTCTCCCATATCATCTCTAGATATAATATATCATATTTAAATGAAATATGAAACCTATGTCACCTGATCAACCACATCCCACAAAATATATCAAGTTATGAGTCATTGTGATCCCTATAAGAAATTCTATTTTCACCACATCCCACTTCAACATGGGGATTTGAATAGTTTGAATAAAACCACCTAGTCACTAATGCTTGGGAATAACTCTCTAATAAGTATGGGAGCGAGAGAAAATTTCTAAAATGTCCTACATTATAATCAATATATTGAAACATGGTTTAATATTATGATACATATTCATTGATCATAGTCGTACGACCAATTGTAAGGGATTATAGTCCCTCATCTAATCCTTTCTCAGGATGTAGGAACCAAAACTCCCATAAGATCATATATACTATCATATAAATATAAATTATATTCTAGACCTAGGTAATTATACTCCATGATTCTGACATAACTATGAACATGGAATCATACTAATGGATGACCTTCAATAGGAAGAATAATATTAATGTGATTGATATATTTGAATATGTTACCACCCCTTAATCTATATATACCCTAACAAATCATTCATCCATCCAGAACAATAATATTCATCCCACATATGAGGGGTTTATTCCATGCTATGAAATCTTACTACTAATCTCATCAATAATAATTGAACCCTTTATAGGAGGATAATCAGTCTAAAACCAAATTTTCTCTAGATACTCAACACATGCATTAGTTAGATATTCTTGTAACAATGACAGAAGATATAATTTAAATTTTTATAGTCGATGTGGAATGAAAAATATCAAAAAAATAGATAATATTTTCAATATTTCATTTCAAAACACAAGAATATCAAACTCTCTATCATGTTTAGGAATGTTATACTAATGATATAATGATATCTTTAAGAAACTACCAAATTAATGTACCTCAAAATATCTCTGAACCCAACACATAAATAATCATGGTAATCCACATATCCAATCATAGGATTGTGTATGGTCATAATTGGAGTTGATTTCAACATCTACGTCGTCTCTATGATGAAATATTCACATTAGTTTTTTAAATCAAACACCACCCCTTCTTATTAAACCCAGTCATAGAAACTACCAAATAGGATAATTCCTAAATAAACATCCAGTAGTAGAAAGATAAAACAGGAAAAATATTGATTTCAAACATTTTTCATGGGCTTTAATAAGAAATTAATACCTCTACATTCTTTGGATTAATAGGTATTCCCACCAAAGATATCACATGACTAAGGAAAATCTCTTATTGGACCAGGATGTGACACTATGAAATCATTGTATAAATATGATTCCATCAAAGTGGTCTCAACACAATCTCAAAGTATTTTCAATTATGTTCCACGATACTTAAGTATATTAGGAAATCATCAACAAATAAAATGACCAATGAGTAAATATGTGGATAGATGATCATGTTCATGAGATCCATCAGAACTATTGGAGCATTATACCATCCAAAAGGAAAAACAAGATACTTATATAGTCCACACCTGATCCTGATAAACACCTTAGGTATATTTTATTCTCTTACCCATATTTTCTGATAACATGGTTTTAACTTAATTATGGAAAACTTATGGGCTCCCCTAAACTGATCAAAAGAGTAATCTATCGTAAATAATTGGTACATATTCATCCCTACGACTTGGCATGCCATTATGTTTTTCATTCTTAGGAGAAGACATCTATGTTTCTTCAAAGTGATAAAAATAGTATAAGATTAAGGATAAGTGCTCAGTATGATAAATACCTTTACCTCTAGGTCCTCAATATGATCCCCGAGTTCCATCCACTCGGTTGGTGCTATACGATAAATAGGGATCAATTTTGGTTGCACTATATGAAATATTTCTATCTAGAATTAAATTATCAAACTATTAGTATTTACTAGAATATATTTTTGAATGTTATATTTTTAATGATCCACCATCGGAGGAGAATAGTAGTGATATCAATTGATTTCCCATAATTTACATACCCAATATGCGAACTGCAACAATTCCAAACCGACTTATATATTTTCATATTCTTCTGAATCCAACATCCCATTCACTAGTAAAAACCAAATTCACTTCTGTATGAACAGTAATGGATAATCATCTCTAATATCAGTTGATGTCTTACTAGTAACTTTTCAATCATCCCATGATATAAATAACATATAATTTAGTAAAATCCATGATAATAAAATCCCAAAAATGATAATAACAATTATCTTCTCTGAGAAACTATTAAAATATTTGGATAGAGTATTTTTATATCCATCATGGAGTAGTTGGAGAAATAAATTTCCAAGGTCAAATTATAGAAAATTACAACCATTTGTTGACCAGATCACATATAAAATAATAGGTTGCCTTTATATCAAAAAGGGTACTGAATATCATAATGGTAATAAGAAAATTACATTGAATAGTTAATTGTCCCTCTCTACCATCTACAAATCCAAGTCTACTCATAGACAATTCATTTGGTGGATCCATGGCCCTATACCTAAGGCCGATGAACAACCTAATTCACTAAATTCTTGGATGTATACATCTGATATAGGAATATAATGACCCTAAAATATATTGATCTCCATGAACAGAAGCATTATTACTTTACACAAATCACTTGATATGCACCATATTTCCAAATATAAGGAAATATTTGAAAGTATTTTTACGAAATGAGATGATTCCCTTTACATAAATAATTTTTACATCGGATAGAACTCCTTCTATAAGAGGTAGCTGTGGAACCTATACTATGATGTAAATACCTAATATTAACCAAGATATTTTTTTCATAAAATCATATTCTTATTTTATTATATTGAACGTTCATTAATGGTAGTGATTCCACTCATTGATTCTCTATGATCAGGGAGAATAATTATTTCCTTATCCTCTTCTAGTCCATTGTCTACCGTGAGAGACATATGATTCACCTCAGAGTATGTCACTGTGTCAAAAATATAGACTTGGATCCTCATAAATAGGTGATGTATAGACTCAAACATCCTTAATTTAATTACATAATTCCCTACCAAAAGAATAGTGAAGGGAAGAAAATCTTTAAAATTAATAGAAAAAGTAGACACTGAAATCATCCCCTTTTGAAGATCAATAAAGTCTAGATCGTGATGTAGCTTCAATGTATCTATGTAAATATCTTATATAACGAAATTTTTTAAGGTCTCACATGTTAGTCCCAAATTTTAAAGACATAGATCATGACACCAATATATAGCTGGTCCTTGAAGAATGAAACTAGTTGGATTATCTCATCAATCCTCTAAAGTCTCTACATGATTAAATATTTCATCGATGATGTTGATACAAACCTTAGTATATTAGGGTCCTCTAGTACACTGTAAAGATGTGTGATATTGATGCTAAAAATTATGATCATATTCAACATTCTTTATATAGACCCTACAATTTAGAGTAGTAACTATTAGGATAAATCCAAGTTGATGCTTTTTCACAAACTAACTAATTGGAGAAACTGTATGAGAACAATCTATATCATTCTCTTGCATGTCTATTTTATGATTGAAATATACTCTCATTTGGGTTCATTTTAAAGCACATAAATAGGTCACCATATTTGACATTGTGGTTTCATAATATGACATAACAAAAAAAACATTAATACACATTTAATTGCTTACAGAAGGTACAAAAGACAATTATTTTATAGAAAAAAACATTATATTTCAATAGGAAGGGGTATCATTGGAGGCTACCATATTCTATAAAGAATAAACACATATCACAACCAAATTTCTAATACCAATAAATATCTCCATCATGATGGTGATATTTATATACATATAAAAAATAATATATTGTTAATATTAGTTAATTTAAATTCTTGTTCAAATATATCATAAGCATAGATAACAAATTAATAATAACAAAAAAAATTCATGTTAATATATATGAAAAGAAAAAATATAAATGAAATGTGAACCAATATTAGTTTACATGATGGATGAAAAATCCAAAAACCTAACAAACAATAAATAAATATCATCTTCTTTGTCCAAGGTAAAATTAAACACGACCTACATCAAAAGAAATCATATACATGACAGGTAAAATAATGTGACAATTCATGATTCATCAAAACACCAAAAATTAAATAAAACATAACATAAATATGATGTGCATCTTTGATGTTTAAACATGCCAATAGTAAAGGATCAACTTATTATAGTAATTTAATTATTAGTAAATAAAAGGTCCATTACACATGATATTTCTAATCACATGTGTTACTCATATACGCATGTTCTTCAAAGCCAATAACCTTTCAAATATCTCCTAACCAAATTCAAGAGGAAAAAAAGAAAACCTCATTTTATAACACTGTGTAATTTGAAAACATGCATCACAACGTTCGCGCTACAGTTCTATAAGACAACATGCAACTATATTCATCCATAATAGGTTTTTGACTAGTGGTGAGTGTATGAACAATTATATCGAGAGATTATACCCTTAATAACAGTATCCATATAACATAATATAATATTTAAATAAAAATCCTCCATAAAATCCTAAACTAGATTAATATCAAAATATATCTGATGAAATTAGAATAAAAACTATAGTATAACAATGAAATACAAGTCCTATAAGATAGATCAATGACCACCAAGGTTGCAGGTCAAATAAAGTATATAAATAAACAAAATTGAACTAAAACAATATTATAGTCATCCATAGTCTTTCCTTTCAATGTCCCATGTACTCCATGATCCACTAACATATTTTACTTATGTTGGTCCCTTACAAAAAATGATTCCAGACAATAAAAACTACATTGAAATAATATTTCATGTGTAGTGTGAGTGTGTAAACCGAGTCTTACACAAACACACCATCCTTAAAATATGAGTAATAATATAAATAATTTTTTATTATAGTAAAATAATTTATGTGGATAAATAATAAATCATGTGTTGAGTCGTCATGTGTTGACCAATATACAAAAAACCCAGGCTCTACACGCTTCAAAACCATGCTGGATGGAAGGTCTAGAGTAACTATTTCATGAATTAGGTCATTAAAATTTATAAACTCATTATCTAGAATAATTTAAATCATTATCATATTTCCATGTTCCACCATTAAATAAAAATTAATGATTGATATTATGTTTACTTCCTGGGTTCAACTTATTAACCCAATTCACAAATCTTGGGAAATTTACATTCACCCATAGTAAATCAATATGTAGCTCTAACCGAATCCATATCTACATATTTCAACATTATATCAATCTATAAGTTAATCCATATTCTTTATGTCATATCTAAAAGTAAAATCCCAACCATCCAATCACAATGGTGGAACACACACTATAAGGGTCCAAATACTGGCGTTAGACCCATAGGTTACATTGAATCCAAGCATAGTGAAACAGAAAATGGGTCCTTAAACAATATAAAATAAATCAAGTACTAATTATTTCATATTAAGAAAGGGACTAATGTTCTATAAAATATCCCACTAGTATATCTCATCCAGAATGAGACACACTTTCCACACATACACTTGTATGTGTATCATATTAGGAAAGGGAATAATGAGACTCAAACATACCCACATGAATATATCAAAAATCAATAGCATCATAGGTCAGACAAGAAACCAAATGTGAATCATATCAATTAAATATTTCCCATGGCACACCCCTTTGTGAATTATATCAAAAATTGATATCATAAAATAAACACATTCATTAACATGGAATACCACACAAATAATATACATAGGCCATCAAATTATAAGGACTTCCTTCTTCAAGAGTATCAATTATCCATGTCATGTATCACCATCCAGATCAATTAAATATAAGGAATCTTATATAGTATGTCCCAATTTTTTTATAAGGTATTATAGAATCAAAATTCATAAAGAAGAACATGATAATATGTTTAATTTTATTATGGTTACCAATTAAAAATAGATACCACCATCATATCTATAAATGATCAAGGAATGATGATAAATCCCTCGATGTTTCTTCAAAATCATTGATAAAATGATAAAACTGTATTTCATAAAAAAATCATATATGTTTTCATGAAAGCTAGAGTATATGATTCAATTGGAGATAAAGATAAGATATCTATAAAGAACATTAAGAATAGGAAAGGAATGATTTCATTCATTGATTTATCATGGGAAAAATCTCTAGATCTTGTGAAATTAGAGTCTAGAGGTAGATGAACCATAATGAATGTACACTTGAGTCTTAATGACTGAGATCCCTAGACATAGTGGGAAGAATGATTGGTTATAGAACTTTTTTTAGTAAATATCACATTTTTAGATTAATAAATTTATATTTCATGTATTCATCACACATTTTATTAAATCTTGTTCAAGCCTTGTAGGACTTACTACCTCTTTAGGGCACCCCAAATGTTTGGTAGTGAGGTTTGGTTGTTTGTGTTCCAAAAATACATTAAGATTATATCACATATCACATGGTTTCATGGAAAATGTATCATGGTTATCATTAATTCTCTTCCAACTATTCACTATATATTATAACTCTAATAAAACACACTATTTCTCATGGAAAACTACATGATTTTTCAAATCTATTTTGAAACCATGCACCCCCTTATAATCTTATATGACCCTCCAAACACATAAATAAGTTCCTCATGAATTCATGAAAGATACTAATAACTCAATAAAAATTAATTAATCATATAAAAAAGGAAAAATTTAACTACTATGTGTGAGATATTACAACATACACAACAATAATGCATATTAATGTCTTATTAATCTCCACCCATGATAGATGGTATCATTTTTGTCTCATAAAATCATGTCATCTATCCATATATTGTACTTAATGGATATTTTCATGGAACATCTAGGTTATCATCATAGTGGGGAACATCTATTAACTTTTATTGTGTTAATTTCTCTTATTACAATATCTATAATATGTTATGTAGAATAACTATGGTGATTTGATATGAAAATATACTAATACTCAAATAGATGAATAAAATTCCAGGGAATCGTATAAAAAAATTAACTTAATAGTGTAATCAGATTTAAATAAAATATATTATTTAAAATATTCTGCTCCAACTCTTTTTACAAAAAATAAATAGAGAATTTATAGGGCTAAAAAATTTGAAATATATCTATTAAAATTTTTAGGGAAATTTCACCATGATTTAATGGAATTGATGTATTTTATAGTAACTAATAATATAAATATTAATATAATATTTAAGGGTTAATATTTTTATCTCAATATAGTGATATATTTTTCAAAATTGTACTGTAGTAACAATTATTTTGATTGTATAGTCAAAAAGAAACATAATTTAAAAATCTATAATAGTCTAATGGATATTTAAAGTGGGTTTAGAGTATATAGTTTCAGATAGGTTAATTATATTATATGGTATATAGAGAAAACGTATTCAATTTTACACATGTAAAATTATTGATGAATCACCAATGGAATTATATTATGGGGACAAGGAAATGATATATGTAAAAAAATTAGGGTCCCAACACATAAAACTATTAAAGTATAATGAATAAGACACTCAATATAAAATAATAACGGAACAATCCACTTAGTCTTCCAACCATTTTCAAATTAATCAACTGAAAACGACAATAAATTTATGCTAAATACACAAAACTCAGTTCCCTTTAAGATATCCTATTCTATAAACCACTAAATAAATGGGTGTAATGAATATTATACACCACCACCATTACTAATGTTGATCAAAATAACTAAAGGTTAACATATTATACTCTCATGAATTTTGAATAGAAAATATAATTCTAATAAATCACATTCATTAAAAAACAATCTATGTTTTTAAATATTTAAATATTTAACAAAATATCCAAGGATTAAATATGAACAAGATCCCATCCTGGCTCATTATAAGGCTAGAATTGCATTCTAGAACCCCATATGATTGAATATATTGACAAAATATCACCGGAAAATCCTTCATAACGACTTTCCCACAAATAAAACATAATGTTAAAATAATTGAGTTAAAAATCAAACATGAAACATTAAATAATATTTAAAACCATCTTACAATAGAATCTGTATATAATTAGAACAAGAAGAAAACACAATAAATGCAATTTATAAATTTGTTATAGTACAATGTGTGAAATTCAATTCCAAAACGAAATGAAATTAGAGAACCAACTGAACAACCCTCCCTGTGACCCATTATCAACTTACTAATTAATATATCCCTTATAAAATTAGAAGAGAGGAATAAAATTATAACAAATATGGAACATGTAAAATATAATAGTGATTTAATCATTACTATAGGGATACACCTACTAAATATATACAATATATTACAAAGTATAATGTAAAATTTATATTTTAAAAATCAAAAGAATTTTTTTTAATCATTTACATAAATAAACTAACATATCATATTTTTATGAAAAAATATCTTCTCTTTTTAATTAGAAAAATTCTTTTAAAAATCATTTTTTTATTCAAAACCATTTCAAAAAACCATAGTTTTAAACATAAACTTTAAAACCATATTATAAACAAAGCATTTATAGTAACATATTTATATATTAAAATAGTATTCAAATTTAAAATATTGTTCCCAAAATATCATTGAAAATCAATGTCAAGGTAATTTTTTTAACCCATCATTGTAATTTTAGATACAATTTATTCCACATTTATCATCAAAATACTCCAAATTTCATTAATATCATTTAAAAAAACACAATTATAATTCTAAATAATAATAGTTTGAAGGAATTCTAAAACTGAAAATTAACATTCTTAATTTTAAAACTATTCAAAAATACCTCTTCAAAAAATTTGAATAGCAAAGATAAATATATATTTAAGGGAAATCACAAAAATACTGTAACATCTCACTATTTATTAGTATCCCAATTCTTAAATAAATATATTTTATTTGATCTTTTATGTTACTCATAACACCATGTTTAAACAAACCATGATATAAAATTAAATTGAAATTATACCCTAGCCGTTAAATTGAACGGAATTAGTAGTATTAACTTAATAATGAATTTTTTATATTATATATTTTATCAAATGTTTTTAAATTCATAAAAATTATTTTATAGGAATATTATAATAATATATCCATTGTTAAATTTAAAAAGGCTATATTTTTATAATGCAAATTTTAAAGAAATTGAATTGATATCCTCTTCTAAATACCATTCTTAACACAATTATATATTTTTTTTAAGAAAATGACCTTCTTATTTTAAATTTTAATATAATTATTTACTTTGGTTGATTTTTTTTATTTTTATGAGATGTTTTGGTTCTATATAATGCATTTTAGTTTAAGAATAATCGTTTGTCATACTTATTTTTATAGTTAAATTATGATTTTATTTTTTTCAAATATAATTAGATCATGTTTTTATTATTTATTCTGACTTAGTCATTGGAATAAAATCACATTGAAATTTTATATAAAAACAAAGTGAATTGTTCGATGTTTTTACTTTGAAAAAAAAATTTCCAGATCTTTTGCCGATAATATTTTTTACATTAATTTTGGCCATGTCAATGCTTTTAAATTTTGAAAAATGGGAATACACATCTAAAATAAATATGAAATTTATGATTCACAAGGATATAAAGAATTTTCAAAAATTTAGAATAATAACATTAGTAATTATTTTTATTACCACTATTTAAGGATAAATCATGAAAATAATAGTAAAAATAATATTATTACTATTAAATAATCTCCCTAACAGTTTTTTTTAATTTTATTGGATGATTTTTTATCGAGGAAATGAATCCACGGATAGATGTTATAAATTTTGGAAGCCACCTAGGTTTTATTAAGACATTTATAATATAATATTCTAAGAAAAGAAAATGTTTGATGCATTCTTGTTTTTTACAAGTAAAATAATTTTCATACGTGGATATATTAGGGATATTTTGAACTATAAATAGTATTTCTAAATATAAAATTATCGTCTACATCATGATAATTTATCTATTATTTATATGGAAAATATTATTTAATTAAAATATGACACATTAATGATGAAATAATTTCTTCATTATTGAAGAATCAAACAAATGATATTGAAAATATTAAAATAAATGGAATTTCGGTTAATTAATGTCATAAAAAATTTATATATGAATATGAAAATTTAAAGATGATTTAAATTAGTTTTTTATAATTCATATTTCAATTATGACATTATTAAAAAGTTAACCAGTTAATAGTTTAAAAAATGACATTAATTAAAATTTTAAATGTATAAATTTTTATTAAATGATATAGAATTAATAAAAATAACAAAATTTTCCAAATTATTTGGCTAATTCTTAGGTCATAAATTATTCATTTATTCTTATTTTATAATTTTATAGTAACTAAATTAATCATTATAGTGTAAAAAATATATGTTGTTAGGGTAAGGGTTAAAGGTTTTACCTTAGGGTTAAATTTAACATATATGTGTAATAATGGGTCATAAACTTGCCTATTAATTACTAGATAAGAGGATATATACTCATAATAATATCATAATCTATATAACTCACATTTTTTGCATTTTGAATAGAAAATAAAGATATATTATTTTAATAATTTTGGAGTTTACAAAAGTTCACTTCACCTATATTATAAAAGGGTACCTCCTCCCTCACTTCCTCGGAAAATTTTGAGACATTAAGGTTAACAAAACCCAAACCATGTAATCATAAAAATTTTACAACATAATCATAGGAGAATTTAGTTTGAATTAAATCCCTCTATGGAGGCATTTTGGTAT
Source organism: Viscum album (assembly GCA_963277665.1). NCBI lineage: Eukaryota > Viridiplantae > Streptophyta > Magnoliopsida > Santalales > Viscaceae > Viscum > Viscum album. Next base: position 1,512,798,968 of record OY728131.1, read on the forward strand.
AAACTAATATGAGTTACATAAAAACAAGGTAACATTCTTCAACGATCAATTTAGTTTTGTTTGTTTCTCCATTCAATGTTTTTTATTATTTAATTTTTATATAATAATCATAGCATATTAAATATTAAAATAACATTTTATATTAATTTTTCAACCTTCAATTACAAAAAATTACATCTAATTGGTAATGAACATATAGTCCATGTGTACGGTGAACTACCATCTCTGAAAACGCTGATTGTACATTTTTTCTTTTACCAGCTTTCATGGTTGTAAATTCCAATGAAATTATATTTTTATATGAGAAATATAAATATATGTTCATATATTATGTATATATTTATTATTCCCTAATTATTTTATATCACATACTCTTATAATTTCCATTTTCTGTTTTAGAAGTGTGGACTACTGCCTCCGCAAAGCAATCTTATTCATTCACGCTATACATAGAACATATAGAAGATGTTTTTAATAATATATATGATATATATGTCATATATATGTATTATATAAGATACTATAATATATATACATATCAATTATTCTTCACTCTTTTAATTCGACAAATAAATGAAATTAGCATTCATATGTACGTATCGCCTTCCATCTCAATGAATGGTGAATTTCATTTCTTATCTCCAAAATATTATGGATTATTCTTAATACAATAATATATATATATATATATACTATTATGGTCATGTTTTTCATTCATTATATCATTAATACATTATTTAATTAGTTGGAACAAGTCAAAACTTACTTGCAAAAATAAGAAATTAACGCCAGAAATACTGAAAATAATTAAAGAATGTTAACAAATTCATTATAGGATATTATATGGTGATCATTGATAAAATCATAGGTGTTGATATGATTCTTTAAAAAAAATTTATCACTCATAAAACCATTAATCCTGAGATTAAATATTATTTCTTTCATGTATGTATAATGTGTGGTATTTGTGTGTCACTTTTATTTTCAATGAGATACAAGAAATATTCAGTACCTATTTACTAAATGTGGTTTATTTATTTCAAATTAATATATATTATGAGTATTATCCTGAGTTTTATGATATTTTAATATCATTATAATTTTCATTTCATTCATTCATATATGCTTCTATAAATTGTAATAGGATATGTATTTATTTCACAATATCATCATTATTAGAGATTGTTTGTGTTTAAGTACTCACAAGAGAATATTTCTCTCCCATGTTATAGGTTTATAAAAAAATTCAATACTATTTTTTATTTTCTCCACCAATAGTTTAAATTTATTTTTATATCTTTTTCAATTTTTATAATATGTTTTGAAAGGAATTATTTTATTTTTTTCCAAAAGAAGGGACATTATAACTTCTAATACAAATGTAAAAGGAATGATTGTTTTTAACTTATAGAGATTGAAGAGAATTTCCCACCATCATGACCCCATAATTTTTTAATATTTCCTTTACTATTTTACAGGGTACTTTTCAAGGAAAATATTTTCTTTTATAAATGCACAGTAGTTTAAATAAATGATTACACTGTGTTAAGTGTTTTCTCATCTCACATTTTACTTTTGTGAGATATATGACTTATAAACCGCTAATTTCAATATGTTTTGTATATGTATACTATTATTTTTAAGTATCATATCATGAATCTCATTATCCTTATTGTATTGAAATTTATCATTGTGGTATAAGACACATTGAATGTAAAATATTATTTTAAATCTATTATTTGATATATAATGAATACATTTGACCTCAAAATAGATGGTGACCCTAAAAAAATACCCTCAATTAATGTGTAGCCTTATTATAAGAATAATGTGCAAAAGATAATTTGGGTTTTCCCCAATTATTAAACTATCTCATTATTGGTCTTGATTTTTGTGGTTCATGTCCAAATACATAACATCCAATATTTAAGGAATACCATTATTGTAGTGTTTAGTTAATATTATCTTGTATATTTTCGCTATGAAATTTTTTTTGGATACATTTTATTGATTTAATGTAAGATATTTTCAATTATTTACGTTTGTATATTGATTATTCTTTTTTATTCAATTTTGATTCTATTATAATTTACCCTTACTGAGCATTTGAGGTCACCCCTTTCTTCTATATTCTTTTCCCTAGGATTATAAGTAGTTTATTAGGACTGACAGATCGAGGTGAGAAAGGAAAATAATGGTGCTCTAAATGAAAATTGCTTTTATATTTTACGATTAAAATGGATTTTAAATTCGAATTATGTATATAATTTACCAATAATAATAAACTATTTTTTCTATTGTGATGAGATTACCTGTATCTATTTCAAATGTAATAATTTAAGGTATCAGATCTATGATTCTGGGGTTAGATAAATATAGTTTGAATCAATGAATGTTTAGTAAAATCCATTTGAATTATATTTGGGAACGATATATTTTAAATATAACACAATTATTGAATTTGAGGATAATATTATTAGAACATCCCAATGATACCATTATTATGATTATAATATTATCTCCATAGAAATTTTTCGATTTATGTTAACTATTTCACTTACTAAGGGATTATTTATTCTGTTTCATTCTCATAATATCTAATATAGTATAATCTAATATTTTTAAATGGTGTATATAAGGACAAATGGTGTCAATATTTATGTAACCTGTAGAGAATTCCACACTATAGAAACCAATACATTTTCTTTTGGAATATGAAAAATTATAAATAAAATATGGACAATTAATTTATTTATGTAAAATACAATTATCCAAATGGAGAGACCTATTCTAGAATTATATACTCCAATTTTGGATCACTTTATTGGATAAGGTCCCCCATTATTTAGTGGGACTACAGACCAAATGGTGGCTCAGCGGATGATGATGTATTTGAAGAATATATTTATGGAATTGGGATATGATGAAAGGGAAACAGTTAAAATAATCTTATATTATATCAATAGTGATGGTGATAAATAGTGGTTATTGATCTAGAATACTGGGGAGGAAGAATATATATAACTCATAGAATGGAAAACATTTAATTAAACATTATTTGATAAATACTTCCCTCTTGATCAATAAGCTGATATGAAGATAATGTAACTTAGTTTAAATAAAAAGGAAGAAGAAAGTGTTTCCAAGAAATGAAGAAACCATTAAAATGTTATCAAAGTATCATATAGATTTCATATGTGGAAAAGAATGTAATATTAATAATTTTTTATGGGATATAAACCAGATATCCTATGTGTACTGATTTTTCAGAATTTTTCATTATATTAGAAAAATGTTTTATGTGCCATGAATAAAATGAAATCATTCTACATGTCTTATAGCTTAAATAGGAAACAAGAGAATGAGGGGAAAAAAGAACTATTAATGGATAATGGGATTAAGGGAAATAAGGATTTTCCCACAAGTGATAAATTTAGAAGAAATCTCCCTGGTAAAAATTTCAACTTATTAGTAGTATGTTATAAATGTATAGAGAATGGTTACTAGAAAAAAAAATTGGATGAAGGAAAACATTATTATTCAGTGTTATAACTTCAATTAAGTGAGACACTATGCAAATTAATTCCCCAGACATAATGGAAGTTTAATTCTAAGGGGGAGAAGGGATCAAGGTAAGGTGCAGTATATTGAAAAAACTGGGGAGGTTTTATTAATTTGATTATATATTTGGATATAATAAATTAAATTTAATAATATTTTATTTATGATGGTATCATCATATAAATTATGAAATATATAATGGTTTTGAAGGACCCCAGGACACCCTGAGAGGGGAGGGGTGAATCTGGGTGACAACTTTTTCTTTTAATGTGATGGATCTTGTTCCCACGTTGGCAGGAACTTGTTGAACCTGTATGATGATTATGATCAGAAAGCAAACATTCACATTCATAGAGAAGACACATCCCTTTTTACTTGGTTCACCACTAAGGGCTACGTCCAAGGAGCATACGCCGACAGGTTGTCGGTCGTACCAAAATTCACTATGCTTCACTAGCGGTAGATTACAAAATTTCGGGTACAGTTACTCTATCCCAGGCTCACTGCCTTTACAAAGTTTTAGGGATATCCCACTGCTCCCCTCGGGTCACTCCCGTTGACTCCCCATGGCTCACTGCCGTTGGTGAAGTCCCACTCAGTTTATAGACGTGAAGGTCACTTCATCATTTTCATGAGAATGAATCTTCTGATGTATGTAGATGCTCTATTGATGTCCGATTCTCACCAGAATCAGAATATCACTTTTCCTCGAATGTATCAAGTAGTCTCCTGGCTTTCGTGCAGCTCCAAACAGGCCGGCGGGCTTCAGCAAAACCTGTCGCGCTTCTCCAAGCCGGTCGCGCAAGTCCCAATACGGCACGTAAGTCCAAACTGGCATGCAAGTGTCACAAACGCACCAGCGCGATGCTTCCTTCCTCGACAAGAAACTTGCGCTGTTCACTTCCTTTCATTCCCAAACCGCCTTGGACGCAAAGCAGACAACCGGCGCGCAAGCTCTACTTGCGCGACCAAACTACCACCTGCGCGACTCAACCACCTGCGCGATGATAGCTCGAACAATCTCTTAGCCTTGAACTCCGTAGGAAATGAGGAGGGGTGGTCCAGTATTTATAGGCAAACTGGACCCCATGCACGGAGGCACGCAAGTCCCTCAGCGGCGCGCAAGTCTTGTCTCCAGTAACCTCTGTCGCGCAACTCACTTGCGCGACCCAACCAACACTTGCGCGACCTTCTTTCCTTAGCCTAATTTTGATGTTCTGATCCTCAAAAACATATGGCGCGCAAGCCTTTTATCCTCCAAGAGTACAGCGCGCAAGTACCTTTGCAAAAAACACTTTACTTTATTGGCCGATTTTTAGGCCCAAAAATTTGGCAAACGCTGGGAAACAACACCACATTACACCACATTCACTATTGTCTCTGCTTGAACGGTATGATCGCTTTGTTGGTACACATCCTGAACTTCGACTGCGGATTGACAACAAACACAAACCATACGACAAATCATGCTTTGAAGACCCTGGTTCCAACAATCTCCCCCTTTGGGTTTGTTGGCAATCAGAATAAATTCAATAGATCTCCAACCACGAGAAAATCCAAAACGCAAGAATCAACTCCGCCAACACTCTAAGTCTACGTAAGCAATGCTCGGTGTAGAAAACAAGAGAGGAAGCTTGAATTGGGTTCCAGTGTTTGGAAATTCTCCATGACGCCTGATGTTATCCTTATGAAGCTTCACATCACAATATTACACTTCTCATCACAGAAGAATTTCTTGTCTGATGTTATCCTTATGAAAATTCTCATCACAATCATACACTTCTCATCACAGAAGAATTTCTTGCCTTGAATTTCATGCCCAGAATTTATTCCTTTCTCCCCCATTGACAATAAAACCAAAGACCGATAAGTTTGTTCAACGTTCAGCTCAAGACATACTCCCCCTGGATAGTGTCTCCCCCATAAACCTGCATCACATCCATAAGCAGATAAAAACTGTTAAAACAAACGGGGAGAGGGGATTTTCGGAGCCTCCTTATGCAGTAGGAGGTGGTTGAACACCGAGGTTCAACCGATGCTTCTCAAACATAGCCGCGGACAATGGCTTGGTTAGGATATCAGCCACATTCTCATCAGTTCCAATATGATCCATTCTAATCACACCTTGGTCAACCTTTTCTTTGATAAAATGATACCGTAATTCAATATGTTTTGTACGAGAATGCTGAACCAGATTCTTCGTAAGATCAATTGCACTTTTGTTATCACAATAAATCACCATTGGTTGCTGCACATTATCCCCAATATCTGTTAGCTGCTGCTTCATCCAAAGAAGTTGAGTGCATGCTTTTGTGGCGGAGATATACTCAGCTTCAGCAGTACTAAGAGAAGTACTTTCTTGTTTCTTGCTCAACCAGCCAACACATTTATTCCCAATATAGAAAGCTCCACCACTAGTGGACTTTCTGTCTACTACATCACCAGCCCAGTCAGCATCAGAAAACGCTGATAATTCACTATCCCTTCCTGCAGAAAAAAATAACCCGAAGTTATGTGTGTCTTGAATATACGTCAGGATTCTTTTTACTGCTGTCATATGTTCCTCCTTTGGATTACTCTGAAAGCGGGCCGCAAGGCATGTTGCAAAGACAATATCTGGCCTTGTCACTGTCAGGTACAGTAGGCTTCCAATTATCCTCCTATACATGGTGGGATCAACAGAGTTCCCATCCTCATGCTTTCCAAGTTTAGTTCCAACTACAATCGGAGTTGACATTGGTTTGGAGTCTTGCATATTGAACTTCTTCAGCAACTCTCTTTCATATTTTTCCTGAGAAATGAAAGTGTATTATTTCTTTTGAATCACTTGCAGCCCCATGAAATATGTGAGCTCCCCAATCATAGACATTTCAAATTATGATTTCATGTGGTTGGAAAATTCATCCACTGATTTCTGCCTATTTCCACCAAATATGATATCATCAACGTAGACAAGAACCATGAATTGATCTTTTGGGGAATTCTTCACATAGATATTGTGATCAACTACTCCTCTTTTGAATTCCAACTTCTTGAGATATGAATCCAGCCGTGAGTACCATGCCTGTGGTGCCTGCTTCAAACCATATAGAGCTTTCTTCAATTTACAAACCTTTGTTTCATCAGTACCCAAAACAAAGCCCACTGGTTGTTCAATGTAGAATTCTTCTTCGAGTACACCATTCAAGAATGTTGTCTTAACATCCATTTGATACACTTTATATCCTCTTTGGAGTGCCATGGCAAGGAAAAGCCTGATTGACTCCAGTCTAGCCACTGGAGCAAAGGGTTCATAAACATCAATGCCTTCAATCTGAGAGTATCCTTTATATACCAGACGTTCCTTGTTTCTGATGACACTTCCATGTTCATCAAACTTATTTTTGAAGATTCATTTGGTACCAATCACATTTTGACCTTCAGGTCTCTGGACAAGATCCCATGTCCGATTCTTGTAAATCTGATCTAATTCATCATTCATGGATTTCAACCAAGATTCATCATTAGCAGCTTCTTCAAATGAGGATGGCTCTACAACTGATAGAAATGCAGATTGCGTGTTATTCCTCATTCTCGATGTTTGAGTGGGTGCACTCCTGTCCCCAATTATGTTAGATGGATCAATCTCAGCTCTTCGATTTCTCCTGCGAGGATCAGTATTATTCTCTTCAGCCATAGTTTCGTCTTCAGATTCTTCTTCTAAGTCAACCTCATTATGTGATTGATGAGTGTTTTGAACATCTTCCTCTATTTCTGCATTTGTATTTTCTTCACATTCACATTCTTCATGACTTTCTATCACATCAGCATATGAAGACCTTAAAGCATTTGTGTTTTTCTCTTCAATTATCTTAACATCATTTCTTTCCAAAATCCTTCCCAAATGCTTATTGAAACATTTTGTATGCCTTGTTGTTCATTGAGTATCCGAGGAAGATTCCTTCATCTGCGTTGTCGCCATATTTCCCTTGATTTCCTTCTTTGTTCCTGATGAGGCACTTACTTCCAAAGACACGAAAGTATTTTAGAGAAGGCTTCCATCCATGCCACAATTCATATGGTGTCTTCGTCTCACCCATATAAAGTCCTGTTCGATTCTGAACGTACACTGTAGCTTGAACAGCCTCTTTCCAGTAATGTCGTGGAATACGACTCTCAATCAGCATAGTTCGTGCCATGTTGTTCACATGTCGATTCCTTCGTTCAACAACTCCATTTTGTTATGGATTTCTCGCATCATATACCTCACGTTGTATCCCATAATTCTCCAGATAATTTTCAAATTCAATGGACGTGTAATCACCTCCATTTTCAGATAGCAACACTTTGATTGTTCGTCCAGTATCATTCTCGGCGATTCTCCGATATGTTTTCATGCAGTCAAGGACTTGTCGTTTCCTGTGAATGACCATTACACATTCCATTCTACTGTAATCATCTATGAAAAGAACAAAGTACCTTTCTCCATGAGTTTCGGAAACATTTATTAGACCACAAACATCTGTATGAATCAGATCAAGAAGGTGAGATGCCTTTTTCTTCTTTGGCCGATATGAACTGCAGACTAGCTTCCCACGAATACAAGCATCACAAGATTTTTCACGCTCATGCTTCAGGTTGGGGATGTCCATGACAATTCTCAATTTTGATATTTTCTCCATGTCTTGTTGATTGATGTGTCCCAATCTTCGATGCTACAAATTGTTTTCTTCTTCAATAGTCATGTAACATACATTTTCTTTACTATCAACCTGATACAAGTTGCCTTATGTTCTTCATCCATTCATAAGTGAATTACCGGTTTTTCCCTTGATAGTGCAGCCTTTCTGATTAAAAGTAACTATAAGTCTTGAGTCACATAGTTGACTCACGCTAAGGAGATTATGATGTTGACCATCTACGTAAAGGACTTCAGTCTTCTTTAGTTCTCCATTAGCTAATTCGGTACTTCCACTCCCTTTGATTTTTAGAGCCCCATCATTACCAAATCTTACTGTACCATCAACATTCTTTATGATATTCGTTAGTAGGACGACATTACCCATCATATGAGATGAACAACCGCTATCCAGAATCCAGGTAATGTTGTTCTTTGTAGCTTTAAGGGCTACCTCTGCAAGGTTTGATTTATCAATCTTCTTCCTTTCCTTACATGAGACATTAGATTGAGTATATAGAACTGATGGCCTTTCAACTATCTCTTCCGCATACCCAGGTTCTTCATAGTCAAATCTTCTGTGAGAGGTGAGAACCTGTTTGAAAGAGCAACACTGTCTTGCTGACGAGACTTGACTTGTCTTGAACTTCGGTATGAGGTGTCGATGTCTCTTCTCTGCCTGCAATTAACGGCCTTATGACCAAAGTTAGAACAATGAAAACAATATCCATAGAAATTATTTCTTCTATGAGAATTAGGATATAAGATTGTTCTCATTTGTTGAGCATCTATATCTTCTCCATTCAGATAGCTTCTTGCCTCTTCACAATAAGACATGGTATGGCCCAGATATCCACAGAACTGACACTTCATGAGAGGAAATGTCTTCTCACTTGAATTTATCCTTATAACTTCTTCCTTGGGAGAATAGTAAGACTGTCTGTCATTTTTGAAAGTTTGAGGATAATTTTCGGGTCTCCTTTTAATTTGGATTGAGGGTTCGTTTTTCAGCACTCTAGGTAACATTTAATCTTGTTAAACATTCATCTTATCTTTCTTTTAGATATTTTCACTTCCAGCAGTTGATGACTCAGCCTCACAGCCAATTCCACTCTTTCCCTTGCAAGCGGGTCTTTGATCACTCAAGATTTTTCCAACCCCATATGAATTACACTTGGCTCTTGCAAGTAATTCTGCATCTGAGAATCTTCCAAACTGTATTTTCTTTCTCGATTCTTTTGGAATTGATTCAGTCTCTAGTTTACTCCTTAGAGTAACTACTTCCTCCTCAAGACCCTCAGTAGTCTTGGATTTTTCATCCAGTCTGGATGTGAGGTCATTGATGACCTTTGTCTGCACTTCAATTCTCAGCTTCAGATCAACTACATCATCATTGCTTTCAATTATTTTAGACTGTACCTTCAAAAATTCTTCCAGTCATTCAATTTCAGCTTCACGTTGCTCAACATATTCAGTTGATTCTTCTACAATTGATTTCCTCTTATTTTAGCTGTTACATTTAATCTTAAGCTTACTAACAGAATCATTAAGTTACACCTCAGGATCTACACAAGTTCTCAGTTGTTTTTCTCCATCAGTATCTTATGACTTTTCAATAGTGGCCATCATAGAAGCAAGGTTCCCAGTTTTGAATTCTGGTTCTTCTTCATCACAGAATTCATTGTCATCTTCTTCCTCTTCACAGACAAAACTATTCCTTTTCATTTTCTTACCAAATTTGAAGTCTCCCTTTTTGAAGAACCTTCTCTAAGGCTTCATGAAGTTTTCATCTTCACTGTCATCATCATTGATATTCTTCAAGCACTGAGAGGCAATATGCCCAACTTTTCCACAACGGAAACATGCTAGAGGTATGTTCCCTTTGAATTTCCATTTCCCCTTCTGGAACTTATTTGCAATGAGAGAAAGAATTTCTTTCTCTTTATCAACCTCACGGCTACTATCCTTTGTGATATTCAATTTATCCATTCCCTTGAATGCCATTTCCTTGCTCACCCGAGTCATAGAATCTTCTGGTTTGACCCTCATTTCATATGCTACCAAGATGCTCAGTAAGTCATCTAGAGAAAGTTTGGAAAGATCTCTTTCCTCAAGGGCTGACACCATCGCATTATATAGAGGTGGAACTCTTCTTCATATTTTCTTTACAATATCAATGTCTTTTTTTTCATCGCCTAGACCCCGAATTGCTCCATCCACTTCAGTAATTCGATTGAAGAAAGAGTCTGAATTCTCGTCTGGATGCATCTTCAGATCATCAAACCGATTGTGTAGCACTTGTAGTTTCGCCTCCTTCACATTGCTATCTCCTTCTTAAATATTCTCAAGTTTATCCCACATGGATTTTTCTGAGGTTCAATTCATCACCTTCAGGTAGATCTGATCAGAAAGGGCTGTAGTGAGAGCATTCTGAGCTTTAGCATCTGCATCAAGAAGTTTCCTATCTGTTTCAGTCATATCCATACATGTTGGATCAGTGACTTGTATTCCTTGCACAATAGAAAAAAGAACATCCATTCCAAGAGATCTTAGATGAGATCTCATTCTGTTCTTCCAGATCTGAAATTTTCTTCCATCGAAGTGAGGGACTCCCCTGACATTGACCGCGTTTTCCATGATGAAGAAGGTCAGATTCAACAGCAGCAACCTTTACCCTCTGATACCACTTGAAGGACACCGGGAAACCCAGAGAGGGGAGGGGTGAATCAGGGTGACACCTTTTTTTTTAATGTGATGGATCTTATTCCCACGTTGGCAGGAACTTGTTGAACCTGTATGATGATTATGATCATAAATCAAACATTCACATGCATAGAGAAGACACAACCCTTTTTACTTGGTTCACCACTAAGGGCTACGTCCAAGGAGCATACGCCGACAGGTTTTCGGTCGTACCAAAATTCACTATGCTTCACTAGCGGTAGATTACAAAAGTTCGGGTACAGTTACTCTGTCCCAGGATCACTGCCTTTACAACGTTTCTGGGATAGCCCACTGCTCCCGTCGGGTCACTCCTGTTGACTCCCCCTGGCTCACTATCGTTGGTGAAGTCCCACTCAGTTTATAGACGTGAAGGTCTCTTCATCATTTTCATGAGAATGCATCTTCTGATGTATGTAGATGCTCTATTGATGTCCGATTCTCACCAGAAGCAGAATATCACCTTTCCTCAAATGTATCAGGTAGTCTCCTGGAATTCGAGCAGCTCCAAACAGGCCGGCGGGCTTCAGCAAAACCTGTCGCGCTTCTCCAAGCCGGTCGTGCAAGTCCCAATACGGCGCGCAAGTCCAAACTGGCACACAAGTGTCACAAACACAAATACGCGATGCTTCCTTCCACGACAACAAACATGCACGGTTCACTTCCTTTCATTCCCAAACTGCCTTTGACGCACAGTAGACAACCGGCGCGCAAGCTCTACTTGTGCGACCAAACTACCACCTGCGCGACACAACCACCTGCGCGACGAGAGCTCGAACAATCTCTCAGCCCTGAACTCCGTAGGAAATGAGGAGTGGTGGTCCAATATTTATAGGCAAACTGGATCCCCTGCGCGGAGGCGCGCAAGTCCCTCAGCGGCGCGCAAGTCTTGTCTCCAGTAACCTCTGTCGCGCAAATCACTTGCGCGACCCAACCAACACTTGCGCGACGTTCTTTCCTTAGCCAAATTTTGATGTTCTAATCCTCAAAAACATATGGCGCGCAAGCCTTTTATCCTCCAAGATCACGGCGCGCAAGTACCTTTGCCAAAAACACTTTACTTTATTGGCCTATTTTTGGGACCAAAAATTTGGCAAACACTTGGAAACATCGCCACATTCACTACTGTTTTCTGCTTGAACGGTATGATCGCTTTGTTGGTACACATCCTGAACATCCACTGAGGATTGACAACAAACACAAACCATACGCCAAATCATGCTTTGAAGACCCTGGTTCCAACAGGTTTTACTTCAGTACAATTTCATGAAGGATTGAAATGATTTTTTTGATTGGTACCTATAATCAAGAGTTGTGATTTTTTAGTGAGTAAAAAAATTTCGAAGACACATGTTTGAGGGAATGAAAAGCCTTAATATGTTTCTAATGATGTGATAATGATGTGGGATAAAGAGATGATTTGCATGGATAGTCTAATTGGGATACTAAAAACTACAATTTATATGATTCTAATGTTTCTATTCATGATCATTTTTAAATGATAAACATTTACGAAATGGTTAAAATTTAATTTTGAATATGGTTTTAGAAGATAATGTATTATATCACAATATGAGGTAACATGTGCTAAGGGATGAAATATAACTAGATAAAGGTGCATTCATAATGTATGATTATATGTTTTTTGAAAATACTATTTACTTATATCCATAAAGATTGTATAAATTTCCAAAATCGGGTAAAAGGGGTCTTCAAAATAATTTTTCTTATTATCATCAATTTTTATGACATCAATTCCCTTTATTTATACCTTCAGTTTATATTGTTGTGGTAAAAAACAATCTCTTGAACATGTTCTCTATCAATATACATTAAAACATTATCATCATTTCCCTTTTGTATATCCATGTTTTAACTAATGTTATATTATTTTAAATTAATCAAAATTATTTTATAGGCATAAGATATGAATAAATACGATTTTATGCCCTAACACAAAATATTTTTCTAAGACTAGTTTTGCAACCTTTTAAATGGAAAAAAAATTATATAATATTTTTGAAAATTTTAAATATTATATTTTAAAATATAAACATAATATTTTAAATTTTAATATAAAAATATTCCTTTATTACTTTTGATTAATATATTGTATTTTTGTATGATGTTTTATTTTTTGTTGAATTAGAAAAAAACATTTTACTTCAAGACTTCATTTTTATCTAATTTATTTTTATAGTTACATGATCATTTGATATTTGTATATACTGAAAGTAGATAATTATTTAATCATTTAATCCAATTAGTTCATTGGAATCAATTTCACAATGAAATTGGATATAAAAGCATTTTGAACTTTTGAATGTTTTTACTTTAAAAAAAAATTTATCGATCCAACAACAAGATTTATTTTAAACTAATTTTATCAACTTCTATGATTTGGATTTTGAAAAACAGACATAAATTGTTTTAATCAATATTAAATTTATGATCTAACAGTATCAAAAAAATATTTTCAAATTATGAATAGTAACATTTGCAATTATTTTTATCACCACAATTAAGGAAAAATACGGGAAATAAATATAAAAATTATATTTCAACTAACATAAACCCACCATAAAAATAGTCATAATTTAAAAGGATAAATATGTTTCGACCAAAATAATACTTGTTTCAATGTTTTACATTATGGAAACCAGTTGGGTGTCAGTAATACTTTAATAACATTATATTCAAAGATAAGGAAAATTTTGTCACTATAACACCCTAGGTAAATAAAGAATATGACATCTTTATATTTATCCCTATTTTTGAATAAAATGTTAATATTAATTTAAAGGGAACACTATTTTAGATGGCTTACCCAATATGCAACAATGAGTTCCTTTGAAATCTTACGTTGCACTATAATAATAAAATAATATTATTTTAAATGATAGTTAATGCCTAGCCATTGTAATGGAGGGAATGAACAGAACTGACTAAAAAATTATTATATATGTTTTTCAAATATTTTTACTTTTTATAATAAATTTTAGAGGATTAAAAATGTGAATGAATTCAATTTTAAGCTTAAACATTCTAATATTCTTTAGATGGTCGATTGACCGCCTTTTGATGGCGATCCACATTTAAATCCACTTATTGACAATTTTATGTGTTATATTTGAAAAAATAAAATTCTTCTTTAGAATCAATACATCAAAAGTTACATTGTGTAAATTGTTTGTATATTTCCGATTAAGTTCATTTTTTAATGAATAGTGAAAAATGTTGAATTTTAATTCAAAACCTCTTTTTAATCAAAATTATTTATATGATTAGATTATCTTTTGAATTGATTTTAATGTAAAATAAGAATATATTTTGACCATTTAATCCAATAGTGGTCATTAGAATTAATTTCACTTTAAAATTGGACTTAAACTAGTGTCAATCTTTTAATAGATATTGTTTCTTAAAAACGCGAAATTTGTATTGAAAGTGGGAATTAATTATTAAATTAATTAATGCAACTTATATGTTTTGAATTTTTTTATATATACATAATTTTTTAGTTCATAATATCAAATATATCTTAGGGTGATATTTTGGTATTTTTCTGAAAAACATCAATTTTTGATGAATAGTGAAACCACTTAGTGGTAGTTAAAGAAACTGAATTTTCGTTTAAATGAAACTTTGCCACCTCTGTGTTTTGAATTTCAAAAATACGACATACATGGTTGTCATTATGAAGTAAAATGTTGTTCAATGGGAATAAAATAATTTTTTGGTGAATAGTAACTTTTATGTTTTTAATCGCGATTAGAGGTAATTAGTGTAGTTTAAGGTAAAAATAACGTTTTAATAATATGAGATGAGCATGAAACATGTCCTGACCATATTGGATGTGTCATGGACGACCAAGAAAATCCATGGGTCAACTTGGGGACCCAATGGAGCTACTTTGGTTGGAAAATAACATAAATACCTTTTTATTTAATGATAAAATTAAAATGACACAAACATGAGTTGTTTTACTAAAACAATTTTTAAATGGGGTTATAAAAGTCATATTTTTGACTATAAATAGTAATTGGAAAGATAAATAGATTTACTACATCATAGTATTTTTTTATAATTTTTATACATTATATAAATTAAATTATTTATGACATCATGATGATGCAGCGATGACATAATTACTTAACGATTTAAATAAATTGGAAAGATCATGTAAAATCTAAGACCTACACATGTCCAAAACCTATTGGATGAGTATATTTCGAACCCTTACCTCCTTCTCCTCTAAATAAATCAATGTGGGACCTTAAACATACTAAAATCATTTGAAAATAAAGTAACATTTTGTAACTTTACAAGAGTGCCCCTCCTCTCCTCTTATAAAAGGCCCCCACCTCTACCCCCTTACCCACACTTCCAATGCCATTGGCTCGGCCAACCCCTGATCATTTTTCCTCTCCACATCCCTCTATTACTCTTAGAAGCCTCACTCTGGGCAGAAGTCTTCCCAAGGAAACATTTGAGCTCAAATCAAAAAGAGTTACACGATTTTATGGTAATGTCTTCACTTGTGTTCTTTTATTTCATTTTTCTTCTCCAACCCCCTAAACTCTTTTTATTCATTTATTTTGTAAAAAATCCAGTGTCTTCAATATATTAGGTTGTTTTTATAAGAATCATTCTAGCTAAACATACACACACCTACATCAAATGGCTAAATAACATACTATTTCTGTGGTTGGAGAATTTCTGCCTCACGAAACAATGATTGTTCAACACTCATATAACACCTTAAAAGGTGGCCATTAAGATGACACTATATTTATATATGATATATAATATGTTTATGTTTTACTTATTCTTATGTATTTTTCTTTTGTTTCATACCTTTATGGTTTCCATTGTGGGTAAACACGATAATTTCATTTTAGGAAGTGCGGACTACCGCCCCCTCAAAGTGATTTGATTCGTTAATTCCATATGTGGGATGTATAAAGGATGTATTTAAAGTTATTATATATGATTTATGTTACATATAAATGATGAATATAATTCTGTAATTAAAATATAGATACCTCTCATTTAGTTTTAATTCCATTAATATGACATTGAAATGAAAGTAGCGTTCATGCGTACGTACGGCTTACCATCTCAATGAACAGTGCATTTCATTTCTTACCTATAAATGATTATGTAATATTATAAATACATGAATATTATGGATATATATGATATATATGATATCCAAATCATGAATATCATTCTGTATATAGTGATCCATTGACCACACAAACAACATGTAATTGTAAGAAGTCCACTTTCAACTTAAGAACCAAATATCGACAAAACAAACATTATTAACTTAAATGATTATATAATGTTTATAACATGGAAATAAGTGGTATAAAAAGAATAGTGAACCTGAAAAAGGTTATTAATCAATTAGAAATTAACTCATGTTTATTATTCCGGACATTAAAGAATGATCGAGTCAAGTCGGACCCGAGATAAGGGATCCTAATCCTCTTTCTTTTTTAAGTACACTCTTTTATGTCATTACTTTTAAGCTCATATTTCATATTATTGGGATGTTATTTTATATTACTCCTACAATAATTATTATTTTCATATGATGAGAGACCCTATTTTCTCTAATCAGACCATTTTGGATGTTTTGAGTGGCGCCGTTAGGCTGCCGAATTTTGGTAAGAGATCTAACCTCTCTCATTCGTTTTAAGTAATCTTCTTTATGTCACATCTTATAAGATTCTTTTTGTTATGATGGGGGATGTTATTTTATATTACTATTTCTGTAAATTTTATTTTAATATTATTAGAGACCATATTTGATCTCATCAATCCATTTTTGGATGTTTTAAGTGGCGTTGTTAGGCTGGCGAGTTTTCATAAGGTATTTTTCATCTCAATTTTATTCCCATGAGATTTATGAAACATTTTCCACAATTTCCCTTTAGTGGTGTATGGACTGCCCATTATTTTACTCATTGTGTAATATACTTTCATTTATGAGTATTTACATCAATGTTGTATTGTCCTTCTTTCACGGGGTGTATGTTTCTAAAGATACCCATGTCGGTAAGGGAACCTTTCACCATCCTATTTTTTAAAAGACTTCATTTGTTATGATTATTTATTCACATAACATTATGTTGGGATATGTTCTTATATATCCTTAGTGATTTAAATTTAATGTCAAAGTGATGAGATGCCCTATTTATCTCTCATCAACTTATTTTCGGAATTTTGTAGTGATGCCGTTAGGCTGTCAAATTTTTGCAAGGGAACTTCTTAACCCAATTTTGATTAGCTGGGATAAGATTGTACTCCATGAATATTTCGTTATATGAATATGTGTGAATAACCTCTGATTTTTTTACACTTAATATACACTTATATTTGGTGTATTAGTTTTTCACACATAATTATGTAATTGATTTATCCTTAATCCAAGGATATTGTCTTTGTATGGGACTTCGTCTCAATCTCCTTTCATTGAGGCATATTTTGTTTTATACACAACCTTATTTTATATGGTGTATAAACACCTTTGACTTTTACGTTTATCCAAAAGGAATCTTTTTTATACAAAGTGTATTACTATACGACAAAAGGGAATGATTTTGTCATACGTATGCGGCGACAATGACTTCTCCTCCGCCGTGACCATTATTTGATTTTTGGCTTCCTCTACAAGCCATAACTTTTTTTAAAAGAAAAAAATAAATACCATGTTTTACTTTTCTTTTATTTTGGTATTAAAAATTGTTTTCATAATGTTTTTATATAAATTTGATGTATTGAGATCTGGTGATTGAAAAGTGGAAATGTTATGTTTCCTTTATGCATGTTTTATGTGATACGATTATGTTATGGTTCATGGGAATTATTATGAAGAGTGGTGGTTCTGTGATAAACTAAGGGCGGGTGAGCCTGATATAGCTCTCTAATGCATTGGGTAACATGACGGGGTTAAATGTTAAGGTTTCTCTGAAGAGATTTAGGGACTATAATGTGATGGGTATTCCAAACGTAACCAAGAGGGTTACTCCCTACGTAAGAATGTTATGAATTCCTCAAGTTACCATTATGTCATATGATTTCTATGATTTATTCATGATATTATGAGGTATGTTAAAGTGATTATGTTTTATGGGTAAAGTATGATTTCATTCTTATGTATACATGTACTCATGTTTCCTTTCCATATTTTTATATCCCTTACTGAGTTTTTTATACGCATCCCATGTTTTTGAAATGTTTTTCAAATTTCAAGGGAATGGTATATGATATGATGATAGTGTCAAGGAAGTGTCAAGAAATAATCCATGTTTTATTTTAAACATGTTTCCGTTGATGGGAAAAATGAATACTATCTTTTATGTAACCACTTTGTTTAAATGTGTAATGTAATGCATGTTTTATGATCTAATTCTCTAAAACTCTAAACCTGAAAAGATCCTTAATGTGTAATCTTGTAATAACTCAAGATTAAGTAAGGTTTAAGGCTGGGGCCTTATAGTTGGTATCAAAGATAGGTTTAGATAATTTAGAGGTTAGGGAATTCTCTAAGCACAAGTCGCATTACCATAATTGTTAGGATTTCAGAAATAGTCCTAGTTTTAGATAAAGTGAATGAATAAGTATATCTTAGTGTTTACCATCCTCATTAGTACATGATGGTTTTGTTGATATACTCACACTGAAATTTCTGTTTTTAGTGAATGGATGGATCTAGCAGGGACCAAAGAGACAACAGGTTTGGAGGAAACTGTGGTGGTTCTCTGATTATGTTACTAGATAAAATGGGGGATTCAATGAGGAAACACGTGGTTGTTCTAAAAAAACTATTAAGGAGTCATGATCAACCACTTGAACCTTGGTATGATCTTTAATGCATCATGTATGAGATGACCAATCGATGTGTAAGTTCAGGTAATAATTATAAAGGTAACCATTAGAATTTATATGATCCTTACTTTTGAGGTAATTATGGGTTATTATATGTTATGATGGAAAATGAAAGGCATGAGATAAACTTGAGGTTAAAATATGTTATGATCATTTTTGAAGATTTTATCTCGTTTTGGGGAATGTTTTAAGAATTATATAGTTTTGTAAAAAGGACAACATGTAAACCGTGTGACAACCCGTCGCGTCAGACAAAGCTTCCGGAATCGAACCCACAACCAAAGTACGACTGGTATTTATCGCCTACCACTGGAATATGTAAAGTCCCTGGTTAGTTTGACTAATTATTTTTAGTTAGATGATTTTAGGAATCAAGAGTAAGTTTATTTTGGGTTATCTATGGAAATGATTAACCTATCATCGAGGATATGTGATTAGGTTAATTACTTTTCAATATGAGTTTTTTGAGAGAAACTGATGTTATTTGGAGATAAAAGTTAATTTGTACCTTGGAATACTATGTCGATAAATCCTTAAAATATTTGGGTTTCAATATTAGTTTGGTTTACATAGAATAATTTTATAGAAAAATTGTTTATCAAGTGGTCCTCGTTGAACTTTGGGTTTTGTTGGACAAATTTTGAAGATTAAGAATATATTTTCTTTTTATAAAGGGTTATCCTTTTCTGGATTATCTGATCATGTACTAACCATTTTGGTTTTGGTTTTGGTTAAATTCTAAATACAAGAGAAGTGTATATTTATCTTTTGTGTATTAGGTGATTCTCTAGAAGTTGATTATAGTGAACAAGTCTTCCTAAGTACTCGTCTTTTGGAGAAAATATGAGTTTGTGTAAGAAATATAATAAAAGTTGAAATTAAACATGATAAGTAATTATATTTCCTTATGAATAAATTCTCAATAAAAATTAACTTAAAAAAATGTTGTCTAATAACTTTTCCTACTGGGGAATCGAGTACCATTTAACCCATCACAAGTTTGTGATTTTCTTGTGGTTAACTTTCTCCTAAACATGTTTTCTATCACTCTCCATCAAGACATGACCCTATGTGTTCTCCTCCATGTCCATGTTTTCCTACATGGAATCCAAATATGGGTTAACTCGGGTGACCTCTGTACTTCTCTTTCTTTATTTTAAATTGATTTTTTTACCGACTCTTGTACCGATGTGGGACTTTAAAGGATGTTTTCGAGCCCAATTTTAAAATTGTGAGGATGCAATTCCCAAAAGGGGGGAAGGATGTAACACCCCAGGTAAATAACGGATATTTCATCTTTATATTTATCCCTATTTGTGAATAAAATGTTAATATTAATTTAAAGGGAACGCAATGCTTAATGTCTTACCCAATACGCAACAATGAGTTCCTTTGAAATCTTATATTGCACTATAATAATAAAATAATATTATTTTAAATGGTAGTTAATGCCTAGCCGTTATAATGGAGGGAATGAAATGTAATAACTACAAAATTAGTATATATGTTTGTCAAATATTTTTACTTTTTACCATAAATGTTAGAAGATTAAAAATTTGAATGTATTCAATTTTAAGCGTAAACATTCTAATATTCTTTAGAAGGTTGATTAACTGAATTTTGATGGAGAACCACTTTTAAATCCACTTTTGACGATTTTATGTGTTATATTTGACAAAATAAAATCCTTCTTTAGAATCAAGACAGCAAAATTTACTTTGTGTAAATGTTTGGTATCTTTCCAATAAAGTTCATTTTTTAATTAATAATGAAAAATGCTATATTTTAATTCAAAACCACTTTTTAATGTAATTTATTTATATGATTAGATTATCATTTGAATTGATTTTAATGTAAAAATAGAATATGTTTTTACCATTTAATCCAATAGTGTTCATTGGAATTAATTTCACTTTGAAATTAGACTTAAACTAGTGTCAATATTTTAATAGATATTGTTTCTTAATAACACGCTATTTGTTTTGATAGCGAGAATTAATTATTAAATAAATTAATGAAACATATATGTTTTGAATTTTGTAAAATAGACATCATTTTTTAGTTCGGATTATCAAATATAGATTAGGGTGAATTTTTGGTATTTTTCTGAAAAACATCAATTTTTGATGAATAGTGAAACCACTTAGTGGTAGTTAAAGAAACTGATTTTTTGTTTAAATGAAAGTTTTCCACCTCTATGTTTTGAATTTAAAAAATCGGAAAAACATGGTTGTCATTAGGAATTAAAATGTGGTTCAATGGGATTAAAATAATTTTTTGGTGAATAGTCACTTTTATGTTTTTAATCGCGATTAGAGGTAATTAGTGTACTTTAAGGTAAAAATAATGTTTTAATAATATGATATGAGCGTGAAACATGTCCTTACCTCATTTTATGTGTAATGGATGACCAATAAAATCCATGGGTCAACATGGGGACCCCATGGAGCCACTTTGGTTGGAAAATGACATAAATACCTTTTTATTTAATGTTAAAATTAAAATGACACAAACATGAGTTGTTTTACTAAAAACAAGTTTTAAATGGGGTTATACCAGTCCGATTTTTAACAATAAATAGTCATTGGAAATATAAAAAGACTTACTACATCATAGTATTTTTTATATAATTTTTAGACATCTTTTAAATTAAATTATTTATGACATCATGATGATGCAGCGATGACCTCATTATTTAACGATTTAATTAAATTGGAAAGATTATGTAAAATCTAAGACCTACACATGTAAAAAACCTATTGGATGAATATATTTAGAACCATTACCACCTTATCCTTGATATACATCGATGTGGGACCATTAAAATCCGAAACGCGTTTGAAAATAAAGTAACATTTTGTAACTTTACAAGAGTGCCCGTCCTCTCTTCTTATAAAAGGCCCCCACCTCTACCTCCTTACCCACACTTCCAAAGCCTTTGGATCGGCCAAACCCTACTAATTTTTCCTCTAAACATCCCTATCTTACTCCAAGAAGCCTCACTTTGGGCAGAAGTCTTCCCAAGGAAGCCTTTGAGCTCAAATCAAAAAGAGTTTCCCGATTTTAAGGTAATGTCTTCACTGGTGTTCTTTTGTTTCATTTTGCTTCTCCAACCCCCTAAACTCTTTTTATTCATTTATTTTGTAACAACTACAGTATCTTAAATATACTAGGATGTTTTTATAAGAATAATTCGAGCTACACTCACACACACCTACATCAAATGGTTAAAGAACATACTGTTTCTGTGGATGGCGAATTTCTGCCTCACGAAACGATGATTGTTCAACACTCATATAACACCTTAAAATGTGGCCATTAATATGTCACTATATTAATATATTATATATAATATGTTTATTATTTACTTAATATTCTGTATTTATCTTTTGTGGCATACATTTATGGTTTCCATTTTGGGTAAACACGATAATTTCATTTTAGGAAGTGCGGACTACCGCCCCCTCAAAGTGATTTGATTCGTTAGTGCCATATGTGGGATGTATAAAGGATGTATTTAAAGTTATTATATATTATTTATGTTACAAATAAATGATTAATATAATTCTGGAATTAAAATATACATACCTATCATTTTTTTTAATACCATAAATATGACATTGAAATGAAAGTAGCGTTCATGCGTACGTACGGCTTACCGTCTCCATGAACGGTGCATTTCATTTCTTACATCTAAATGATTTTGAAATATTATAAGTACATGTATATTCTGGATATATATGATATATATGATATCTTAATCATGAATATCATTCTATATATAATGAACCTTTGACCACACGAACAACATGTAATTGTAAGAAGTCCACTTTCGACTTAAGAACCAAATATCGACAAAACAAACATTATTAACATAAATGATTACATAATGTTTATAACCTGGAAATAAGTGATATAAAAGGAATAATTAACTTGAAAAAGGATCTTAATCAAGTATAAATTAACTCAAGTTTATTATTCATGACGTTAGAGAATGATCGAGTCAAGTCGGACCCAAGGTAAGGGATCATACTCATCTCTTTCTTTTTAAGTACACTCTTTTATGTCATTCCTTTTAAGCTCATATTTCTTATGATTGAGATGTTCTTTTATATTAATCCTACTGTACATATTATTTTAATAATATGAGAGACCCTATTTTCTCTCATCAGTCCATTTTGGAAGTTTTGAGTGGCGTCGTTAGGATGTCGAATATCTGTAAGAGATCTAACATCTCTATTTCTTTTTAAGTACTTTCATTTATGACACTTCTTTTAAGATCCTCTTTGTTATGATGGGGGATGTTATTTTATATTCATATTTCTGTACATTTTATTGCAATATGATGAGAGACCCTATTTGATCTCATCAATCCATTTTTGGAAGTTTTATGTGGCGCCGTTAGGCTGCCGAGTTTTCGTAAGGGATTTTTTATCTCACTTTTATTGCAGTGAGATTTATGCTACATTTGCCACAATTTCCTTTTAATGGTGTATGGACTGCACATTATTTTACTCATTTTGTAATATAATATAATTTATGAGTATTTAAATCAAATTTTTATTTCCCTTCTTTCACAGGGAGTATGTTTCGAATGATACCCATGTCGGTAAGGAACCTTTCACCATCCTCTTTTTAAAAGACTTCTTTAGTTATGTATTTTAATTCACATAACATTATGTTGGGATATGTTCTTCTATATCCTTAGTGATTTAAATTTTATGTCCAAGTGACGAGATACCCTTTTTATCTCTCATCAACTTATTTTCTGAATTTAGTAGTGACACCGTTAGGCTGTCAAATTTTTGCAAGGGAACTTCTTAACCCAATTTTGATTATTTGGGATAAGCTTGTACTCCTTGAATATGTCGTTATATAAATATGTTTGAATATCCTCCGATTGTTTTAAACTTAATATCCACTTATATTTGGTCTATTAGTTTTTCACACATAATTATGTAATTTATTTATCCTTAATCCAAGGATATAGTCATTGTATGGGACTTCGTCTCAATCTCCTTTCATTGAGCCATATTTTGTTTTATACACAACCATCTTTCATACGGTGTATAAACCACTTTAACTTTTATGTTTATCTGAAAGGAATCTTTTTTATACAAAGCGTTTTACTAAACAACAAAAGGTAATGTTTTTGTCGTACGTATGCGGCGATAACGACTTCTCTGCCACCGTGACCATTATTTGTGTTTCGGATTCCTCTACAAGTCGTACCTTTTTTATAAAAGAAAAAAATAAATACCATGTTTTACTTTTCCTTTATTTTGGTATTAAATATGGTTTTCATAATGTTTTTATATCAATGTGTTATATTGATATCTTGTGATTGAAAAGTGGAAATGTTATGTTTCATTTATGCATGTTTTATATGATATGATTTTTTTATGGTTCATGGGAATTATTATGAAGACAGGTGGTTCCGTGATAAACTAAGGGCGGGTGAGCCCGATATAGATCTCCAATGCATTGGGTAACGTGAAGGGGTTAAACATTAAGGTTTCTCCAAAGAGATTTAGGGAATATACTGTGATGGGTATTCCAAACGTAACCAAGAGGGTTACTCCCTTCGTAAGAATGTTATGAATGCCTCACGTTACCTTTATGTCTTATGATTTCTATGATTTATTCATGATTTTATGAGGTATGATAAAGTGCTTATGTTTTATGGGTAAAGTATGATTTCATTCTTATGTATACATGTACTCATGTTTCCTTTCCATATTTTTATATCCCTTACTGAGCTTTTTATGCTCATACCATGTTTTTTGAAATGTTTTTCACAGGTCAAGGGTAGGGTACATGATATGATGATAGTGTCAAGGAAGTGTCAAGAATGAATCCATGTTTTATTTTAAATATGTTTCTGTTGATGGGAAAAATGAATACTATCTTTTATGTAACCACTTTGTTTAAATGTGGAATGTAATGCATGTTTTATGATCTAATTCTCTAAAACTCTAAACCTAAAAAGATCCTCAATGTGTAATCTTGTAATAACTCAAGACTAAGTATGGTTTAAGGCAAGGGCCTTATAGTCACACTTTCTTTTAACAAGTAAAATGTTTTTAACATTGGGTAATATAAGTGATATGTTCAGCCATAAATAGTATTATGAAATAAGAAATATTTATCTATATGTTGGTAATTTATTTATAATTCTTAGGAAATGAATAATTAAATTAAATGCTGACACATTGTTGATGTTGTAATTAATTCATTAATGGATGAATCAATTAAATGAAATTTAAAATATTAAAATTAATATAAATTATGTGAATTAATATCATACATGAATTTAATGGCTGAATTTTTCATTTTACTTAGGATTTCAAGGAGTTTTTTATCTCATCTTATTAATGTTATATTTTTAAAAAGTCATGTATTTAATAGTGCCAAAATTTTCATTAATTATCTTTTTAAATGAATAATATTTTATAAAAAGTAATAAAGATAATAAAAATATATAGACCTATTCCAAATGAATTATATTGGTATTTTAACTTCATAAATGGTTCATTTACAGTTTTCTTGTCATTTTATTGTATCTATATTACCCCTAAATGAATAAACAATCCAAGTTGACATGGTAAGAGTTAAATGGATTAGTCAATGGTTAAATCTAAAAGATAACCATTAGTATGTGACCAAAACATGTCTAAAAACTATAAGGTGATATTATATCAACACATTCTAATAATATATACAAATTAATATATTTTGATACATTTTTAATTGAAAAAATTATACATTAATTTAATATTGTGAGAGTTTCCAAAAGTGTGCCTCACCTCAATTAAAAAAGGGCATCTCATCTCTCCCATCCTCAGGAAATTTTTAGACATTAAGATCAACCAAAACCTACAAAAATTATCCAAAAAATCATATCATCATACTTGAATCCTATATATGTAATTAAATCCATCTATGGAATCCTTTTGGTATAAACCAGAATGAGTTACTTGAAAACAAGGTCACATTCTTCAACATTCACCTTAGTTTTATTTCTTTCCCCACTCCATCTTTACTTATTATTTCGTGATTATATAATAACCTCAGTATCCTAACCATATTTATATATTTTATATTAATATTTCATTATACACATAAAAAATATTCGATCTAATTGGTAATGAACATACTATTTTTTTGTACTGCAAACTACATCATAGCGAAATGATGATTGTTCATTTTTTTCTTTACCACCATTCATGGTTGTGAATTATGATGGAAATTTTGTTTTTATATCACACACATATATATATTATTTATTTCATTATGATTCCACAATTAATTTATAATACATACCTTTATACTTTCCATTTTGTGAAAACATGGTAACATCATTTGTGGAAGTATGGACAACTGCCTCTCGGAAGTGATGGTATTCCTTAATACATTACATGGAACATATAAACAATCATTTTAATAAACCTATATTATATATATTAAATATTTATGATAATTAATTGTAATATATATATATATATATATATAATTAAATTTTCATTTTTTATTAAGACAATAAAAAATTAAAGTAGAATTCATGCATATATAAGGCCTACTGTGTCCATGAATGGCGCATTTCATTTCTTATCTCTGAAATTTTATGGATTATTATAGACAAATATATAATGAATATATATAATATTTAAATAATGGTTTTCATTTTTGATATGATGAAACCATGATCTATTTAATAGGAACAAGTCAAAACATACACATGCAATTAGTCAATTTACTCCCAAACTAGTGAAAATAATAATATAATGATAACAAAAACCTAATAAAGTATTATAAGTTAATCATTAATGATATCATAAATATTAATATGATTAAACAATAATTACGTAACATTATTAAAAACATTATTAAAGAGTATATGTATTGTTCTTCTATATGAAGTGTAAGGTAATGGATCTTTGGCTCACTTTTAGTTTCTAGGAGATACAAACCATGTTCACCACCTATTCTATATATGAGGTGTACTTATTTTCCATTAATATATTTCTTTACTATTATATTTAATGTAATGATATTTTGATATATATATATATAATTTTATTCTCTTTTATGGGAATATTGTTCTTATAATTGTAATGTGATATATATATTTTACAATTTCATCATTACTCAGGATTGTTTGTAGTTATGTATTCACTAAGGAATATCACTCTCACATGTTATATTTTTCAATTTTTTACATATGTTCTTAATATTCTCCATTGATTTTTAAATTAATTTTTTCCTCCTTTTAACTTTTTATAAATTTTTTTTGAAAGGAATCTTCTTTTCATTTTCCAAAAAAATGTAATTTATGAAATTAATTCAAAGGTAAAAGGAATGTCTTTTTATGTTATATAGACTCGAAAAAAATTTCCCACAATGAGAACACCATAATTGTTTTATGTTTCCTTTATTATTTTACATGGTATTTTCAATGAAAATTTTCTATTTTATAAATGCACACTCTTTTAAATAAATGATTATAATGTATTAAGGGTTTACTCATCACAATTTTTACAGTTGTGAGATATATTCCTTATTAAGCACTAAGTTCATTGTTTTTTGTTTATGAATACATATATTTTTATATATTATATCATGAATATCATTATATTCATGGTATTTAAATACATCAATGTTGTATAAGACACTTTGAAATTGTAAATATTATTTTAAATTAATTAATCTATATATATTTAATACTTTGGATCTATGAATGGGTGGTGACTGTATATAGAAAATCCCCTGATTAAATGGAATCCATATTAGTAGAATAATGGGCAGAAATTATTTTCTATTTACCCACAATGATTATACAATCATATGAAAGGTCATGACAATTGTTCTTTATGTTCCAGATACATGACATACAATATATAAATAATTTCATTCTTTTAGTTTTATGTTGTTATTTTCTATGATATTTTCACTATGAAAAAAATATACAGATACACATTATTGAAAAATTGGAATGTATTTTTAGTTATTTATCTTTCTATATATATTATTCTAATTTATTCTGGTTAGATTCTTCTGTACATAAACCCCACTAAGTATTTGAAGTCACCCGTTATTTATTTTTTCTATTCCCTAGGTTTCCAAGTAGTTTATTATGACTGATACATAGGGTTAATCTAGAACAAAAATAGTGTTCTAAATGAAAATAGTTTTTGTATTTTATAATAATAATGTAATTTAAAATTAAAATATGAATTTAATTTTCCAATAATACTAAAATATTTGGTCCTTTGGGATGTGATCACTTGTATTTATCTCCAATGTAATAATATAAGGAAACAAATATATGCTTCTAGGGTAGAGGAATTATAGTCAATATTATAGAATGATTTTGAAAATTCTCAGGAACTGGATTTTGGAAATAAATATTAGAAAATAAAACATTATCATATACATTGAGGATAAGTGTTGTAGAACATCCCAAAAAAACCCATTCCTATGATTATAAGATTAAAAACACATAGATTTTTAAAATTATGTAAACTATTTCACTAGTTATGGGATTATTAATTGTGTTTCATTATGATATAATCTATTCTAGTGATATTTTTTTCTACAAAGGGAGCCTATAAATACGAATGATATCAGTATTCATGGAAACTATATAGATTTTCTTTCTGAGGAAGCAAATGTGGATTGTTTTTTAACATATAAAATTATGGCTAATCTATAGAAACATAATTATTTTTTGGGAAAAAATCATCCCCAAATGGAGAAACCTATTCCATGACCTGATTCTCCAATGTTGGATCTCTTTATGTGATAGAGGTCCACATTGTTTTGTAGAACTACTTACCCAATTGTCGTTGAGTAGTCTTTGATGACATTTGAGAAGATATTTATATAATTGGGATGTTGTGAAAAGGGAAAGGATACAATCATATTGTATTGCAATAATAATGATGCTAATCACTAGTGGTTGTTGATCCTGAATTCTAGGGAGGAATAGGAAATAAAACTAATGGAATATAGATTATTTCAGTGGACATAATTGATAAATAATTCCCCAGTGACCAATAAGAAAAGATGAAGAGAAGGTTAATTTGTTTAAATAAGGAAGAAGAAAGTGTTTTAGATTAATTAAGATACCATTACTTGGTTTGTATGTTATGATATATATTTCATACAAAATACATAATTTATGATTGAAGTACTTAAGCCATATATCTTATGATAATTGGGTTTTTAGACTTTTTCTTCATATGATGATATAATATTATATTCCCTAAATAGAAAAAAGTAGTTTACAAGTCTTATGACATCAAATGAATGATAAAGAATAATAGAAAGGAAGAACAAATAATTGATATAGGATGAAACTAATGAAGGAATTTCCCCCATGCGATAATTGTGAAATGAAATTCCCAGGGAAATGTTCAAATTATTGGGAGTATGTTATAAGTGGAGTGTGAAAATTCACTAGGAAAAATAATACAATGGGGAGAATAAAATAACTATTTAGAGTTACAACTGCAATGTTATGTGGAACTATACATATGAATGCACCAAACATCAAGGAAATATACTACTAAAAAAGCTAAGGGATCAAGGTAAATTATATTTTATTAAAACAAATGAGGTTTTTTGATTAATGTGCTTCTATATTTGTATATAAGAAATATATTATAAAATTATTTTACTAATGATGATATCATCATATGAATGGTGAAAAAAAAACATTTGTACTATATTAGTTATTCATCAAGGATTTAAATTATCTTCTTGATTAGTATTGATATCCATGAAATTTGATTTTTTAATGTGTAAAACATTATGGAAAACACATATTAGAGGGAAATATAAGCATTAATTTTTCACTAATGATGTGATATTGATGTTGGATAAAGATATGATCGACATGGATAGAGTAATTTTGATATTTCAAGATATAATGGATATGATTATGAAGTGTTGAATCTGGATTTTCTATAAATGATAACCATTTATGAAATGGTTTAAATTGAATTTTGAATATGGTTGTAGGGTTTAATGTATTACTTCACCATATGGGGAATCATATGCTACGAGAGGAAATATAAATAGATCAAGGTGATATGAAAATCTATGATTTTGTTTTTTAGAAACATATATTTACTTATATATGTAGAAAGCATAACAATTTTTTAACTATA
Organism: Viscum album; assembly: GCA_963277665.1. Taxonomy (NCBI): domain Eukaryota; kingdom Viridiplantae; phylum Streptophyta; class Magnoliopsida; order Santalales; family Viscaceae; genus Viscum; species Viscum album. Next base: position 1,512,828,977 of record OY728131.1, read on the forward strand.
GGTTAATTGTTATTAAAAAAATAATGGTTTCTTATTATCTTCATTTTTAATTACATTAATATCCTTTATTCATACATCTATTTTATGGTCAAAAATATTTCATGAACAGGTTCTCTATCACTCCCCATCAGAACATGATCATTATATTTTTCTAATATATGAATGTTTTCACTAATTTCATCCCATTTAGAGGTGTATTTTTATGGTGACTTTAGTATTTTTCTTTTTTCCTCTTATTAATCAGATGTTTTATAAACCCTATTCACGTTATAGGTTTCTAAATAAAATTAATTAATAAATATAAAACCGTATAATGTTGAAATCATTTTTAAAATAAAAAGACAAAATTTTATTTAGGTGTGTAGAATGTAACACCCCAATATTTTATACTATGCCTCTTCTTAAATAAATTTAATTTCATCGATAGTTACATTACACGTATCAACGAGTTTTAATGATCCATGACATATTATTAAAATGAAATTATAACCTCGAATGTAATTTTATGAGAATGAATAATATTAAAAAAATCATTAAATATATATATTAAATATTTTATAAAAAGTTTTTAAATTCATCCAAATGATTTTTTAGGCATAAGAGAAGAATAAATAAAATTTTACACACTAACACCAATAATTTTCGAATGCTAGTTTTAACATATTTTAATACAGAACCTATATCAAAATATAATTTTTAAAATATAATATTTTATATTGAAACCAATAAACATATTCATTTAAATTTGGTTATAAATATTTACATTACTAAACCTCTTTTAATATTTCTAACAGGTTTTATTTGTTGATGAATAGCGGAAAAACTGCATTTCAATTCAAGAATAAATTTTCTTCTAACTTATTTGTATTTTTATATTATGTTTTGATTTTTTTTATAATATAATTAGAAAATTTATTTATAAGTTAATCAAATGTAGGTTATGATAATAAATTTCACCTTCAAATTGCATATAAAAACATTGTCAGTAACGTTACGAGTCGAGTCCTCAACTGGAAGTATCATCTCCTGTCTTTTGGAGGGCGCATCGCCTTAGTGAACAACATCCTCTCAGCGGTCCCGGTGCACGCCCTAGATGCCACCCCCGTGCCGAAGGGAGTGATCAGTCCTATTGAGAAGGTGCTGGCCGGCTTCCAATGGGATTCCCAGTCAGTAAGCAAGAGGCATTGGGTCTCCTGGGAGAGGATATCCCGCCCGGTATGTGAGGGAGGGATCAGTGTGCAGAGCATGAGTTGCATGGTCACCTGCAGGAACACGAAGATTTAATGGGAAGTTATTGAGGAACGTACATTGTGGGGGAGTATTATGGCTCACATCTTCAGTGGACATAGGAACGGTAGTGCCTCCTGGAGATCTCCCTTTTGGGATAGAATTTCCCAGCTCATCCAGTTGCTACATGGTCATGCGCGGTGGATAGTGGGGGAGGGTAAAATCCTGTTTTGGTCCCATAACTCAGCTGGCTCGAGGCTCAGATATCTGGGGTTTCCAGCCCCCCTTATTTCCTTTCGAGAGGCGAGCTTGCATCAACCATTTGTTAAGGTCGTGCTGGACAAGGAGCAACTTGCTTTCTTTGAGACGATCACCCCCATTGAAGAGCCCGACAGATGTGCATTCACCCCGTCGAGTTCGGGGAACTTCAAGCTAAAAGACTTTCGAAAGCTCTCCCATAGTCCAGAGCCCAATGACATATGGAATGGGATAACATAGGTCAAAGGGGTTCTTGGGAAGTATAGTTTCTTCGACTGGAGGCTCCGGAATAGATCTCCCACTACTGATGATAATATCAAGAATGTGGGGATCAGACGTGCCTCCTGTAGCCATTGTTGTAAGAGGCATCACGAAGACAGCACATAATACTTGTTTTTTGAAGGGGATTGGGCGCAGAGCATGTGGAAGAACTTTGGATCCCTTAATACTTTTTCTGTCGCGGGCACGAGTTCTTGTTCCTTCCTGGATAATTGGTTTCAGGGGGTGACGACCCCGAGACTGGAGTGGTCGGCTCGGGTGGTGATCCACAACGCGGGCTGCTGATTCTTATGGCAGGCTAGGAACCATGCGAGGTTCGAGGATATCTCCCTCACTGATAGGGCCATCGTCATGTGGACGAAGAACCTACTGGTGGACTTGGATACTTTGTTATTGAACTGGCGGGAAGCCCCATCCATAAGGTGTCTTCATTCAGGCGTTGAAGAATTGCTTGATCAGGGTAGATGGATATTTTGGCATCCCCCCACTGCTGGTCTCAAGCTGAACTCGGATGGGTCCTGCATCTTGGGTGACACGGGGGGAGGAGGCCTGGTTCGGGATGCCGGGGGCAGTGGCTTCCTAGCCTTTACTGCGTTTTATGGTAGCGGCACATCTTTATAGGCAGAGGCGAACACACTCCTCACCAGCCTAACCCTTTGCAAACAGAGAGACCTGGTTCTCACGGAGGTAGTAACAGACTCTAAGGCTCTTCATGACTCCCTGATTGGTACACGACCCACCCCCTAGTCGATTGAGTACACCTTGAGAAGATGCAATGTTTTTCTCAACCATAACATCTGGGTGTCACATACTTGGTTGGAGGGTAACATGGCCGCAGACTACTTGGCGTTGATTGCAGATCATGGATCCAGCATCAGATGTCTCCCTAATAGTATTTCCCTCAATCCGGAAGGCATCAATTTGATACACGGTGATGCTATAGGCCTTCATTTTTTAGGCCCCCTTAGGGAGGGGGTTTCTCCTCCTCCCCAGCCCCCCTTTTTTTTACTTTTTCTCTTTGTACTTGATACTTGGAATAAATTTAATGATGATGATGATATTTTCTCTATTCCACAAAGAGCATAATTTTAAATTAATTTTATCCACTTATATATTTAGAATTCTAAATATTAGACCATAATCATTATAAAAAGTATGATATTTTGAATCTAATATGATGAACATAATTTTTAGAAATTATGAATAGTAATTTTATTATTATTTTTATTACCATTATGAAGGGAAAATTTGGTAATTTTAGGTAAAAACAATATTATTACTTATATGAAATCACCCAAAAACTTATCCCAAATTCATAGGATGAGTGTGTTTTAACCAAAATCTTCCCTCAATCTAGTTTATACTATTTTTAAACCACATGGGTGTGAGTAATACATTCATAATATTATATTCAATGAATTTTTTTTAACACAATTGTTTTTATCATGTAAATATATACTAAATATTGGGTTATATAACTGATATGTTCAAGTAGTATAATGAAATTAAAATATTTATCAACATTATGAAATTTTATTTATAATTTTTAAGATGTAAATAATTAAATAAAACTATGACACACTAATGATGCGGTAATTTCATTCTTTAAGGAAGAATCAAATAAATGATATTTAAAATAGTAAAATAACAATTAATTAAGTGAATTAATATCATAACATAATATAATGGATTAATTTTAACTTTTTTAAAGTTTTTTTAGAGTTTTTTCATTCTAATATTTTAGTTATCATATGTTTAGAATGTCAAGTAGTGAATTATGTCAAAATTGACATTAAGAGTAAACAAGTCTTGTAGAGAAGGCTTCAGTTAAATGATTTAACTAAGGGTTAAATCTAGAATATAAGAATAAAAATGTTACCTAAAATTATCTAATAATTATTTTTTGAGGATATTAAGACTCAAAATCATATTATAAAATAAACAAATCCCTTTGGAATATTTTGTAAAAGAAAATGATGATATATTTATTTAATATTTTGAGAGTTTCCAAAGGTTCCCATCACCTCAATTAAATAAAGCTACCTCCTCCCACACTTCCTCACACCACATTGATCCTTCTAACTCGGGAAAAAACTAATAAAATAATCTCCAGGGTCACCCATATTCATCCAAGAATCCTGAATTTTGATATAATTCTTTCCAATGAATCCTTCTGGAATAGACAAAAAGGGGATACCAAAAAACATGGTAAGAATCTTCAACAGTCACTTTAGATTTATTTTATTCCCCACTACTTAATTTCTTATTATATCATGTTTATATGACAACATAATTATCTTAAATATACTGATAATTTGTTGTATTAATTTTTCAATTTACAATGACACAAAATTCCATAAAATGGGTAACAAACATATTGTTTCTTTGTATGGTGAACAACAACCTCACAAAATGATGATTGTTCAATTTTTTCCTTTACCAACATTCATGGTTTAGAATTATGATGTACATTTTTTTATATAATATATTATTATTTTTGGTTCTATATTTATTTTATAACACATAACTTTATACTTTACATTTTGTGTAATTACGATAACATTATCTTAGGAAGTGTGTATTAATGCCAAATCAAAGTAATATTACTCGTGCATGCTATACATGAAATGTATAAAAGATGGTTTAAAAAAAATATTTTCTATATTTGACACATATATTATATCATAATTATAATTTATAAATATATATATATATATATATATCATTTACATTTCATTCTTATTATGTGAAAATGACATGATAGTAGCATTCATGCGTACACATGACCTACTGTCTAAATGAATAGTGAATTTCATTTATTATGTCATAAATTATAGTATTATTATAAATTATTATATAATTAATATATATAATATTTAAATTATGGTTTAACTTATAGATATGATGAAACCATTATCTAATTAAGAGGAACCAGTCAAAACATACTCGTGAAACTATTCAATTAACACATGATATAATGAAAATAACAAATGAATGTTAATAAATGGATATGAAAAAATCATAAAATGATCATATATAATATCATTAACAATAATATGACTCCTAAATAAGTTATTAACCCTTTTAAAAAACAATTCATGTGTTTAAATATTGTTGATCTAAAGGACAATTATGGTAAGCAGACATTATCTCACATTTAGATTATATGAGATACAAGCCTTGTTCATCATCAATTTTAATATGTTGTGTATCTATTTCCCATTAATATATTTTTTGATTCTTATCCTTAATTTTTTGTTATTTTAATTTCCATATAATTTTCTTTTCATTAATGGGCATATAATTCCATTAATTTTAAATTGATATGAATTTATTTTAAAATCTCATCTCTATTCAAAATTTTCGGTGATTAAGTCATCACTAGGGAGTACTATCCACCCATGTTAGAGTTTCCTAAAAAAATTTGAATTTTTTACTATTCTCCATTGATTTTTTAAATTTATTCTTACCTCTATTTGACTTTTTAAAATAAAATTCAAAGGAATGTTCATATTATTTTTCAAAATAAGGTACTTTATGATTTATTGTATAAAATTAAGTGGAATGTTTTTTTACTTTTACGGAATGAAAAGAATTTCCAACCCTTATTAAACCAAAATTATTTCAGATTCCATTACAATTTTACATGATTATTTTCAAAGAAAATATTTTCTTTTATAAAATCATAGAATTTCAAATAATTTATTAGAAAGTGGTATTGGTATTATCATGTATCTTATTTTACTTCGGTGATGTATATGCCTTATTCAACACTATTTTTTTGTGGTGTATGTATAGTTGTATTTTTATATATAAAATCATGATTATAATTATCATCATGGTATTCAAATGTATCAATGTTTTATAGGACTCTTTGGTTTGAAAATGTCTTTTTAAATCAATTATTTGAAATAAAATGAAGGATTTGGATGTAAGAACGGGTGAGTCCATATGTAGAAAAATCCTTCGATGCATCAATAGTATTTAAAGATGAATAATTTTTCCAAATTAATTAGGGTTTACCCATAATTATTAATATTTATTGGGAAATGTCTGGATGGTATTGGTTCATGTTCCAGATACATAACATCCATTATTTAAATCATTCATTTCTTTTAGAGTTCAGTAATTATTATTGAAGTCATTTTCACTATCAAAGAATATATTGATAAATTTTTTGATTAAATGGAATTTATTTTCATTTATTTACCAATCAATATTTATTATTATCATTGATTAAAGTTATCTTCCATTGTACTTTTCCATTACTGATCATTTGATCTCACCCCTTTATTATGTCATATTTTCAACAGGTTACTATTATTATTATTATTGGTACTTATCATAAATCATGGAGAATAATAGTGTTCTCAACAATTTTTTTATTTTATGATTAAAATGTTATTTAAATTTAAAATATTTATCTACATTACCAAGGCTACTGAACTATTGAGTGATTTTGGATTTGATTACATGTATATAATTCCAATTTAATAAATTATGGCAACAAATCCAAGATTTTGGGGTCTGAGCATTACAAATAGACACCAATATCTATTTTTGTAAAGATAATAAAGTAAAGAAAACCAAAAAAACATTTTCCATTTAGTTATATAAGAATGAGGGGATACAACATGAAATGAAAATTCTTTTTAGTAATTCTCATTAGAACCCTAGTTTCATAAAAATCATCCCAAGAATCTAGTAATAAAGATCTGAACATGTGATGTGTATGGTAAAGAATCCAATCTAATCCTTTCAATTTTAATGGAAATCCCAATAAAATATCCAGAAAATAATCCTCCCTAGAAAAAACTACAACCCCATATCAAAAATGTTCTCTAGATAACAGGACCCTTTACCATTCTTGGTCCAAACAATTAGGGGGAGAAATCCATAATTACATAAATATCCCACTGGTCCAAACATGTATTTTCAATCATATAATTATCTATATTTCATTCATATACTCCATTTAAAATTCAGAAAATAGTTGATAAATCATGTTTTAGAATAAAATGTCCATAAAATTGTAGTAACGAATTTATAAAACTAATACTAGCCACACCAATTACACCCTTTCATGAAATATCCCCATTTCTCATCACCACATTTCCACATACATGAATCACCAGCCATTAAAGGGAATAATTATTAGGGATATAAGATATAGTATCATAATGTGGGTTCAAATTCAATTTTCATAAGCTACCAAACTATCTTTTCTCTAAAATATAATTGTAACTACAATCACAAAATTACTTTTTATTAACTAATCATAATCATATCAATGAAATAATTTTGTTAAAACATTATTTAAACCCATATTGAAGAAAATAATTTCCAAAAACAACCATTTAAATCCACCAGTATTATAAAGAAGTTTCCAAACCTCGTCTTCATATGATAATATGCCCCTTCGAAATAAAACTACCCATTTATTCACTGTAAAAAATTTTAAAACAATTAAAACAATATTTTAAAAAAAAAACAAGATAAAAATTTTCCATTTATATAGATTATATGGAATCAAAAATAGCTTCATAAATAATCACATTCATTGAAAAAAAAAATTATTATTACAAAATCCTTTTATAAAACATATTTTATACATCATGTTAAAACCTATTATAAATTAAAAATTTTCAAATAAGTAAAAAATATATAGGAATATCATTAATAAATTAAAACTTCCAAACATGCAATAATTCAGTGGAATAAAAAATAATAAAATTGAAAATGAACACAAACATTAGTTCAATAGAAAAAAACTAAATTTTCCTTCATCAATGGATAACACCCATAGATAAAAAAAATCCCATTGTAACCTTTACAGTAATAAATAATCCTTATTTGGTATAACTGCGACACTAAATCTGACCACATAAGTTTTAATGTTTTGATATTGGGGAATAAATCAATGGAGAAGGATGAATATATTTGATGAAGAGTTTCATGTAAATTACCATACAAAAAGTCTCAATATTCCAATTTAGGAAGACATAAAATTGTAGAGGAGTATCAAGAGGGAGTTACCTATCCTCTTATTTTCCATATTAATTATAGGGTAATGGTCAAGGGTTTTGAGGTTTAAAATTGAGTTAGGTCAAAAGGTTTATTTAATTTTTTTTAATGAATCCAGTTATGCCACATGGTTTTCCAAGATATGTGCTGACCATGCACATGCCACATAAAGACTAAACCCACTCACATGATTAAACCTAGTGACTTAAAATACATGGGAAAACCATTTTAAAATTTCACCAAATGCAATTTTACAATTTTAGGAGAAAATCACAAGAATTTCAAATGGCGTTCTATAACATCGGGTATATTGTTTTCCATTTCAATTAAATACAACAGGTTCCATATAGCTTCATATTCTTTATATAGAACATTGATATAACTATGTGTTAACAATGTTGAAAAATTTGTGTAATAAAAAAATGAGCTATGATTTCTGTTATGTATTTTTAATCACATGGTTTTAAATAAAACACATGTCAAAACCAAGAACATGAATGAAACTTCAATAAATATTACAATTCAATCTAGAATTATCTACGACATTAATATATCATATATGATCAAAAAAAATATAATATAACTTCAATTAATATAGGGAAGATGTCAAAATTCTCCCTACCAATCCACTTTCAATATCTATAATCATGTCTGTTATACTAGAGGATAATGAATTTTTTTTTTAAATAAACCACTAATGAAAAATGGTTTGATCTTGAATAACTATAAGAATATTTATAAGAAACAAAATATTCTCATGCGAAACTGATCAATTTTGGAAATAAGATACCATTTATGAATTGGGGGAGCTAGAAAATGTCTCTCAACTATCTAAAAAATATCTAACATGGTTAACCAACTAAAAAATTATTTTTACCTATCTAAATTTATATCACCAAGAAAAAAATCCCAAAATATCTAAATGGAAAGAAAAATGATCTTCTAAGCAGATAAAACAATAAAAACCTAAAATAAATAAAAAATATTACAAAACCATAAAACTATTTAATGTAAAATAAGGCCAAATCACCAAATTCTTATTATCACAATACTGATAATAAAATAAACTAGGAACGTTCTTTGTTAAGAAACATATTTTTCTAATCTTCTGGTATCAAACCTCATATAAGGGTTACATACATCTATACCCATTGAATAACATTCATTGGTGATCCTAATAATAGAGATCAACCTAATGGAAACCAAAGTTCAAATGTGACCAACCAAAAATTTTATGTTACCCATATGCACACCCTAGTAATCAAATGACCATTCTATCGAACAAAAAATATTCATATAGACTACACTATTTAAAAGAGAAAATGTAATCCATCAAGAAACAAGAAATGAAAATCCATAAAATAACCACTTCTCATGATGAGAAACATAAAAATAACTCATAGAATATTTCTTCAAATGATTTTATAAAGCTGATAATTCTACAAACTCATTTAGAATATAACCCAAAACAGGATTTCATCAAAAAGAGAAAAAAAATTCATCCATTTTTTTTTCCAAAATATGGAAACTCAATCAATATAGAACATCTTCAAGATAGATTGAAAAAACACTATAATAAAATAATCAACTGGAACTAGTATCGATATATGATTCTCCGCAATATCAACCATCTCCAATAAAACTATCAAACAAAGGCTCACATCCTAATAAACCTGATCATTAAGGTCCACAAACAAAATATCAAGATTATAACACCTTGTGAAATTTAAATACACCCCATTAAGTGGATGAGACAAAACATTTCTCTTTATTTAGAGAATATGATGTTTTAAATAAAGAAAGAGGGAATACAACCAGAAATAATAAATATATATGTTCACTATAACTTTGTGATATGTGTTAATGAATCTATAGGAAAATCATTTTCATCCTAGCCATTTATAGAAATAAATTCTGTAATGTCCAAAAATCAAACAATGAAAAATTATAATATCACTCTTTACAGAAAAATGTACAACACTTCCAAAATATTAATATATTAAAACCACAGTTATTATAGATATGAGTTTAAAAAATCCATTTTTGAAAACAATTCACCACTAGTATTTGTATTATTTTTATTCAAATATACAAATGAATATAGTTTTACAATTTTTACCCAATAACCTAACTCATCTTGGTTATTCAAACTATTTCTGAAAATGATTTGAAAATATACACCAATATCTTTTAAAAAAAGATAATTTCTTGATTTTCAATAGAAAATAAAATATTATACATTAAAAAAAATATGTAGATAAATTCATTAAAAAATGAGTTGTAGGTAAAAACACCAAACAAGCCATAATATAAAAATTTAAAAATAATTAGCTTTCCTTAAATGAGGGAACAGATTTTATAAAATTTACATTTTAGTGAAAATACATCACCTATATAAAAATTTCAAAACACCATGTTTATTTTATTAGAAAAAAATTTCACATTATATGATACCAAAATATCATAATGAATCTACAAACATAAAAATATCTAACGAAACAAAATGTTATTTTATAGAAATGAACCAAAACATGGTTTTAAACTAGAAAATAATTCTCATGAAATAACTTATTCACACAAAAAGTGAGATCCACTTTATATATAATTTCACATTAAAAAATGAATAACAAAATACATAAATAAACAACATATCAAATATTTCCATAATATTAAAACAACCTACATGATTCCACTAAATTTCCACTAATAACTCATCAATAATAGAAAAGTAAAAGGGTTTACATAGAAGTGTCAATCGTCATATAGAATCATTATTATCATGTTTACATGGTTGATTTCCATATTCCTACAATTTAATGGGTCATAGAACATGTAAAAAATCCATATCATGGTTAAATCATGGGTTTTAATTATGACAATCCACACTCAACCATTGATTCCCATTTTCATATACAACCAAAAACACCAAATATGACCTCAATAGAAACTATATCTATGAAAATAAATAATAATAAACAACCACTATTAGAATAAATCCAAGATCCACTAAATCCATAAAATAGATTAAAATAATTAATGAAAAATTCTAACTACCAATAAAAACATATGTTCCAGGGAAACAAGGATCTTATTATAATATTATAGAACCTATCTTATATGTATGAAAATCGTTTAATTTAAATAAAAAATCTCCGATTACCAGTATGTTCTTCAAAAACCTAGCCCCTACTAAAATAAAAGCCTATTATTTCATTTCGTAATGAACAAACAAGGGGTTTCATCCAAATTGGAACTTAAACCATTATTCTATAAGTCCCAAAGTGAGTTCCAAATTTACACATTATAGAAACTATTGTTTAGTCATCATAGAATATACCGTGGAATTATTTCCCATTGAACATCATGTTAGATAAACCCCATAAAAAAATAGATAAACCTTCAAAATATGATACTATAAATAAACATACAAACATTTATATAAAAAAATAATTATATAATAAAAATACTAGTGGAAAATTCATAAAAATCCAAAACATAAACTTACAAAATTCCAATGCGGCTACTAATATTCCCAAACCGATAGTGCAGCGACCCCCAAACTCAGGGTGCCTAATGAGACATGATATAATTAACATTTCATTACATCATTACAAATTAAATATCATGTCCCATTACTACAGAAGATCGCGAGGCTCAGTATTCTAGGAAACCAGATACTTCTAATTAAATTCATTAGTACCAACCATGCCTGAAAAATTTTAAACAAAAACGTAGGGTGAGCAAATATGCCCAGTAAGGGGTTTTTAAAAATGTTTTATGAAAACTCTTTCTCAATGCAGTCCTTTTGAAGAGAATAAAACACTTTGCTAAAAACGAAACATTTTCTTAAAAACATGAAATCTGACATCTCGGAAAACCACTAGCACAGAGAAGTACGTATTTGAAATATACTTCAAAGTAAACATGATTAGAGAGCGCAACATAAGAGAAATAAACATTTCATAATATTTAAACAAGGTTACTTAAATTCAAAAAAGATTTTTGTGATTAAGCAGGAAAAACGTGGATAACATGGTTCATGAGAATATACAGTTCTTCTAACAGTTTACCACATGAAAAACAGTTCTTGATACATAAATTACATTTTCATGGTCATGGGAGATTTCAAATAGGGGTTGTCCTGTTAGTTGAACTAACCCCTGGTTGACCTTTATCATTACATGAAAAGGGAATGTATAATACTATACTTTGTCAAGACCTTTCTTCAAGACCATATAACATACTTAATGGGTCAAGGCTCACTGACAATCCTGTTTCCATGGTTTCACAAGCCAAGGCTAACTTCCAAGATTGTCGCACATAACGTCTCATGAGACTCTTGCTTTACCCAATGCATTAGAGCGTTGTATAATTCCGGGCGCACCCGTCACATCATTTTTGTTGCGCTATATAATTCTGGGTGCACCCGTCACATGTAAGTCCTATACATACCTCACATAACTTGACCTGGTCATTCATTCATAGGGTTTCATGCATTCTTAATCAACCCCCATTTTACATACTTATTCATAACATGAAGACAGTTCAATAAGAAATAAACTGAGACATGCATGCTAAATTCGTAAACATAATAAATTGTCTTAACAATTGAAACATGGGTTTTAAGGAAAAGAACATAATCACTTAACATTCCATAACATCATATACCCAATTAAAGCATGTTCGTTCATAGCTTACACATATGATGATAAATGGGTATTGTGGATGTTTAATTAAAACTGTGTAAATATACATGTAGTTAGGGATACATTGTGCATAATCAGGTCCATATTGGGGAAAATCTTGTATATAATTGTGTAAGACCTCTTATTATCACTTTAAATAAAATGACCCCTTTTCTTTATAAAGTTTGTAACATCATAAAAGAACTTGTAATTATAGACAACATAATGATATACATACCTACACATGTGCAAGGTTTTACCACATTAATCCATACTAAAAAATATTTCCCAAGTTATACATCAAACAAAAATAATGTTTGGAAAACCGAGTGGGGTTCCTTTTTATATAAAATAAATGAACTTAACTTTCATAAGACCCTTATTGGGATAAAGTCAATCTTGCAAGCAACATGGTCGATGTGTATAAAGGTATATATATAAAAGTTTAAGGAATTCTTTCCATTTTCTCAAAAACCAAAATCCAGATTTATCAAGAATTATAATAAGTGAAACTTTTCAAATGAAAGAACTATTTTGATAACAAACTAACCTTTAAACCTCATTACACATATAAAAATGTATATAATTGGTTTTTCTTGGATACATTTCTTGAGATAACATGTTTTTGAGTAAATAAATCATCATGTTATATAGTACAAAACATAAGAGCTAAATTCATCCCTTATACACATTGATGTACATGTAAATCCATATGATTACATGTACATATATCTCTTTATGCTTCATATAATTGCGTGATTTACATGTTCACGCAATCATTCGACCACCCCATTTTTCATAGGCGAAAATAAATTTAGGGGTATAAACATTGAGAAAAGGTTGTATACTTGCGTATATCATCTTATACATATGTGTACATAAATGTATATATATATGTATATATACATATATATACACAAAGTTTAAAATTCAAGAACCCGCACCCAAATAAAATAGATCCTTCGAACCCTTACCAGAGTTTTAGGATTTCACAAAGAGGCTGAAAAGATCGGTTCTAGGAGCCTCGCATAGGTGTACATTGTGTGTATGCGTATAGGCATATATATATATATATACATATATATAATTTTGTGTAAACAATCACACTGAAGCTTAAAATAAAAACAATGCAGGATATTTCCCTTACCTGATCGAAGGGGAGGAGTGGATGAAGCAAGAGAAACCGAGAGTATAAACACAGAAGATGTACATATATAACACGTATATATTTATATACATCTAAACTGAAGATTTAACAAAACATAAAAATAGAGTTCGCCCCTTACCTTAGCTCGGAGAGGAGAGGAAAATACAGCAGCGACGAGGTCCAGAAGCTGGATAGATCAAGGGAGCCGAACGCAAACATCCCCGGCCCTTCGGTGCAACAGGGTTTAAAAAAAAGAGAAGAAAAAGACCCACATGCAAGGGGGTATCTGAGGGAGGGGGGACGTTGTCGACTCATGGAAAGGAGGAGACAGCCGGGTCTACTTCACCGGCCTAGACGAAGAAAACGGGGAGCCTAACCATACTGGTTCGACGACGCAAGGAAGTAGAAGAAAACGAGGGACATGGGGAGAAGAAGAAACCGAAAAATAGCGGATGCCTGGGATTAAACCGAGGTGATTAGACGTCCTAGAAACGATGCGGCATAAAATAAGATGGACAGTCGCGATCAAGGGAGGCTGGATCGGACGGTCCAGGGGCTATGCGACATTTTAAAAAAGCGCGGTTCGCTGGGTTTTTTAAAAAATACAAAAAAAAACATTTTATTATTATTATTATTAATTTATTATAACATTGTTTTTTAATTATTTAATTCAATTATTAAACTAACTTTTATTATTTTAATAATTATTATTTATCAATAAAAAATTATATATATATTTAATCAAAATGTGTTACTATTTAAATATAGGTATTTCTATATATTTAATTTGTAAAACATCAATAATTTTTATTACCCTTATTATATCATCATTATTATTATTAAACCATAATTACTAATTTCTTAACATTTCATTATGACAAAAAAATATTAAAAACATTGGGTAATGAAAACATAACACATATATATATATATATATTTAATTTCTTTTATTAGTTAACTACCTTAATTTTTCGTAATTAAAGATTATTATTAAACGTAAATACATTTAATCATACTTAAAAGTGTGTCGATATAAATATCATCACCACGAAACACATAAGTAAAAGAAACCATAACCTGACGTAGTTTCCAAAACTGTTTATCCAATCTATAAACACTTGTATTAACATTAGCCCTTAAATTTAATTTAGAGAAAAATAATTATTTGATTAGATGCAATATGTGTATTTATATAAAACTCAATGGTTAATACATTTTTAAAAAAAATAAAAACCCATTAGCTTTAATATAATTAAAACATAAAATTTCAATTGCTCAAATCAAGAAAATTAGTGTAATGAATAATAATATTAATTTTTTCATAAAACATAATTCGCATTTTTTGGAAAATAAGAAATAAATTGATTAAATTATCATTGATGTCACTTTTAATCATTAAATAAAATTCCACAATTTGCTTTCCGATCCTTTTGAGGTAAACTATCTCATTTCCAGCGGTCAAAATATAACATTATATTCATGGGGGAACCAATGGTCAAATTTATAGCTGTTTGGGGTTCAACGGTCATATTAGGGTGCTTATAAAAGGGTCTGGTCTCGGGGTGTCCCTCGCTCCAGGTGACTGAAGGAGAAAGGAGAAGATGGTTTGTATGATTCCCCCGGTGCTTAGAACGGTTGCAGTGGCTTTTGCCATCATCATGTTCATTATGTTATATGCCAGAAACCCCTACCACATTCTTGGGCTCTTGGTGGTTTTAAGAGGTCTCCCCATTATTTTAATCGGGTTTTTAGTTGGTATTTTTGGTTATTTTATCTTCTTGTTCGGTCAGTGGAAGTTGTAGCCGAGATGTTACTTATTTAAATAAAAGGTGTTTTCATTAATTTGATGC
The DNA here is from genome assembly GCA_963277665.1 of Viscum album. Classification (NCBI taxonomy): domain Eukaryota; kingdom Viridiplantae; phylum Streptophyta; class Magnoliopsida; order Santalales; family Viscaceae; genus Viscum; species Viscum album. The sequence continues at coordinate 1,512,844,447 of OY728131.1, forward strand.
ATTTTTTTCTATTTTATTATTATTTTTACCTTATAAGATAATTTTTGGTTCACTTAACATGTGTCATTGAAAAGAAAACTTATCAAAAATCAAAACATGATTTTCTCGGGTCGTTACATTACTTCCCCTTCAATGAATTGCGCCCTCGCAATTCTATCATAAAAATAAAAACTGAAACCCCATACGTAGAACACTACCGAAACAGTGGATCTGTCTCGGTTAACGGGATACCAAAGTTGGAACATATCTCTTCCATTTCCCTAGCCCAGATGCACCTTGAACATTACTCCTTGAAGTCTTGTGCGTGCGTACTACACACGGGCTTCCAAAGGGAGGCTTGTGCGATGCAGAGCTCGGAAACATATGAGTAGATAAACTCCTTGATGACTCTTTTGGCAACATCAAGATTGAGGTAGTCGAGAGGGATGATGTGGTTGAGGATACTAAGATTCAAGACTTGGAATATGAAGGCTGCACTAAGCTGGCCATCCTGGGTGGCCACGAGGAAGCACGCTCTGCCAGAAAAGATTTGTGCCAGAGTAAAACACTAGAACAGGCCCTAAAAGTATCTTCCCCTTCGCCTGTAGCAGGGGAGTTGAGTCGTGGAAACGAGGTGAAATACACGATCATCCTCATGATATAAACGAAGGATCTCTCGACCGTTTTCTAGATCGAGCAAATGTTGGTAGGACCCTCGCAGGTGTAGAAAGGATGGGTAATCCACCGTGCATGCCTTGATCAAGATGCCCTCTACTAGCTCATCGGGTAGTGATGAGAAGTTCTTTTGACCATCCATATGAAAACAAACATCGAAATGAAACTCTTAACAACATAGATAAGGTAGAGACATGAAAGGAAAAAAGATACTTCCATTTATGCAAATGTTTACAAGGCAAAGTATGAGTTTACAAGATGTACACCACAAAGAGATGCAAAACATCCTAACTCTTCAAAACACACACAGGATGAATAGACAGGACTAAACTCATGGGAACATTTATAACGTCTCCTAAGTTTAGCGTGAGGGGTATGGAGTTGGGAAACATCTATATACACTTCTTGCCAAAGAGGAAAATGGGTGGACTCCTTTACCAACGCTCCAAAGTCCATTAACTAGCCCCAGAAGCCTTAGTGCTAAATCTGGCATAGGTAAGCCGTTTGGAGGTCTCCGGCAGCAGCAGCTTCATGAAAAGGGTTTTCAAGAATTGTGCCAAATTCCTCTCTAGTTGTGAACACTCGGAAGAGTCCTTCGTGATACCTTCCCCAACGTGCATAAGAGGGAAATTGGGTCATCATCATTAGGAGATAATTTATCCCCAATCCCCGGTGAAGACTAAGCTCCCTAGGTGAATTTGACAAGTCGTACAGGTGCTTACACATCATAAAAATTTGGGCATAATTCAGAAAGTTCTCACAGCTAGCTAGAGATACAATATTCTCTAGAGCCTCAGTGGGAAGAGACAAAAGGTCGGTAGGTACATTAGCCATCTGAAAGTTATAACATTTTTACTTAGTTAGACATACCAATACATTTATATCACCTGGTTTTCCAGAGTTGCCTGAACCCATCCTATGATACCAACTGTAGCGACCCCCAAACTCAGGGTGCCTAATGAGACATGATATACTTAACATTTCATAACATCATTAAAAATTAAATATCATGTCCCATTACTACATAAGATCGTGAGGCTCAGGATTCTGGGCAACCAGCTGCTTCTGATTAACTTCATTAGTACCAACCATGCCTGAAAAATTTTAAACAAATACGTAGGGTGAAAAAATATTCCCAGTAAGGGGTTTTTAAAAACATTTTAAGAAAACTCTTTCTCAAAGAAGTCCTTTTGAAGAGAATAAAACACTTTTCTAAAAACGAAGCATTTTCTTAAAAACATGAAATCTGACATCATTGAAAACCACTTGCACAGAGAAGTACATATTTGAATTAAACTTCAAAGTAAACATGATCAGAGAGCACAACATATGAAAAAAAACAATGCATAATATTGAAACACGGATACATAAATTCGAATAAGAATTCTGTGATTAAGCAGGGAAAACGTGCATAACATGTTTCATGAGAATATACAGTTATTCTAATAGTTTACCACATGAAAAATAGTTCTTGACACATAAATTACATTTTCATAGTCATGGGAGCTTTCAACTAGGGTTTGTCTTGTTAGTTGAACTAGCCCCTGGCTGACCATTATCATTACATGTAAAGGGAATGTATAATACTGGACATTGTCAAGACCTTTCGTCAAGAACGTATAACATACTTAACGGGTCAATGCTCACTGCCAATCCTGTTTCCATGGTTGAACAAGCCAAGGATAACTACCAAGACTGTCACACATAACGTCTCATGAGACTCTTGCATTACCCAATTCATTGGAGCGCTGTATAATTCTGGGCGCACCCGTCACATAATTCTTGTTACGCTATATAATTCCGGGCGCACCCATCACATGTAAGTCCTATACGTCCCACACATATCTTGACATGGTCATTCATTCATAGGGTTTAATGCATTCTTAATCAACCCCCTTTTTACATACTTATTCATAACTTGAAGACAGTTCAATCAGAAATAAAATGAGACATGCATGATAAATTCGTACACATAAGAAATTGTCTTAACAATTGAAACATGGGTTTTAAGGAAAAGAACATAATCACTTAACATTCCATAATATCATAATACCCAATTAAAGCATGGTCATTCATAGCTTACACATATGATGATAAATGGGTATTGTGGTTGTTTAATTAAAACTGTGTAAACATACATGCAGTTAGGGATACAATGTGCGTAATCAGGTCCATATTGGGGAAAATCATGTATATAATTGTGTAAGAACTCTTATTAGCACATTAAATAACATGACCCCTTTTCTTTATAAAGTTTTCAACATCATAAAAGAACATGTAATTGCAGACAACATAATGATATACATACCTACACATGTGCAAGGGTTTACCACATTAATCCATACTCTAAAATATTTCCCAAGTTATACATTACACAAAAATAATGTTTAGCAAACCGAGTGGGGTTCCTTATTATATTAAGGAAATGATCTTAACTTTCATATGACCCTTATTGGCATAAAGTCAATCTTGCAAGCAACATGGTCGATGTGTACAAATGTATATATATAAAAGTTTAAGGAATTCATTCCATTTTCTCAAAAACCAAAATCCTGATCTATCAAGAATGATAATAAGTGAAAATATCAAATGAAAGAACTATTTTGATAACAAACTAACCTTTAAACATCATTACACATATAAAAATGTATATAATTAGTTTTTCTTGGATACATTTCTTGAGATAACATGTTTTTGACTAAATAAATCATCATGTTATATAGTACAAAACACAAGAGCCAAATTCATCCCTTATGCACATTGATGTACACATACATCCATATGATTACATGTTCATATATCTCATTATGCTTTATATAATTGGGATATTTACATGTTCACTTAATCATTCGACCACTCCATTTTTCATAGGCGAAAAGAAATTTAGGGTTATAAATATTGAGAAAATGTTGTATACATGCGTATATCATCTTATACATATGTGTATATAAACGTATATATATATATATATATATACAAAGTGTAAAATTCAATAACCCGCACCCAAATAAAACAGATCCTTCGAACCCTTACCCCAATTTTAGGATTTCACAAAGAGGCTGACAAGATCGGTTTTAGGACCCTCACATAGGTGTACATGGTGTGTATGCGTATAGGCATATATATATATGCATATATATACTTTTGTGTAAACAAACACACTGAAGCTTAAAATAAAAACAAGGCAGGATATTTCCCTTACCTGATCGAAGGGGAGGAGTGGACGAAGCAAGAGAAACCGAGAGTATAAACACAGAAGATATACATTTATAACACGTATATACTTATATACATGTAAACCAAATCTTTAACAAAACGTAAAAACAGAGTTTTCCCCTTACCTTAGCTCAGAGAGGAGAGGAAAATACAGCAGCGACGAGGTCCAGAATCCGGATAGATCAAGGGAGCCGGACACAAATGTCCTCGGCCCTTTGGTGCAACAGGGTTTTTAAAAAACAACAGAAGAAAAAGACCCACATGCAAGGGGGTATCCGAGGGAGGGGGGTCGGTGTCGAATCGTGGAAAGGAGGAGACAGCCGGGTCTACTTCACCGGCCTAGACGAAGAAAAACAGGGAGCCTAACTTTACTGGTTCGACGATGCAAGGAAGAAGAAGAAAACGAGGGACGCGGGGAGAAGAAGAAACCGGAAAAGGGTGGACGGCCGGGATTAAACCGAGGTGATAGGACGACCTAGAAATGATGCGGCTTAAAAAAATATGGATGACCATGATCAAGGGAGGCTGGATCGGACGGTCCAAGGGTGATGCGGTGTTTAAAAAAAACGAGGTTCGCTGGGTTTTAATAAAAACAAAAAAATGTTTTATTAATTTATTATAACATTGTTTTTTTATTATTTCATTCAATTATTAAACTAACTTTTATTATTTTAATAACAATAATTGATCAATAAAAAATTATATATTGATTTAATCAAAATGTGTTACTATTTAAATATAGGTATTTCTATATATTTTATTCTTAAAACATCAATAATTTTTATTAACCTTATTATACCACCATTATTATTACTAAAACATAATTACTAATTAATTATCATTTCATTATAAAAAAAATGATTAAAAACATTGGGAATTCAAAACATAACACACACACATATATATATATATATATTAATTTCCTTTATTAGTTAATTACCTTAATTTCTCTTAATTAAATATTATTATTAAATGTAACTACATTTATTCATACCTAAAAGTGCGTCTGTATAAATATCATCACCACAAAACACATAAGTAAAAGAAACCATAACTTGACATAGTTTCCAAATCTGTTTATCTAAGCTACAAACATTTGTATTATCATTAGCCCTTAAATTTAATTTAGAGAAAAAGAATTATTTGATTTGATGCAATATGTATATATATAACTCAAGGGTTAATACATTTTTAGACAAAATAAAAACCCATTAGCTTTAATATAATTACAACATAAAATTCTAATTTCTAAAATCAAGAAAATAAGTGTAGTGAATAATAATATTAATTTTTTCATAATATATAATACGCATTTTTGGGAAAACAAGAAATAAATTGATTAAATTATCATTGATGTCATTTTTAAGCATTAAATCAAATTACACAATTAGCATTCCAATCCTTTTGGGGTAAACTATCTTATTTCCAATGGTCAAAATAAAACATTAGATTCTTGGGGAGACCAACGGTCAAATTTATAGCCGTTTGGGGTTCAACAGTCAGATTAGGGTGCTTATAAAAGGGTCTGGTCAGGGAGAGTCCCTCGCTTCAGGTGACTGAAAGAGAAAGGAGAAGATGGTTCGTATGATTCCCCTGGTGCTTAGCACGGTTGTAGTGGCTTCGACCATCCTCATTTTTATTATGATGGATGCAAGAAACCCCTACCATATTCTTGGGCTCTTGGTGGTTTTAAGAGGTCTCTTCATTATTGTAATCAGGTACTTAGTTGGGATTTTTGGTTAATTTATCTTCTTTTTCGGTAAGTGGATGTTATAGCTGAGATTTTACTTATTTAAATAAAAGGTGGTTTCATTAATTTGATGCATTTTTTTCTATTTTATTATTATTTTTACCTTATAAGTTTATTTTTGGTTCACATAATGGGTTTCATTGAAAAGAAAACATGTCAAAAATCAAAACATGGTTTTCTCGGGTCGTTACAGATAGAAATCCTTAATACACTTCAATGAACTTCTAAATGCCCTGTTGCACCATACTAACCCACATATCCCCATGATGATTAGAATAGAAGAAATAAACTATAATATATTTAAGACCTTTCAAATATTGGCATGTAATAAATTTCCTAGTAGGTTAACTTCAATCAAATCAAAGCAGTTCCATTCATATTACATCCAAAAAATTATAGTTTTAATACACACTGAAAATATAAATTTTAAATAGTCTGATACATAATGAAATAAACAACATATCATCACTATGTACTAGAAATCTTTATTAGTTATTTTTAAATGATAAAATTATTACTAATACACTTTTCTTATATGTTATCTAATTTGAAATACAACCCTTAAAAATTTAAAATTTAAAACTCTCTGGTATATACTACATTTTAAATTTCACTATATATAAAATTAAACAAGGATTTATAATTTATAAATGGTTTTCCAAAACATACATGAAAACAAAATTACATGTAAAATTATATAAGGAATCCAAAATATTTTTTTAAAACCCACACACAAAAGATTAAAAAAATTCCTTTTAATATTCTTATTAAAACACTAAAAAAATTATTTGCAAAAAAATATTAGTTTTAATTAACACACCTTTAAAACTCATGATGAAATGAAATTAAACCCCACTAAAGAAACACATTTTATTTCCTTTTTTCAAAACCATTCCCAAATAATATTTAATAAAATTTTAATATAAAGTCATAATAAAATAAAATAAATAAACCACACAAAATAGAACAATTATGTCAACAGTATAATTCAAGAGAATCTAATCAATTAAAACATATGTTTAAGGAAATTGTAAAAGAATAATTGGATATAATATGGTAAAAAATCACATTAATGTATCAGTTTTGGATGCTATATTCATGTAAAACATCCCTAGGATTTAGATATAAGGACATGAACAGGTGACATGGAACATATAATGGCATTAAAAATCCAATCCATATCCTCAATAGTATCATATATCTATAAGGAATTAAAAAACTCTGGATAACACAACTACTATAGGACGAAAAAATTTCTAGGTCACAATTCTTGTTACAAATCTTTGTGAAACTAATGAGGTCAAGTTGGGAAACATTGTCTGAAGAAACCACTGCTACAATCTCAGGAATCATATCAAATAGGTCACATAAAATCATCAAAGGACTCTAATTGTATGTCTAATGGGTGAGAAATCATTTAAATACCTTAAATTATAATCCAGTAAATTCATTTCATTTATAAAATAATTGCACATCTCTCATGAAATTGCTCATTTTATTATGACATGGTCTCCCCAATCATGATATTCCCCCCCATTAAAGGATGAAATTTAAAAAAGGCACAACAATGGTCCTCATAAAATTTATGAAAACATATAAATACCCAAAAATTAATATACAAGAGTTGTCAGTTAAATTGTTACAATATTACTATATATAATAAATTATATCTTGAAGGATAGAATAGTTTAATAGACTTGGTAAACAGGACATAAAAATAAATCACACAATAAATTTGATATCATAAAATAAAAAAAATACTATTTTATTTGGCATAATATGTATTCTCTATAGTATATCCATACATATTAATCATAAAAAGTTCATGGAATATTTTGGGAAGAAAATATAATGGTGTGCCAAGATACTCATTTGGAAAATTATTACATGGAAATCTACATAATTTATGAATTATATGGTACAAATAAATGTTAATAAAATAATTCCATATCATGTTTTTTTAGTTTCAATCATTTAAATTGATTTAAAAATAAATCAAATAAGCTATTGAAAATTAATGAATTATTTGATAATTAATTATTAAATAATGCTGGACATATAAATCTTATTATTGAGGCATTATACAAAGACATCAATGAAATAAATTCATGGAATCATGCCAAGACATTTGAATAAATGGGTTTGGCCTTGGAAATGTGACTATTATATTTTGTTTAATTATGCCTTTGGATGAATTAATTTTTATGTAATTATGATCCCCACACATGACATAATATGTAAAATCCATTAATAATATGTATAGAAGACATAACATAATCAACATTCCTTAAAATTAAATAGATGACTATATTGAAAGATCTAGAATACTTTATATCAATACATTCCCAATATAGGTTGATTATACATGATCCAAATTAATATGGTGTATTTTGTCATAATAATATAATATCCAAAAATAATAAAATTATAAAAACAATTATGATATCGATGAAAATAAATTAAACTTATAATTAATAATATTCATGAATAAAAAACACATTTTCACATTGAAACGCATATTTAAAATCAAAAAATATGAAAAATAACATTGAATATAGTTTCATTGAAGTGGAGCTTGTAAATGAAGAATCAAAACAACGAGAAGTTGTGACAAAGGGAAATTCCTCTCATGTAATATAATTTAAAAAAATTATTCCTTTAACATTTTTATAAAAAGGCCAAAACATACATCATTTGGCACATAAAAGGAATATGACTTTCAATTTTTTTAAAAAAAAATTCAAACATTAAATAAAATTTCATTAAATAATCATTTGAAATTATAAAAACATCATTTAGCATTTTAATAAAAATATGTATATTTAAGGGAATGATTCATGACTATGTAAGAAAATAATAATTTTTCCATAAAAGCATTATTTTTTTTCTTTTTCCAATAAAATAAATTAAAATGAATAAAAAAAGGAATATAAATAAAAATAAATTACAATAAATTTTTTTAGGATGAAAATGTCATATAATTCTATAAATGGAGACATAAACACTAATTATCACTAATATTGAAGAGATTGTGAAATAACCTTTATTCTCATGTTTTACATCATTTTTATGTGTATTAATCTAATGTATAGTAACTATTTGTTTATTATAAATATTCTATGAACTATATTTATATTTATCATATTACATATTACATAACTATAATATTTTTCAACCATTTATTAACAATTTTGTGATAAAACCCATGTTCTGGGTAATAACAACTTCATTGTTTGTGAATGTTTTGGTTTTATAGTATTGGTATTTATATTTTTATCATTGTTTAATAATATCTAGAATATTAATCAGGATATTAATATAAAATATATTCTATATAAATTATTTTATAATAATCCATAGAATATAGAGACAGAAAAATAAATTCCACTATACATGGAGATGGGGGGTCGTATGTACACGTGACCGATGTTTAAAATTTTGACAGATGGAAGAAAAGAAAGTTAAATATTAATTAAAAAGTATAGACTCATTATTATAACATATAAATCATATATATTTATTAAATATATAATTAACACAATCAAAATAAAATGGAAATGAAAAATGGATAACACTGCTTAATGGAGGTGGTAGTCCACACATACACATGAGTGACTTTATCATTTTCCATTTTATTGGTAGGTTAGAAGGTATATATGTTATTATATTTCCTGAATAATAATTTATTAATTGATATCATTTATAGAAAATTATCTTATCATAATACCCATGCATAAAACATGGGGATGAAATTATAATTATATCACTATGTAGATAAGATAAGTTATATGTACACCCAAGAAATAGATTCACATTCCATTTCATGGAAAATAGGGTGGATAATTTTTGATTCCTATTAATAATAACATTTTTGTATATTCAGTAAAATTAATTAATTATTTTATTATAATTTAAAAAATTTACTAGCAGTAATGTTTGAAATATATTGAAATAGATCGACTAAGATGATTTCCTCTTCTTGGGGATAAAACCTTATATACTTAAAAACAAAAATTAAGGTAGATATTTTGAGGACACAATAACCTCTAGATCTTGGATATGGATTTTTAAAAGTGAATTGATTAGGTATTGGATGAACTAGGAATTTCATTTCAGTCTAAATAATTGAATTATGTTGGGTTTATTTATAAGCTAGGGAAAACACACACCAAGATTTATAAAAATTATTAAAATATAACTAATTAATTCTCAAGATGAATTCATTAAACTGGAAATATTTTTTAAAAAATATTAGAATATGGTTGAAATATTATATCCATTAAAACATTTATATTTTTAAGTTGTATTTTAAAACATAAAATTTATTTTGACACATTACATAAACTATTTTATCCTTTACTATTGTTATGTATTAATCAATATAAGGGTTTATAATTTTATATATAAGGTGAATAAATAGATGTTAAATTTAAAATAAGTGAAATTTTCAACCATATATTATCCTCCTGGTGATATTTAAATATTTTAGTGATTTTTAAGTAATTTAATTTAATATTATAACCATTCAATAACATTTTTATAATTTATGACCTAATTAATTTAATTTTATATCAAATATATCAATATATTCATTTAATTAGAATATAAACCTTTCACATATCCTGATTACAATATATTTATCTAAAAACTAAATCATCACAATAAATCAAGGATATTTTAAATCTTTTAACATATTTAAAATAATACTTTTTTATTCAATTTATTAAATTTATATATTTTTTATGATGCATAAGAATTCATTGTAATTATATTTTTCCAAAAAATTATAAATAAATTAGCACCACGAAAAAAATTATTATTCTCAGGATAATAATTTATATTCTCTATCCACTTCCCTTTTTCCATATTTAAAAACATTAGTGATATTTAAAATTAAGAGAGTGATATTTTTTATCCATTATTTTATTGAATATTATCTAGGTCATTTTAATTAAAACATAAGAAATAAATAATTTAATTTCATGAAAAATTTTCTAATGGTATAATTAAATTCTTCAATATGAATTTGGATGTAAAATGTTGAACTTTATCACTTAGTTTTCACCAAGATTTAACTGATTTATATTAAAGTGATAAATTATACCAATGTTAATACTTAGATTGCTTAAAAATAAAATGGCCCTTTTTTAATCATTTTAACCTCCTAGAGGAAATTTTTTTATCAATGTTATCTTCTTCAATAACTATAATTTTAATACATTATGTTTAAAAATGTGTAAGAAGATCTATTAAAATGGCTATTTAAAAAGAAAGAAATTGAATGATTAAAATTATATTTAATCCTATATTATGACAAAATCATTATATTAATTAAAAGATTTTACTGAACATATAAAATATATATATTTCCTTAAAATAATTCACCAATGGAAAATTATTTAATTTATTAATACAAAATCGCATTTCATGTATAACAATAATTTTTTATAAAAACATATCCTTTTGATTCAAATGTTTTTTTTATCCATTGGAAATCAATTGATAATTGTGGAATTCATTTTATACATATATATATAAAAAATATAGGAAGTTATATTAATAATCATATATTTATGTTCATGATTATATTAGAATACAACATTGTTGTTAGTTTAGACTCATTGTTGAGTGTATCATAAGCTATCTTGAAATTTTTATAGTTATTTGAGAAAATATATATTTTAATATAACAGGGAGTTACATTATTGAAGCAAAAAAATTTCGACCTCATAATTGTATTACTTAGTTAAAAATTATTTTGTATATCTCTATTTCATTATATCGGAGATTCCAAAGTATTGTCTTCAAATTCTTGATTCCTCTAGAGAATGTTTACAAGGTGAGTTGACTTGTTCAATATAACATTATATCTATTATGGAATGTTTCTTCCTTTTTTTCTTCATAAGATATTTCATTCCCCAAATCTATTACCACTTCTTCTAATTCATGTGTAGAAATAGATATGTTCATCCTCAGGATAAATACTGGGAATATGTTGTGGAAATTAGAGATTATTAGTGGTTGAGACATGGGAGATGATACCATCATAAATAAATCAATGATATTGTAATGGATAGTAAAACTAGGGATAATATTTTACATATTTTCAATTTTCATAACATTATACAATCATTAAACTCAAACATTCTAAAAATTTTAATTTTATATCATAGTGATGATTGTCATTATAAATTCTCTATCAATAAAAAGATGTCTTGATATAATGTAGAATGAATATACTAACATATACCTTATCAATATTTAACTTATTTATGAATAACATTATTTATCCAACATCATCCAAACATTTTGTAGTTATAAACTTCTTTAGAAAGATAGATTCATAAGGATCCTACAAATTGCTTGAGTAAATTCTATTTAGTAAGGAATCTCAATCATATCTAGGTGTTCATCCTAACCACCATTAAAATACAAAGAACAATATACTAAAATTTATTTAATAGTTTGAATTTCCCACTCAGAAATTACATATGTCTGTGGATTATTAAGGGAATTAAAACTATGTTCTATATCAAGAGCACATTAAAGGAATTTCCTTAAGTTTTAGGTAACACTCAAATCCCAATCAAAAATATAAATAGATTTACTGTAAAATATTCTACCAAATATCTAGTGTAAATTCATGAATTTAGATCAAGTGATAAACACTCAAATTATTATAATAATATGTGTCAACATTGTAAGTTGATAAACTATGAACCATATACCATTTCGTAATTCTGAAGAGTCTGATAATAAAATCCAATATGATGTTTTTTAATTTCATTCAGTTCTATGTAATGGTTCTAAAAAATTCTTATACTTATGTCTCAAAACCATAAATTAGTATTATTCTTGGCACTGGTATACAAACACAGTGATATCTCTCATCATGTTTTCCCATAATGGATACTCTTTTATATCATTATACATCATCATATTTCAAGTATGAATAAAGAATTATGAACTATGTAGCTCATCAAATAGCTCCTAATTTATGAATATTATTATTGGGAAACATACTAGATTTATAAAAATTATCATTCCATTATGTTCATAATTATAAACAATAATATGCATCCCTTTCATTGGTAATTCCACATCTTCCTTCTACTCCATCATGATATTCTCATTAATGGATTGTTGGAAATTTATATGCCAATGATATGATTCTTCTATATTCTTCATGGTTACATTATCTATATTTATTATGTCTATGAATATTTGATCTCTTTCAACTCTAAACATGGAAAATCATTCATGGTCATTACAACTATGACCATCGGCCACCATGTTAACTATATCATGGTTGTTAACATATTGTGATGTAAGAATATTTAATGAACTCCACTGTATTATCTTATTTATATTCAAAAATTTTGATTCAATACATAATTCAATGTTGTATGATCAATATATATCAAACCTTTCACCGTATTGATAATACCACTATATTTTCATTGGAAAAATACCGCATCCAACCCCAAATCATTACTCATGTAATTTTTCTCATGAACCTTCACTTTGAATGAGGAAAAAGATACCACAATATGATTTTTCATGAGAACACATCCAAATCTCTTATATTATGAATTATCATTGCTATCAAATAATTCTCCAATATATGATAGTGAAAACATGTATGTGATGACCAACCGTCTCTCCAGTTTTTGAAACATTCTTCACATTCATATATCTATAAAAAAATATCCCCCTTTTGAATCACCATGTTGAGTATATTAGATACTAATGTAAAATATTTTACAATATAATGGTAATATCGGGATAAAACATGAACACTATCAATTATAGTTACTATTTATTGTCTATGAATTTCTAAATAATTTATATATTTGAAGGATTCACCAATATAAGATCACGTGTGATTATAAGGCCTATCAATGAACCTTTTATAATAAAAAATTCTCACATGGTAAAATAATCATAAAAATTTTCTTTAGTTTCATTAGAACAACTATTAAATATTCTTCATTATATTAATTTATATTTGAGTATATATGAATATCATCTATAAATACAACGAGAAAATCATATTGGAAATCTCTACAAACTATATTTGTAAAATCATCAAAGGTAGAAGGAGCACAGGTAAGTCTAAAAGGTATTACATTGAATACATAATGACTATACCTTGTAAGAAAGGCTTTCATGAGTATATTTTCTTTTATACGTAAATTATGATATCCAGATTAATGATAGATATTTGAAAAATATATATATATCCTTGTAATTAATCACAAATATCATCAATATAGTGAATGAAATACTTGTTCGTAGCGTAAAATCACAAGAATAATAGGTATATTTTCATGTTGGAATGAGATATCACCATTATTTGTCAGTAATGGTGACCACAAGTGACTGCTAAGGGTAGGTTTTGAGCCGATTTAAACAAAACTGATCCCCCATGAACCCTAACCCTCAATCCTCTAACCCTTCCATTATTCTATTGACTTACTATAGCCTCCCTTCCCTCCCCCATATCCCATCGATGTCATTACAACAAAATTCACAACTTATACCCATTCGACTTCACCACTGCCATTGCCTTACTCTTCACCTTGCCTCTACATTTCCCCCCACATACCACACCACACTCGAAGCTATTTCCCCATGAATCCACTCTAACACCATCCCTCCCCCGTGAATTTTTTGATGTCTTTCTACAAAACCTCCCTTACCTATACCTGTGTAATATTCCATCTATGTATCAGAATTTCCTATTATTCTATTTGTTTATTTTTGTAAGAACCTGAATCATATTCTCATGTATGTTTTCCCTTTTTGTATATTTTTTAGGAAAATGATGAGTATTAGGAGATTTTTAAAGTACACATCGTTTACTCTGTTGGTTCTCGTAGACATGTGTTGGTCATGTAGAATCTGAGCACACAGTCGTGTGTGGTAGCTTGGAGACCACCTAATGCAGGGGTCAATGAATGCAAGTACACACCATGTTATTTTTTTCATTAAACTCACTGGGGTCGCATCTGACAGATATAACAATCTCCTTCTAGGTTTGGTTCATCCTAGAGTGAGAGTACAACCACAGTCCTTCTCTGGGCCCCTGATCGACCATTTGTCCTATGATTCAGAAGCTATTGATTGCATTAGGATCAGATTGATAATATCTTCCTTATTATAGAGATTATTTTCCTATTTCATCATCTTTTATGAGTTGTCCTTAGTTTAAAATTTTATACGTTTTTGTAGATCTACAGTGTTCTTGGGATATTCAACGATTAAGGTTCATGTATAGCGATACTAAAAAACTAAGGTAGGTGGTTTGTCCCTTTTTATTGAAATACTTTGAGTTATATGTGAAAAATTTCCCCATGAACTAGAACGTGGTATTGTGTGTTAACTATTTTAGCCCTATTAATTTCTTGTTATTCTTGTCTGCTTGAGTAGAGGTTAATTGCATGAGAATGGGGTTAATTTCTTTGTTATAAAAGTGTTTTCCCATGAATGTTTGTTTATGATTGTTTGGTCTTGCATATCCTATTAGGATGCCTTGTTGGTTTCCCATGCCTAGTATTGTAGGATGGAGTGGTTTTTTTATCTCCCATGCTATCCTGTTGTAGTCTATTAGCCAAGTGGTTCTTGAGGTTTACATTGGCCGATATGCATTGCTATGATTTTTTGAATTACAGAGGGTCATTTGAACCTTGTGTAATTGACCATAAGGAGAATAGATGTAAGGGCTTCTCCATAGTGTCTGTTATTATTGTTAATATGCGAGACCATAGGGTGAATTGAAGTACATTCTTCATCAGAGTGTCTCTAGTTCCCCGATGTGGCCTATAGGAGGAATGATACTAAAGTGTTTCACCAAAGAGCCTTTTAGGTACCAATACAAGACTATATGGGGAATTGATAGAGGTTACTTCCCTAGAGTGTCTATACTAAAGATGAACGAGAGGGGATAGACTGTGTATACTTCCCATAGTGTTTCTTGTGCTTCTAGGTAGGGCTTGAGAGGATTTGGTGGTGGGTACATCCCAGAGGGTTACCCGTTTGTGATTATCTACTTACATGCCATGTGGTGTTTGAATGCTTTGAAACTGTAGTAATGTTTATTACTGAGTACTTCATTGTTTACTACATCATTTTCTTATTACCTTCCATATCTATGAACAGAATATTTAGAACCATTATCTTCATGGTTTCCAACTAAGATTTAGTCTCACATCATATTTGGTTCAGGCTTTTGGGCCAAAATAGATTATATTATTGCATGTATAGATAAGGGAAAGCTCCCTTATACTTCTGTTACATGACTACTTTGGAGCCGGAGAGCATGGGACCAAGCCTTTTCTTGTGATGCTGTGGAGTTGTTCACTGTTTTTCTTGTATTTTTGTTTAGTACTATATTTCACCATTGTGACATGTTTGGATGCTTTCATGGACTTATGTATCATGCATCATTATATATCCATCCTCCAGCTATTTATTTATTTAGTCATCCATTGTTTCTTTTTATATGTTAATATTACTAAATCCATTATTGTATATTTGTTTTACTTCCACTATGTTACTCTGCTAATGAGGGAATTGTTTCCCAACTATCACAGCCAAGTCCCTCACTACTAGTCGACAACCTCTGGAATTATGGGAAATGTGCTTGAGGCCATGTGAAAAACCGATTACAGGGTTCCTCTGGGTGGCTTCCTAAATAGGGATGTTAAAATGAGGTGTCATAGGGTATTGTTCTTCTTGAAATTCTGTTTGGAGCCTATAAACAAGGATAGAACGAAATCAGTACTTGGTAAAAATTTATGCCCGTGAGTAGCTAACTCGTGTATATAGAAAAACCAATTTACCTCGTATTGCAATCTTTTTGAGTTTTTCATCTTTACAGTTGATTTTATTTTCATCATAGGGTGAATCACTTGTATTTTTCTATTATTTTTTATGTTATTAAGGTTGTACTTCTATTGCAACTAGATGAGATGAGGTTATTCCATCTCATGAATCATATAGACACATACTAGGAATCTCATGTCATGCATTCATGCCTTTCCAATTTGGGTGATTTACCGATTTCATGTTTTTTATAGGGGATGTGCTAGATATACATGCTATTGTAATAGATGCCTTGTTAGAATACTCGTTGTTTGATAGGGGATTGTTTTGTGTAGGGATTTGTTTGAATGAATTCCAAAATTTGGTTCATGAGGTGTTATGGGCCCTCATTGACTAGAATTTGGTGGATCATTGAACTATTATTCTTGTATAGGACATGTATATTTTCCCAAGAATGGATTCACATGGAGTATGGGCCCTCATGGATCAAAATGTGGCACTTTAATGTCTGTTTCTGTGTTTTTTCAGGGCTCCAAAGTAGTATCTGAGGCTTACTGTTAGGAAAAACCTAGAATAAACACCGTGTATTTGTGAATACATGCCATGTGTTCTTCTGTTCAAGAAGAAAATGTTTCCATTAAGTACAATCCATGTAGTATCAAACTGTGTCCTAGGCTGTGGGGGCAGAGACATGAGGTTTGAAAAATATTGGGAAAACACGTCGTGTAATAGTTGTACACGTCGGGTGTTTTGAACTTGTGTTAATCTATTTAACTAGAAACATGGAGGGATAAAAACCTATGTTATACATGTCGTTTCAGTCTTGAGCACACTGTGTAGTTTGACCCTTGGATCCTGCTGTGTAATGAACAAAAAAGGTGGGTGAAATCTTCTATGTAAACGTCATATCTATATGGAACACATCGTGTACAATCAGCCATGTAACTGGTCATGTAACTAATAACACAAGATAGTGAAATTCATCTAGTACACATCGTGTTTGGCACTGAAACACCTTGTAGTATCATTATAAACAGAACCGTGTGGTTTAGCTGTGTGTTGGATCTCGGGTAGGGGAAAAGTATTCAAGTACACGTTGTGTAGTGGACATACAGACAGTGTATTAATTTTTTGTTAAACATGAAATATTTTATTATCATGTTCCATTTTTATGATTCTTGTTTTCAATACTTGATTATCTTGATCTAAGGTGTGCGATTGACCTTGTTGAGTCATTCTACCGAGATATCCTATGGTTGTACTCCAGTTACTGAGAAATGATCACACACCGGACATGGTTGATCAGGGACCTCCACCTGATCCTCCTATTGTGCCAATCTTGGAAAAAACATTCATTCTGAACACTAATGTTGATGTACTATTCCGAGGTTCCATTATGAGGATCATGCAGAACTCTAGAGGTGTACCACATCCAACCCCGTCTATGGGAGAGTTGACGCAGGGTTTCCCGCAGTAGTATCCTCCCACATTCACAAGAGAAGGAGGGCATCAGGCTACAAAGTCATGGTTAAAAGCCAAGTTATCTATCATCGATCATCTAAATATGCATCTAGAGAGGAGGGACAAGCTCATTATGTACATGATCCGAGATTCCACCAAGAGATGGTGGGATGTGTTCTCACAGGCAACATTCCAACAGGTTATGGATTGAGATGAGTTCTAGCATTCCTTCTATGATTACTTATACCCTGAGACTTTGAGAGCCAATAATGCTTGAGAGTTCATGAGTCTGGAACAGGGTACTCTTTCTATTTTTGAGTATTCATCACGCTTTACTGATATGCAGTGATTCATGCCTATTACAGGAGGTAATGAGTTATTTCTGGCAATGATGTTTGAGGATTTTATGAGGCATGACATCCGATATCAGGTGAACATCATTAGGTTGAAATCTATCCCTTATATAGTCCACTGGGCACTGAAATGGAGCGTAGTCTGAGGGATTCTAAAGTTGTTATCTAGGGATGTTTGACATCCAGAGTTAGTATCCCACTTACTGATAGTATTAAGCACCATAGGGGGTCTTCGCGTGGTGATTCAAGGAGGAGAGATACATCTTCTGGTAGCCAGGTTGTGTACTACAAGTGCGGAATGAATAGGCATATTAGGCCACATTGCCTGAGAGACACATTGGAGTGCTGATCTTGTGTCAATATGGGCATCTTTAGCTCTTCTATCAAATCTTTTCACCAGAAGCTGGTGACATGGGTTCTTCTATGACTCTGTGTTTAGGAGTAGCACCACCAGTTACTCATCAGTCTAGGAACTGGAGTTCTTCCAGCCATTTAGGCTGTGGTGGGTGATGTGGTTGTGGTAGCCGGTAGCCAGGATTTCAGCAAAAATGTGGCGGATCAGCTTAGGGTGGTCAAGCAGGGTCACAGGGCCATGGTACATGTCAGACATTTGCAGTGCTGCAGGTCCAACGAGATCATGATCTCAGACTCTCTACAGTTCAAGGTACGATCTTACATTCCTCAATTTTAACTTTTTTTTCGATACATGGGCATCCCATTGCTTTATATCTATTGTTATTATGGAGAGTCCTGGGATTTTCATATTTACATCTGCAATTATATCTACGTTGTACACCCCATTGGGGATATGATCAACTAGTGTTTGTCAGTGAAAGGAGTGCCCTCTTGAGGTTGGTGGGTGTCACTTCATATGAGAGCATTATGTTATTGAGATGACATGCTATGATGTCATTCTCGGAATGGACTGGTTAGTTCCCTTCCAAGTATCTTTCGATTTCCATCGTTGTACGGTGAGTATCACGTCACCATAGGGTAGATCATTTCTTCATAAGGGTGAATGGGATGTCCATGAATGCATTGGAGGACCTGAGCATTATGGGTTGGGAGGAGTTACATTACGAATTTCTAGTCATTATCTGAATGACCAGGGGACTTCTTAAATGGTCATTCCTTATGTGGTAGATCATTTCAAGGATGAATTCCTAGAAGAATTTTCAGGTTTTCCTCTAGAGAGAGAGGTATACATTTCTATCGATCATATGCCAAGAGGGGAACCAGTGTTACATTATACTTATTGGATGGCTACAACAGAGTTGTAGGAGCTCAGGAAGCATTTGGATGAGTTGTAGGAAAAGGGTTTTATCCGACTGATTACTTCTCCTGGGGGTTTCCATGTCCTATTTGTGATGAAGGCATATGGTACTCTCTTAATTTGTGTGGATTATTGAAAGTTGATCTAGTTGACCATCAAGAACTGATATTCATTTCCAAAGATTGATGGTCTCTGTGATCATCATTGAGGATCTCGGGTGTTATCGATGATTTACATGAGGTTTGAAAATCATCAGTTTCACGTTAGACCATCTGATATACATCTTACAGCTTTTCTAAGAAGTTATTGTCTATAAGAGTATGTGGTTTTGCCATTCAGTCTCACGAAAATGCCTGCAGTTCTCATGGCACTGTTGAACTGAGTGTTCCGTCCATACATGGATTCTTTCATTGTGGTTTTTCTCGACAATATCTTGGTGTACTCTCACACACAACACAACCTTGATACCCATCTTGATATCATTTTGAGTACACTGAGAGGGAATTGGTTATATGCTAAGGTCTCAAAAGACAACTTTTCGATGGACTAGATTCACTTCCTGGGTCTTGTTATCTTAGAGATAGAAGTATCAGTTGAACTAGAAAAAGTGATACAAGCAGTTTCCTGGATCAGTTGAAAAATGTCTTTGAGGTACGTAGTTTTCTAGGGCTTGTTGGATACTATAGATGTTTCATACATGACTTTTCATTCTTAGCAGCACCACTGATGTGCTTGACTAAGAAGGGTGCAATGTTCTTGTGGTCAGATTCTTCCAAGTCATCCATTCAGGAACAAAAAGGGGGTTGACTTCAGCACCAATTCATGTACTTCCAAAACTGGGAATGATCTATACTATTTACTATGATGCATTGGGTATCGATCTAGGTGATGTGCCTATGCAGGGAGAAGGAGTCATTGCATATAGGTTTCGGCAGTTGAGGCCACATGATAAAAATTACCCGACACATGATCATGAGTTGGCTGAAGTTGTTTATGCATTATGTTTTTGGAGACATTATCTTCTGGGGGATCATTTTTTGGTTTTCACAGATAAAAAAAGTCTCAAGTATATCCTCACTCAGTGGGACTTGAATTTGAGATAGTGTAGGTGGGTTGATTACTTTCATTCTTTTGACATTGAGCTTGCCTACATGCCTAGGAATGGAAACTAAGTAGCTGATGCACCGAGCAGGAGGACATAGATACAGACAATTCAGAAGGGCAGCAGTGTGTGGAAAATTGTGTCTCTATTCTCTGAGATGCATTTGGAGGTTCACGATAGGCAGGGTATACATTTCATTCATCTGTATATGTCACCACTACTCTTCTTGATTGAGTGTGAATGAAGAAGCTATCAGATTCTAAAGGCCTAGTCTTGCGATAAAGTATCTCAAGAGAGGACCATATTTCTAGGTTGGACATCGGTGAGTATGTGATCTTTCATTTTCATGGGCACGTATGTTTGGAAGCAGACATACATGAGGAGGTGATGTGGGAATTTCACTCCTCAGTTTTTCTAGTTCTTCCATGCATCACCAAGATGTTTCATGATATACACCATCAGTATTGGTGTCTAAGAATGAAGAGAGATGTTGATGGTTTAATGATGAGGTGTTCCACCTGTCAGTAGGTGAAGGTGGAGAATCATTGAAAAACCGGTATTTTTCAGCAGTTACCCATTCCTAAGTTGAAATGGAATGATGTCGTGACGGATTTCATGATAGTTCTACCGAGGTCGCCTAATGGGAATGATGCAGTATGGGTAGTCATTGATACACTCATGAAGGATTCCCACTTCTTGCTGATCAAGGAGACTTTAAGTGTTGATGATATGGGAATGTTTTACATCCACAAGATCATATGTCTACAAGGGGTTTCACACTCAATTCTTTGGGATAAGGATGTTTGTTTTACTTCTCAGGTCTGGTAAGGATTGCAGAAGGCCATGGGTTCATAGGTATTTTTGAGTATAGATTACCAACCCTAGATAGATGGCACGTACAAGCGTATGATTTATGTTCTTGAGGGCATGTTTAGTGCATGCATCTGGGATTTTGGAGTTTCTTTATAGAAGCACATACCATTTTTGGTGTTTTCATACAACAATAGTTTTCAAGGAACTATTCAGATGGAACCTTATGAGGATTTGTATGGTAGGCCATGCTGATCAACCTTATGTTGGATGGAGGTAGGAGATGTAGCTATGCTGAGACCTCAACTTGTCCAGGAGACCACAAGGTAGATATAGTTGATTCAGAAGAAGATTTCTATTTCATAGTCTTGACAGAAGTCTTGTGCTGATCAACAAAGATGACCTCTAGAGTTTGAGGTCAGGGATCATGTTTTCTTATGTGTCACATCGAGGTTAGGGAACAAGAGGATTGGTAGATTGGGTAATCTTTGGTTGAGGTATTTTAAGCCATTTGAGGTTTTGGAGAGAGGTGGTCTGGTTGCCTATCGGTGGCAGTTACATCAGAGGTACCGGGATATGCATGATGTCTTCCACGTTTCTCTACTTCGACGTTACTTCTTAGACATGTATGAAGTTTTTTAAGCCAATGAGGTTAACATAGAGTTGAATGCCTCGTTCAAGGAACATCTTATCCAAATTGTTGATCATTGTTTGAAGGTTCTCTATGGCCGGTCTCTTCCTCTGGTACAAGTTTTATGGCTACACAGGCGAGTAAGGGACGAGACATAGGAGAGGGAGGCCGATGTATTATCACAATGGATGGAAATGTTTGAGGATTCTTCTTCTGTGATTCCTTTCTAGGGAAATTCGAGGAAAAATTTCATTAAAGGGGGATGTTAGTAATAATACATATCTTCTTCATAGGTTTGTTTTACTTTTAATGGTGTTTTTGAGGAAAAAGAGGAGTTCAGGGTAATTTTTGATGTACACGGAAGGTACATTATAGGTACACATATTGTACTCTGTTACCGCGCATAGCGGTGTGATGTCCATGTTGTGGCCGAGGACATACCCATGTGTGCTGACCTAGAGACTGCCTAATGCGGGGGCCGATAAAGGTATGTACACACTGTGTACTACAAAAGTACACGCCGTGTATTTTATTTTTCTCATTAAACACACTAGGGTCATTTCTGGTGGAAAAACATATATCCTTAATGGTTTGGTTCATCCAAGAGTGAGAGTATGATCACGATTCTTCTCTGAGCCCCTGATCAAGCAACCGTCCTCCGATTCGACTACTGTCGATTGTGTTGGGATTGCCTCAGTATAATCTTCCTTCTTCTAGAGCTTCGTTTCTTGATCCCTCATATTTCAAGAGTTATCCTTGGTTTATCATTTTAATTTTTTTATAGAACTATATTGTTTTTGGGAGATTCAAGGATTGAGGTTCATGAATAGAGATCCTTCAACACTGAGGTAGGTGTTGTGTGCCTTTCCGTTGAATGTCTTTGAGTTATATGTGCAAAATTTCCCAATACCCTTGAACAATGCATTGTGTGTTTACTATTTTATCCCTATTAATTGATAGCTATGCTTTTATACTTGAGTAGAGGCTAATTGAATGAGAATAGGGTTAATTTCAATTCTTTGGATGTGTTTTCCCATGCATGTTTGTTTTTGACCGTTTGGTCTTGCTTAGTCTGTTAGGATGCCTTGTCGGTTACCCATGCCTAGTATTGTAGGATATAGTGGTTTTGTTATCTGCCATGTTGTTATGTTGAAGACTATTAGCCAAGTAGTTTTTGTGGTTTACTTTGTTCGATATGCATTTCTATGGTTTTTTGACTTACAAAGAGTCGTGTGAACCTGGTTTAGTGGACCATAGAATGAATTGACATAAGGGCTTCTCAGGATTGTCCGTTATTATTGTTAAGATGAAAGACTAGAGGGGGAATTGATGCAAGTTCTTCCTCATATTGTATGCAGTTCCTCGATGCAGGCCACAAGGGGAATGTGATGTAAGTGCATCCCCAAAGAGCCTTTTAGTTACCGATACGAGACTATATGGGGAATTGATGGTGAGTGATTCCCCATAGAGTCTATAATAATGCAGAACCATAGGGGTTAGATTGTGTGTACATTAAGAAGGGTTTATTGTGTTTCTTGGTCGGACCAGAGATGATTAGGTTGTGAGTATATTCTAGAGGGTTACATGTTTGTGATTATCAGCACAATTTCCATGTGGTGTTTGTATTCTTTGAAACTGTAAGAATTTTTACTGTTGAGTACCTCCTTGTTTATTTCTTCTTTTTCTTATTATCTACCATATATATCACTAACTGTTAGGAACATATCCTTTGGTGGTTCCCTACTGGGATTTAGACCCAAACCCTGTATGGGTCATTCTTTTGGGGCCAAATTGACTATATTTTTTCTGGTATAGATAAAGAAATGCACCCTTATACATTAGTACTTGAATGCTTTGGAGCCGAATAGCAAGGGACCATGCTTTACTTGCAATGATGTGGAGCTGTTAACTATTTTTCTTGTACTTTGGTTTATTACTATATTTAATAATTGTGACTAGATTGGACACTTTCCTAGACATATATATCATGCATCATTATATATGTGTGACCCTGGTATTTATTTCGTCAGTTTTCCATTGTTTATTTTTGTATTGTAATATTACTACTTCCTCTATTTTATATCTATTTTACTTCCACTGTGTTACACTTCCAACGAGGGCACAATTTTCCCACTATCACACCCATGTCCCTCACTACTAGTCGGTAGACTCTAGTGTGAGGGAAAATGTGCTTGAGTCCATGTGACAAATGAGGTATGGGGCACCTCTAGGAAGCTTATGGAACCGGGGTGTTACATAGTGATAATTAACTTATCATAATATAAATTTATTATATGAATCTCAAATTAAGATACATTTTTATACTATAGATATTATTGGGAGAATATTTTCAACCCACTATTAAATATTATGTAAACTCATCTATTCATAAAAATGACATTTTTATATTCAATTCACTAAGTGTTTGTTCGGATAACTACTACACATATTTTTATTCCTCTATTCTCAAACGTTTATAAATTTCCTACAGAGAGTGGAATTATCAATGGATGATGAAATTTACACTACAATATTTTTTTGATATTTTATATGTGTTTTTAATGTTCTTCTATTTGTGGAGGTTCTTCTAATATGATATGAATGGTGCCATAGGCTGTATTATTTTTGTATTACTTACTATTCATTCAATTTTACTATTATACCAACTAAACACTAATGTACATATATATCAATTAAAACATTAATCAAATATCAAATTAATATTATTTTAATCAAAAAATTATTTATTCATTATATAAAAATTTATATTGAATTTTATGAAACCTCAACCCAAATCATTACAGTTTATTTTCTTTTAGAGGGTGAATGGATGTTTTCTGCTCAAGAATCCCATTTTAAAATACACATAGATATAATTATTTAAAATTTCAATTTAAATCTGTAAATTATAACATGATTTAGGTTTTATTTCTTCCTATGTTTCATTAAACTCTTACTTTAATATATTTTAATCCTTTATATACTTGTATATAGTTCTATTATTTTCTTGATGTATTTACATAAATGTAAATTGTGCATCCACTACACTTATATGCAATATTAATAGATCAATAAACGTTAAATACTATACCATCTCTATTAAGATATTATAATGTTTTTATTTCTATTTTACTTATTTATAATGAATGAATATTAAGAATTAATGGTGTTATTTTTGGGAGTAACAATAGGTAACAAAGAATATTTGAGATAGTTCTGTTAAGATAGAACAACTGTGAGTCAATATCAATATTTTATTCCATTCTATATATAATCACATTCTACATCCATGTGTACTATATAATAAAAATACCTAAATAGGGTGAACATATTTAAATAAATATTCTTTGAATTATCATGTTAACATGATGTAATTCAGATGAAATCATCGACTCTAATTTTACTTGTGGTGTCCCCCTAAACTAAAATTTATATATTTTTCTATAATATTCAACTTGTATATGATTTATGTCTTTATATATGATATTTGAAATCATATTTGATTTTCATGAATGTAAATGACACTTGTAACGTATATGATACTTATGATATTTAATTGCTTGTAGTGTAATGAAACAGTCATCACCTTTGAATTCATTATGTTGAAAATGTTGGCCTTTATGAATTTCTCATTGTTTATAAATTAAATGAATGGATATTGGATATTTATCCTTTATAAGATATTTTTAAATTTTGATATAATTAAATATCACTTATCGTCATAGATGTGTGCTTTTATCCAACGACTCCTTAATATTTGATAAAATATTTGTTCAATATATAAAAAGAACATGAGTCCTTTATTGTTTGCATTACATGGTCCTGTAATAGGAAATGAATAATTTTATTACTAATATTTCTCGGTCTGCAATCATTTCAGGGGATCTTTTACTAGATCTACATAATTCTATAGATACCTATACCACTACATGTCGAGGAATACATGTCTGGAAATGTCTTTTTTTGTAAGTGTTAAACATATATATGCACATCTATCAAATTAATTATTATTATTTTCAATATTATCACACTCGGCTACTTATTCCTCTCATAGATATTCCATGTTCATGGTATTTCATCATAGAATTTCTACACCACCCTTAATGTAGAATTTAAGAAGACATGCCAGCCCTTGGTAGTGGGTTCTGCTGCTTTTACTCACTAGTTGTTTCATAACATACACGGCCTACAAATATTTTCATTGAATTAAAATTATTGGGATTCATCATCCATGGAAATAATAAATAGACAATGTAAGGATGTTTATGTATGAGGATAATATTAGTTTTATAGCTATGTTTAAATAATACTTACATTTTTTATTGTATTTCTTATTAAATTAATAAAATATGGTGTGCCCCAGTTATTTTCACCCAATGTGTATGGAAAAATCGTTTAAATTGGGAAATATTATAATGGTAAAGTCATGAAGGAGTATTGAGTTCCATATGTGGGTTCCACAGAAATTTTAGGTATAGTCCTTATTAGAGTTATCATTTATTAGTGGCATGAGGTAGTTACATATTTGTCCACTAAGGTTGTAATATTTAGTCTATTTATTTATGTTTATAAATTTTGAAAAATTTGTAGAAGTTTACATGTTTGACATTTGGATTAATTGAATGTTGGAGGTGGAAATTCTTCATTCTGAGAATCATTCATTATTGGGACCACCTCACAGGCTTGGGACACTTTGAGATTCCGAGATTCAACATTGCATTTCATTTATGCACTTTATAATTTTATTATTTGATATTATATTTGTTATAGGTTAATATCTTATTATTATACTATTACATGAGTAAAGTACACCAACTAAGAAAATTTCATGGTGGATAATGGTTCGTGATCAAAATGATCCCCAAGATGGTGCTCTTATAGTAACTTATTTTACTTTTATCAATACTTTCGGACATCATTATATACATTTATATTTTTGTATATATATTACACATTCTCAATTTTTAGGTGAGTAAGCACAACTACCAATGGAATTTTGATTACTTTCATTATGAAAGGATGAGATATTTTATCACAGTATTGGTCTATATAGACATGGCTACAACGTGACATAAAGAACATGGATTCCTTATTCAGAAGATTCATGCACTAATTTTGTGGAATCTAT
Organism: Viscum album; assembly: GCA_963277665.1. NCBI lineage: Eukaryota > Viridiplantae > Streptophyta > Magnoliopsida > Santalales > Viscaceae > Viscum > Viscum album. The sequence goes on from OY728131.1 coordinate 1,512,871,653, forward strand.
TATTACTGGGATGACCCAGTAGTTGAAAGATTTTGAGTTACAAATGCCTGATTTGGAGGTTGTAAATACACTTCTATTAGATGAGGTCACAGTGATGCGATAGTATATGAAATGGGGTTATAGTGCATCAGATCCTATGATGAATATTTATAATTAATTAATTAATATATTTTTTATGAAATTAATTATTATTATCTTTATAATTTTTAAATATTGGTGTCCCATTCTACACTGAACGTAGTTAGAAAAACCTGTCCAGTTTGACACATCTGATTCAGAAGGTATATTTTTTTATATTTCTGGTTTTATGAAAAAATTGAATTTCTGACATAGTTTCTTTACATTCAGGAATGCCAAAAATATATATTATATTTTGCCGTTAAAATGCAAAATTACATAGTTCGGATTCAAAACAAACAAAATATGATTATAATAATGAGGAAACATAGTAAAATAATTATAATTTTTAAATTAGAAATGTAAATAAATCATTGACCATTATTCCCAAATTTTGAATCTATCAGAACTTGATTGTTATCTCTATGAATATTTAAAATCATATCTATGTGCTTCATGACCAAATTACCTTTTCTATCCAAAAAAGAATCATTATTCATCCATTTTTTTATAATCTTCTTTTGTGACTACATGAGGAGGTGTATCTTAAATTTCTGATCATAAAATCATTATCTTATTCCATTGGATGGAGGATCTAGTTAATGAAATATAAACTATGATGACTAATATATGGGTTAATATTCAAGTTTTAATAAGCTTGTTTTACAAAAAAAATAAATAATTAATGATATAATAGAATTAATTTTAAATTTTATTTTCACTATTTCTCTAACACTCTATATGATATTCTCCATTTCAACTAGTCTTTACATTGAAATTGGAATGTAATTATATTTATTATTTTATTTTTTATTGGTTGGGTATGAATCTCTTTTTGGTAGATACATGATTTATTCAAATCTATTTTTTTTCATGGTCACCTTCATCTTCTTGTATTCTCTAACTACATGATATCTACAAGGGAAAGCCTATATTTTAGTTTGGTGGAATCTTCACAGAATCATTCTCCATCATTGAAGTCATTAATAAACCCAATGTTATTTTAGTGTTTTCTACATTATAGACCATGTTAAGGATGTTACATCTTCTATAGGTAATTATCATTATATAGATAAATATATATTTGATATTATTGGAAATTAACCTCTTAGGGGGAATTGAAACTATTTTGTAAGACACCTTAATAGACATCATCATAGGAATAAACACCTCTTAGGGAAGATGTGAAACTATTTGTTTGATCATAAACATATTGAATAAGTCATTCTATTTTCTTGAAATTTTAGAGTTGTGTTTTTTTGTTTTTGTGAGGTGGTATGTGGATGATATTGTGCGACCTCAAAAGAATCGTGGGAGTACAATTTCATTTTAGGATTATCCTTTTATTTCTTTGATTTCTAAAGGATTTTATCATGATATTTTATATTAGTTCTTCCATATCAATTCTTTCAAATAATAGATAGATGGGAAGACAGATAACACTATCTAGATTATGGGGGATATAGTGCATGATTTTTTTGTACCTTATAATGTCATGGGGGAAACACCTACCGTTGGTTTCAAATTCCTCAAAATTCATATATCAATCTTCCATCAGTATGGATCCATTTTATTGACTTTTTGGTGTTTGTGTCATTCCCTTTTATTCTAGACCAGCATTGTAGAGATGATAGTCTTAGTCCTTGATGTGATCTAGGGAATGATAATGAAGACCATGGTAGTCTAGGAGAATATGATGGTGGCTTTATACTATTATAAACATTATACAAATTGTACTAAGAGACCCCTATATTTCAAGGTCAAAGACCATGTTTTTTTGAGGTTTTTCTGTATTTGGGGCATGAAATAAATTATCCAAGGGAGAATGATTTTTCTAATGGGTTGTTGAATTTTTTTAGGTGTAATACCACATTTATGAGGTGGATAATTGCTTATAACATCCCCCATTACATTAAAAAATTGATGATATCCTATGCATGTCCCTACATTCTTGATATTTCTAAGCTAACTCTTATATAATTGAAAAATGATATTTGGATATTTAGGATGAAATGATTTTTATATAATTACCATTTCAGATATAGCTCCAACTTGAGAATGTTATTCATGGATGTTCTATTCAAATTAATAGTGAAATGTAGTGACATGGTGGTATATAAGAGTGTAATTGGAAATGTGAAGTGTATATTTATTCTGGGAATCCATAATTTTCTGATTTTCAGAATTATTATTTTTTCATTGAATTATGTGACACTTGTATTCTAGATAATTTAGGATATTTTAATTTTTCTATTGAAATAATACTTGTTTTGTGGTTTAATTTTATTGGTAATAAGATCCATGAGAGGTATCTAGGGGAATAATTTCCTGAACCATTCCCTCTTCACTTCATTAATGGTTTTTTTATTTCTGAGAATGCGAATTATTTTAAATTTATTTAATGTGAAAGATGAAATTTTTAAAAACCTCCTATATATTTTTCATGATATAAGTTATTTTAAGAGGATGTTTTATGTATTATAGAGGTAAAAATAAAGGTTTGTCCTTTTTTGGCTCACCACTACATTGTAGTTTCTATAATTATAGCTATTTTGAAGCCTTTTTTCAGGATTGTGACAAGGGAACATATTTTATTCTTTGGGTGATTATATATTGATCATAGATTTAACAATTTTTTGCTCGATTGAACGAAAAATGGTAAAATTAAATATTAATCCATTTTACATTATATTTGGGAACAAATTTTCTATTTTATGTAATAGGGATGATGAAATGGCTTGTGGATCTATTTTGCGGAAGGATGGATGGACATGGATCATGGGCATGCTCACTATCTGAAAGATGGTAGTGAGTGGTCACAATGTTGCAGTACTAACATTAGTTGGTGATCATGCCTTATAGTTTAATACTACCTCATGCTGCAGTCAATAGAGGGATTCAAAATAGTTTAAAGATGGTTTTTATATAACATGACCTTCAAAAACTAAACACCGCAGAAACAAGATCACACATAGAATAGATTCACTACATATTTTTTTCATACCCCAACATTGTTGTGGTTTCTATTGGAATATGAACTTATAAATATAGGGTCACTATCTCCTTGCATTTATTTTTCACAATCTATCATTAACGTTTCAACCCCACAACCATTCATTATCCCCCAGCTGTACGTCTTGAAATATTAAACACCTAGGTTCAATCGAATCGAATTATTAAAAATAGAGGCACTCTGCCTTCCATTATGATCTTCATTCCACTTTTCATTCTTTTTACGTTATATTTTTCTATATATATCCTACTTTTTTTGGGTTTTAAATACTAAAACACTTGATAAAACCTTATTGATGTCTAGTTCTTGTGGTCTCCCTTTTATTTTTGGGGTGTTTCTTTTATCAGTGGATGATTATAAATTGGAAAACGTTAAACAAAGAACTATATAAGGGGATATATGTTCTATCAAATACAATGGATATATAGTAATTAATTTTTTTCTATATATTTAGGGGATAAAAGGGTTATAATAATTAGATAATAATTTTTATCTAATTGAAATTAATGGTGATGGGGAGAAAAGACATTCTTTTATTTTTTTTATATTTAATATTAGAATATTATTGATCAATTTTGTTAAAAATTATTGTTTTTAGGAACCTAGATTTTCTATAAAAAATTTAATTGGTAACGCCTTTATGTGATTGATTTTTTACTCACCATTTATCAATGGTTTTAAAATACATTCATAATCAACCAGTATCCAATATAAATATGGTTTTCTATAATACTACCCATGCATGAGATGAAGTAACATTGTAAAATCCTCTTAATCTTGATTTTGTGTGAATTTGGATGGTGATTAACCCATTATATATGATGGCGTGGTTACTTAATTTTTCATGTGGTTTATGTTGGGATCTTGTGTGGACCTATGGTGATAGTGGTGACTAGATAAGATATGCAATATATTCAATAAAAAATTTGGTAAAACATATGGGTTATAATGTTGTGATATTTTGTGAGATGTGTGGCGGTTCGCTTATAGATTCATAATGAACATATAACCATAATTAGAATTGTATGTGGGCCTGAAATTCTTATTTTATAACTAAATTAACTAGTTTAAAAATAATATGAAACAATGTTGGATAAGGTAAGTGTAGGTTGTCATTGACTATGGGATGAAATGGATTAATATTTAGATGTTGGTTGAAAATAGTCAATCTAGATGTTTTTAACATGTAAATGGATTTTGATTTTTTATTTAATACATCTTGTTTTTACGGTCCTTTACATTTAGTTTTTTTATAATGTTTTTGGTTTTTTCGGTATGGTTTTTTGGTGGTGATGTGGGATGCACTAGTGATGTTTGAGTTGAAACACCATGTTGGGTATTTTTTATCTATATATGTTTAATTTTGATGTCATTTATATATACGTGAATCCCAGGTTTATATCCTTAACAATAACTGCATAATTTTGGTTTTACCACATTCCCCTAATTACTGGGTTAGTGGTGAGAAGGATGGTTAACTATCCCCTCTTCCACACTAATACATTAGAATTAGTATGTAGTGGTGGTAGCCATTTATTTTTGAGAAGAGAATAATAATGTAATATTTTGTGGAAATACCTTCAGTTAATGTATGGTGTTAGATATTCTTATTAATCTTGAAGATGTGATATATATGGGGCTATGAATTTTTGGAGGAAGGAATGAGGTTTAATTTTATCATGTTCATCACACCACATAACCTTATCTATGATATATGTGAATGTTATGGTGATATTTGATGATTTTATGTGATGATGGGATGAGGTTGATACATGTTGTTGTAATGATATAGAACAGAAGGGAGATGACAAATTTTTTCATCGAGGAAAAAGAGATGAAAATCAGTGTAGAAGGAGTTGTTGGATGGATTTCCTTATATACATTCAATGATATATAACTATTCATGGATTTATAAATTGGTTAGATAATAATGATGTGGTTGGGATTGATCATAACCCACATTCAATGAATTTTGGTTTCACTATATATTAACTATTGCATTAGTATTCCCTTTCATATATTAATAATATAACTTAGATATGATCCTACTATGTATACATATTATGGTCACCCTACACATATATAAATATTTTTCATAGCACCCAAGAGGGATACACCAAAAAAAGATAATTTATATATTAGAGGATGTTATTTTCCAGAGATATTACCCTATGATTTTCATTTGATACATCACATTGCATAATTGATTTTTATTTTATTTAATTCATTGTGAGATGTTTGGGGCCTTAATGATTTTTATCATATCTATAAATCTTATATTGATATTATTTAGGTTAATTAATCATTATATGATATTTTTCCTCCCTTGATCGTAGTTGAAAAAACTAGGCCTATTAGTGGTGGGACAATGGTTTCATTATCTACCATCCTTCATTATCACACTAAAAGGGGTACCATTGGCTAGAGTTATTCCTGAAAAATTATATATTATTTACATTGAAATATTATATTCTCTTTTTCATATGAAAAAACCGGTACATATTTTTTTATTCAATTCAGTCGACACTATTCATAGGGTTTGGGCCTTCAGGCCACCGGTTTGGGCCTATGGGTTTCAAGGCCTTCGGACCACAAAACACGTTTTGGTCACAAGCTCTTCGGGCTGGAAGGACCTTCATGGCACAAATCTCCATAAAAAAATATGGATTTCAGGCAATAATAAATACCAAGAAGCAAGTCAGGAAGACCACACATGAGAAGGCCTTGACAGGGATTGAGATAAAAAAAATATCAACCACCTAACGAGATCTAATCAGATAGGAAGAATATGAGGATATGGAAACAACTATCGGGACTAAGCACCATGAAGCTCTTCGCATGTCAATTCTAGCAGAAAATCCATGCATGGATTGGATCTTGGAACCTTCGAGATGTAGTTTCTGGGGAGGGGAATTTTTAAGTGGGATAGGTATTGGGCCTTTAAGGTCGTGTATTGGGTCATATATGGGCCTTGTTCCATGGGCCTACATGCCACGTAATAGCTCCCCTTCAACCCTTAAGAAGATGATTATCCCAAATAAATAAAAAGTCATTTTTTTTAGGAAGTTAATGTAATAGTAATTTTACGTGTATTTAATTGACAATTTATTTTATTTCATTAACATTTGGCTATATTTAATTTGTTTGAATATATATTCACTATGATTCTATTAATATATTCATGATTTCCATTTTTAGTTGGTTTTTTATTAATATTGATAGTATGAAATATTTTATTTTTTAATATATATACATTTTTTAGAATATATTATAGGTTTATTTATTTGTTTTCATGATTAATCACCTCTCTTTTTATAATTTTTTTATTCATTAATACAAAGTTCTGTTTCTCATGATCAATATGACTTGTTTTTTCATTCAATATTTATTGTCCACATAATACTTATTGATTTATGTATTACTCATTTCAACCCTTTTATTTATATTTATTGTAATATATTTATATAATTTTCACTGAAGGGTAAGATAGAAATGGTACAACCCTATAATTTGTTGGGAATATAAAAAATATTTAGACATTCCATGTTAGGGGCTTAGGAAGACGGAAAAATTACAATCTTGGAAGAGTTCTTGGATTTAATATTAAAATATTTTTTTTCTTTATTTCTATTTTAAAATAAGTTTACATGATATATTATTATCCTATATACATTTTTATAATGATCTTTCCAGGAATATTTATACATTAAATTTTTTTACTGTTAATATTTTTCATTTTTATCCACTTCTTGGGTTTTGTAGAATACACATTACATTTTATGTATTTTCTTATGAAATAATGTTTTATGAGGAATATAAAGTAGAAGTATGATATATAAAATGAATATCCTAATATATATAATATTTTTTATAAATTTATATGTTTTAATTTTCACTGAATCATATAGTAAATTAATGTTTATTTATTCTAAAATATTTAACAAATCTAGAAAATTTTATTTTATTATAAAACGATTTAAAACTATTCATATCAATTTTTTTACATCCTAGAAAATAAAAATAATCCATTTTGGACTCAATAAACATAATAACTCTTATTTAGGATTATGATTTTCCCTGAAATTATTTAATGTTTTAAGATTACTATAAGAACCAAGGTAATATTAATAATAAATAAATTTATTTCCTTATTAATTTTGAAAAATATATTTAATGTATTCATTTATGATATTATCGTATTGATGGTTTTTTATCCACAGAAGAAATTTATTGATTATAACAAATTTTTTTCCATTAAATATATAGTTTTGATTAAAATATATATTTTTGTATTTTCTGAATTTGAATATGATAATATTAAATTCAATTTTGGAATCAAAATATCTAAATTGTTATAGGGTTATTTCTTATATTTTTTATAAAAAGGTAGGTTTCATAGAACGTTTAGAAAAAAATTATTTTTATTGTTGAGTTTACTTAATTTAAAATTTAATTTTTCCACATATAGAAATTGCATTATTGAAAACAGTTTCTATATTTCGATTTTCAATTTTCAATTTTTTTAATGTGTTCAATTTCAATTTTTTCCCATACGAAGAGTTTCCATTATTAAAAATTATTTCACTAAAAATGGTTAAAATGGTTAGTTATGTATAAAATAAAAGAAAAGAAATAATATATATATTTATTTTTATAATATGGGTAAATATAATTTCTTCTATGAATTTACACATCAACTGATATTATATTTTATATTATCTAATTTGGTGTTGGTTGACGTAGAGAAAAACATTTATAATAATTAAATGATTAAACTGTTGACAAGATTTCCACACCACTCACGTATATAATTGATTCTACTCTCCTCACTTTTTAGAACACATTAAGACTCATAGTTTATGGATGATATCCAAATATTAAATTTAAACATCCCTCTCGATTTTATATATGTATATTTTCTCAAAAAAATCCTAAAGACTTCAATATGTGATAAAATTGTAGATATTTGAATTGGATTTATAAGACCTATCTAACCTATATCAGGTTTATTTATTCATCTATTTCCATCAAATATATTATAAAAAATATTAAAAAATGACTTTTGTATAATATATATAATTCAATGTTAATATTTTGGGTGAAATAATTATCTTCGTCTCATTTTCAATCACAAAGGAAATGAAAACATAGCTCATGTGAATGTGTAGATTACCACCTCCATGAAGCGTTGTGTTTCATTTTTCATCGCCGACATTCATGGATTTTTATTACAGTGGATTTAATATATATATATTTATATTTATATATTTATATGTTATTTATAAAAAAAACATAATTCATTAAATATATAATATTACTTATGTTATTTTCCATCCATCAATTGGAAAATAAAATCATCGCTCGAGCATATATATGGACTTCCACATCTGCAATGTGATGTGACTATATTCCCATTATAACCTCACATGGATGGTTATAGGAATAGAGAAAATGAATAAATATGGCTCGTATAATATAATTCATTTTTCTAAGAAGTAAAATATTACCAACCTTATATCATCTCCATCAAATTAAAAAATTGAAACATCACTTCTGTATTCTTGTGGACAACAACCTCTAAAAAAATTTTTACTTCATTTTAAATTAAAAATTTATATGTAATATTCCAAAATATATATTGAGTCCATAAAAATTATAATTATAACATATTTAATATTAGATAGATGATGGAACCTAAAACACTTTAACCCCGATTAATGCGACAATGTTATCTTGAGTTATTAAATGAATGACCCCAAAATTTCAATTGTGAGATTAACCATTTCAGTAACTAAATAAAAATGGAAATAAATGAAATAAAACGAATAATGACAATAAAGTTACCCTTAAATTGGATCAAAAGGCATTAAGAAACTAGTATAATTTTACAACCAATAATGATAGTCATGTGAATGAAAGGATTCATGAAATGAGGTAATGAGATTGGTATTAGAAATCATGTTTTGTAGTTTTACATCCAACTCATTTTCGTACATTTCAAGGGTATTTATATTTTCTCAATAATATAACAATATTTATTCTAATAATTTTTTTCATTTACTTTTTTTCATATTCCTTATGTAATATCCTATTACCGATCTATCATGTATATACTTAACGTCGTCAGGTTTTTCATTTGTCGATGTCGGTATAAGAATGTGAATGAATTGGGGATATGCCTATTATAGTAATGTTAACGATTTATTGTACTCCTATAATTAACCAAAGTTTTCTATAAGTTGCATGAGGATTACACACAGTTTCAATAGGTTACATGACATGTATGTGATTCTAGATTCGTTCAATGAAAGAATTCACAATGTGAATAATTACACAATGTTAGGAGACATTTCAAATAATGGATGTTTTATGATTTAGATTTTTAATCTGACATGAGTGATTTCTCAACATACATTAAATTAATGGATTTTACGACATGTAAAGGAGTTTCACATCATGTTATTACTTGAGTTTAGATGTTTTACATATCCATTCTGGTTTTGGGTGACCATTAAGCTGACACTTTTCTTTTACTCTCGACGCCCACTTCCTCTCCAATTATTTTTTGAGACATTATTCCTTCCCGATTGATTTGTTCTTCATTTGATATTTATTGTACTGAATGCATTTTTCATCAGGAGAGTGGTATTTCAAATTCATTATTTCTATTGATCATAGTAGAACACTTGGGATGGTTTATTAGATCAACTGGTCTAAGTTGGTGTTTTATATTTTCTTCATCCATGATTTGTTTTGAATTATCATTCTAGAGGATGTTCCTTTATTGGTCTTTTTTCTATTGGCATTCTTTTATGATGTATGTGGGGTTTCTCCTTTCATTAACGAGCTATTTTCTAAATTGTCATAATCCTGTAATTTGGATTGGATTCTATGCCCTTTGTTTTCATTGTTGTTTTTTTTGTTGTTGGTGGATCCCATTGTGGGTGTGTGGGACATGTGTTTTGAGGTATGTGGATCCATATCTTGAACATGTTGATGAAAGTTTTTTTATTGAATTAAGAATTGTTTTTTAAAAGGAATTTTATTTATTTCTGTGTGTGTGTTGAAAAGAGTTTTTAATAAATAATGGTTTTCATTGGTTATTGATAAATGGAATGAAATGAGGTATTTTATAAGGATTAAAAAAAATTTATAAAATGGTTTTGAAATGGTATTCAACGAATTGAATTTATATATAAAAAATGAGCACATGGTTTACCTTGGGTACTTAGGTGGAAGGTTTAGAATGAATTTTTTTCCATATTTTGTGATTATAGAGATTTTTTCTCGTATATTTTCACTATTTCCTAGATCCATTGTTCTAGAGGTCTTATATTGACAATTTGTGGGGGGGGTTTCTCATGGGGTATTCCTCTGCTTCTACAGCATGCCTTATAGGAATTGTATTGTGCACTTGATTGATTGTGGTATGAGTAGTCTCCATGTATGAATTATAATTATACTTGGTGATGATACCTATGCATCTATTTTATTTTTATTGGCTCTGAGTTTTAGCATTATATGAACTGCGATATGGAAAAGTTTAATTGAAAATTATAAACCATATTTTGTTTTAGAACTGTGGTAAAAGATAAATGTTTACCATGTTTTCTTAAAAACAATTGACTACATATCAGGCCATGTTTTTTTTAAATTATATTACATGAATTTTTATATAGAGACATATTATGGAACAATGATGTGGGATACTATTGATCATGTTATCTCACACCCTACACACCTATTTGGTGGTGTGTAAACATTTTCATGTCTTCACTTGTTTGGAAAGACAAGGCATCACAATGAGGTTGTGTGGTTTTTTATTAGTTGGGTTGGGTAGTTGGTGGTGAGTTGGTTGGAGTTTGGAGACGATATCAATTGGATATGATGTTTTGTTTTGGACCCTTACAGTTGGACATATATTTTGGATTTTTATCTTATTTTAATTTTTTTTCATTTACATTACCTTATTATGGTTATGGAATATATTTTTTTATTCTTATATTGTATCATTCTTTACTATGTGATACATGACATATGTCCGTACAGGTCGTGTGAAATCATTCCCTCTAGTTTCATTTTCGAATTCTGAGTGCTTGTCACCAGCCCATGATGATCATGAATTCCCATCAATTATGTGACTGATCTAGTTGGGTTCCAATTCTGAGGGAACCATTGGTTAGTTCATTAAAAAATGGTTTTGAGCCCGGTTATCCCCAAAGATTTGTTGACTTAGGACAACTATTAGAATGGATATAATAATGCCATAATGTTAGAGGTATATTTTTATAAGTTCCTATCGAGCTCTTATAGTTCCATGAATGATGTTTCCATGGGATGTTGGGATATGTGTCTCTAGTGTCGGGTTTTTTTAATCTCAGTTTTTGATTATGGGTTATCTATTTTAATTTTGTATTTATTCTTCTTTCTTATTATTAATTATTGTTCAGAATTTAAGAGTATGCCTCTGATAAATATTCCAGGAGTTCTTCATGATGCTGTAGCTGATGCTCTACAATGAAATCTCCCAACAGATCAGAATCTCATTGAGGCTATCACTCAAGAAGTTCATATTACGGATTAGGGTGTACCACATGTTTAGAACATGGTTATGTAGATATAGCCTGATGTTGGAGGAGAAATAGTCCAAGCACAAAAATTCTTCTGTGAGAATCCATAATCCTTTAATGGAAAAAATGATCATAAATTGTTGGATGACTTATTAGATTGGAATGATCGAATCATAGAAATCTTAGAAGCACAAAACAATTTTAATGTGAATTGTGCATCATTCAGGCTCAGGGGTTCTAGTAAGAGATGTTGTGATTCTGTAGTCGAGGTAGAAAGATATGTGGACTTCAGTTGGAAGGGTTTCAAACCCCTATTATTCTAATAGTTTTTTCTAGAGTCATTGTTGTTGGCTATGTGTTTGGAGTTCCTATCATTTTAAAAGTGGTAGTGTTCAATGTTACTGTAAACCAATTGGCCTACTGAGCTTTTTTAGTTTTGTCTCGATGGGGTGAAGAATGTCTAGTTTGAGGCATAGAAGTACCAACATAGTTTGAGACCGAGCATTAGATCATAGGATATTATGTTAAGCTATTATACCTATGTGAAGATAATATACATAGCTATCCTAGAAGGCATGTATATGGATGGAATGGTTGGATTATCCACCATTTCTTTTCCAAATAGTGACATCTTATGTGGTGATCAATCGAAGAAGATGAAGTGGCAGGGTCATCTCAAAAGTGGTGGAGGTGGGTCTCAGAAGCATGTCTTTTTCACACCATCCTCTATATCTATTTGTGTTCCTTTACCTTAATATCAATATATAAAATTTATACACACTATAAATTCTTGTCATATTCCCATGAATATGTGAAACTGCTATTTAGGTGTTGGTTATTTACATCTCTTCTGTCAGGGTATGAATACACCTCATTATTTTCGGGGTTTGTCATCTCCGAAGTCTATTATAACACATTTAAAATCATCAAAGACAACAGGGCTCTAGACACAGAACTCTAGAGGGAATCAATTTTATATTTTAGAAGTGTTTCCAGAGGAAGTTGCTGTATGTCCAAAAACAATGATATGTACTATCATTATTTCATCTTCAATAGTAATTTCGTTATTTGATATTACTTATTACCATGGTTTTATGTTATTATGATTAATATCTTTAATATCAAATGAAACTAATGACCATTGTAATTGAGTTAGAGAATCCACATGGTAATAGGAAATAAAAGGGTTTTGGTGTTCCAAATGATCATTAATGATAGCTGATTTGAATTTATATGGGGATAATCTCTTTCTTATTCTGGATTTGTTCAACATTATCATTAGTAAGGATTGTATCGTCACTCATTAGTATGCGGTTGATTTTTAACACCTATATTTCTTCATTATTACTTTCAATGGGAGATCATCTGTGTTATAGGGGATGTGATCCCCAAGATTAGGTTGTGCAAGGCCTTCCCACACAAATCATATGATTCTGTTGTTTTCTATTGTGTTTGTGCCAAATGATGCTTGTCATTTTGTTGATAGCCACATTATTGTTCGAGAATTAACTTATATCATCCCATATGACTTATCTTATTCTCCTCCATAGAGAGAGGTAGATTTTATATTTGAACAAGTTACATGTAAGCCGTCGATATCGATACCTTCTTATCTTATTGAAATAGTGGAGCTGAAATAGCTCATGGTTATGTTAGAAGACCTGTTGGAAAATGGTTTTATTATTTTTATATATTAGCCTTGGGAATCCCATGTGTTCTTTTCCAAGAAAGAAGATATTTAACTTTGGTTGTGGGTGGATTATCAAAAGATGAATTGGGTAATAGTTAAGAATAAAAATACTTTGCATCGTCTGGATGCCTGATTAATCATTTTAAGGGAAAATAACTTGGTTTTGAAGATTGATCTTTAGTCAGGTTATCATCCTCTAATATCTCAAGAGTCTCATATACTAGATATATCATTCATGAGAATGTATTCCTATTATGAATATCTTATGATGTCGTTTGGTTTGACTAATTTTCTTCTAGTTTTGTAGCTTCTACGAATCACATGTTGTATCAATATCTTTTAACTTTTGTGGTAATTTTCATGGGTTATATTATGGTTTATTCGGTGTTCAATCATGGGCATGAGATTATTTTTAGTTTGGTTATGAAATTTCAAAGAATTATTTCTATCTATGGAATGATTTTGAAATTTATTGTCTGGATTCAAGAAGTGATGTTCTTTGTGCACAAGTTATCCAAACATGGCACATCCATTTATCCTGAAAATGTTAAAGTTGTCATGTTAATGAAGTAAACACAAAATGTCATTGAGAGAAGAATTATTCTTAGTATTGATAAATAATATCAATGATTTGTCTATTATTTACCAAATATGGCATCACCTCTTACCACTCCTACCTATAATGAATGTAAATTCACATTGTGTTCAAAGTGTTAGTCTTCATTCGATGAACTGAAAGAACTTCTGATATCAACACCTATTCTAATCTTACTTGATCCTCGTAATGGGTTTGTAGTGATTTGTGATTCTTCTTATTCTAGTTTGAGATGTATTATTATGAATGATGGACATGTGGTAGTTATTAATCTCTTCAGCATTGACCCATGGGAATAGTTTCCCCACTCATTATTTATAGATTATTATAGTTATAAAATCACATAAAAATTTGGGTTTGTAACGACGCAAACATTCATTGATGAAAATTTATCTTGATCTATTTAAAGGTATTATTATATAAATTTGTTATGTAAAACATATACACTTCCTTGGATTTTTGTTTTTCTATTTTTTAAAATATCATTATGAATTATGATCATTTTTAATATTGTCGTTGAACAATGATTACATGATTAGTATAAATATCGGGCTTAATCGAATTTACTCAGAAAAATGAAACAATGGCCTCATATGGTATAATTTCTATTTTCATAGCCCATTTTTTAATATCTCAGAATGGAGGTGGCATCATTGGGCTTCGCTCTTGACCATGCACAAGCCGAGCTTCAACACATTATGCTCAAACAGAACCGTCTCCAAGAGAAGTGTAAGTTCATAGAGATTACCATGATTGAAATCTTTTCTAGGACACCTCAAGAGTCCTTCACAATTTCGCACCTTAAGATTAGGTCTTATGTGGTTGTTTTAATATATTATGTAACAAATTCCAAGCACAATAATTATGTGAATTACTTTTCAATTGAGTGAATAATAGACATTAAATTTTATTCTTACGTTGTAAATAGTTTTTAAAACACAAATAGTATTTATGTTAATATTCAATAAAGAATCTTATGTTGATAAATTAAAGGATTTTAACCTAAATTATATTTTTATAAAATATTATTATTATTAAATTACTTTTTATTAAATATAAAATATATTATAATTTTTATGAATATAATTGGAATGTTTATTAAGGTTTGAAAGCCATTATGCCAAAAGTTGTGAATTTTCAATAAATGTCGATTTTTATTTAAAAAGTAAAAATTAACATATTTAGAAAATTATTTGGATAAAATGGATATTATTTGTGGAATAAAGAGGTCAAAATTATCCACTGGTAAATTTTTCATAATTTTTTGAAACAGTCAAAATTATGCGTAAATTCTAAATATCATTTAAATATATAATGTGTTTTATGAAACCATATTGAAACAATAGTAATGTAATAAAATACTATAAAAATTCTGTTTGGCCAATATATGTTTTAAAATTAAAATAATGTCATTTTAGATTTGGTAGATTTATTTTACATTGCTTTAGTGGACCCTATAATACTTATAAAACAATTTATCTTTTTAAATTGTCTTCCTTGAGAGTGTGACTCACCTATACATACAAAACCAAATTATTTTAGGAAGTTATGTCATTGTAATAATAAAAGCATATTTTCCACTCCCCTTTAGAAAAAACGATGGGAAAAAAACATGGGCTGGTTTATGGTTTTGATAAGTTTAACGTTTGGTGTCCCAAGCCTAAAAAATAAAGAATTTTTTCTCATTTCCTAAATAAACCCACCCAATCTCCCACTTTCTCTTCTTAAATGCGTTTGGAGTTCGTCCAACCTCTTCCCTCCACTCTCTAGAATCCTCTCAAGGCACCCCAATCTCCCGAGAAGCTTCTCTCAAGCCTCCCCCATGCCATTGAGTTCACACTTCAAATTAAAGTATTCAATATTTTTTTCATTTTAACCATGATTAATAATATTATTATGTCCTATTATTTTCAATTTAAAATTTGGGGTATGATTTCTCACCTCCCTTATACTACCATCTTTAGTTGTTAAATGGATAAATACCACTTATATATATCTTTAATTCCTCTTATGTACACTCGTTACCATGATGAAATTCCATAAGGAATTTCTCTCTTATAATTTACATTCAAGAAATTATTTTGTATTATGAATCTAAATTCCGTTACGTTTGTTGGGAAATATATCTATATAATCCCCTTAATTTCCTATTCATGAAAATATGATAAGACTCCCATTTCTCTCTCATCAATCATTTTTATTAATTTTTATGTCACGTCGTTATGCTACCGAAATTACAAAACTATTTTTCAAGCTAAAATCATTATGTAGTGAATACCATACCCATGACTCTATTAAGTGTGTTATAATTTATCTACATAGACATATATAATGGTAACTTCATGTATGTATTCCAAGTTCCTTAATTGTGGAATAAATTATGATGTTGAATGATTCAATGTTATATGATCCATGTGGCACACTAATGCAAGAAATGAAATGTTTAAGAAGGGTCTACCTTGAGAGTGCTATGATGCATTAGGTAAAGGTTAGTATCATGATACATCATGTGCAATGAGCGTTTAATCATGATAATTCAAGATAAATGAGGGTTTACACATTCTCTATGTTCAATTATCCTTGGATCTTGATAAAGTCATGATAAATGTTGTTTCCACATTTCCATGTTATGTTAATCATGATATATCATGCTTTTATGTTCATGTTTCTATTGCACTCCATTAATATTCCTATTGTCTAACATGTCATGCATTCCTAATTTTATGCCTTGTTTATTCCCTTACTGGGCTTTATATCGCACCTTTTTTTTATACTTGTTCTCAGGTTTTCCCATGCAATGATATGTGCGAGGGAATGTAGTGGTCATGTAAAAGAAGTTTTCAATACAGATGTGTATTTCATGTTTTAATTTGTTGTGTAATGTTGCTATGGCCCAATGACACTAGAAATCTCAATCGTATATGTTGTGTCAAGTGATGGTTTTATGTAAGAAATCATGTTTATGTATGAAATAAAGATCAGGCTTGTTATAGTTGGTATTAGATGATAGGTGTAGTTATTTTTGGGATTTGGATTAGAAAACCCTAATGAAGCCTTAGAGACAAGACTATGAATAAAAAAACATCCCTATGTTTTGGTGAGTATTGAATAAGTGATTTATCAAGAAAATACATCATTGTTTAGATACGAGTAGGTAGAGGCGGCTCTGGCACTGATGTACATAGGAGTGAAAACCCAGACAAGGAGTTTCGAGCTTGACTCTGGGTATCCTGGTATACGACAACGAACTTTTCTGCAATCTTGGTTATGAAACTCCCAGGGGATACGCTTTGGTAAATTCAGAAGCATAGTAAGAACCATTATCAAGGGAATAAAAAATTACCTTTATAATATATGTTGGGAAGTGCTCATGGATAACATATATTGAATCCTATAGATTCATAAGTTATGGAAATAATGTAATTTATAAGTCATCTGATTTGTCTTTGGATTATGCTTTATTTGTTACTCGTAACATTACTTTTATTCCATACAATGGACATTAATAGGAGGACTCTGGCTCACAACCGATGTGAAGATCAATGTGACGATTGTTCTAATGAGATTTCTAATCCAATGGCAGAAGGAATTGTGAACATTGTCATGATACTCTCTCAATTAACTCAAGTCTTAAATAGAATAATGGGTCAAGAGGAATGTTCAACCCCCCATGAAATAAGTAGTAATTGTGGAGAGCTTCATGAGACATTGACCTCCTACTTTAAATGGATCATCTGATCCTTCAATCGCCAAACAGTGGATCAAATCCATTGAAAATATCTTCTCTATACTTCAATGTTCCGAACAAGATAAGGTTCTTCTGACTGCTTAACATATGGAGGGTCAAGCCAATCAATTGCGGACATTGATAAAAAAATATGAAGCCTAAGGAAGAGATCAATGTGTTGGAATGAAAGGATTTCCTAAATATGATTTTGGATAAATATTTTTCGGGCACCCTCCACCTTACGATGGAAATGGGGATCCGTGACATCAAGAAAAAAGATGACGAATATATCAGACCAAATGAGGAAAAAATCACATTCCTTGCATGATATGCTTCTGGAATTGTCATTACCCTCGAATTCAAGGTTGACCGATTCTTTGGTGGGCTAATTTCTAGCTTACGGAAAGACCTACCGATCCGCAACATCAAGAGAAATAAGGAAATTGTCTGATGAGCCCTCAAAGATGAAATGGAGATCAGAGAAACTCAGGGGTTTTTGAGGATAAGAAATATAAGGTGGAATTTAAATCTAGATGTTCAATGGATAAATCCCATGGGGCTAAAAAATACATCACCCCACTTTCCAAAAACATGGAAAAAAGCACCCTAGAAATTGACTAAATGGATGAGGAAATGATTTAGGTGTGGATGAGAAGGGCACCTAGCCATTAAATGCCATCAAGAAAAACATGCGGCTTCAACAGAGGATATGAACACTTTGTTCAAACCACTACACATTGATTAATGATACAACTGCAAAGAATCATGGAATCTTGTAAATCAGTGCCCTATGTCAAGGGTTTTCAGAGGAAACCCACAACCTACAAAGTATCAAGGTATAGCTTTTTCAATCACTGCTACCGAAGTAAACCCCGAAAATGAAGTGGTGATAGTTACGCTAGATATTCATTCTAGAATAGCAAATGTACTTTTTTTATTATTTTTCTATAAATTATTTTATATCCAGAATACTTAGTAGAACAATTTCAACAACACCACAAATCGTGAAAGTAAAGATGTTGGTGAGTACGAAAGATGTTGGTGGTATTTCCCATTTCATGGACGTGGAGCTGGATGTGGGTCACAACATGAAAACAGAAATATTCATAAATGGGATATAATTTATATTATATTATTTCATATGAATAAGAGTATAATTATTAAAAAAAATTAATACTATAATAAATATTTAAAAACATGACATAATTTTCAAGAAACCTCTTTAGATTTAACATAAATAATAACTAGATTGGAATTTGTAATTTAAATTTCCTTTTAGAAGATCATTAGGTTTTGATGAATACTTTTAAAAATGTATTTTCCAAATAATTTTTTTGGGAGTGTGAATAAGAGGGGAGTGTGGGTGGACATTTATAAGTGGGGGATATAAGAAACCTCGAATTTTTAAAATAATTAATAAAAGATATGTTTTTATCAAGGAAAATGCTTTCAAATTGGACGATTCTAAAACCATAGTGGTTATAATGTAAACATATTTACATAAAATGGGGTTTGAATTTTTTATCAAATTTTTACCTTATAATCTCAGTTTAACCTAATTATACCCCATTTTTTACCTTAACATCAATAATTTATTTTAAACAATTTTTACTATTAGTTATGTTAAAAAATTAATATTATCATATTAGATAATATAAATTTATATGATTCAAAATAATAAATCCATGTTTTTTATGTCAATTCACATGTATGGAATAATTCACATTTAAGTTAAACTATAAATGGAATGAATGAGTAGTTTCCCAAACAGAAAATTCAATTAAGTAGAGAATGATATAATATCAAAATTAAATATGAAATTGATTAAAATGAGAAAATTATTTAAATTTAAAAATAATTTAAATACTTTTAATTTAAAATAATGTTATATTATAATATAACATTGTATTTATTTTATTAAATATTGTTTTTAATAAAAATCATTACTTTTTTTTAATTCCTAAAAAAATAATCTTCCCAAAAAGTTATCCAAAAATCACCCAAGCATAATTTTTAAATGTATATTAAATAATGACGATTATTGTCTAAAATAATATTTATAAATTATTTAAAAAATTATTTTAAATTATTTATGAAAAGTGTGACTAAACCACTTTCGAAAAAATTAATGTTTTCAGAAAAAATTTCTTTTTCATTCAAAGGGTTCTTATTTTATTTCTTATAATTAGATAACCATTGAATTTTATTTATTAAAGTGTAAACTATATAATATTTATAATATATTTAGTCATGTTAATACCTTCAATATTGATGGATATGTTATAATGGTCATGATTAAATAAAAATATTTTAATAGAGTATAACATTTTCATTTAAACCCAGTGTTGCGTGCATCAAATTCTATCAATGAGATTAAATTTATATAAAATGATATATATATACAATTATCTATGTGTTACAATATATTCAATTATTGGTGTTTCATTTAATATATTATATTAAATATTATGTTCATCTATTAAAATCGTAAGGTGTCACATTCTCCCCACATTCAATAAATTCTATCCAGACAATTTAAACATGATATTTATAATTCATGATTTTTTATTTGGAAATCATAATATTCAAATCCTACTTGTTAAAATGGTTAGTAATACATACACATTATAAGAGAAAATGTAAATATTATGGTCATATCAAATAGAAAATTCCTTGGTTTCCAAATAGGATAACATTAGTTCGAAATGAAATCATGGACATATAAGAGAATACTAATGGGCTAGGATTAGTATAGTGATATTGAGACCACAGTAACTATATATTTAACCTGTAAAAGTCCATAAAACTGTTAGGAGTTGAAATACCATTAATTAAAAATAAATTACAATAATGAGGAAAAATAATTCTCTATATTTTTTTCCATATTTGAGGAATTTTGTTAACATTATGATAGAGAAAACTGTAAAATATTTTTAATATTTCTATTTTTGTTCCTATATCAATTCATACATCATAGTTTACTGAAAAAATGAATATCAAATCGATATTTTCATTTTGGAAGAGCTAAAATTAAAATATAGAATACTATGAACTTAATTAATTAATGAAAATCCATTCTTCCTATATCTAGACAATTTCAATGACCAAAATTGTTTGTTTATGTTATCATATAAAACTCCAAGTTTATACAATTTAATAAACAATTAATTTTCATCAATACATTTCCAACATATGTGAGACCAAAATCAATATCCTAAAATTTTTAATGAGAGCATACTATTGTAAAGAACAAAAAATTCCATGTGATTTTCTTAAATTATTTGGGATTTTTATGAGCCAAAAGAAAATTGAGGGCGCATGATTTTGAGACCTGGTGTGCCTGAGTTGAATTTTTGACCTTTTTTTAGGTATGATCAATTAACGTGTGGGTGGTGTTTTCTATCTTTTGAACTGGTGCACAGAATTGAAATCTGAGAGCACCATTGAATCCGTAGTGTTAGGATTTTCTTTAGGAATGCTTCACATTGACCACACATGGTCCGGAGAAAAAGAGAGTTTTTGGAATTTTAAAATAAAAATAAAATAACATATAATTGTTATTTTATTTTCTTTTTCTCCAATGGATGAGTGGTAGTGGTAGGACTGGAGAATTGTAAAGTCATTTAATGGCTTGAAACATCAACTTTTTAACTCCACCATTGTGAATTAAAATGGGATCATTACATAATTTAATAAACCTCATTATATCATAAATGTGTTACTCACAATCACCCCTCCTATTTAAATGGAGCTCAGGGTGGGGTTATGGAATGACATCATTAAGTGAGGAAACTTTGGCAAAATCCTATGGCGACATCCACCAACGGAGGAAGGAGGCAATGATCCGAGATCAATGAACACTGATGACTCCATCCAATGTGGATTCTCAGCCCTCCATGACCACAACACCTCCATAGAATCTGGAGGTAGAAGTTCACTTTTAATTCAATAAATTCCCTCTATTTTATTAATTGTTATTGATTTTACCAGAGGTTTTTGTGGGGGATTTGAATGGGATTCATCTTTATTTTGTTGTGAAGTATAAATTACTCCCTCTTATTATAAGTCTAATGCAGAGGGAGTGGGTCAAACAAACAATACCCAGACCCTTCACTGCCTCCTTCTTGTTGTGTTCTTTATAGGTGGTTTTTCGAAGGTGACATAACATTGAATACCAGAGGCGCATAGCGAAGATGTATTTATAAGAGTCTGTAGATGCATCTGGAAAGAAGAACAGAACACCAGAGATCACCTGATGGCCCGAAAAGGTCACCCAGTGCCGCAACACTAGAGACCGATGCTGGTAGTGGAGATGGCGGCTGGTGCCAGCTGACCGCAGAACAACACGACGCTGCTCGGCGCCGTGGTGGCCGGACTGGCGGCCGGTAGCGGGTCGGGCGTAAAGGTGGAGGTGGTGCTCCATCACATGCCGCATTTATAGGGAGTCTCAATGTAATGGTAGGGACTCACCACCTGCGGGTACCATGGGGTGACAAGGTGTTTCCCCCTTGAGATGCCCTTAATGTAGGTGAACGAATACATTGACTCATTCGAGTGTAGTGGACCACGTGCCCTGAGCGGGGCGCAGTAGCAGGTTGGTCCATGTCGCCCGATGGGTCAGGATGGTCTGTGGACTAGCCAAGCATGGGAAAGCTGTGCTGATCTGCGACTCGTCATGTAGAGCCCACTACGGCCCAGCCCATCTGGGCCAACCCAGGCCAGTTTGGGCCAGGACGGGTCAGACTCGAACCGACTCAGGGCGACCCAAACAAGATCTGGGCGACCATAACTAGGTCACATCGACACAAATTGGGCCAGGTCCACCCGAATGGTGTCGGGTCAACCTTAACGGCGTTGGGTCTACCCGAATTGGTTCAGGTAGACCTGAACAGGGTCAGGTCGACCCAAACAGGGTCCGAACGAGTTGGGCGGGACCAGAACCCCTCTAAGACCTAGATATGATTAAGTGACTGTAACTTGAAACCATACATATGTTTGACAACCCATCTACGGCGATGTGATCCATGGAGTGAGATGTTCCTTTTGAGATAATCTATGAGAGATTTAGATAATGTTATTTTATGGCCATGTTGGATTGACTCTGAATCCTACCAGGGCCTCGTCACTAAAATGCTAATAACTAACAGATCGGGCGTCTGATCGACGCATCATCTATGGAATAAAAAACCTTCTAACAAGGAGGTCCTTAGGAGATAATCTAAGTGGTTTTTTATGAAGATTTAAATTCAACAATATTTGGATCAGACATGATTTTAACTGGGCCATTTTAACAGAAGTTCCCATATCTCACAGATCGAGTTTCTGATCGATGGGTCATTTATCTCGTTTGGACCCCTATGATGGGGCATTCTCATTAGTATGATTTTTTCATGATTTAGTACCTGTTGAAATATGACTGATGGCTTAAGGAGAAGTGTCTTTCACATATCATGAGTGCTTCGTTCTGAAATCCAGTGGATAGCTATGGCATGAAGAAGGAAAATGACCAATAGGGGTCAGCATCAGAAACTCTAGAGTGGGATGATCTAGATATATGACTAGTCACCACTACCATTGTAATAGTGAACAATATGGGTAGAACCAGCAACCAATAAGGGGTAGCACTAGAGACCAATATGGGTTAACATGAGAGACCAATGTGTATCAGCACCAGTGATGAATTCAGGTCAACATCTAGTGACCAATACGGTTCAACATACAATGACATATTCAAGTCAGCATTAGACTTACTATGGATAGGATGATCTGGTTTCAAACTAGTCATACCAACCCCAGTAATCTTGAAGTTATATTTTATTTGTGAATTGTCTATTTTTCATTGTGCTTCATGATTTAGATCATGCTTATTATATTACCTTTTTTTTATTTCTTGTGATGTTTTCATTTATCGATTACTGAGAGACCGTTTTGGGTATCGGGCTTCCTTACTGAGTTGTTATACTCAACCTTGCACAGGCTCCACCTACAACTGTGTGTCTGGTGTAGATTACGGATGCTCTAAGGAAACTTTTGAGGTTTTGGACTTAGTGGATCATGGTGAAATGGGAGCAGTCGATGTCCTCTTCTTCAACTTTGGACTTATAGCTACTACCCTCCAGGTAGAAATCTATGGTAGATTCGAAAACTGTTTAATTTCATTTCAATTTTTGGGGCTTTTATTCCATTCCACTGTTTTTATTTTTTAGTTTACTTGAGTTCGTACTATACTATTGTGGTTATACCTTACTTTCATTGGTTTTTTACATCAGTATCCCTTTTTGATTGTGTACTGATCTCTAATGAAATTCCACCCTTGTTCAGGAAAATCATTCAGGTGCTGGTCACCAACCATTGGACTTTGAAATTTGGGATGTGGGTATTCACGTGTGGACCCTATGGAATGGATGGTGAGAAAGTTATATGAGAAGGTGGTTGGCTCTACTAGAAGAACTAAGAGACTAATTTTAATGAAGCAATGGTGTGAAGTGTCTTGAATTCTGTTTTTAGTATCGGGAGTCTAGTTTTGGTGCGGCGACCAATGTATCATTACATTAGGACCCTAAATTCACATTTCTAACTCGGTACATGAAAATATCAGTTTCTAGTGTTTTGAAAAGATTTCGTGTTATTTCTGGAGTCATCTTAGTAGGTATAACATATTGACCATGGAACATCAGTTTCTTACAGGATGCCTCCACAAAGATAGCCAATCAATATTCTGGTTAGATATTGTGAATGTGGCCCACCATGAAATAAGGTGTCGGTATAGGGAATAACCATAGTGATGGCACCATTAGGTGGTGTACCGGCAGTATCATCACCCATTAAGCAGATGATACTTCCAGTGGAGCATGTATGTCAGTGGAGAAAGTTGCATGAGTTACAGAGATAGAGGCCTATGAGGTTTTGAGGAGAGATGGACCCCATGTTAGAGAGGACTGGCTTTAGGCAGTTTTGCTGGTATTCCGCACAGTAGAGACACCGGCCGATAAGATGGTGATCTTGGATACTAGCCTTCTTCAAGGATCGACATGATGATGGTGGAGCAAGACACTCTAGGTACATGAGGAGATAACCCTCAACTGGACAGTCATTTAGAGCCTTATCATGGTGGAGTTCATACTAGTGAAACTACACTCTGTGTGGATTAAGGATCTTCTGCATCTGCAGTTGGGCACCCAAACTATGGATTAATACTCATTGAGATTTATTGACCTCTCTCGATACTCCACCGATATGGTATGAGACCCTTACTTCAGGGCCCGAAACATTGAGCATGGGCTCTGATGGGAGATCAGAGCTGCAATAGATTCTCTCTACATCCCAATGCTGGTTGTAGTGATAGAGAAAGATTTTTAGATGGGGTGATTCCTTCTTATGTAGGCACCAACAGTTACATCCCCTACCAGATGATAAGTAGCCGAGTCATATGTAGCTGGTAGTGGACAGATGACACAGAAGCCCAGGCATGATAGTCCTTATGAAGGATAACCCTAGGATGCAAGGTCAGTGGTGCGAGGCATGAGGGCCGAGGGAGTCACCAACAAGGCATGATCAATTTTTCCTATGGGGGACAAGGTCACGATACTCATGACTATCTGACTCCCCATGTGGATGATCGATAGATGGTGGATGGGTCACTGAGGCAGCAACAATGGTAGGAGATTGAGTGTTAGCAAGGTGGAAGATGAGGTAGGGGAGTAGGACATGCAACTAGAGGTGGTCAGGGTCACCAGTCACTACCACCACCACCCTCAGGTGGTCCACCATGAGCTCAGAGAGTATGTGGATAGAGAAATGACCAGCTACAGGAAATAGAGGCCCATGATCGTGATGTCCCAGAGATGATATGAGGTACGATCTGTATCTTCCCAATATTAACAATAGTGCTTATTGAAATAAGTGCTAGAAATTCTTTTCTTTTCATAGAATTAGTTTGGGAATATGATATTCTGATAGTGCTTTTAGATTGACCTTCATGTTTGGGTACTCTTATTGGAGAAGATTCAATGGTCACACACTAGTACCAATAGTGTGATATTTCTCTCAAATGAGAGAGTTTGAGACGATATCATCAATTAGAAACATTGAAGCCCTACGACGTCATTCTAGGAATGGTTTGGATATTAGCAGTTCCTGTAGAAAAAGACTACTTCATATGAACAGTGTGATGTAAGGGCAGATATGGAGGCCAATTATACATTTTTGGTTAGAAGAAAATAATGTAGCAAGAGATAAACATCCACCTAGGAGGGTGAAGCTGATTACATATTCGCTGGCTTGCATGAACATAGACACGGTGGATGAGGCGAGCCCACAGTTCCCATTGGTGGTGAATGAGTATGAGGACATCTTTCCAAAATATGTCTGAGGACTAACTCCTCATAGAGAGGAAGACATAAGTAATTACTTGAACCTATAAAGAACACTGATATCTACACCATTATATCGGATGGCCCCTGTAGAGCATCAGGAGACGAGGGTAATGTTGAAGGACTTATAGAAAAATGGATTTGTAAGGGCTAGGGTTTCCCCATGGGAATCCCCAGTGTGATTTTCCAAGAATGCATATGGATGTTTGAGGCTATGTGTGGACTTACGGTCCCTAAAATAGGTGACCATGAAGAACAAGTACCTTTTTATGAGGATTGAATATATTTTTTATTTGTTAAAAGGAACAATGTGTTTCTCAAAGATAGGTCTCAGATCATGCAATTATCTTCTCTGGGTAAAGGATGAGGAAATACCGAAGACATCCTTCAGATGTTGGTTGGGACATTACATGTTTAAGGTGATTCCTTTCATTGTGACCAACAATCCAGATGTTTTCATTTGGATCATGAAGAGGATCTTTCATCCATATCTAGATCACATTTTGGTGGTCTTCATCGATCACCTCTTGGTGTACTTAGTGTATGTGGAAGAGCACGTTGTACACTTGAGTATAGTTCTAGAAACACTCTAGGAGAACCAGTTATATGGGAATCTCTCAATGAATTAGTTATGGATATGGAAGGTCCACATCATGGGACACGTCATCTCAGAGACAGGAGTTAAAGTGGATCTAGTGAAGATTGAGGTAGTAATTTCTTTGGAGCCATCTATGAGTGTTAATAATGTGCGGAGCTTCGTTAGATTAGCAAGACACTATCATTGGTTTGTATACAATTTTTAAAAAGTAGTATAACCTGTGAGATCTTTGAAAATGAAGGGTAATCCCTTATTATGGTCAGAGACATGCTGGTGGGGCATTCAATAGCTGGGGAAGAGCTTGACCAGCGCTCCAATCGTGAGGTTGATAGAGGAGGCCACTGGATATGTGGATTACTATGATGCATCTGGGACTAGACATTGTTGCATCCTGATGCAGTATGATGAAGTGATTTCTTATGTATCATGATAGTTGAGGCCTCATGACCATAATTATGCAACTCTAGACTTGGAGTTGGTAGCAGTAGTTCTTTCACATAATATTTCGTGACACTACATGACGGGAGAGCAGTTCATGGTTTACTCAGACCCAAAGAGTCTCAGATATATCTTCATAACAAATATTTGAATCCAAGACATCAACTTTGGATAGAGTTCCTCTTATGAATTTTATGTAGTCTATAATCCCTGGATGGGGAATGTAATGAAAGATGCACTTAGCCAGTGATTATGCTCGCAGATAGTGAATGAGGCTTTAGATTAGTTATCCCCGCTTCAAATAACCTATGAGGATTGAGATAATATAGTCAACCTCCAGTCAATGGTACTTACCCCTCCACTCCTTCAGCGAGTCAGGGAGACGCAACTTGGAGAGATTAGTTTTGAGACTAAACGTGCTCAAATATACTTACGACATGCACCTGACGTATATTCCGAAGGCGGGGAGCATACTATCCTATTTATAGGAAATACAATTGTACCAATGGTTATATGAGAGGAGGTACTGAGGAAGTTCTAAAAATACCCCTTATTAGTACATCTATGAATGATGACGATGTATCGGGACCTCTAGCATCAGTACTGGAGGACATTGTTTATGAAATATGTGGTGGAGTTTGTTTCTAGATGCCTCACATTCCAGCAAGTGAAGGTCGAGAAATAGCTTCAAACATGCTTTACCCAACCCCTTGATATTCTAGAGTGGATGATGTAAGGGATGTCGTTGGACTTCAGGATGGGGTTACCACGTATGTCTGGAGGGTATTATACCATCTAGGTGATCGTTTACTAACTCACCATGTCGACCCACATCTATTCTATTCGAGAGAAGGGTTCGACAAAGTGATTAAGCCGACTCTATGTTCAAGAGATTATGTGACTTCATAGAGTACCTTCCACGATAGTCTCAGACTATGACCAATGCTTCATGTCACTGTTTTGGAAAGGATGGTAGGAGACATTCGGGACACATCTTCGCTTGGTCACAACTTTTCACCGACAAACACATGGCAAGACTGAGTGGACCATTCAGACCATAGAGGGCATGCTTCGTGCATGTGTCCTAGATTTGGTTGCAGATGGGAGGACAACCTACCCTTGTTAGAATTCAAGTACATCAACTTCTATCACTCCACCATTGGTATGGCCCCAATTGAGGCATTGTTAACAGGACCATATAGATCACCCTTGTGTTGGACGGATCCAAGAGAGCTAGCACTCATGGGCATAGTGATGGTACATGCTACCACTGGGAAGGTGTAGGTAATCTAAGAGAGTATGAGGGCTGCAAAGGGCTGAAAGATGTCCCTTGTAGATAAGCGATGGAGGCCACTGGAGTTCCAGGAAGGGGACCATGTATTCTTGTAAGTCTCCCCTTGAAGGGTACTATGGGTATTTTTTCATGGCTACAAACTCTTGCCGAGGTTTATCATACCATTCCTGATTCTTTAGATGATTGGAAATGTAACACCCCAAACTTCCACAGTACGTTTCCCTTTGAATAATCGATAGCGTGTGTTGTACGCAACCTCGAGTTCTAACACACACCACAACTAATTAAACTAGCCATTGTGAATAGTAATACCTACTTTTTGAAATCATATATATTTTATATTTCAAAATGGACTTCATTTTTGGATTCGGAATATTGAAATTAGCCTAGGGTGAAATTTTGGTACTTTTCGGATAACTTTTATATTTTGATGAATAGTGAAAATTACTAAATTTTAATTAAAAACAACTTTTTTAATCAAAATAATTAATAGTAATAAATTGTGAATTTGAGTGGTTTTAAAGTATATTTAGAATATATTTTTACCATTTAATATAATGTTGGTCATTGGACATAATTTTACAATTAAACCGAACATAAACAAGTGTCAATCTTTTTATAGTTATTATCTCTTAAAAACACGCTTTTTGTTTTGACAGCGGGAATTAATTTTAAATTAATTTCTGCCACTTCTGTGTTTTGAATTTAGGAAAATGGATTCCATATTTGGAATCAGGATGTTCAAATTGTTTAAATAGGCAACTTTTATTTTTAGACATTTTGAATAGTTACTGTGGTAAATATTTTATTTACCATGGTTAAAGGGTAAATCCGGTAAATAAGGGTTAAAAAATAATATCATAATAATACAAAATTACCCTAAAACGTGTTCTAACCTCATTGGTGGACACATAACCGACCATGGGCATCCTTGGGTCAATTTGGGGACCCCTTGGAGCCACCTGTATGTGGTAGGGACACATTATATTAATAAAGTTAAAATAAAAATAAAAATGGCATAAGCTTACATCTTTTAGAAGAACAATTTTTACATAGGGTTATACATGTTGGATTTTCGATTATAAATATTCATTAGAAAGCTAAAACGATTTCCTACATGATTATATTTTATTTATAATTTTTAGACATCAAATAAGTTAAATTATTAATGACACAATAATGATGCAATGTTTACCTCATTAATAAATCATTGAAATAAATAATATTATAATGATTAAAATATTATCTAAAACCTGTCCAATTCTTATTGGTTGATGTTATTTAGAATATGAGTCATCTTATCTTCGACCTAAATGATTTTTGGACCATTATAAACCGAATATAATTATATTATAATGTAATACTTTCACTCTTTCCTAAAGAGCCCCTCCTCTCCCTTATAAAAGGAGACCACTTCTACTCATTCCTCACACCTCTCAAGCCACTTGGCTCGTCCAAACTCTGCCCAACTAAGCTCCCCACATCCCTCTCCTCCTCCTTGAAGCTTCCCCTTAGGCAGAAAGCATTTCAACAAGTCCTTTGGTTCTAACCAAAGTGAGTTACCTAAATTAAAGGTAACGATTTCTCTTAAATTATTTTCATTTATTTTGCTTCTCCAACCCCCAAACTCTTTTTATTTCCTTTCTTTTGTAACAACACCAGTATCCTCAATATACTAGGATGTTGTTATAATATGTATTCAAACTACACATACACACAACTCCATCTAATGGATGATGAACATAATGTTTCTGTGGATGGCAAACTAACGCCTCACGAAACGATGATTGTTCAAATACATCTTACCGCCTCTCATGGTGGCCATTATGATGGCACTGTAATTAAATATGATATTAATGATATATATTTTATATATAAGCTTCTGTAATTCCATTTTATTTCATACCATTATTCGTTTCATGTTGTATATAAATACTATAATTTCATTTGAGGAAGTGCGGACTACCGCCCCCTTAAAATGATATGACTCGTTCATACCACACATGGAACGTATAAAGGATGGTGTTAATGAACTTAAGTAACATGTATAAAATATTATATTATACTGGAATATTAATATACCTATGTATCATTGGTATTCGATTCTTTGAAAATAAAAATTAAATGGAAGTAGCGTCCGTGCGTACGTACGGACTACCGTCTCCACGAACGCGATGAGATTCATTCTCCATCGTATCCATTCAAGTCTTATTCTCATTTTAGGGTTAAAAATAATGTTAATATCATTCTGATTATGAATAAGATTTAATCTATCCATTACAAACATGTCTTACGTAACCAAACATTTAAGAAGAACGAATCGATTATCACCTGAAACGACGATAATACTAAGATATTATTAATAAAGCAATGTTAAAAGATCATATATGATATCATATTAATGTATATGATTCTTGTATAATTTAATAACAATTATTTCACCATTATACAGGAGGTTAACCGACCCAACAAAGGAAAAGTACAAGGTAAGGGTTTATTTCACAATCTCTTCATTATCCGAGGTTGTTTATACGTAATAATCTACTGGGATATCTTTATCATCCACATCCATGTTTCTTAAAAATGTATTTCAAAACATTTTTACTATTTACAAGAATATGGGTTAAAGTCATTTATACCCTTGTTTGACTTTTTATAAGAGGTTTATAAAGGAATCTTTCCGTCGTTTTCAAAATAAGGTCCTTTTTAACCTTTTCGACAGAATTAAGGTAAGAATGTTTTTTTAACTTATACGGCCGGTGCGGTTATTTTACGCCGTCATAAAATCTTCAAAGCTTTCCTTACAAGCTTATAAGAATATTTTCAAAGAAAATGTTTTATTTTATATGGATCTTAAATGATTTCAAAATAAAAGGAGATATTTCTTTAAAAAGAATTTTGATTTCACCTATGTCAACATCCTTTGACGGATTTTAAGATTATTTGAAGTTGATTTATTATGATACAAAACTTATATATTGTATTGAATGTTTTGTGATATGTTTGACTATGGATGTGCTATTTTTATACCATTCATAGTTTATGGTGAAATTATTGACATTTCATATGCTAGTTTTAATACGAATGTTTATGTTATGTTTAAACCTTTTCATATGGGAATGCATTGGACTTAATAAGTGACGGGTGGAGCCCGCTATAGCTCCTCGATGCAACGGTAGGTCTCATGAGACAAACTAGTGTCTTGGCACAAGGCCTTGACAAAATATTATTTGTAGTCTTGGCACGAGGCCTTGGCTATGTGGTTATGATAGTCTGGCATTATGCATTCCAACATTATGAAAGTGGTTATTGATTTTTGCATGTGATTATTCGATTAGTAGAATATCCATGTGAATAAGTAAATGGAATTATTTCATTTTATTTATGCCATACCATGTTGAAAGTTCATATTTAAAAGGCTTTTGTTTTAGTTATACATTGCCTTAAATGTTTATTCTTATTTATGAAAGTTTCCGCTATATTGTTATCCTTACTGGGCATTTGAGCTCACCCCTTTTCTATGTTTTATTTTTCCCAGGAAGTGAAGATGTAAGTTATGAATGACCTGCAGGGATATTATGAGGGGATTATAGTGTGTACTGTGGAAACATTATGTTGTTGTAGTAGTTTTTCATTTTATGATGTAATGTAAAACTTTATGATTATATCTAGTGTTTCCAAGGCTACTAAACCAATCGGTCTTTCGGGATTTGATCTTTCTTGTGATCATGCCAATGTTATGTAATAATGCACCGACTCTGGGTAGTTGGGGTCGGGGTGTTACAGTTGGTATCAGAGGAAGTTTAGTACAAACCTTGGAAACTAGATTTAGATAAACTCTGATTAGAGCACGTAGACCTAAGATGAACTTTGAGGATTAGTATAGAAGAACTTCCTAGAATTTTGGTATTGTAGAGATTTTGTGAGTTTTTCGAGCAATACATCTCTGTCTGGATACGAGCAGGTAGAGGCGGCTCTGGCACAGATGTACCTAGGGGTAAAACCCAAAAACACCGCTTTGAGCTAGACTCGAACGGGAACTGGTGCATGACAACGGGCCTTGCTGCACTCTTGGTTACGACACTCCCGAGGGATATGCTTAGGATAACTCTCATTTTCTTTACAAATCATTATGAAGGGTTTATGAGTATATACTTCCTCAAAGAAAACATTTTTATGATTATGGATTATATCCATAAATAGTTCAATTTATGTTAACTGTTTTATAAGTATGGGATTATGTATTTTGATTCATAAACTGATCTAGTTTATGCCATTGTTTAGAAATGGCGCCTAGTGGAAGAAATGGAAACCGTATCAATGCACGCACTCCATGTAGGGATTCCCCTCCTGCTCAAGATAATTATAGTGGGGCTGGTGATGCAACTGGTGCCGATCAGCTAATCACCATACTGGGACAACTTACTCAGGTTATGAATAATAACCTTACCCGTATGGAGCACCCTGATCCGCAGCGTGGAGGATCAATGTTAGATCGATTCATGAGGCAACAACCACCAACGTTCAATGGGAGTACAAATCCCTTAGTAGCTGAGCAATGGATAAATTCCCTAGAAAAAATATTTCAGGCTTTGGGGAGCAGTGAAAGGGAAAAAGTTATCATGGCAGTTTACCGCCTCACTGGAGATGCTGATCAATGGTGGTCATTGATTCAAAACATGAAGGAAGATGATGAAGTATCAAATATGGAGTGGAGGGAGTTCAAAGATCTGTTTTTAGAAAAATACTTTCCTCGCGACCATCGAGCAGATATGGAAAGACAATTTCTGAGTCTGAGACAAAAGGAGGAAGAGAATGTCACAAAGTATGAGGCTAACTTTACAAGCTTAGCGAGGTATGCTTGAGATTATATTCGCAACCCAAGAAGTAAGATTGATCGTTTCTTTGATGGGTTAAAACCATTTCTCCGTCGAGCATTAGTCTCACAATCCTTTCCATCGTACGAAGACATTGTCTCATGTGCTATCAAGACCGAAAAGGAATTCTCTAAGTCTTATGACTTTAAAGCAAAGCAAGAGAAGAAGAGACCTGCTGATCAATCTAGGAATGGAAATAAGGGGAAGAAAGGAAAGGTTGAATATCCATCATGTGGTAAATGTGGGAAGAAACACCCCGGTACTTGCTTGAAGGGAATGGGAGTCTGTTACAAGTGTGGTGAAAAAGGCCACCAAGCTCATGATTGCAAGGGGAAGAAGGAAGCTACCAACGTTCAGTGCTACAATTGCAGGGAGATGGGGCATTATGCAAATGCATGCCCTAAGCGTCAGGAGAACTTACCTCAGAAAAGGCCAAGGGATCAAGGCTGGGCTTATGCTATCACTACTGCTGAGGTAGAAGCTCCGAAAGACATGGTGGCAGGTAATTTAATGGTTTCCTCAAGTTTAGCAAATGCATTATTTGATTCTGGATCATCACATTGTTTCATATCTTCCCAGTTTGCTAAGAAAATTAGATATTTCCAATTTGATTTAATAAGGGAGTTGTCAGTCAAAACTCCTAAGGGAAGTATCGTTGCAACAAAGTTTTGTGAATCAGTCCCCATTAGAGCACATAAATTTTCTTTATCTGCTGATCTCATCGTCATACCTATGATTGAGTTTGATATAATCCTCGGTATGGACTGGATTTCGGACTATGATGCGAAGATTTATTGTAAGAAGAAAGAGGTTACGATTCTTGATGATAATGATAAGGAACACCTTATTTTTAGAGCAGAATCGTCACCACCTAATTCTTATTTAGATCCACCCCCAGTAGCTCAACTTAATTCAATTATTGTGGAGGAAGAGAATGAAGTAACTATCGGTGAGGAAAGGAATGTTCAAATAGAGGATGTACCTGTTGTGAAAGAATTTATAGATGTATTTCCGGAAGATTTACCTGGACATCCTCCAGAACGAGAAGTTGAGTTTTCCATTGATTTGATTCCTGGATCAAGGCCTATATTGAAGACCCCTTATAGAATGTCCACTGTAGAGTTAGTCGAACTAAAGAAACAACTAGAGGAATTGAGTAATAAGGGATTTATTCGCCCTAGTGTTTCTCCATGGGGAGCCCCTGTTCTTTTTGTTAAAAAGAAAGATGGATATATGAGGTTATGTATCGACTACAGGGATATCAATGCTATAACGATAAAGAACAAGTATCCCCTACCTCGTATTGATGATTTATTTGACCAACTGCATGGAGCTCAATACTTTTCAAAGATTGACCTTCGATCTGGATACCATCAGTTGTGTGTAAAGAAGGAAGACATTCCGAAGACAGCATTTCGAACCAGGTACGGGCATTACGAGTTTACTGTAATGCCGTTTGGATTGACTAATGCACCCTCTGTATTCATGGATCTGATGAATAGAGTTTTCAAGGATTATCTAGATGAATTTGTGGTGGTATTTATTGATGATATCTTGGTATACTCCAAAACCTACGAAGATCATGAAAATCACTTGCGCATTATCTTGAAGACTCTGAGGAGGCATGAATTATATGGGAAGTTTAGCAAGTGTGAATTCTGGCTTCAGGAGATTTCTTTTCTTGGCCATATTGTCTCTAAAGATGGAATCTCTGTTGATCCTTCTAAGACCAAGGCAATCCAAGAATGGCCAGCACCTACGAGTATAACTGAGGTACGTAGTTTTATTGGTTTGGCAGGTTATTATCAACGTTTCGTCCAGAATTTTGCCCGATTGGCTAACCCATTAACGAAGCTCACACGTAAAGGGGTTAAATTTGTTTGGAAAAAAGAGTGTGAAGAATGTTCTGAAGAACTGAAGAGAAGATTAGTCAATGCTCCTATATTGACTCTACCATCGGGGAATGATGGGTTCGTTATTTATAGTGATGCATCAAAGAAAGGACTTGGTTGTGTCCTTATGCAGAATGATAGAGTTATTGCCTATGCATCACGACAGTTGAAAATTCATGAACAAAACTATCCTACTCATGATCTCGAGTTAGCAGCAGTGATCTTTGATTTGAAGATATGGAGGCACTACCTCTATGGTGAAAAATGTGAGATTTATACTGATCACAAGAGTTTGAAGTATATTTTCTCACAAAAAGAACTCAACATGAGGCAAAGGAGATGGCTTGAATTACTCAAGGATTATGATTGTACGATACACTACCACCCGGGGAAAGCAAACAAAGTAGCAGATGCTTTGAGCAGAAAAGACCATGGAGTTCTGAACATGATGAGAATTGAAAGGGATCCAATTTTCATGGATCTAGTGAAGATGGACATGGGAATAACCAGGGAAGGTGAAACATCGATGCTTTTTCAAATGGTTGCCAAACCATCTTTACTTGAAAGGATTAAGAGTTCTCAGACCAATGATGTAGAATTTCAGAAGAAGATTAAAGCTGTGAATGATGGGAGATTGAGAGACTTTGTGTATGAAGATGGAATTTTGAAATTCGGGAAGAGACTTTGTGTTCCCAATTTACCTGATCTAAAAAGGGAATTGCTGGATGACGCTCATAGTTCCAATTTCTCTATACACCCTGGGAGCTCCAAAATGTATAAAGATTTGAAGGAACATTTTTGGTGGGACAACATGAAGAGGGAGATTGCTGATTTTGTGTCAAGATGTATGGTTTGTCAACAAGTGAAAGCTGGAAGGCAACAGCCTGGAGGAGTCATGCAACCTCTTCCTATACCGGAGTGGAAATGGGACAATATTACGATGGACTTTGTCATGGGGCTACCGAAGACTCCTAGAAGGAACGATGCAATATGGGTTATTGTTGATCGTCTTACCAAGACAGCACATTTTCTTCCTATAAGAGAAGATCTACACCTGGAACGCCTAGCAAGACTATACATTAATGAAGTTGTGAGACTTCATGGAGTACCCCTATCGATTGTTTCTGATCGTGATCCCCGTTTTACTTCATGATTTTGGAAAAGTCTTCAGAAATCCCTGGATACTGAACTTCATTTGAGCACTGCTTACCACCCTCAGACAGATGGACAATCAGAATGGACTATTCAAACCTTAGAAGACATGTTGAGATCTTGCTCACTTGACTTTCAGGGTATGTGGGATCAGTATTTACCACTGGTAGAATTTTCCTATAACAATAGCTTCCATTCGAGTATTCAGATGGCACCATATGAAGCGTTGTACGGAAAGAGATGTCGTACACCAACCTGTTGGGATGACGTTGGTGAAAGAAAACTTGTAGGCCCAGAACTGGTGGAGGAAACGGTGGAAAAGGTGAAAGTAATCCAAAATCACATCAAAGCAGCTCAAAGTAGACAGAAGAGCTATGCCGATAATCGAAGGAAGGATTTGGAATTTCAAGTCGGTAATCATGTTTTCCTAAAGGTATCTCCATGGAAGGGAGTCATACGTTTTGGAAAGAAAGGTAAATTGAGTCCCAGGTACATCGGACCTTTCGAAATTCTAGAACGAATTGGGGCTGTAGCTTACCGATTGGCAATGCCGCCAAGTCTCTCCAAAGTTCACGATGTGTTCCACGTATCTCTGTTGAGAAAATACATGCCTGACCCAACACATGTACTCATCTATGAGGAATTAGAACTGGAACCCGATCTGTCTTATTGTGAAGAGCCCGTCAAGATTCTTGATACAAGAGAACAAGTACTGAGAAACCGGACGACGCGTCTGGTAAAAGTTTTGTGGAGAAATCATAAGATGGAAGAGGCAACGTGGGAACCCGAGGAACTTATGATGAAGAACCACCCGAGTCTTTTTATGCAGAAATACCCTAGAAATTGAGAGGACACAATTATTTGAAGGAGGGGAGAATGTAACACCCCAAACATCCACGGTACGTTTCCCTTCGAATAATCGATAGCGTGTGTTGTACGCAACCTCGAGTTCTAACACACACCACAACTAATTAAACTAGCCATTGTGAATAGTAATACCTAATTTTTGAAATCATATATATTTTATATTTCAAAATGGACTTCATTTTTGGATTCGGAATATTGAAATTAGCCTAGGTTGAAATTTTGGAACTTTTCGGATAACTTTTATATTTTGATGAATAGTGAAAATTACTAAATTTTAATTAAAAACAACTTTTTTAATCAAAATAATTAATAGTGATAAATTGTGAATTTGAGTGGTTTTAAAGTATATTTAGAATATATTTTTACCATTTAATATAATTTTGGTCATTGGACATAATTTTACAATTAAACCGAACATAAACAAGTGTCAATCTTTTTATAGTTATTATCTCTTAAAAACACGCTTTTTGTTTTGACAGCAGGAATTAATTTTAAATTAATTTCTGCCACTTCTGTGTTTTGAATTTAGGAAAATGGATTCCATATTTTCAATCAGGATGTTCAAATTGTGTAAATAGGTAACTTTTATTTTTAGACATTTTGAATAGTTACTGTGGTAAATATTTTATTTACCATGGTTAAAGGGTAAATCCGGTAAATAAGGGTTAAACAATAATATTATAATAATACAAAATTACCCAAAAACGTGTCCTAACCTTATCGGTGGACACATACCCGACCATGGGCATCCTTGGGTCATTTTGGGGACCCCTTGGAGCCACTTGTATGTGGTAGGGACACATTATATTAATAAAGTTAAAATAAAAATAAAAATGGCATAAGCTTACATCTTTTAGAAGAAAAATTTTTACATAGGGTTATACATGTTGGATTTTCGATTATAAATATTAATTAGAAAGATAAAAAAATTTCCTACATGATGATATTTTATTTATCATTTTTAGACATCAAATAAGTTAAATTATTAATGACACAATAATGATGCAATGTTTACCTCATTAATAAATCATTGAAATAAATAATATTATAATGATTAAAATATTATCTAAAACCTGTCCAATTCTTATTGGTTGATGTTATTTAGAATATGAGTCATCTTATCTTCGACCTCAATGATTTTTTGACCATTATAAACCGAATATAATTATATTATAAAGTAATACTTTCACTCTTTCCTAAAGAGCCCCTCCTCTCCCTTATAAAAGGAGACCACTTCTACTCATTCCTCACACCTCTCAAGCCACTTGGCTCGTCCAAACTCTGCCCAACTAAGCTCCCCACATCCCTCTCCTCCTCCTTGAAGCTTCCCCTTAGGCAGAAATCATTTCAACATGTCCTTTGGTTCTAACCAAAGTGAGTTACCTAAATTAAAGGTAACGATTTCTCTTAAATTATTTTCATTTATTTTGCTTCTCCAACCCCCAAACTCTTTTTATTTCCTTTATTTTGTAACAACACCAGTATCCTCAATATACTAGGATGTTTTTATAATATGGATTCAAACTACACATACACACAACTCTATCTAATGGATGATGAACATAATGTTTCTGTGGATGGCAAACTAACGCCTCACGAAACGATGATTGTTCAAATACATCTTACCGCCTCTCATGGTGGCCATTATGATGGCACTGTAATTAAATATGATATTAATGATATATATTTTATATATAAGCTTCTGTAATTCCATTTTATTTCATACCATTATTCGTTTCATGTTGTATATACATACGATAATTTCATTTGAGGAAGTGCGGACTACCGCCCCCTTAAAATGATATGACTCGTTCATACCACACATGGAACGTATAAAGGATGGTGTTAATGAACTTAAGTAACATGTATAAAATATTATATTATACTGGAATATTAATATACCTATGTATCATTGGTATTCGATTCTTTTAAAATAAAAATTAAATGGAAGTAGCGTCCGTGCGTACGTACGGACTACCGTCTCCACGAACGCGATGAGATTCATTCTCCATCGTATCCATTCAAGTCTTATTCTCATTTTAGTGTTAAAAATAATGTTAATATAATTCTGATTATGAATAAGATTTAATCTATCCATTACAAACATGTCTTACGTAACCAAACATTTAAGAAGAACGAATCGATTATCACCTGAAACGACGATAATACTAAGATATTATTAATAAAGAAATATTAAAAGATCATATATGATATCATATTAATGTATATGATTCTTGTATAATTTAATAACAATTATTTCACCATTATACAGGAGTTTAACAGACCCTAACAAAGGAAAAGTACAAGGTAAGGGTTTATTTCACAATCTCTTTATTATCCGAGGTTGTTTATACGTAATAATCTACTGGAATATCATTATCATCCACATCCATGTTTCTTAAAAATGTATTTCAAAACATTTTTACTATTTACAAGAATATGGGTTAAAGTCATTTATACCCTTGTTTGACTTTTTATAAGAGGTTTATAAAGGAATCTTTCCGTCGTTTTTAAAACAAGGTCCTTTTTAACCTTTTCGACAGAATTGAGGTAAGAATGTTTTTTTTAACTTATACGGCGGGTGCGGTTATTTTACGCCGTTATAAAATCTTCAAAGCTTTCATTACAAGCTTATAAGAATATTTTCAAAGAAAATGTTTTATTTTATATGGATCTTAAATGATTTCAAAATAAAAGGAGATATTTCTTTAAAAAGAATTTTGATTTCATCTATGTCAACATCCTTTGACGGATTTTAAGATTATTTGAAGTTGATTTATTATGATACAAAACTTATATATTGTATTGAATGTTTTGTGATATGTTTGACTATGGATGTGCTATTTTTATACCATTCATAGTTTATGGTGAAATTATTGACATTTCGTATGCTAGTTTTAATACGAATGTTTATGTTATGTTTAAACCTTTTCATATGGGAATGCATTGGACTTAATAAGTGACGGGTGGAGCACGCTATAGCTCCTCGATGCATCGGTAGGTCTCATGAGACAAACTAGTGTCTTGGCACAAGGCCTTGACAAAATCTTATTTGTAGTCTTGGCACGAGGTCTTGGCTATGTGGTTATGATAGTCTGGCATTATGCATTCCAACATTATGAAAGTGGTTATTGATTTTTGCATGTGATTATTCGATTAGTAGAATATCCATGTGAATAAGTAAATGGCATTATTTCATTTTATTTATGCCATACCATGTTGAAAGTTCATATTTAAAAGGCTTTTGTTTTAGTTATACATTGCCTTAAATGTTTATTCTTATT
Source organism: Viscum album (assembly GCA_963277665.1). Lineage (NCBI taxonomy): Eukaryota > Viridiplantae > Streptophyta > Magnoliopsida > Santalales > Viscaceae > Viscum > Viscum album. Next base: position 1,512,912,139 of record OY728131.1, read on the forward strand.
TATGAAAGTTTCCGCTATATTGTTATCCTTACTGGGCATTTGAGCTCACCCCTTTTCTATGTTTTATTTTTCCCAGGAAGTGAAGATGTAAGTTATGAATGACCTGCAGGGATATTATGAGGGGATTATAGTGTGGACTGTGGAAACATTATGTTGTTGTAGTAGTTTTTCATTTTATGATGTAATGTAAAACATTATGATTATATCTAGTGTTTCCAAGGCTACTAAACCAATCGGTATTTCAGGATTTGATCTTTCTTGTGATCATGCCAATGTTATGTAATAATGCACCGACTCTGGGTAGTTGGGGTCGGGGCGTTACAGGAAAGGTGGCGTACCACTTGGCATTGCCACCTTATTTAGAGGGGGTGCACGACGTCTTCCACATATACCAGGTGAGGAGATATGTGAATGACTCACCTCACATCATCGGCCATGGAGATATAGGGATTGACAATGGAGCATATTTTGTGGAGTACTTGGTGGAGATAGGGGATCAGCATTAGCAGATCCTTCATGTGTGGTCGATACCTCTAGTGTGCATTCTATGGCAGTATGAGAATCTCCAAGAGTGAACAATGGAGAGAGTGGATTATATGCACACTCAATACCCCACATTGTTTGTTTATCCTTGTTTATAATTCAGGGGAATAATTCCATAAGGTGTGAATAATGTAAAGTATGAAAAATTCCATGTAATTTATTTAATTTTTTTGGGATTTCTATGAGTCTGTGAATGTTGATGACGCACGATTCTAAGGCCCAATGTGCACAGAATGAATTTATAAACTTTTTTAGGGACATTAAATAAATGAACGAGTGAATTTTTCTATATTTTAACCGGGTTCTCATTATTTAAATCTGATATCACTATTTAATCCAAAACACCAAGATTGGCTTAATGGAATCTTCATTTCCAACGAAGCTGGTCAAGAGAAAAATATTGTTTTTGGACCGTTTTATAGAATAATAAAATAACATGCAGTTGTTATTTTATTTTATTTGTCTCCAATAGATGAGAGATGATGGAAGGACTGGTACCTTGTCTTTCCATTTAATGGATTGACTCACCAACTACATAACACTACCATTGTGAATTAATTTAGGTTCAATAATTTATTTAACGAACCACATCAATTTTTCAACGTGTTACTCACAATTACCCCTCCTATTTAAATGGAGCTCGGGGTGGGGTTATGGAACTGATTATTCAACAATGAAACCTCTGTAGAATCCATGCTGCTCCATCGACTAATGGAGGATGAAGGCTCGGGTGGCATCAATCCGGGATCAATGAATGCCAACAACTCCAACCAACGTGGATGCTCCTCCCACCATGAACGAAACACCTACAACGAATATCAAGGTAGGGGTTGTCTTTTAATTTTCAAAATTCCCTCATTTTTATTCCTCATTCTTAAATTTTTTGTATTCTATTTCAGGATATTTGAACGGGATTCATCGTTAATTTTTGTGAATTATTAATTAATCATTCTTGTCATAAAGCTAATTTGGAGGGCCCATGCCAAAAGATCAAGGTATGGACCCTCCGCTGCCTTATTATTGTTGAGTTCTTTGGAGGTGGGTTTTCCAAGATGATGGAACATTGAAAAAGAGAGGCACACATTGTAGTGGATTCACACCTCCAAGCCGCGGCGAGCTGGTAGGGACCCGCCTCTTGTGGGTCCCGTAGCTGACAAGGTGGCGCTACCTAGCACAACACTTAATGTTGTCAAATGGATCCATTGAGCTGTCCGAGTGTAGTAGAACATGCACCCTGCAAGGGTCACGCTATCGTGTCGGGCCAGTGCATGGCCCAGTGGACCGGGCCCACCGCGACGCATCCCTTCTAGGGCGTGTCGAGCAGGTCTGTGTCTTAGTGGACTGAGCCAACCATGGCCCAGTTAAACTATGTCAACCCAAGATGGTCTGAGTCGGGTAAGGTTAGACCCGTACTTGGTTGGGTCGACCGGAATCACGTTGTACAAGTCTCGGACCCCTCTCAGGTCCAAATACGCTTAAGTGACCGTTCCATTCAAACTGGGCGTCTGTTTGACAAAATGTCTTTGGCACTGGGATCCTTGGAGTGAGACAATCCTTTTGAGATACTCAATTAGAGATTTGGAGAAATATAGAGTACAACCCCTTGAGATACTTAAAATGGTATTTGATATTTGATAAAAAATATTATCAACCAAAACGATAAATAATATCCAATTTTAAAAAATTATGTTTTATCAATCATTTTAAGTATAAATGATTTTAAAATGGTATTATTACATGAAATGATCTTTAATAACCTTATTATAAGAAAATATATTGGTTTTATAAGGTAAATATAAAATAATTCCCCCAAGGTATACTTAAACAAAAATAATCCATAATAATGATAACATTTCTAAATAAACCCTTTCCATATTGGTAAATTTTAAATAATATAATCCATAAAATAAATAACATCAAAAAAAATATTAAATAAAATTAATTTAAATAAATTCTTGATTTAAAAAATCAAAATGGGTATTATATAAACCAAAAAAATTAATAAGATTTGAATATGAAATATGTCTCATAGAATTAATTGTCAAATGAGAAACCCAAACTTTAGGGTTGATTTTTTTTTGTATGTATTTGAAACACCTATTTAATATATATAGTTTTAGAATAAATATATTAATTAATTAATATCATATATATCACACCATTCATGAATCATATATATTATTTTATCACCCATTTATTTATAATTGTTTTCTAAAATCTGTTTCTTGTGAAAATTGTTTCAATTTTCACGTATATTTTAGTTTTGTAATTGTTTTCCTTTTAATTTGACCATTGATATATAATATCTTGAAGGATAAAGATGATATAAATAATATATATATTCATTATATATTTATTTATATAAATTCATTAATGTTATAGATAGAAAATGCATTACACCATTCATCAAGATGGTAGGTCGTACGTATACATACATGTTGCTTTTATTTTTCTCAATGGATAGAATAAAAGGATATTAAATATTATTTCACCATTCCAAAAAAATATTTATTTCATATATTACATATATATTTATAAAATATATCCTTATTAACTTCTATGTGATAAAATAATAACATTTCACATCGCTACGTGGAGGTGGTAGTCTATACGTACCCATGAGGGGCATAATTTTCATCCAATGGATTTTTTGTTAAGAAGTTTGATGTGGTTTGATACATAAAAGTTTTAATAGATCATAAATATCCATTATATTAATTATATATTACTTTGATCCCTTTCATTTAATATGTAAGTGAAAAATTAATGACATTTTTTGTGGATGTGGTAGCATGTTGTACAAATGAGTGATGTTATCATATCCCATACGTAATAAATCATAAGAATGTTTATATGATATAATAATTAAATAAAATTAATAATGACATTAAAATATTATAAATATGTATAATCCATAAATTTACTAATAAATTAAAGAATGTTATGGAAGACAAATTACATTGGTTTGTGAGGAGGTAGTCTACCGTACACATGATCAATGGTTTTGTTTCCAATTTTATAGATGGTGAGATGGGTATAAGTCATTAACAAAACCTAGTAACATATACTTATAAGGGATATACTAATTTTATTATATTTTCATAGTTTAATCATATTATAATGATTTAGTAGAAGATGTAAAATGAAAACATACAGTTATAAAAATTAAATATTCATCATGGAACCTCTTCAGGTTTAACCTAAAGCCTTCCTATCTTGGATATATGATCTAAAAAAGGAAACTCGGTTGTGGGGAGTTAATTTAGGAATATAATTCTAAAGGTATTCTATGATCAAAATTGATTTTTGGTTATGATGTGTAGGTGAGAGTAGGTGTATATTTATATGTGGGGGGGGGACAAACTTGTAATTTTTGAATAGAATCAAATACATCGACTCTATTATCATTCCAAAAGCCTACAAATTTTTCATTATCAAAAAATAGCGGTTATAATTTTGAAATATATCAATTATATGTATTTCAGATAATTTTTAGTACATTCATAACCATTATATTCATATTTTAACCCCCAATAAACCAATTTTTACCTTTACAGATATAATTTATATTTTAAAACTTTCACTTTCCATTCTAGTGAAAAATTAATTTGAACATATTAGATAATTTTAATTTTAATTTTTAAGAGTATATATTTTATTTTTTAAATTAAATTCACATAAGTGTAAGTATAGAATTAAATATTAAACTACAGATGTTACGAAAGAGTGGGTTTTCAGATAGAAAATTCTTATTATCACAGAATGATTTAGTATCAAAATTAAATATGAAAATTAATATAATAAACTATATAAGTAAATATTAAATTAAATTAAATTTTATAACTTTAAAATAAATTTTAAATATAATTTATTTTTATAATTAATTTAAATGAACAAAATTATTTAAAAATATATTTTTTAATATTATTTAAATAATTCAACATTTTAGAGAATTATAAAAAAATTACAAATAAATAATTTTAAAATATAAATTTCAAAAATTAATATTAAATTTAAAAGAAAATTTTTCATTACATAAATTTTAATTTTATATTATGGGTGAAAATATCAACTTATCCACTTTTTAGGAAAACACCATTTTATAGAAAAAATTATTTGTCTTAGAAATTTATTTTATTTTATTTATAATAAATATTTAACCATTTGAGATGGGTTATTAATGTAAAAAAATATAATTTTCTTAATTTATATTTTTATATTTATACATTCCAATATAATTTATAGGTTGTAATGGTCATATTTAAGTTAAATCAATTTAATAGCGTATAAAATTTTGTTTAAAACCAATGTTCCGTGCAAATAGTGTTTTTGAAGGGAATGGATTTCATTAAATATGAGTATATAAAAAATTTTATTGGTGTTAAATTATATTTTTAACATAGTTTTGAATGTAATATACTCTGTCAAATATGATTTTCCTCTCTTAAAATACTAGGGTGTTACATAGTGAATGAATGTTGAGTTACCCAATGTTGATACTACCGGAGATGCAACAAAATCAGTTGCCACATTAACAATTTAGAATGATTGATTATTAAAAACCATCAAATAAAAAAATTATAGTTATAATATATACATGGGAAATGAATACACCATTAATACAAATTAGCCTGTAGAAAATTAATTTTGTTCTAATGACTTACAACAAAGATGAATAAGACCCTAATGACATTAAAAACTTTAATAAAAATATTGGGAATGAAAGGCATATAAATTGGACATAAAATTTCAATATTAAAATTTAATTCATTATATTATATCACAAATATGAAGTATAAAAACCGTATTAATGAAATTAAATTCATAATAAGAATCCTTTCTCAATGTGAGGAATTTTAGAACAAAACCCTTACCTCTATTCCATACTTTCACCAACATACCTAATCCTCCAATATTGAAAAAATATATGTAAAAATCACTTATTAAATAAAGGTAATCATATTCATTTACAAACATACATTTCAAATTAATTAATTCTTACATGAATTGTTTAGAGTTTCCACATCGAGACTTTATAGTCAATATCCTTTATACTAGTTTTATAATAGTGGTATCCATATTACTTATTTTCCCAATGATATACCTAATTTTTCATTAATTATATGTAGAAGTATTTAATAATATTATTTATGAGTTTTCAATAACTTTTGTGAGTTTTTAGTAATTATACTTGAACAAAAAATTTATAATAATCATGTTTCCATTATTCTTAACAATCAAGGTCCGATTTCTTAATTGATAATATAAATATTCATATAAAATATTTAAAAGAAAAAATATTCATTTATATTAAATTTTACCAGTAATTTGGATTCTAGAGTCATCCTTGATAAAAATTTATAGTATTTTTCAATTAGGTTGTTCGACAGACCAAGAACACTAACATATCCTAATCTAATGAATGATTATTAAAATGGATTGTAATTATATAATTATTCTTAAAGAATAATGATTATTATTACTATATATTTATGTAATATTAATAAATTATATTGTAATTTGATAATGAATTAATGGATATGATAATATTTTATATTTTGAATAAAAGGGTGTCCTCTTAATAAGATTATTCATAATAATTAAATTAATGAAGATCATTGTTTTATCATATAATTAAAAGGATAAATAATTTTTTATAATATAACCATATTGATAAATAATTATCCCATTTATACTAAAATAATATAATTTATGTTTTCTTCTTATGGTGGTGATGGATAATTAAATACATTTCATTGTGGGGTCAGTAGTCTCTACAACACACGATAATCTAATTTTTATTAATAGATAAGGTATATTAATAAAAATTATTAAAATCATTAATATTGTAAAATTAATGTATTTAAATTATACTAAAATTATTATATTGTTTTTTAATGGTAATTTTGATAGATGAGAATTAAGATGGAATACTAAGTAGTTGATAATACTCACATGGTGGACTTAATTTTTCCATTAATCTTGCTTCAAAAGGATGGGATTATACTGACTAATGGTTTGAAGGAAATTTTTATCATATAAGTGGGTTCTAGGATGAAAACATTTCCAGTTTTTGAAGGTGAAATCAAAATTATAGGTTACTTGTGATGTAGTGAAATTGTTGCACATTTATAAGTCAAATGAAGGGTAGTTTGAGGAGTAAACCGTACATTTTATATAATGTAATGATACGATTCATGTTTCAAATGATATTAACTAGAATAAATATATGATAAAATTATTTTAGGTTGAAACATGCATCAAAAACTCCTATTATGAAATGATTAGATTATTTTATCACTTTTTCTGTCTTTTTAAATGTTACAAAAGTTTTATTTTACAATGAAAATTAATATTAAACCATTATAATTAATATTAATGAATGAAATGATCATTTGAATTTTTATCAAAATTATATCAAATAATATAAAACTAAAAATCATTTTATAGAATAAAAATTCAAATTTCTTGAAATTTTAAATTTATAATTAATAAATTTATTTTCATAAAAATATTTTTAGAGAAATAATATTTTTATTGATAAAATTGAGATATAAGAAGAATTTTTTTGGATAATTATTTTAATTAAATAAAGTTATTAATTATAGAAAATTACATGATATCATTCTTCCATATAGATTCTTATCTAAATAACTTTTGAAAGTACTTGATTCAAAATATGTCATTATGTATTATTTTTATTAAAGTAAAATTGTAAATCATTTTGAAATAATTGGCCATAGAATTTATAAGTTTAATGAATTTTTTTAATTTAAAATTTGATTAATATAATTGTACATTATACTAAAACAACATTCATATAAAATGATAGATCCATAAAAATCTTTATTTTTGTTGAAACATAATATTTTAACTAAAATAAAACCCCTCAATGAAAATCTAAAACCATAATACTAGGGAAATTTTAATATAATTATTTCCAAAATGATGATTATTTTTATTAATATCAATTTTTTAAATTTATAAATTAAATATTTGAATAAAATAATAAAATATATTTAAAACCTATTTCTATTTTAAAATGAAATATTCAAATAATATCTATTATAATTCTTATTTCTAATAATTTAACAAATGATCATATGATAGAAAATATTTACTATGAAAAAATATTTTTCATCATCAATCAAATGTTTTTGGAAATATAAATCTATATCACAAAAAACATAATTTAAACAAATCTATTTTTATCAAATAAATGATCTTGTTGGTTTTTTAAGATAAAATAATTTTATTTAATTCATATTAGAAGAAGATTTTATTTTCTATATACCTATAATTAATTATTTGGTTACACTTATTCATTCCCACTAATTCAATGTCTAGTTTTTTAGTAACCATAAATAAATATTTATATTTTATCCGTAAAAATCACATATTTTTTTCATAAGTATGGTTTATAGTGAAATATATAAATATATTGATTTATTTATGTTTAATAATATATTATAATTTCATGGTGTCAAATTCCTCCCCTCCCCACAATAGAAATTCCATCCTTACAATGTGACCTATATGATCAGAGTAATTTTTTTGGGAACTCAAAATTTACTATACATATCTAGATGGTTAGGGATTAATTTTGGATGTGGACTAATAATTTTTTATTTGATAATAACTATAATTGTTTTATAATGATACCTAACCCATTACAAATTTTACCATGAATTCTACTAATGGATATAAATCTAGTTCTGTAAGGAATAACTTCTCATAAACCCTAAAATTAATTTATTTGACAATAAAAACATGTCTATTTTTTATTTATAAATAAGAATCCAATAAGTGATAAAAATATACATGACATTGTATGCTTGAAAACAAAAACTAAAAACTCACTATTTTATTCATTGTTAGTAGTTTCATAGGATTTTCCATGTCTACATAGTTGTTGATGATTATCTCCCTCACTCACCCATGGATTGGAACATTCAGTATCATAATTCTTAGATCTCTTATAATTTATGAAATAGATTTTTTTTATTCTCTTTATCCATTATACAAGTGAGTCTAATGACTATAACCTCTACAAATATAGAATTTACCTATCCCTTTAACAAAATTTCAATAATGTTTTTTCAGAATGTTTTTTTGACATGTATAGAATTGAATCTTCTTTGTTTCATCATTTCAAAACATGGTCACTTAAGGGAATCCTTAATTTTAATCATTGATATTTTTTGGGAATTAGATAAAGTTCACATTGTTAATCATAATTCTTAATAACTAGTTATGCCCAATTTTAATATTTCTTACCACAACCCTTATCCGATTAAGTTTTTCATTAGGCTAGATTCTATATTAATCTTAAAATGAAATATTAACATGGATTCATTATCCTTTATCCACTATAAAAATAATGATATCTAACATAACAAAATATCTTTATAATAAAATTATCATAAATTACAATAGGAATATTTAACCCCAATATGAATCAATTTATAAAATAATCATAGAAGATTGTTGTTCTTACCACTCAACATCTATTAGACTCGGTTCAACATATAAAAATATTATTTTAAATATGTAATTTTTTGTTAAAACCATATATCTTTTATTTGAGATCTCTCATGATTTTTAACATAATCCATAAAATAGATATATCATGATGCTATGATCGTTCTAAAAACATTATAATACTAATAATCAATCAAATATACACTCTCAAAATACATTAATTCCTTCCAAAAAAACATAAACCCATTATAAAATTATATCTAAGTATGTATATACCCTAATAATATACCCACAATAATATATCATTCCCAAAAAAAAAGAAAAATATCTATGAAATAAAATTAAAAATGAAATTGTGTATTCTTCAAAAAATTATCATTATCATTAACCCTAATATTGTATAAAACACTAGTACATAAGGTCATAAAGTAGACACTATATATCATAATCTAAAAAATTATATACAAATTACTACTAAATCATCATAAATCCCCATAAAATTGATTCTACAAAACATGTATTTTCAAAACACCAAGAACTTTAATTCCATGAAATAAAACATTTAGTAATCCTAAAATATTTTCATCCCCAAACAGGTGTTGTTAAATAGTTATATATAAAAATATTAAATTTCCACTAAATAATTAATCAATTATATTAACTTCATTTTTTATATGTTTCCATCTATTTAATTTTAAAAAACTAAAGAAAAATCATTAGATGTTTCACAAACTGTTCAATAACATTTATAATACACAAATAATGCATGGATAAATATAACTTCAAAAAAATAAAATTGATAAGAAAATACTGAATTATTTATTATTATGATATCATCTAAAATTCCACTAGTATGACTAGTAGAATACAATTTGACATTTTAATTTTAATATGAGAATATTTATAACTATTTACACATTCTATCTTATTCTGTTATAAGATATAGTGGGTTCTAGGAACATACCTTTCAAAAATTCATGTTCATGATCTTTTTTATAAAAATGAATAAAACCATATTTTTTTATAAGAATATGGAAAATATGAATACAAAAACATCCATTTGAATATTTTTCATGTTTGACACATTAGTGTTTTTGAAATTGATACCTTTGGATCAACCTATGACACTCTTTCAAATCGTGTTTGACTATGTACATTTTTCTGTTAGGTTTTCTAACCTAAATAGTTAACATCCTTCCCAAATTATATATAATGGTTACAAAATAAAACTTTATTATCAAACCAATACCCCCAAAGAGTTTCACCCGAGTTGTCTAGTCTTAGAACCACTCATCATATATTAGAGTGATGATTGATTAAATGCTCAGACAACTCTTTTCAAAGTGATTACCACTAGGTTTATATCCATAACAACTACATCTAAATTCATGAATCCAGGAATTGATTTATTAACAATAAAGGATAAAAAATATTTATCTAACATAAATTTAGGCAGTCATACAATACATAGAATTATTATCAGGGTTTACCTATATCATTCTTCTCCTCATCACAAATAATATGTTATTTCTTTCAAGAATAGTAAATCATATACTATTCCAAAAATGGTATCTATTACGAGAAAACATCACATATAAACCATTAAATTATCCTCATAAATATAATAATGTCTACATTTTTCTATAAATTTTCTTCAACACCATAAATCATTTGATGTGTCGACTCTCTCAATTGTGGTTCAATAAACACATACATTACAAATTGAATTTGATTCCAACTATAAAATCCTAGATATAATCATTTTTAATTAAAAATTTCATATAGATTATGGAATTTTTTAATCTATGAATGACCATTTTAGCTTTATAGATTAAGTGAATCAACACAAAACAGTAACTAGAAAATCCCTTTTTCATTATATAAAACATGCATTCATTTCCATTATATATGAAACTAAATAATCAACAACGGGCCTTCAACATCACGAATAAATTATTTGACACATTTTAACCATATTAATATATTACCTATAAGAGTTTTCTTCATAAAATGGTGAAATTAAATTATAATAATGGGTGTGCTCAAATAATCAATAAGGGAAGCATATAACTAATGTAATCCTGGAATTAACATGTCATAAATATTTTGGATGGATGGTGTAAATATCATTAAATCATAATTAATTTGATACTAAGATCATTCTATATCCATTAAAATAAATTAAAAACTGGATATCAATAATACTAATTTAATGTAGATTGAATTCGTAATTAATAGTATAATAATATTTCTTTCAAGGTCAATTATTAATATACTTTAATTATCATCAAGAATGTAGTCAATAAATCCTATAAAATTTGATAAGTACACAAAAATCCACCAAAAATGATTTTTAAAAAAAATATTAACTCACCATTGGGATATATAATTATAGGTTCCACAAGTCAAATGATTATGGCTAATAAATTCACGATAAGTGTAAAAAATAATATACATACCCTTCCATAAGGAAACACTAGTAGGATAATTAAAAGTATATCTATATAATGGAGGCTATTTAATGTAAATTCAAGTTCAAACTATCTTAGAAAAAATTAAACATATAGATTGTAAATAAATTTATATATATCAATAATCTGAAATCCTTATCTTTACCTGTCTTGTGAAAAAAGTTGGGTGGTCAAACTATACTTCGTAAACATTCCATTAATTATCTTTATTAGGCTAAAAAAATATGGTATAATAATAAATTATCTTGTATTAATATAATATCATACATTGGAGGATAAAATAATAAAATAGTTGTTTTTTAAAATTTCATGTTCATAACATATAAAATATAGACTATACAGATAATCTGTTACTATAATTATTTGATCATAATGCATTGAGAATAATTAAATGGATGTTTCCAAAAGGACTTAACAAAATAAGTGAGGAATATATATCAAATGGATTATTAGGTTAGAGTTATATTTTTATAAAACTATAATAGAATAAAAATTAATATAATCAAATGGTATAATGAACCCAACAATTATGGAATATGTTCAGGGGAATGATCACAACTCATTGAATTGAATTTGACTTACCAAAATCATTTATAACTATAGATATAAATAAATATAAAACCACATAAAAATTGAAACATTATGTGGATTTAACATATATAGAAATTAAAATAGTGGTATAGAAATTTATCTTTCATTATTTAATAATCTATTTAATGATAACATGGTCCACCAAATACGTTATAACTCAACGAATTGGAATTATGGCAAAAAAGCCGTTATGGATTTTGAAAAATTGGAACAAAAAAGTGAAATGGATGTGGAGTAATTGAATTAAAAATAAAATGATTAAAATATATTTATTTATATTATACCTCAAATTTTAGTATATACACAACATAAATGAAATTAGCTACATAATGCAAAACATGTCTCCTGAGAGAAATTTTATAACATAAACACTTATATATTTTTAATATATTCATAAAATTTATTTTACCTAATGTTTAAAACCTTGTATTATTAATCACATAACTCATAAAAAATTAATTTCCAATTTTATTCACACTTTTCATAATTTTAATTCTCTACATGAGTTATTTTTCTTTTTCAGATTGGGTGGATATATTCTTGATCGTTGGTACTGCTTCCATAATATTGGGGGGTATATATTTATTTTTTTAAATGTTCATAATTTATAGGTAATTAATCTTATTTATAATAATTTATTGTAATTGTTTTAATTTTTTAAAATTAAATTCATGAGTGTTTCAGTCTTTGTCCTTGAAGAGGAAATTGGTAACAAGCTTTTTTCTAGAATTATTAATAATTGAACGATGTTTTCTTTATCAATGACTTAAATATTAATTTAAGGTCATAATAATCAATGTAAAAGAAATATTTACACAATTATGTTCCATAATACACATTATTATGTTCCCATAGTCATTAATTATAGAAATACCCCAAATTATCAATTAGGTTGGAAACCCAACTAAAACATGAACGTACCTCGATTAATTACATGATTACAAGGGTTTTTATAAAATATCTATTCTAGAAGCACAATGGTCTAATTTATTGTTGATAAATGTGATAAATCATTATCATAAATTTACATTCAGAATATGTAATTCATATGAAACTATTACATAAGTGGAATAAAATCATATCTTGTTAGTAGGCTTATTTTAAATTATAAAATTATTAATGATCATTTTTTTGTCGTATCATTAATAGTTTCTCAGATTTTTCACACCATAAACATAATTATATCAGATAATTCATTTATAAAATTTAATACCATCATTGGATCCATCATTTTAAGGTGGTGATTAGAAAGGAAACACCTTTTGAAGTGAAAGTGGAAGTTCTCAAAACAAATTAAACACATTTTTTTTATTAATTAATTAACTATATTAATAATCACTAAAAATGTCATTAATATTGTAATATAATAGTATATAAATGATCCTAATATCATTATATTAGTTTAGTTAAAATAAATTTTAAAGAATATGATTGTGAATTAGAACTATTCCATTGATTATACTTACATTGGGGACTTGAATTTTCATTAGGAGTCTCCTTGGAAATGAATGAATTATAAAAAATAATAGTGAAAAGAAGTATTTAATAAAGTGAGTGTGTTTTAAGTATAGATATGTGATTGAGATTCAAAGATAATTTTTGGAGTAACCCTTATAATTTGAATAATTTTAGTTTACCATTCACGTTTCAAAGGCCAGAAAACAGAAATGATATTACGGTAAATGAGTGTGCATTGAAACTCAACTCATTCAATCCTATTTTTGATGTGTTGAATATTTTTTTTATCTTTGATAATATTTTAATTTTAAAATGGATATTAGATTTTAATCATGGAAAAAAATATAAATGCAAAATTTTACTTGGATCATTTTAACTTAATTGAAAAATAAAATTTCAATTTTAAATATAATTGGAATAAAAAAATAACTTTTGGATGAAATGTTAATTTTAAAATAATTTCACACAATTTTGTAAAAACAAATTCTTGATAAATAATGTTTCTAAACATTAATTTATTTATAAAATAAGTTTATTTTGTATAATTATTTTTATGAAATTAATATATTTATTATCCAAAGTAATATATAAGGCACTCTAGTTAAGAAAAACCTATTAATAACTTTAAAAAACATGATTCAAATGAAATTCATATATTAATTTTTGTTAATGTAAAATTTTAGTTAGTTATAAAAACAAATTACATCAGATTTAAAAAAAATTATATTGGAAAAATTATATTTTTATTCTCCAAATTCATTATTTATTAAGTAAATATTTTTTTTTAAAATTCATGGACTTTTATATATAATGATAAATTTATAAAAATTACATGTTTCATGATAAACAAGTTTTTGTACTTAAACCAATCAATTTAAGAAAAATTGAAAAAATCCCTACAACGTCAATTTGAATATGTTGAATTTGAAATTTTGGTTCCTTTTTATTATTTCCTATTTAAGAAATTTATTAATTAATTTTTCAAAAAAAAATTATAATGAAATACTATTTTTATTGAAAAATGACCTAATCAAATAGTAAATTTAATTATTCTTATCTAAAATAATTCACCAAATAAGTTTTTTTATCCAATTATTAATGTAAAACAAAATTTATAAACATTAATTTTATATTTTGATAAATATTAGTTAATATCTCAAAATTAGGAAATTTTATGAAAATAACTTATTATGTAATTGATTATATTGTTAGAAATTTTAGTTAAACAAACTGAATTTAATTCATAATAAAAGTATCCTTTATATATATCTAATTCAAAATGTTTTTAAAAAATTTCATTCCTAGTAATTCAAATGCACAAATTTTAACTATCATATTTAAATATTTATAACTTTTATAAATTTATCATGGATTAGAGTAATATTAGTATTCTATGTTGAGATAGTTGTTTAACATGTTTAAATATTAAATGAAACTGATATATTATAAATCCATTTTGTTACATGTGTGGTTTTTTTTAGTAATGATATTACAATATACAGTAATAGTTTTCTGTATTTAAAAAAAACAATGAAATGTATTATAGACCTCAAATTAAAATATACTAAATGAGATTTTTTATAGTTGTTTTCTTTATAATGAATATTTGTTTCTAATGTGGGAATAATAGTTTATCCTACTTAAACTAATTTTTTGGAATAATTGACCAGACTAACTAATGTTACTATGATTCAAAATATTCTTAGTCTAGCAGGTTACTACAAACAGTTTTTTGAATACAATTCATGGTATTCTAACCCACTAAAAATACAAACTCAACAAGGAGTTAAATTTATTAGGTAATTCAATGTGATTAGTGTCTGGAAGAATTAAAATAAAGATTAGACAATTTCCATGTGTCAATATTTCCCTCATAAAAAGGATATTTTTTAATTTACAGTTTTTTATATTTTAGGAGACTTTATTGTATCATCATTTAAGACGTTTGGGATTCTACATATGCATAATGAAAATTAAAAACCAATGAGGAAAATTATATTATGCATGACCAAGATCTTGCTATATTAGTTTTTATTTAAAAATATAATGGAATAATCTATATGGATAGAAATATGAAATATATACATATCATTATGTTTTGATGAATATAATTACTCAAAAAGTATTGAACATGAGGCTTAGAAGATGGTTGAAATGGATAAAATATTATGATTATATGATCCACTATCATCCAATTGAATAAAATAAAGTAGTTGATTTCATGAGTTACTAAGAAAATGAATCATTAACTATTCTATGTTTTGAACTGATTCTATTAATATTGATCTAATAAATGTTGGAATAGATATTATGCATAATATCCTAAATTTTAAATAAAAATAAAACAATTTTTTTTGAAATTTATTAATATATTTCAATGGAAATTTAGTTTCTAAATATAAATATACTTAAAATTAATTTCTATAAGTTGGATTCACATATTAATATATAACCCATAAAATAATTTGGAATATTTTATGGAATATTTTCAATGTTAGGTGTTATGTGAAAAGGAGATTATTAGTCTTTTAGAGCCTCAATATTGACATTATAAAATAATTTAAAATATTATATCATAAGAACACATTTTGTTAAAATAGTTTTATATTTTATGAATGGTTTCTAGAATTATAAATTCAATACCGACCTTAGATTAATAATCAATAGATTTATCGTTGGTGTTATAAAACCATTGGGTGTTTCATTTTTTTGTCAGACCACATGTAAGAATAAATATATTATATTAGAGGAACATATTTTTCAAAAATAATGGAATATCACATAAATGTTGATTGATATTGAAAAAATGAATCCTCTATTGGATTCAAAATATGGGTTTTACACTAGGTGCTTCATAATAGTCACTTCTGTTTCGTATTTGGTTAAATAACACGTTGGGGTGATTTATATTACCAATATAATTACATAATTATATTTTACTAGTATTATCAATTTATAAATTATTTTTTTCATATTCCCCTCACAAGCCTTGAAAAACACCAATCATCTGATAGTTGAATTCATCAAAAACAACACATTTTAAAGGTTTAAAAATTAATGTCTTGAATATGTGAAATTAAACAATTTCTATTCAACATTTTGGTGAAATGATAATTAAAATGAGAGTATGATTATTATTTTTTTGTAAAAATACTGACACGTATTTGGTTTGGGAATCTTAATATAAAAATCATTTCACCCTTAGATTTTTTTCCCCTTGGAGTTTAAGAAACCTCATAGATATCACTACACATGATATTTTATTCTTATAGATCAAATTTATTTCTTCCATTAATTTTAGAAGAATGTAATATTAACATCTACACATTTTAAGTTGTCTATAAGAGGAATATGTGGTTTTTTACTTTTCTAATTTAATAATTTTATTATATTAATCCTATATTATCTCAATTGTGAACAATGGGTTTTTATATAAAAATGAGTTTTATTACAAAATTATAAAGTCACGATATTATTAAATTAACAAAGGAAAATATATATAAATTATCAAATATTATTGTCATTAAATTATCAATAAAGAATAATTACTATAATTATAAGATGATAAATGTAATAGATTATACCAAGATAATTACAAAGGGATAATAATGTAAATTTTTGGGGGATACTTATCATAAATTATTAATAATAATGGAAATATATTGTCAAAGGATAAATATGTTAAATTATCACATGATAATTATATTTAGATCTCTAATGATAACTATGATATATTTCTAAAGGATAATTATGTGAGTTTATAAACAAAACTTTTTATGGATAAAACCATTATATTTATATTTTATAATCAACAGATATTTTATGAGAAAATGTCAATTTATAATTATGATAATTTTTAATGGATAATTATTTATATTTTTTTTGAATTTGTAAAAAATACTACAATAAGTGATATCAAAATAATTTAATGTGACATTCATTATTCAATGTGGTTTTATAACTATTCATGAGGAAAATATTTCTAGCATAAACATTAGACTAAAAAGAAAATTTAGAAATAATTCATGAGGGGAATGTATCATTGCATGTGATATTTATTCTTTTTTATATAAAAAAGATGGTTTTTGTCTTAAGAACAAATAAAAATTTGAAACATAGATG
Organism: Viscum album; assembly: GCA_963277665.1. Classification (NCBI taxonomy): domain Eukaryota; kingdom Viridiplantae; phylum Streptophyta; class Magnoliopsida; order Santalales; family Viscaceae; genus Viscum; species Viscum album. The sequence continues at coordinate 1,512,929,805 of OY728131.1, forward strand.
TGTTGATGACTACAACAACAAATCCCTAGATTAGGTTGTCATAGTTTTTGAGGTTTTTAATCTCGTATTTGAAACACACAAGATGTTGTATCCTTGGAATTGACATCACCAACATTAAGGTAGGAAGTTCCTTACCACATGGGGATATTGTTACACATGTTTCCATATTATAATTTATTTGTTTGTATAATTGATTTATGTTCTTTTCTTGTGATCTCATCATTATTTCTATTTATAAAATGAGAACTGTTATGATATTGTCTCATTTTTAATTGTTTTAAATGTTGTATTCTAGGTTTTAAATGATGAACATAATTACATTAGATCTATTATAAATCTCATAATTTTATGATGTGTTTTATATAATTTTATACCTTGTTCTATACCATAATTCTATTAGAGGTCCAATTATTAGTACACATGGAATGTGGTTTTCATGGTATATTTATTCCTTAAATGGATGAGTGTGAATGATGTGTGATAATGGTGTAATTGGATCTTGATAGCCATTTGAGTTTATCGTAACTCGATGCCTCTAGGGTTCAGAGGTAACATTCCAATACATGATGCATTGTAGATACTAAATATCCTATTCACTCGAGGATTTTTATATTATCATATTGATACCTTATAGGATATGACTGATATACCAATAGTTATGAGGATATTCTTTATCCTTATATTACATAGACCATCATTCCAATGTGGAGATTAATCAAGTACGGTTAGGGGATTGTGTTAATTTGGTTAGTGCATGAAATCATAGTTTTTTATTTTATAATGTTATTCCAATATTTAATTTATTATATTCATGTAATACACCTTCTACTGTAATGAAAACATGGTTTTGGAGTCATTGATGGTGTCCTAATAACACATATACTCTCACCATACTCAGGAATTTTTTTAATCTTGTACATTTCATTGATAGAGATCAAATGAAAGGAAATGCCCCTGTGGTGTAAAATAGATAATAGGACTATGGATATAGTAGAAGACAGGTAAGGAATACCAATTCCCAATTTTTTATTTATCTATTATTTTATATGATGTAAAATATTTCCACATTATGATCTGTTTTGTATTGTATGACATATACACCATCATTTGGTTTCTACATGTTCATAGTAGGTATTTATTGTAATATTTATGATTAATTATTGATAAAATAAAATGATACCAAGGGAATATCATCCCCAACAACATAGTCAAACAGTTGCTACTAGTCTTGTACATAGTGCATGTGCGGAGGAATGTCTGAGGATATGTGACCATCTAAATCGTATCGGGTTATTAGAGTTGGGATATTACAAAATGGTTTTATCGGAATAATATTTATTAACTTGTTTCATCTATTTTACTTGATTGGGATTAGTTAGATAATAGATATGATGGTTTGGTCTCAGGCATGGGAACTAAAACACTGTATGTCAATGACTATTTTTTAGTCCATCAAATTTCCATAAAGTTATAGATTTATGATATATAGTAACATTTTTTTAAATGGGGGAGTTCTAGTAAATGACCAAAACACTAATATTATTATTGAAAAGAATTACATGAGTCTGATGGTTAGATTTTTTTAGTTTCTAGCATAATGAGAATGTAAATTAAAAGGGAGATCATTCAGCTAGGGGATGTCATGGTTGGATCCCTTATTAGTGAGGCCAACTACTGCATTGTTCACATCAAGATAAGTATGAGTGACAATATATTTGATAGCCATGTGTGAATAAAATCATTCCATCCAACGTGAAGCGAGAGGCCCTGAAAGGTTCTCTATGCAATTCCAAATAGCTTGGAAAATGATCATTGGATCACTTTTGATCCACAGATTGATCTATCTAGGTTCTTTGAAAATGAGATCGCCTAAATCATACTCATCATTTACTAATCCAAAGATGCAGTGAATCCACATTTTCTATAGACTCACCCTAGAGTCTACGCATAATGGTTTTTGTCAATAAAACCACAAATCTATGAGCCTAGGTTGAATTTAGAAGCACCATTAACATTAGCATTAATAAATCCTGATGGCAGAGCACTCCAAAGAACATGAAACGTTCGTCTTGGATTGGGATAAATGAAATTCACTCAAATCCTCTAGAGAATCCCAATGGCTAATATAGTTTAGTTTCAAATATCCTTCTAAATAGAGGAGACTTCATGAATAACAGTTAGCAAATTTCATCTTAAATACATTCAGAATAAAATAGTGGTTGTTTATAATATGCTCATTTGTATCATACAAGTTCAGATGAAGTATCTTAGATATAGTAGTTATTAAAATATTATTTATTTTTTTGTGAGGCTTTCATATCCACAAAACATTTTAGTAGAGATTTTGTAGTTTTACAAAGAATCCATCTACACTCAGAAAGGTAAAATACATAATTCTAAAGTCCAGTGATCATAACACAAGAAAGAAATAGTTGATAAATGAATTTTCAATATTGGTAAAACATATGAAATTTATAGAAACATATGAATCCCAATATATTAATGGAAAATGTTATATGGGACCCTTTAATGCACAATACGATAAAAAAGTGTGAATCTTGAGGGCTTTAACCATATATTATTAATGTTCTTAACCCAAATTTGATTATGTTCAGAGTTAATAAATAATATGGTCATAAATTTTTTAATTCATGCATTCCATTATGCATAGGATCCCAAATTAAAAAATAATCAGTGGTGGAAAAGTGAAAGATGTTAAGGACCTGGTTAATATTGTAAGGTAAATTGGAGCTTTGAGAGTGTAAAATATCATTAATGGTATGATTATTGTGTTTAAGAGGTTGAGTGTGGAAAATAATGAAGATGAGAGGAGCCTCAGCCATATTTTAATGCCAGAAGTTCATGGTAGAGTCTTTTCTCACAATCCATCTAGAGTTAGACATTATGCTTGGAAAATCAATCATAATATAAGACAAATTGAAGAAATCATATAATTTATGTTTATTTTTTTAGTTTATCAAGGAATTAATTTTTTAGGAATGTGTGGGCGGAAGAATTATTAATAAAAATATTCCTAGTATGTATGGCCAATAAAGAATCATTGAATGTATGAGATTCTTTTACTCTGAAACAACCTTTATCCAAATTCTTACAATATGTAGAGAAATGAATAGTCACCCATTTTCATTAAATTGTGCTTCCACTCCACACACTGTTTTTATCGGAAATGCTAATTATTTTTAAGAGACCATCCTTCCATCTATAAACAATCATAGAATAAACCATTTTGGATACAATCATGGACTTTAAAAAATCCTACCTATCATGGATATATATTTTCTATCCCATGAGGAGAGATTTTGGAGAAATTGTTCTACAATTGTGGAAAAGGAACTATATTTGGGTGTGCCTTGAAAAATGTTAACACTAGGATAAGTAAAGGGGAAGGGCCATTCCTTAATTTCTAAATAATTGATGATATTGAATTTTTTGTTGCAAGGAAAATTTCTCCATAAAAAGTTATAGAATTTTCTATAACTGATGTTTTTCCTAGAAACCTATTCATAGTACAAGAGGGAACTTTTTTTATTATTGTTATTTCTCTTTTTACCTTGTGAAAGAAGATGATATCATAAGAATATAAGACATTTGTGGGGGAATTAAAATTCCTAGAATCATTGAACAATTTAAGATTTTTTTGATCCAAAAGGCAAGTGAGTAATCTACTCAATTAGTCCTCTAAAAATGTGAACAAAATATTAGAGAAGGGGTCACCCTATCTGACCCCTTTTGTGCACTAAACATTTCCCTTATTAAATCCATTAACAAGCATTGATATGAAGTCCTAATTGAAAAGGTTTTAAATTTTTCTAATGAAATTGTCATTAAATCCAAATCATGTCATAAATTTGAAAATTATAATTCAACCAATGATGTCAAAACCTTCATAAATGTCAAATTTGATGGTGATATTTTTACCTCTACTAGATATAATCTAAATATTTGTGCATTATGAGTCATGTAAAATACCATCTTAGATAGATATTCCATTAACAAAACCAAAATAGTTCCGAGAAACAATTTTATTGATGACAGAAGAAATTATATTTTCATAGCCCTTGGTAATGATTTACAAAGATAGTTAACAAGGGAAATGGTTCTAAAAATTTTATTCTAAATAGCATTATCCACTTTCAGGATTACGATGATAAATTGGGAGGTCATCCCATGTGGGTGAATGCCCATCCAAAAAAAATTCATGATTAATATAAAAAAATTGTCTTTGATCACATCCCAAATTAACTAATTGAAACCATTATTGAAAGAATCAGGTCCACGATCACTGTAACGATTTATACTAAATAATGATTATTTAATCTCATTGATTAGTTTAATGCAATTGAAAATTGAGTTAACTTATCAATTCAACACAACTGAAATGATATCAGGTAAAAGGTATTTTTTAACATCATCTCCATTGAAGATATAGTAAAATTAAGGGAAAACATGATTATAAATACCTTATTTTGTATCAATGAGGTTTTCCCTATATCATAAGAAGGCTAATGGTCTTCACGATTTCCTAGTTATTAGAAGTGAATTTATTGAATTTATTATTTATGTCACCATTCGAGAGCCATTTATTTTTAAATATTTTCTTTCAAATATTATCCTTGAATTTGATCAAGTAACATGTTTTTTAGTATTGTTGATATCATGTTGGGGATCAAAAAAAATTAGAAAAATTATTTGTATTCTGAATTTGGGAGTGTTCCTCTTAAGAAATTAGGTTCTCATTGTCCATTTTCTAGATTGTCATATACATCAATCCTTATAGAGTTACATTATATTTTTTAATTAAAATGTATGTAAAAAATAAACAATGTAATTATTTATTGGAGGCCATTATTTTTTAATGATGTTTGCATAATCCAGATCTCAAAACCAAGCGATGTTAAACCTAAAAGGTATGAAATTCATGGTGATATTGAAAGAGATTATTATAAACATCGGATTGTGATCAGAATTACATTTGGGAAGGGTAATTATAGAGATGTTGTCCCCTTATTTATAGGCTAAAACACTAGTGAAATCCCAATCTAATTTTCAAGCTACCACCATATTGTAATGTTTTCTATACTAAGTAATGTTTTCACCAGTGATATTTATTTCAGTGGGATTGTTATCCTCAATTGAGGCATGAAAATCCTAATTTCCCAATAGTGGAAAATATGGAATTAATGGTCCCTACAACAAACCAAGGATTGTGAATTCTATTGCTAGTATGGGATATAGCATGTAAAAGGGGTATATTATCATGGTATCTATAATTAGGGTAGATAAAAATAGATTAAATCTTAATTTTCTAAATGAAAAAGTCATAGCTAAAGGACTGATCTAAAATGTTAAAAATATTAACAGAATGTAATGTAGTGTGAGAAATGATCAAGAGTGTTCCAACCGACGAGAAATTTTTATATGATCATATAAAAGTGAACCCATAAATTCTTTGATGTAAAAAATGAGAAGAAAAAATAATTTTTGGATCAGTAATTCAAAACAATTATGATGATGAGTATTGATGATCCTTGTAAGAATACCAAGGGTGTCCGGGTTTTCTATACCACAGCCATTACAAAATAAAATATTCATTTAAACTTGTTCTTCGGGTTACAGTCCCCTTTTTCTTATTCCCATGTCCCTTCATTGTGGCTGATGTTATATAAGTTTTTACCTTGGTCAGGCTAGTTTTTTTCCATCTTCCTTAAAGTAGAAATATAGAGGATGTTAGTAACACCTGCACTATCATCAATAGAATTTGGATGCAATGATTATCTGTTTGAAGGAGAAACCAATTGACTATTATTTTCAGTCAATGGCCTCTCATTTGGGTTAGAAGGATTAGATATGGATATAAGAGCATGAAAATCATAATTATAGTACATCATTATTGGACCTTCAATTATTAAAACAACTATTTTCCATTATTAGTACATGAATTCTGGATACCATAAGGGCTGATGTTATCATGTCCAATATAAATACATTTCAAGTCGGTATGTCATGTTCATTCTTTGTTATCCAAATTGATGCTTCTATTCTTGATTTTATGATTTTATAGTGGTGTGTTATTTCAATCATCATTGTTAAATATATTAGAGTTAATAGTTGTGGCCTATTGTCAACTTGGTCTGAGCATTGGGGAACCACTCAAAACACTATTGGGGGTAGTAGACTATAGTGATTACAATCATGTTCATTAATGGGAATCCTTCGACGACAAATAACATTACCTAGAATGATAGGGTGTTACATCATTGATTTCAAAACTATAATTTTCGACTTATATTTGGAGAGATTTATGAAACCTCTGATAATTGAATCAATTTCTTCAACTATACATTGTTCTTTATCGTCATTTTCATGGTATTCCACTAAATGTGCTCAATTTTTTCCAACATCAATGCCTATGGGAATTAATATTTTTGTCATAAAAATCTATTTTTCCTTCTTTATCCCAGAGGGTTCAAGTTTACCTAAGTCAAGATCATTGTCTTTTTTCTACCGCTTATCCTCGGTCTATTTAGAGGAATTTTGTTGGGAGACCTATTTATGAACTAATATATAGTTTAGTATTGTATGTTATATGATTAGGAAAAGTCATACAATAAGGTATTTCACTCATAATTTACGTTCACTTGGATCTTATAATTATTAGTATTAACCGAAATGGTTTTCTAGGTTCGATTATAGATTCACGTCAACCATCACTCTAGAAAATATACCCGATTCCCCATTCATAATTCTCTGGTAAATATTCACAGGAGTGCCAATACAAGATGATATGTCATTTATGATTTTATGGTGACATAAATACCAGTTGAGGCAGTATAACCCAAATTTGTGCCATATTTTTCCAATGGGTGTTTAGTCTAAAGGACATTCCCTTTCAAAAAGGCATATTATTCTAGGTTTGAGTTGAATCTTACATAGCATCCATACTCAGTCTAAATTATCCTTAGAGTTAAATAAGATATGAAAATAACCCTTGCCAGGTAGTAAGAGTTTCCAATTTTTAAAACCAAAAAAGTGAGTAATATGAGGGTTAAGATCTAATTACAGGTATGTTTTATCACTTTATATATAAGAAATACGACCCATAGTTGAAAATAGACATATTTGGGTCCACTACTAATGTTCTTCAGGATGATCCTAAACTAAGAATCCTCCATCCTCCATTTTTTCTGAACAATAGAGTCTTAAATGATGATGATTTCTGAAGATGTAATCACTTCAGAGCATCAAGTAATAAAATCCCATTATATTTAACATTTTGTCCTTGAATAGGAGAATCTTTCACAAAAGCTTATTCTTAATTCATTTATGTAGAGCTAGATTCAGAGGAACACTCCCATTTAGGATCGAAGGATTCCATATATTGATATATTCAGCAAGTATAGATCTAAAAATCCTCAGTGTCTTGCAGATTAGGGGTTGTGCTATTAGGGTTCACAAGACCATTCTAAGAGACGCTCTACATCACACTCTTCTATGTAGTTTCAATTAATTAAGTTAACCTTGGTTGTTTCATATGATGTTAATATGCATGTTATAAGATTATGAGTGTGAATATTTTACATGAAGTGAAACATAGTCTCTAATGCCATATATATAATTTTTTGTCATGTATAATAGTTAATTAATTAAAATTCTTCGTCTTGTACTATCTATTTGATATTGTTTATCGTCATGTGATATATTTTTCCTATCATGATGTTATGATATATGTAAATTGGAATTAATTAGTCCAACAGAGCATAATATTGGGAATGAATGTATATTATTAGTATGGATAACATGTAAGGATGTAGACAAGGGTTATTTCTTAAAGGGTTATAGGTTTGGTTGAGGTTAGACTTATTAGTGAGATATTGTGGTCTAGCATAGACTAATATGGGATAGGCCTAATAAATCCATATTTTCTATGTGCTTTTGTGGCATTATAGAATATATATCCTTGATGTATTCTTATGGGACATCATGGGAAGTGCATTGAAATAGTAATATGAATTTGCATGTTTCAACATTTCCAGAGTACATTTCGGATAATATAGTCTAGCATGCCCTAGTAGGCTCTATGTCTTATGAATTAGTTCTAAATTAATGATAATTATTTTTCTTAGTTCATATCCTAGGAATAAGAGTTCAAAAATTTGTTAAAATATTCCCCAACTTCAACTCTATTATTCATCATCCTTGAAATGTACCTCTCTTTTCAATCATATATATTATGTCTAAATAGATGAATTTTCTTATTAATATAATTCCACATCATAATCATCTAGGGTTATTTTTTATGATACTTTGAAACATAAACAACTATTTCATAAAATGAGTACATTTTCTCCCACTTATTCCTTCATAACAAGAATCCTTTTTGGCACATCAAATATAGTACCTCCCTCCATCTCATGGGGAAAATAAAAATATGAAAAGGGTTAGCTTAGCTTCTCAGAAAGGGTATAGAAGGGAAATATGAATCAGAAAAAATACATATGGGTATAATAATATGAACATAATATTTCAAAATCATACCAAGAATATAAAAGATCATAATATTAAGTCCTAAAATCAATCGTAACAATTCATAAGTCCTAATACATAAAAAAATAGGAATAAAACATGGAATGTTTTGATAACCTATAATCATATAACACTATAAACACGTGTAAAGAGTGATATGTTTACTAGTTATGTTATTGATATGAATTTAGGCCCTCCCATACAAATTTGTACATGCACACAAGTCCATGGAAATTATTTTTTTACAAGTAATCGGGTTCATGCAATACATTTTTAACATCTAATTAGATATACATGTAACATTGTGAACATATAATTTAGTTCACACATAAAATTGTAAAAAAGTAATCTAATTCACAAATAACATTTATACTCATGAGTTATACATCATTACCCAATGAATTGGACTGAGATATAGGCCCCACCTAACACATAATGAAATCTATACATTTGTGTTCCAAAAGAACATAAATCCAAAAGATTTTAAATCATTCATCATATAATTCCCCCTATAAAGAAATAGGTTTCATAAAAATTTCATCACAACCCATGGAAAATAAATGTGTTTTATAAATATTAATCAATAATAAACATAAACTAACCATAAATGGAATAATGATAATTTATTTGAATAATATCTGCAAATAAATCATAAGTATCCACAAATTATGTTATCATAGATTTGAAATAACTTTTAGAAATAAATTAAAATATTTCTTGAGTAAAATGTCTATTCTGTTTTGGAAAATTATTTTTACCTCGTAATAAATATAGAAATATTTTTTCATTTAAATTAACCTTGAAAATATATATGGTAATATTTTAAAGCCCATTTTAATCATCATTTAAATACTTTTCGTTTAATGTTATTAAAAGTACATATAAAATATCTATTGAAAACATTTTTAGGAAAACCAATTTTATCAACAAATAAATTTTATAATCGATGGGAGAATAAAATTACCTGAAACATATAATGTAATGGAATGGATTGGAATCAAGACAAAAAATTTCAAGGGAATGTATATATACCTTATAAAAGAATATAGGTTCATAAGAAAACATGTGTCTCAAAGAAGGAAAATTGGGACAAAATTACCTTAATGATTTGGAATATCTAAAATGTAATGTTACTCCCTAAGACTATTATTTAATATGTTTTTAATAATATAATTTATTTAATACTTTTCATTTTAAAAAATATAATGTTATACTTTATCTACCCACAAAAACATCTTAGATTTCATTGCACACAACACTAACATTTATAAATGATCAGTTTATTAATATAAATATTTAAATAGGGAAATTATAACATAACCATTAAATTGGTAAGTATTAATTGGAATAAATAATTTATGAACTTTTTTATTGTACATGGAAATACTTTTTAAAATCAAAATGAAATAATTTTAAAAAAACCATTAAAAGTGAAAAGGGTGTGTTTTAACAATTTAAAAAACAAATAATTTTTTTTATTACACTATTGTAATATATATATATATATAATATTCAATATAATGTTTACATTGTATCATATTTGTTTTCTAGATATTATATAAAAATAAATCCAGTTGTATACCTAAAAATATTTATTGTTCTAAAAATAGTTTTGTGTCCTATTGATGTGCACTTTTTAAAAAAAATATTTTTTGACACTTTTATATATTATATTCGACAAAATATACTTCTTATATTAATATATAATATCAATATTTACATTGGCTGAATTCTTTTGAATTGTTCATAAAAAGTGTGTTGTTCTGAAGAATATATAAAAATATAGAATTATATGTGGAATCTACATTTTCATCTAAATAATTTATAGTTTAAATAATGTTTTTATTAGTTTTCAATTGTAAATTGATGAATTTCATATAATTAAATCCAATATAGATTATTTGAATTAATTTTTCATTGAATTTGGATACAAGCACATTTTAATAATTGGAAGGTTTTCATATAAAAACAACATTTCTCTTCATATCTACATGAATAATATTATATTAATATCATCCATTTGCATGTTTTTAATTTTAAAAAAACCATAATTTAAAATGTAAGGTTATAATTTAGTAAATAAAACTCCTTTATTTTTGGACAATATGAATTGTAATATTTTTAATTTTTATTACCTCAATAACTTGTAAAATATGGAGATTTCGGTTTAAAATAACGTTATAAGGATTTTAAAAATAATTTTACACATTTCAAAATATTATTGGGTGAATTGAATTTGACCTTTAACACATAAAATTTTAAGTATAACAATTTAATGAACACTTTGACATAAAAATTACATGGATATTATTAATATCAATGACAATGATAGAATTTCACACTCTTATATTTAATAAGTATAATATGATTAATTATTAGATAAATAGAAATTATGTTCAAATATATATATTATTATGAAATAAAATAGTATTATCTATAAGATTAAGTCTTAATTTTAATTTTTAGTGAAGAAATAATTATCATAAACAAATACATAATGATGATGAAATAATTATTAAGATAATGAAAACCTCAAATAACTAAAATTAAAAATTTTAAAAAATATAAAATTCTAATCAGATAAGGAACATCAAGGATTTACATTGATAATAAGACATATTTTATATGTATAAATGTCATTTTTTCAAAATTATCTTGTAGTATTTCTTTTCATTATGTCAATTTAAGGAATAATGAAAAAATTAAAAAAAATATTATTTTATGAAAATGATTTTTTTTAAACTTTTTTTAGAAATCATAAAAAATTAATAAAAATGGTAAAAATTATGGTTGATAATATAATAAATTTACCTTTTATGGTTAATTTAAAATATTATATGTAAAAATATATTCCTTTTAATAATAATTTTTTTTTACAATATTTACAATTATAATAGGCTAATTAAGTGTTTTTAAAAACGATTATGGTCCAAATTACAAAATAACATGTTTAAAAGTAATTATTCTATGTTATTAACACCCTATACTAAATTATATTTGAATTATATTCAATTTTTATTTATTTGGACTGAAACTTATTTTATAATTAATTAATCTTTTGAGTGATTTTTAATGTCCCCCTCAACTTTATTATACAAGGACTTATCCACCCTTATCTAATTTTACCAATTTTTATTCTTCTAGATTGACCAAAATCTTCCTAATTATCTTATAAAAATTTCTATCCAAATTCTATACATTTTAATCTTCCCAAATGACCAACTATATATTTTTTTATAAGATCTTTATAAGAGCTATTTAGAAGAAGTGGAAATCACTCTAACCGATCACACTCCTTTTCTACTCTTCTATACCTGTGAAATAATAAATTATTATCCTAAATATTCATAAAATTTATTATTATTATGAAAACAACATTTTATATCCCCTTTCATATTGAACATCAAAGTAGAATATCATTTGTGGATACATACAACATACAGTCTCTATTTAGCAATTCAATTAATTTTTCATCACCATATTTATAATTTGGAATTATTATGGGTTTAATTTTTATATATAATATTTATGACACATTAATAACTATTTAATAATAAAATTATTTAAAACATTTTATAATCTAATATTTTGAGAAAGGATAAAGTTACTTGTGCGTATTTATGGCTTTCCATCTCCAAGATATGTTATGATTCATTTTTCATCTATATATATCACATGGATGGGGATAATGATGATTTTTTTAATATATATGATATATATAACCTAAAAATTATTATAGAATTATAATATATCCTATACTTTTATATATTAAAATATGAATAGAAAATGAAAATGTCATTCATTTATACGTATTACCTACTGTCTTCATGAACGGTGTATTTTATTTTCTACCTCAATGAATTTTAAATCCTGAAGAATAAATATATATAGAATATATATATATATATATGATATTTATCTCATGTTTAACATTATATTGTTGGTGAAATCATGATCTATTTAAGAGTACCAATGATAATTTGTGCACTCACATATAGATATAAAGTGGTTATTATGAGAAACATAACATTAACACAGAATTGTTAATAAGAGAGTAATATAAATGTGATAAGTAAATCATATATGGAATTATAAATATGAATATTTTTATCTATTATATTTATAATAAACATATAATTATTTTATTAGAGGTTTGAATGTATAAAAAGGAAGTCAATACTTTAATAAATAGAATTTTGTGTCACTTTTAATATTGTGGGACACATGTCTTATACAATAATTATTTCGTCTATATGGTGTATATAAAAACTTTGAATAAAATTTATGAGGCTTATACTATAAATTGTTGAATTTTTTTATCCATATAATTTAAATTCATTCATCCGGAATAAGATTCAATTGATTATAAGATGGTGAGGGATAATTTCACAGTCTCATTTTATTAAGGATAGATAATATATAAGTCTATGTTGGTGAATATATATATATTACTTATACATGTTTATTAAAAAAATTACTATTCATTAAAAATAATTAAAATTAATTTTTAACCATTTTTGAATGTTTACTAAATGGTTTTAATGGAATCTTCTTTTATTTTCCAAAAAAGGCACATTGTGACTTTTTTATAAAAGAGTATGATTTGAATTTTCGTAAACTATATAGAAAGAAAATATTTTTCTTATTTCAAAACGCCTTAATTATTTGAATATTACCTTACAATGAAATGAGTTTCATTTAAAATTAAATTTTTTCTTTTAAAATTGATTGTAATTTTATGTAAAGAAAAAAATTTAAATTCAAAATTGATATTTTCCTATAAAATTATTTTCATGTAATCTTTCGAAGTTAATTTTAATTTATGTTAACATTATTTGATTTTACTTATGATTTATTGTCGATATATTTCTAGGATAATTACCATATTGTTCTAGGTTTGTTTTTGGTTTATTATGTAATGAAATATATGAAACCGATTTCTTTTAAATGGGTTATGTTTTGATAGAATGATGTTTGTGAAACCCCATTCTTTTCATGGGTTTGGATATGATAAATGATTTAGGTTATTATGAAACACTTAGGTATTTTTTTCATTCTGAGATGTGTGGGACCTATATATCCCTCCAATGAATTGGGTAATAATATTATATCTCATGGTGTAAACATATCTACAAAAGCGATTGAACTCTGTTCAGATAGGATAGGAACGAGATGTGAAACCGGAGAAGTGATGGACATTATCCACCCTCATAGTCAAGGGATTTAACAATGATTACTCTAATGGTTTAAAAAGTGAACATATTAAATTATTACATTCATTTAATACTAATTAAATTATTTTCTACTCTTATGGGTTTTATAAACTTCCATGTTTTATGTTAATGTTATTCTATAATGATTCATCTCATATTAAATCTTGTTATGTATTCTCTCCATTGAGATAATGTTGTTTTATATAAAGGGTATAATTTTCAAAAGTTATGTTCATATTCCTATATGAATATACATATGTTATGAATCATATCTCTATTTTTTACCTTTACTGAGCATCTGATATCACACATTTCATATGTTTCTTTTCCCTTTGTTATAAAGGAAGGTTTTATGTGGGAATACAAAATAGAAGTTCATTACGTCAGATGTTGAAGACAATTCACTAAATTAGAATTATGTGTTCAATATTTCAAAAATCACTAAACTAATACGGTCTTTGGACATGTGTTTTGGTAATTAATGAAATGTTCTGTAAAATAATGTAATGACTGGGTATTAAAATCACGAGCCATCATAGTTTTTATCAGTCTATTAGTTAATTAAACATTATAAAATATGTTGATAAAAACATATTAATAACCCTAAATATAATTCTTGGATGCAATACTAGAGTATTGGTAATAATCATGAATATAATAAGTTAAACCTAAGGTATAGTAGATTAAAATTTTATAAAAACATTTCCATTTATTATGTGGTTTTATGACTATGATTATTGTTTCACAAGTATTGGCTTATTTTTTTAATAAATGGATGTAAGAAATAAGAATGGTTTTAAAGATGAATTCATTATATAATTAATGGATGTCCCACCTAAGAAACCAAATTTTATATAATATTGAATGAATAACTTCATTGGTATGACAACACGACCTTATCAATCGATTAATCATGATGAGATTACAAATGACCAAAGAAGGGAAAAACATTTTCTTACATCCATATAATGTAAATATCCGACATATTTTATAGGAATGACCAATCCACTAATTGCTGATAAATTTACCTCTTAAATTAATTTTTTTCATTCTCCATTATTTAGAATATTATAATATTATGTCATACACTTTTCACATGGAAGGAGAAACGAATCGGTGGTGTAACTTTGTTAATAATATAATGAAACAGGGTAAAATATATTGCATGTATTTTATGAATTTGAATAACATAGTTTTCAGTCAACATCTTCTGATTTTTATTGAAAAAAATGGATATTTAATATTCCCTTTAATATCATTATTATGATAATAAATGAAGGATAAAATTCAAATGAAACTCTAAAAACTATAGATAATATAATATTATATTTTCATTATGCTTCAAGTGTGGAAAGGAATATAGAGGAAATGTTTTTAAGGGGGCTGTTAAATTTTTTATATGGTGGAATGAATTTAATCTAGAAATTGAGTGTTGAAGTGATTTGAAGATGATAAATAATGTTGAAAATGGAGATAAATCCACCAAAATTCATTCCACGGACTTCAATTATTTCTGTTTTAGGAATATTGGAATTATGATAATACATTCACATATTTAAGGCTTTAAATTGATAATTAATGTTACATGCCACTAAAAAATAGAGAAACGTAAATCCAATGTAATGACTATTGGAAATGTGTAGTGCGAAAACAAAGTAGTAGAATTATTGAGTATTTATATATTAAAAATAAATAATAATGTTGGTGAAGAACTTTTATGGTTCTATATATTAATGAGTCATATAATTATTGTTCTGCTATTGTGCTTCCTATAGTATTCTAATGAATATGTTGAATAATGCTGATGGAATGGAGACATGATTTACTATCAAGCTAGTGTTTTTAAAGAACACATGATAATGATAAAGATAACATTAAATAAGTTCATTGTGATGGGATGATAAGGAGATAATGATATGTTTAGATTGTTAATAAATAAATTGGATAGTGTTGATAACCTTATATATAATTAGGTATATGATGACAATGTGGTTTGTGGATTTTGTTTGTCAATGTTTTGGATTTTGGTATCAATAATGGGGTAAGTTTTAGAAGGATACATGTTTTCACTATGATTTTACTATATTTTTTTTATTACCATATTTCAAAATAATTAATCTAAATAGTCCTCATAGGTTTGGTTTGTGATAATTAAGTGTTATGTCATATTTTTTGGGAGACTAATGATAAGTTGATTTTGGAAATTTATTGTCCTTATTTCTAATTTTTAGATTTTAAAATTTTATGAGGATCATAAATGTATCCATTTATGAATTTTTTTACATTGATATTAGGATATGGTTTTAGAGATTAATGTATTATCTCTCCATATAAATATATAGAAATAATGGATAAATTGTGATGTTAACTAAATGAGGATGGAATGACATATAATTATATTTATGGATATCAAAATCTTTTAATTATTTTAAATGAGATATTCTCCTTCATTTCAATGAATAAGAGATGAAGTAGATATTGTTCAATATACACCAATAGATTGAGATTGTGCTCATGAAATTTAATGAAATCAAGTAAGTATTTATTATCATGTAAATTCATTGACTATATGTAAAATATCATGAAAACAAAAACATTATCCTAAATCCTTCATTTATCATGAATCAAACACTCTAAAAAAAAATTATAAATTATCCAATATACTGGTGGGTGTGAAAAGTATTATATAAATTTTCAATGTACTGTTTAACCATGTCAAACCCTTTGGAAATTAAAAATAAATCTTGTTCTAAATAATAAATAAATAGGAAGAAGACTATTTTATACTAAGTATATTAATAAATAACTCATTTTTTATTTTGGTAATGAAATATATATATATATATATTCATCAATAAAGTTATTAACATCCATCCTATATGTTTTCTAGACATGATATCAAAATCAATCCATTTTTATGCTTAAAAATGATATTTTTCAAAATATATTTTTATCTTCTTTTGATGATTAACTTTTCTTAAAATATAATTTTAGAAACATTTACAAATTATATTGAAATTCATAATCAACTACATTGATTTTATACAATAATTTTTTCCTTTTGTGGTAATTTATGTTATTTTTCTGATTAGTTTCCTGTTTGTTGAATAGTAAAAAGAATGAATTTTAATTAAAAAATTATTTTCATCTAACCATTTTATACCATTAAATTATATATTTTATTGGAATTAGAGAATAATTAAATCCATTTTTTATTTTTTAATACAATTTATCTTTTTTTTTTAAATTCCTCATTGAATATGGATATGAGCACATTTTAATATTTGGAACGTTTTTACTTTGAAAACTCAATTTTTCACCCTGTTGATGGACTAAAATTATATTGATTTCTTCCATTTATATCTTTTTAATTTTGAAATATGGACTTACTAATTGGAATCAAAATTTTAAATTTTATTTAATAGGTTAATTTTTATATTTGGACAATATAAATAGTAATATTAGTAATTTTGTAACCATTGTAAAGGGTAAAATTAGTTATTTTTGTTTAATATTAATGTGATTCAGATTATAAAATAACCCAAAAAATTTCCAAATTATATTTTAATGATGTTAATATTTTATTTAAAAAAAATTGGTTCTAAATTAATTAATATTTAATGGACACATTTCCATGAAAAATTCCAGGATATTATTTAAATCAATTAGAGTGACAAAATGTCACACTCTTACATTTTATAAGCATAAAATTTTTATCATGAAAATAAATATAAGATGATATAGATTATAAATATTCTTATGAAATCTAAATAGTTTATCACCAATATGAAATATTATTTTTAATACTTATTGGATAAATAATTATCATAAATAATAACACAATGATGATGCATTTATTATTCAATTAATGAAAAACTCAAATAAGTGATATTAAATATGTTAGTATAAATATATTTTGAACTAATTAAGGTTATCCATAAATTTTAAAGTTAAATATGACATAATATTAGTATTTTTAATGAATTGGTTCTAGTTTTTCTTATTTAATTTATTTTCTCAATTTCAATGTAAATAACACTATCAAAATCTACACTAATAATTTTTTATACAAATAATATTTTATTATATTAAATAAAAAAAATAAAAATGAAAAATAATGAAAAATGGGATACATTATGGTTGAAATTGTTGGTAATTTATCAAATATTATTAAATATAATTGCTATAATGATAAATATCTTCCTTTTAATATTGAAAATTTTGTCACAAGAGATTGAATTAAAATACATTAACTTTGGGTTAATAAAAATGATATGGTTTATGTTTACAACCAAACTTGACTGAAATCCAATAGATTATGTTATTATCACCCTATTCAACATTTTCTTTAAATTTATTTCCATTTTGAGGTATTTGTATTGAGATTTAATTAATTATAAATTAAACTTTTGAGAAATACCATAGGACCCCCTCACATTCATTATAAAAGGACATCTCCTATCTCATCTTATTTCACCTCATTGAGTCTTATATAATGATAGAACTCTAATAAATTATCTTCTAAACATCTTTATTTGTATTCTATAGTTGATGGTATAACAAAAAATACACCTATATAGTAATTTAAAGGATATATAAAAAGTCATTTTTATGATGAGGTAATCGCTCTACCTAATCTCTATATATTTATACAATTCTATAATTCCTCAAAATCTATGATATATATCATAAAATAATAAATTCCTTATTATAAATAATACTAAATGTTATTAGGATAATGAACACTGTTAAGACCCAAAATTTCAAGTGAATTTTTGTTTCATAAATACTTTGGAATTTGACTAGTCTATGGATTCTGAGGACACATGATTCTGAGGCCTGGTGTGCCTGGAATAAATTTCTGAAGTTTAGCTTGGGTATGTTCAGTGAACCAATGAGTGGATTTTTCTATCTTTTGAACGAGTGCTCAGAATTGAAATCTGAAGGTACCAATGAACTCGCAGTGCCGGTAATTCCTCAAGAGGACATTTACCGCAGTTGCATTTTATGCAGGTTTGAAGTTATGTTTTGGGGTTTAATTAAGAAGCAAATAAAATTGTTTGTACAATTTTATTTTTTATATAAGAAGGTTAATTCCACACATGGGAAGTTAAGGGTGGGACCCACATCCACCTTACTAACCAAGTGTGGTTGTTAGAGGGGTGGGTCCCACACGAGCCCCAACCATTTATTTTCCTCTAAACTTCATAAAAACCCTAACTAATTTGGCAGACCCCCCTTTAATTGCCACTCTATCCACCTCCCTCACTCCATTAATCCATGTCAACCCCTAAAATTAATGAGGATCATTCCTCTCTTTCTCCTCTCCCTCTCTTTAATTAAATTCCATTGCATTTAATTAATGAGTATCTTTCCCCACCCTCTCTTTAATAAAATGCCAACGCATTTAATTAATGTGGTGATTTGAATTTTAAAAACTAAATTGCATATTTAATAAAATAATAGGAGGATCCTATTATTTTATTTTGTGGGAGAGATTTAGTTGTGAAAATGAATTTTGGGAGAGCTCTTGAGATTTTGGAATAACACTGGCCTCCGATGAAGAACAACGTCTCCTTCAACGAAGAACGAAGTCTCCTTTGATGAAGAACGCCTATGCCACGATGAACCACGACGCGCCACCCTTTCTATTCTCTGCAACAAGTGAGGAGATGCCGCTTCCTCCTTGGATGCACTCCGTCGACATCTATGAATCCTCACCTTGTGACACCATCTACCGCGAAACTGATGTTCTTCATCTTTTTGATGTAGGGGTTTATTGTTGTAAGAGAAGGTTTTCGTACACCGTTCTTCATTGGAAATCGTGGTTTATATATGTCCAATTGTTATAGCTTTACGAGGAGGGCGCGGGCCGAATAAACATGGCCCGGCGACCCTCCAATGATCTTGTTAATATTTTTAGAATCTACATCCAAAGGCGGAATAGGCACGACACCATCGCGCCATGTAGGGAATGTTGCAAAAGAAGCTGGTGCGGTTGCGCCGGCAGTGCGGGAGGAACCGCGGCCCGCATCACGGTCCGCTTTGGTGGAAAAATCGGTCGTCCCTTCAGCCTTCTGGGCGAAGTGGAGTCGCATCCCCAGGAGGGCGCCGCGCCAGAATAGGTGTGGACTGCCGTGTGGGACACTTGGGTCGGAAGGCTGACCATCCTAGTCGGTTTCTTTGGGAAGGGCGGCACCACTTGGCGTCGCCGGTTCGGACAACCTCCACACCCCCCCTATCGGAACCGCTCAGCCTTCGGGCTGAGCCGCTCAACCAGTAAAACCGAATGCCCAGCTGAGCCACTCGGCCAGCCGGCCGAGCCAACCCGGTCGCACGCCCAACCAGGCCGCGCCAGGCCAATCTGGGCCGTGCCAGGCTGGGCCGGGCCGCACCCCTCTGGGCCGGGCCACACCACTTCAGGCTGAGCTGCGTTTTTCCTTCAAACTGTTCTGACACCCCTATTTGGTCGGAACCATCAAACTAGTTTAACCCAACCCATCGGCCCACTGGGCTAAATGGGTCGGGCCCGTTATTCACTTAAAAGTGAATAACAGAATGACCGCACATCCGATCGAAAAACCGTCTGTGGAACTAGACCTATTTTGACAAGACATTCCTTTTGCAATAATATATGTGAGTTTTGGAAAACTTTGGTAAATGGACTGGTTTGGAAATATTATATTTCCATCCGAGCCCCTGGAACAAAAAGGTCAATATCTCTCAGACTGGGCATCTGATTGACACGTCGTCTGTCGCATTGAGTTCCTTTTGACAAGACAGAACTTCAGGATACATCACCTCTGGACATCGTGATTGTTTATGTATTGACCCCACTTACTCGAGGAGTGGACCCTCACAGAATTGAGTACGCTGTGTGCGGGAACCCTAGAGCTGGTTGTGGCTCAACAACTTCTATAATGGAATCCTCTGTGGGTTCGACAGCAACGAATACCATACTGGGATCCTCCGTGGGTTCGATAGTGATGAATTCTGTTCTTGTATCATGTGTGGGTCCTGCAGTATTGACCTCTATACTTGTATCATGTGTGGGTCCGACATAGTTGCTTGTCTTGTATCCTGTGTGGGTCCGACAGCTTAGCTGGACTTGTATCATGTGTCGGTCTGACAGCATAGATGAATCAGTGACTACATCTGATAATCTCTATCACTATATAAAATATGTATGACTGTGTGAGCTGCGTCTTGATTTTCCAATCATTATCATCGATGTGATTGACTTGCTTTCCTGTGTGGATTGGGTTGTCCTTTTCTGTGTAGACTAGGTTGTGTTTCCCTATGTGGACTAGGTTGTGCTTGGGCTCGAGAGTTGGAGACGAATTATAATTGATGACTTAGGTATATGTATGGGCATATACCTATGTAGAGTCGGTTGATACTTCGTGATTGTATCTTTCCTTTGTGGATTATCCTTCGTGGATTCTGAGAGACCTTCGGGGGTCTCGGGGTCCCTACTGATTATCGTAAACTCACCCATGCACGGGTTATGCCCGCACTATTTTATGTTGGATGCAGACGACATACAACACTGATCAAGGTGGAGGCTTGTAGAGCGGGACGGTAACCCGATGTGGACCACATGGTGGGATGTACATGGAGTGGACAACTGGGCCCGAGGAGCTGAGAAGACTATCTGTACCCACCCTTCATGTGGGATTTCCGGAGGGTGACTCGGTGTTTCTATTTTACCTTACTACTGTTGTACTTTCTTTTCAGTTGTACTATACATTCAGTTGGATTTGTATACTAGACCATTTACTTTTTAGCACATACTTTTGTAATCAGTTTAATTAGTGCTTACATCGCTTGCATAATTTGTTGTTTTGTTTACTTTACAAAGGCAATACCTTTCCTTTCTTTTGGGATTTATTCCTTTGGTTCTTGTCGCCAGCCCTTGGCCTATGGAAGGCGTGCTTGGGGTAGTCACGGCATAGGACCCAAGGATGAGTCGTGAAAAATTGGTATCAGAGGAGTCCGTTCTACCGCAGATCTCAGGACTCTGATAATTTTTTCTTTGTGAAGAAATAGTGTTAAGAATATTGAGTGTGGTTTCCAGTCCAGGGAGTCCATTTTTGGTACGGAGGCTGACGTATCTATACACCAGGACCCTCAATTCTGATTATAGACTCAGTGCTCAAAAACACTAATTGCATGTGTGTTTCAAAAGTTTTCTTTGTGACTACTTTAAGTCAGCTCACCAGGAGTACTGTACTAACCGTGCAACACCTGTTGTTTTTTTCAGGATGGCCCCATGAAGGCATCCATCGAGAGTTATTAGTTACATGTGAGATGGCAGCCCACTGAGCGACGAGGCCTCGGTACAGGGCCCCATCAGAGTGGAGGCCCCAGCGGTACCACTACCCGCTGAACCACTGATGCTACCAACCCCAGTGACAAAGTGTTCACACCGCCTGAGCACGTTGCACGAGTCTCAGCGACAGAGGCCGCCCATGTTTCGTAGAGAGTCGAACCCTCTGGTATACGAGGATTGACAGGAACCTATCGTCAGAGTCTTCTTATTGGTAGGGACACCAGCTGACTTTATGTTGACCCTTTCTACAAGTCTTCTGCATGCAAAAGTATGTAGGTGGAGCTTGATGTTCCAGGGGCATGACAAGGAATATCTACTTTGGAAGGACTTTGAGAGCCTCTTCCGCTCAGAGTTTGTTCTAGCCACTCTCTGTGTGGTGCGCATCCTGGAGTTACTACATCTGCAGCAGGGTAGTATGATAGCAGATAAATACTTGGAGAGGTTTACTGACCTCTCACGCTACTCCACCAACATGGTATGGGACCCATTATTGAGGGCCCGAACCTTCGAGCAGGGACTGAGGCACAAGATCAGAGCATTGACGATTCCTCTAACCATCCCGATGCAGGCAGGGGTGCTGGAGTGAGCCCTACTAGTGGAGAGCTTCCATGCCAATCTGCCACCAGTAGCGAGACCCACCGCAGGGTGACACGAAGCAGATTCCTTTGCAACCGGTAGTCGACAGATGTCTCAGGGGTGCAAGTGGGCTAGTCCATCGGGTGGGCGACCTAAGGATACGGGATCGGTTGTGCGGGGAACCCGAAACAGTGACATCCTTATGAGGAGAAAACAATGCTATGGATATGTCGAGCCGGGCCACATGGCTCATGACTACCCGACCCGCCATGCAGACAAGAAGCGGACAGTGGAGGGACCTCCCAGGCAGATGCATAGGTTCTACCATGGAAGTCCACAGGGAGCAGGCATACGAGGTAGAGGAGCTGGCCGAGCAGCAGGTGGTGGACGACACTTCGAGGCTCTACCACCTCCACCCCCAGGATGTCCACCTCGACCATAGGGAGCTGGCGGTTAGAGGCAGGATAAACTACAGGCAGCGGAGGAATACGACCACAGCCAACCTGAGATGATTTGAGGTACTATCTATGTTTACTCCACCCTTTCTGCAGTTCTTATAGACATAGGTGCGAGTCATTATTTTATTATCGCTTCCCTTGTTTAGAGTTCGGGGATTCTGATGGAGATGTTGGCTCAATCCATTCTTCTAGAGACTCCTACGGGACAAGACTCGATGATTACGCACTGGTTCCAGAAGTTTGATATTACTCTAGGAGGTGAGTGCTTCGGCTGGGATCTTCTTGTATCGGCATCGAGGCCTTACGACGTCATCATGGGTATGGGCTGGTTATCTACAGTCCATGCCCAGATCGACTGTATTAGGCGCAATGTGCGGTGTGTCCGCAAGGATGGGACCATTTTCTCCTTCACCAGTGAGAATGGAGCCTCTGTAGCCTCGAATGGACTTGCGCAGAGGATAGGCTAGCCAATCACATATCAATTGTCTAGTCTCATCCTCAGAGTAGTTGACGTGCGAAGTCATAGTTTTCATGTTGTGGTGTGGACGTTTTCCGGACGATGTTCCAAGACTACCTCCTCGCAGAGAGGTAGATTTCTACATAGACATGTAACCCGAGACATCAGTGATATCTACTTCAGTATATCGGAAGGCTCTCTCCAAGCATCGAGATTTGTGGGTACAGCTGGAGGACTTACAGGGAAAAGGATTCATCCGACCTAGTGTTTCACCCAGGGCTTCTCTGATTTTGTTCACCATGAAGTAGGATGGGAGTTTGCGACTGTGTGTCGAATACCATCTCCTGAACAAGGTGACCCTAAGGAAAAATTACCCCTTCCAAGGATTGATGACCTCTTCGATCAGCTCAAGGGAGCACAGTGGTTCTCAATGATAGACCATAGGTCAGCCTATCACCATCTCAGAGTTCGAGATGAGGATGTGAATATGACGGCCTTCAGGTGTCAGTATGGCCACTACGAGTTCTTGGTTATGCCCTTCAGTGTGACCAATGCTCCAGCAGAGTTCATGAGTCTCATTAATAGGATCTTCCAGCCTTACCTCGATCGGTTTGTCATGGTCTTTATTGACGACATACTTATTTACTCGACTACCGAGGAGGAGAATGCCTACCACTTGATGGATGTACTGTATACACTCCGAGAGCACCATCATTATGGTAAGCTCTCAAAGTGCCAATTATAGACTCGAGAGGTTCACTTCATGGGGAACATCATCTCAGAGGCGGGATTTGCAGTTGATCATGTAAATATTGGGGAAATAATTTCTTGGGAGCCACCCAGGAGCGTGACAGAGGTGTGGGGTTTCCTATGTCTGCATGATTCTATCGGAGATTTGTGCCTCACTTCACTAAAGATGCAACACCTTTCTCCGCATTGAAGAAGATGGGGAATCCATTCATGTGGTCAGAAAAATGTCAATAGAGCTTCTAGGAGCTGAGGCAGAGTTTGACAAGTGCACCCATTTGAATCTACTGGAGGAGGGCGTTGGGTACGTAGTTTACTGCGATGTATCAGGGACCGGACATGGGTGTGTCTTGATGCAGGAGAAAGTGGTGATCACTTACGGTTCACAATAGTTGACGCAGAATATGCAGAAATATGCTACCCTTGACCTAGATTTAGAAGTAGTGGTCTTCACCTTGAAGATGTGGCAACACTATCTGATGGGCTAGCGCTTTACAGTCTACTCTGACGACTAGAGTCTTAAGTACATCTTCTCGCAGAAGGACTTGAACCAAAGATAGCATCGATGGCTCGAGATCTTCTAGGAATATGACTTTATTATATTCTATATTCCTGAGAAAAGGGAACTTTTTGGTTGATGATCTCAGCAGGAGATCGGGCATTCAGCTACTTGGAGAGGCAACGGAGCAGTTAGCCGCTTTGAATATATCCTTTGTGGATTGAGATGGGGAAGCCTTTCTACAGTCCATCATAGTAACTCCTCCACTACATCAGCGGGTCAGAGAGGCACAGCATGGGGACGTTGAATGTGAGACGTGACGTGCTCAAATTTCACAGGGCAAGCGCCTGATTGATTTTCTGAAGGAGGGGAGCACATCATCCTCTTCAGGGGATGTACCATGGTACTAGTTGCACTACAGGAGGACGTACTGAGGTAGTTTCAAACATCCTCTCTGGAGGTACATCCAGAAGTGGCGAATATGTACTCGGACCTCAGATGACAGCAATGGTGGCCAGGTATGAAGAAGGATATAGTAGAGTTAGTTTCACGATGCCTCACTTTCCAGCAAGTGAAGGCGGTTCACTAGGTACCAATAGGCTTGGTACATCCCTTAGAGGTTCTGGAGTGTATGTGGGACAGGATATCCAAGGATTTCCTGACGGGGATCCCATACACTTTCAGAGGACATGACTCAATCTGGGTGATCGTAGACCGACTCACCAAGTTGGCCCACTTCCTACAGATCAGAGAGCAAGGCTCAGTAGAGAGCTTGGGACGCCTCTAAATTCAAGAGATCATAGGCTTCATGGTTTCCCATCATCTATCATATCAGATCGAGACACTCGCTTAACTTCCCGGTATTTGAAGGGGTTGCAAGAGGCTTTTTGGACGCAGCTATGCCTGAGCACTACCTTTCACCCTCAGACGGATTGCCAGACGGAGAGGACCATTCAGACACTTGAGGACATGCTCCATGGAAGTGTCCTTGACTTTGGTCATAGTTGGGAGGATCACCTACCCTTGGTATAGTTTGCGTACAAAAACAGCTACAACTCCACCATCGAGATGGAACCATACAAGGAGTTGTATGACCGACCTTTTAGATCACCTCAGTGCTAGACTGACCCTGGGGATTTAGTACTTGTAGGATCAGAGATAGTCCAGGCTAAGTTGGAGAAGGTGTATAACATCCAGGAGCAGATGAGGACTGTAGAGAGGAGACATAATCTCTATGATGATAGGAGACGGAGGCCACTTGAGTTCGAGGATGGTGACCACATTTTCTTACGGGTCTCACCTCGATGAGGACTACAGAGATTTGGACGGGGTAGCAAGTTATATCAACGATTCATCAGACCATTCCTGGTCCTCAGTTGGGTAGGTGAGGTGGCTTACCACCTGGACCTTCAACCTCAGTTACACTGGGTGCATGACATCTTCCACATATCTCAGCTGAGGAGATACATGCATGACCCGACCCACATCATTGATCATGGGGAGCTAGACATCGATGATGGGGTGACATTTGCAGATGTCCCGGTGGACATCGAGGATCGACAAGAGCGGGTCCTACATGGGCGGTTGATTCCTATGGTGCACATTCGTTGGTAGCACGGGAACCTCCAGGAGAGCACATGGGAGTGGGAGGCTCAGATATGTGCTCAGTACCCTCATTTTTTCTCTAGTTTATGTTGTAGCTTTACGGGGATGCAAAGCACTAAGGTAGGAGTAATGTTAAGACTCTAAAATTTCAAAGAAATTTTTTTTCTTAAATAATTATGAATTTTAAGAGTCTGTGGCTTCTGAAGGTACTTGATTATGAGTCATGGTGTTCCTGGAATCAATTTTTGAAGTTTATCTCAGGTATGTTCAATGAACGAATGAGTGGGATTTTCTATCTTAGGACCAGTTCTAGGAATTGAAACCCAAGGGCACCGATGAACTCGTAGGGCTGGTAATTGCCTAAGAGGAAATTTACCGCAGTTGAGTTTATTGTGGGTTTGAAGTTATGTTTAGGGGTTTAATTATGAAGTAAATAAAATTGTTTGTACAATTTTATTTTGTATCTAAAGTGGATAATTCCTCAAATGGGTAGTTAAGAGTGGGACCCACATCCACCTAACAACCAAAGTGTGGATGTTAGAGAGGTGAGGCCCACATGACCCCAAACCATTTATTTTCCTCTAAAATCCTTAAAACCCCTCATTAATTTCTCAAACCCCCCCCCCCCCTTTAATTGCCACTCTCTCCACCTCCAACACTCCATTAATCCATGTCAAACCCTAAAATTAATGATCATCTTTCCTCTCTCCCTCTCATCTCCCTTTCTTTAATTAAATTCCAACGCATTTAATTAATGATGATCTTTCCTCCCCCTATCCCCCCCCCTCATTAATTAAATTCCAACACATTTAATTAATGAGGATATTTCCTCTCCCTCTCTTTAATTAAATGCCAACTCATTTAATTAATGAGGTGATTTGAATTTTGAATGATAAATTGCATGTGGAATAAAATAATTGGAGTCTATTATTTTATTTTGGGGGAGAGCTTTTGTTGTGCGATGGAATTTTGGGAGAGCTCTTGAAATTTTGGAAGAACACCGACCTCCGAAGAAGAACGACGTCTCCTTCGACAAAGAACGCATGTTCCACGATGAATGATGATGCTCCACACTTTCTCTTCTTCGTGACAAGTGAGGAGGCGCCGCTTCTTCTTTGGACGCATTTCGTTGACATCTACGAATCCTCACATCATGACGCCATCTAATGCGACACTGAAGTTCGTCATCTTTTCTAGGTAGGGGTTTATTCTAGTAAGTGAATGTTTTCATACCCCATTATTCATTGGAAATCGTGGGTTATATATGGCCAATTGCTATCAATTTACGCGCAGGGCACGGGCCGAAAAAACACGGCCCGACGACCCTCCGTTGGTCTTGTTATTATTTTTAGAATTTGTAACCGAAGGCGGAGGAGGAATGATTCCATTGATCAATGTCGTGAATGCAGCGAAGGAAGCCGACGCCATCGCACCTGCTGTGCAGGAGGAACCGCGGCCCGCATCGCGGGTCGATTCGACGGACGAACTGGCTAGCCCGTCGGCTGGCTGGGCGAAGGGGAGTTACGGTGCAAGGAGGGCACAACGCCGGGGAACCGGCCGACTAGTCGGCTGGCCGGGATGAGCAGACCCGCGGTGCAAGGAGGTCGCCATGCCAGAAGAGCAGCGGCCAGCCGTGCGGGCCGCTTACCACAGAAGGTCGGTCGACCAAGCTGGCCTATTTGGGATGGTCGGCGCTGCTTGGCACCTCCGGTTCGGATAGCCATGGGAAGCACCCCCCCCCCCTCTGAACCGCTCTCCCTTCGGGCCAAGCCTCTCGGGCCACTGTCCGAGCCTGCCGGGCCGCGTGCCCCACCTCGTAGCGTGCCCCGACGAGATGCTCGGCCAGTCTGTGGGGTAGCTGGGCCACGAGCCTTATCGGGCCGCGCACCGCCAGGCCAGGCTGGGACGCGCCATGCCAGGCCGCATCCTGCTGGGCTACGCCACTTCGGGATAAGATTCATTTTTCCTTAGGACCCATATGACACCCCTGTCTGGTCGGACTCATCAAATAGGGTTAACCCAACCCATCGGCCCATTGGGCTAAACGGGTCGGACCCGTTATTCACTAAAACGTGAATAACATAAAGACCACACGTCTGATCGACTTGCCATATGCGGCACTAGAAGTCTTTTAATGAGATGTTCCTTTTGCGATACTCTAAGTGAGCTTTGGATATCATTGGTAAACGGACGGGTTTGGAACGAGCATATTTCCAACTGGGACCCTAGAACAAAAAAGACATTATCTCTCAGACCGAGCGTCTGATTGATGCGCCATCTGTCGTGTTGAGTTCCTTTTGACGAGACGGAATATCATAATACATCAAATATGGACTTTGTGATAGATGTTTTTTCAAACCCCCTTACTCGAGAAGCATAACCTCCCGGAATCAAGTACGCTATGTGCGGGAACCCTAGATCTGGCTATGACTCAATGACTACTATACTAGAATCATTCGTGTGTTCGACTGCGACGACTACCATACTGGGATCCTCTGTTAGTTCAATAGTAATGACTACTGATCCTGTATCCTATGTGGGACTGGCAGTATTGACCAATGTACTTGTATCTTATTTGGTCCTAGCAAAGTATCTAGTCTTGTATCCTGTGTGGGTCCGACAGCTTAGCTGGACCTGTATCATATGTGGGTCCGACAATTTATATGAATCAGTGACTACATCTGGTCATCTCTATCACTACACGAAAGATGTATACCTTTGTCAGATGAGTCTTTATTTTCCAATCATTATCATTGATGTGATTGACTTTCTTTCCTCTATGGACTGGGTTGTACTTTCCAGTGTGGACTAGGTTGTGTTTCCCTATGTGGTCTGGGTTGTGCTTGGGCTCGAGAGTTGGAGGCGAATTGTAATTGATGACTTAGGTATCTGTATTGGCATATACCTAAGTAGAGTCAGTTGATACTTCCTGATTGCACCTTTCCCTTGTGTTTTATCCTTCATGGATTCTGAGAGACCTTCAGGGGTCTCGAGGTCCCTACTGAGTATCGTATACTCACCCATGCACGAGCTATGCCCACACTACATTGTGTTGGATGCAGACGACGGACGACACTGATCGAGGTGGAGGCTTGGGGATCTGGAAGGTACCTGAAGGTGGACCACTTGGAGGGAGGTAAACGTAGCAGATGGCCGGGCCCGAGGAGCTGATGAGACTATCTTCAGCCACCCTTACGGTAGGATTTCTGGAGGGTGACTCTCTATGGCTATTTTACCTTACTGCTGTTGTACTTTCTTTTCAGTTGTAATGTACTTTCCGTTGGGTTTGTATACAGAACCATTTACTTTTCCGAACATACTTTTGTACTTAGTTATATTTAGTGCTTACTTCTCTTACGTACTCTGTTGTTTTGTTTACTTCACAAAGGCAATGCCTTCCCTTTATTTTTGTATTTACGCCATTAGTGCTGGTCGCCAGCCCCTGGCCTGTGGAATCGGGCTTGGGGTAGTCATGGCACAGGACACGAGGATGGGTCATGAGAATCAAACCATTATACATCACCTTTATTATTGGAAAAGAAGTAAAAGTATCCCTTGTGCATACGTATGACTAACCATCTTCATTTAGCGATACACCTCATTTCCCATTAACATTTTTTATAAGTTTCAATCATTATAGTTTCAATGTATATAAATGATATTTGATACATAATTATACTATAATATTTATAATATCAAATTTACCATTCTACCATCTAATCTTTTGGGAAATTATAACATCTCTCTTGAATACATATGACTTATTGTCACAATGATGCGTTGTAATTCATTTTTCATATATATTTCATATAGATGGTGAAAATAACGAATTTTTAAAATATCTATGTTTCAGATAACATAACATTGTTTCAATAATGATAATATATCATATAATGTTCTGTATTTTTATATGATTATAACATGAATACAACATTCACACATACGTACGACCTACCATCTCCATGAATAATATATTTTATTTTCAACCTATAACATTTATGAATCACCATGAATACTATTAAACTATATGTTTTAATGATCACAAAAATAATTACTCTAATGATATTAATAAATTCAATATTTCTCTATAAATAATCTATATTATGAAATAAGTGGAAAAAGTGTCTATGTATGAGTAACTGTTGAGAATGAGACACCTCCCCAATATCGCACTATTAAGATATCACACGACTAGAATATCATAATGCTGGACTGGAAAAATGAACATATTCTAAGACACAAACACCAATTGGATGTTATGTTGCTAGAATGAAAATTTCGACGGTATGAGATATCCCCAAATGAAGAACCATCAATGCCTTTCTGAAAACACAAAATTTTTTCTATGTCTAACACAAAATAAGATCACACACCACCAGACCTGATATCACTATTTGAAACACCACCAACATAGTTAAAATTTCGCAATGTCTAAGTGACTACTAATATTATGCCGCCAAAATAGAATATCTTTATATTGAGACACCATCAGACCATGATTCACCACCAGCATAAGACACAACCACTAATTTCTAAAATTATCAATTTGATTTACATTATTGCAACATCTATATGTATTAAATATAATTTAATTTACTAATTCAATGACTTTATCTTAAATAATAGATATAATTCATTAAAAATTGTTTTAGAATGTGTAGTATAAGGAGGATAATATGTATATTCCCCCTACTAATGCTGATAATAGTGCTCGACACTTCCTCATAAATAATAGATACAATATTGGACAAAGTGGATTGATAGAAAGCAAAGAGCTTGGATTTTATGAACACACATAGAGTAGAACCTCGTTGAAAAATAGATATAACTTTATAAAAAACTATGTTGGGAAGGAATACTACATAATAACATATAATGATTTCATCCAATCATAGAACACGATTCTACAATGCTCTTTTTTCTTAAGGTTTTCAAGAGAAACAGACTCAACCATCACTACATAATATAATCAAGAGTCTGAAGATGCATTGTTATCCACCAATTATTTATAAACTATACACTTTTTGTCTTCTATATTATTTTTATCTTTATTAAATTTATGAGATGTGCGTTTGCATACTCTATTTTATCACATGGACGCTATCTCTTGTATTGATCGTCAAGTTACTCAATATCATTTGAAAATATTTAAAATTATTTTTCTACCACAGATTAGAGTGGTAGAGGTCCTTGTGTGGTCTCTATATCTTTAATCCCACATATAACTTTATAAGGGGTCATGTGCGATTTGGATAGTATGTAATATTTTGTATTAAACTGATCCATGTTGTGGATAATATTTTTTATTTATATAAACTGGTTGGTGTTAGGTGATCACCAAGTGGGGAGGAATAAGTCTATCACTGAGACTGAACCAATTTTATTAAATATTTTCACCATGTTCACTAATTATATTTACATTATTTCCAATTTAAACTAAAAAACTGTTCCAACTATATAAATTATGTATTCTTTAAAAGGTTTATCTTAATTTGAGTTTAAATATTTTTTCATCAAACAAAATAATTTCCAATAATATATAATATTGTGTATTATTCATCCAATCCCTAATCAATCATTCGATAAATCATTATAAATATTATAATCTATATCAAACTACATATTTTGATAAACTAGTTTTTATTTAGACATTGTTGGGATTTCAATGTAATCAATTTTAGATATAAACATCTACTGGGTACTCAACCCCCCCCCCCCCTCTTTAGATACTCAATCAAACCAACATTCGGTATCAATGTTCTCCATTATATGATATTGATAATTTAAAATTCTTTTCAAATCTGATTTTATGTATGATTGAAGATCATAAATGTAGGTCCTTTCTATGTTCATCTCTTTAAAATGGATAATTTTGATGAAGGTTCCACTACAAACATACATTCTCTATTTAATGGTATATGTTATGATCAATGTAATATTAACACGAAAATCCATATAGAATGATTTTTTTGGATATTTGGTCAGCAATAAGAGATGAATATATTATAACTCATATTGTTAGAAGAACATGGGATAATGATTCCAAATTTTCCTTCAATAATAAATGAAAAGAAAAGTTCTTTTTATGGAATGATTTATGGGATGAAGAATTTAACAGAATATATTCTTGTAAATTTACCTTTTAAATTTGGGTCACTAAATCTTTTTCCCAAGATGGAACTACAAATGGTAATGATATTAGGTTAATAATTATAATATAGAATATGGTTATTTTGAAATAAAGCATAATGAACCAATATTTGATATATATATATATATAATAGGTTTAATGAGATTTTCTTCACAAAGAGATCACATGGGAAAACATGTTTCAAGTAAGCATTAGATTATGAGATATTTGAGATGTCTAGTAAAAATTTGAAGATGTACATCGTTTTCAATAAGAGAATCATTAGAAAAAAGTGTGATGCATTGGAATGTATTGATTGAAAAACCTATGATTTACGAAGGGTAACTAAATGCAAACAATTAAAATGATGAGGATCATAAAAGAAATGAAGCAGATTTCATGACCGATACCCCTAATCAACAAAAGGAAATGAAAAAGAAAAATTCATAGCCTTAGATTGACAGGTTGGTGAATCTCCTTCTGAATGTGATTAGGAGGTGGCTCACCTAGCTAGAAGGTTTAAAACGTTATATAGGAAGAAATTTTTTTTAGAATATCAAACTATAAGGGAAGTTATGAATACCAAGTGAATTGTAAGAATGATTGGAAGAATGATAATTATACAATATAATTTGTTTTTTAAAAAATTAAAAGAAACAGACACATAAAATATGACAGTCTAAACCATAAGTACAAAAAGGAAGACAAGGAAAAATACCTGAGATAAAAGTATTATGTGAATTCCACCTAGAGTGTATCTAATGATAGCTCATGTGATTCAGATTATTCACTTGAGGAAAATCCATATATATGAAATTAATTGTTTTTTAACTATTTGTGATATATATTCATTGCCTACAATTTCTGAAAATTTTCTTAGGCATATTTATGATAATTTTTACAGGGAACAAAAATATTATTTTTATTAATTATGTAATTCATGATTTTTACTGGAAAATTAGAAGAATTTTTTTTCTATAAACTTCATTAAATTCATGAAAAAACTTATAGATTATCTTTGAATTGAGTCTTCATTTATAATATTTTATAGTTATTTTTTAATAAACTGTTTTCCATATTAATTTAAAAAATTTAGAATAAAAAAACTAATTTAAAAATGGAAATGATATTTTCTTTAGGAAATGTCCTAGTGATGTTTTAATGGTATTTTCTTCAATTAAAATAGCTAGTGATGTTTATTAGGATTTACTAAGGATATGATCAAATTTTTTCATATATATTTTTCATTTTTATAGTTTATTATTATAATTATATAATAGTGATGAAATGTTGTTTCTTTTCGATGGGTTAAGCATTTATGTAATGATAAATATTTACAAATTATATTAAATTGTACATGAAATTTACTCCATATCGTATCTGACATGAATGTTTTTTATGATATGTATTTATATTTATATTTTTTCTTATTTCTTCTCAATGATAAATTTCATTTTTCTAAAAAATTATCACTTTATATTAAATATATCTCTTACCATATTGGGATGAACTCGACTTTAAAAAAAATTATACAATGATTCATGAAATTGGATTATATCATACATAATATAAGATTTAATATCATAAATTTAAAAAATATTACATGAAACAAACCAATCCATGTACATATCATAAATTTTATTTCATTAAATATGAATAATTTTATGCCAAAATTATCATCTTTTAAACTTAGATAAATATAATATTTAATATGGGTCATTATATATAAAATTTTATTCAACTAACACATAAATTTAATTTAATTATATAAAATGACATATTATTGTATATTAAATTTATCTGATCTTTTAGGCTTGATAATTTATTTTTTCTAAAAATACTAGATTATTTATTAAATTCATCATATCTCAATCATGAAATTAATTTCATATTTTAACGGGTCTATCAATACAAATTATAATTATCACATGTTGAACGTCACATAAATAATTTTGTCTTATAAGTGATTCAATTATTTGTATATTTATTTTACATTGTATATGTGATGGTTTTTATAAAAATTGCATATCATCATATGTGAAGTTTATATCTATAATTGAATGTAAAAAAAGTGTAATTTGTTCTCTATATTAATATGTTGTAAATTTTAAATTTTTTATTCAATGAAATAATTTTATTATTTGGACAGAGGATTGACTGAAAATATTCAAACCAGTCCAATCAAATTAATCTATTAGTTTCAATTTAAAAATAATATTAATTAAAAATTTAAAAAATAGAATAATAAGTAAATCAATTGCACATAAGTTATATATTTTACATTCAAATATGTTTGAAAAATGAAACCATAAAATGTTAATTGTAAACAATATATAACTGATATAATATATTTTAAGAAATGAAAAGATATTATAAAATATATGGAAATTAAATTATTTTGATAGATTTGGTCATAAGTTTATGGTTGGATTATCCAAAAAATCTTTTCTATTAAAATATAAGTGGTAAATATTCTAACAACATAGATGGTTTTTAAACATATAAAAAAAAGTTGACATAGAGCTCTTGGAAAACTAGGAGTTGATAGAAAACTATAACTGGAGAAATTTATATAAGATGAAAATAATATCGACTCCACATTATATAGATAACAAAGGTAAATGAGTCAAAAAATATTAATTAATTAATGGTATAAATTTTTTAAAAAAATCTATATATTTAATTTATTAAATACCATAGTTCAGATAACATATTCATGATTGAATATCAAATACATTCTCTAAAATACAAACTAATATTTAATTGATATTATCGTAAATACATGGATTAAAATTCACAACTCTACTAATCTCTAGAAAATTAGCATAAGGATATATATTTTTGTGTTTTTATAACTTATAGGGAGTGTGATGATGATATGTGTTATTTTGTCAACATAACATCTAGTTTTCTTGTGGTATTAGAGTAGTGGACTCCATGAAGCTTTACTATGGATTTTATATTTTTTCGATGATTCTTTACTAATTGGTGTTCTGCCCATGATTGAAATAAATTGGATTTTGGAGGTTTTCCATGTTTTTACACCTTCTTAAAATCTAATATTTATCTATAAAATCCATCATTAAAAAAGAATTTTAGGAATTTTTTAATTAATTAATCAAATTCATGTTATAACACTTGTATGTAGGTTATAAATTCATAAATATAGATAAATGAATTCATGTCTAACAAGTTTTAGGAAACTCTTGAATGATTTTTAATTAAGTAAAAACCATTTTTCAATATAATGAATATAATTTAGTATATATTTTATATAAATGGTTGTTTAATTCTATGTATTGAGTGATTATGATGATTATATATATCTATATTGTAATATTCTTAAAATCAATTTGTACAGATTTATGTTAATTGATTTTTTGTCACTTGGTTTATTCACAACCTAAAATATGTTATTTTATAAAATAGAAGTGATCAATTTCAATTAAGAAAATATTCATAGAATGAACATTTATGTTTTACGATTTTGATAATATCTATTTGTTATAGACGTTCTTTATCCTCATAAAACTACCATGTTCAAACCATATATTCCTTAAAAGGATCTAATCATTATATACATTATTAGAAGGACCTATTTGAATATTTTATTTCTTAATAATTGAGAAATATATCACATTAATAAAAATAAAATTTTATAGTTGAAAATAAACCTCAATTAATCATCAAGAAGAGATCTTTGAACCAGAATAAAAATCCTTTTTTAGAAATCAAACATAAATAATTTTTTCCGTTTTATTTTTTGTAGCATAATGCTATAATTAATTGTCTTTCATGATATTTAATAAAAAAATAAATATAAATTGAAGTATATTTCTTGTTATGTTTTAATATAACATAACTATTCTCAATTTTTATTAAATAATGTATATATTAACACTTCTTAAAAATTATAAGGGAAAATCAGGCCAAAATCCGCACTTCTATTATGGTCTTGTATGAAACTCTTGTAACAACCACACAATCATAGAGAGTATTTACCAATAATGAGAGATTTTACAAAAAATATTAATTTATTAAATAAATAAATATTTTATGGTTGTGTTTTACCTATTAGAACACATCATTGAACTATTTTAAAACATAGTAGTATACACAATCATTGATACCATCCATTTGAGAACCAATATATAGACACCAGAAGGCCATAACAATGATTCTAGACCATATGTTCCTAGAAATAAGTGATCATGGATTCAAAATTATAAAATAAAAAAAATTCATTCAAACAAAATAATTATTTAAACATCTATACAGATAAAAGGTACCAAATTGAAATTGAAGAAAAACAACCTCATATATTTGTTTTAAATAGTGAAAAAATTATAAAACATAACAAAATTACTCTTATGATGTATAAATAAGAACTAATTATTTCATCCCATGACATATCTCCTATAACACTTCTATAATGAAAATTAATTGATTCCCACTTCATAAATTATAAAAAATGTAACATAAACACATTAAGATGTTCATGTAAGATTTTTTAGAATAATATCAAGTAATATTTCATTGAATCATTCCCATAAATGATATAACCGATAACAAATAATATATTTCATTTTTAAAATGTTATGAATAATTAGAAATTATTGTTTACATAATTGTTTCGAGTAATAAAAATCATAGTATCGCGAAATTCACATATGGGATTTTCTAAAATAAGGTATTCCTTGGTGGCTTACTTGCAAAATAATGTTACTCAATAATCATTAAAAAACCAATTTTATAAGAAAAATAAATTTTGGATATCTATAAAAAAAATTTCCAATTGTAATAGATTCACCCACCATGGATCATTGTTTATTTAATTTTTTCTATTATGAAACCTCCCACATCTATATTCCGCACATTATATCTTGTTATCTATATCATTTTTTCACTAATGATCATTAGTCAATCATTTCATCTATTTAACAACATTTCCCTATTGTTCCTTATTATCATTATCCATTTATCAAGGAAACATTTTTTTTATAAAAAGTAATTTTCAATGTCCAAAAAAAACATATTATAAAAACATCAATCATTTAGTGTTTCTATTGAGATAATAATACAATGAGACGAATTTAAAATCATTATTAATATTCTATCACTATTTTTAGAAACACATCATTTTCAGTCCTTATTTTATTAAAGAAAATGAAAATTTCACTTTCATACCCTCTTTACTAGAGATAAATCACCCAAGCATTGATGTAAAAGAACTCAAACATTATAGGGTTCACTACTCAGTTTTGGAATCAAATTCAAATTATATTACTGTTATTATCCCATATCGTATATATATATATATACATATTCTTTTTATAAAGTAAAAAATTATAAAGGTATGGAATATTATCATAAGGAACCATATAACTTTTCTCTAAATAATGTTGTTTTCTCTATAACTATTAATATATTAGGATTTACACTAAGTATATGTTACAAATTTAGATAATGAAATCCTATCATAATATAAAAAATTTTAGATAAAAAATAATATAGAGAATAAAAATGAATTATCCGTATTTTTTTATGTTAATGATCATCAAAGTCCCTTTTTATTATATTATATAAAAAACTATCAATATTTATCAATGCATTATACATCATATCTTTATCCTCCATTAAATTACTCTCTATTATCTATTTTTCAATGTAAAATATACTCCAAAAATATATCATAAATTGATTAATTTGACCATAAAATATTTTATATAATATTTTATTCATTAAATACTAAATTTAATCAATAAATTAGTTATTTCACTAATATATCTACTAAAATTTCCACTATATTAAATGGAAAAAAATTCAAATAAAACACCCTTAAAAGATTTATATTTTATAGGGAATTTTAATTTATAATTTTTTTGTTCATTGTTAATATTGGAACTAGGATTTGGATTGGAATTTGGATTGATGGAAATTTTTTTAAAAAATTTGGATATTTTTTGGAAGGATCCATTGGTGGTTCTTTGATACTCATGTGGTTTGGAAAATTAAATTAGATGTTTTAAATGTTTTTATAATGTCCACGAAAACAAAAAGTGATACGAGAACTTATTTGATGACATCAATAATAATTTTTATGTTCCGGGTTTGGAAAACTTTTAATAGGTGGATATAAATTAACTAAAAAAATTTAATTATATTGAAAATAGTATATTTATACATTTTACATGGTTTGGTAAGCATGTGTCCAAACCATGGAAGGTGTGGAGAATTTTCTATTAAAGGATTCACAATTATCAAAAAAAATTATGTGGTTAGAAAAAACATAAGCCAATGTAATTATTATAAGAAATTGGAAAATAATAACGTTTTTTCTTCCAAATTTTATAATCCCTCATCCTATTTTCTCACCTCCCATGTCTTCAACAACCAATATATCTCTCCCACTTTTCTCATTAAATATTTTCATATTTCAAATGGCATCATAAGATAGTTTATATCAATTTAATATGAGTATTACCCTATTATTACTCCACATTTCCTTTTTCTGTATTACTCTAATTTTTTGCTAATTTGAATAGGATTCAGTTATTATTTTCACCGGATAATGGTTCTAATCACCCCAAATTATTTTTATTTTCGATGTAAAAAATATAGGATACCCCAGTTTTAAGGGTTAACTCTACCGCACATTGTTTTGATCAATAAACATCATGGAGATAATAATTCTTCATTTTTTACCTAATGATAATATATTATGTTATTAAATTCATTATAATTGAAAATAATTTTATTAAGATAGATTTAGGATTATGAATAAAACCATTTACCCAGGTTCAGTCTCCAATTTGGTTTGATGATGTTTCTTAAAGAGTTATCCAGTGATAATGCCTATTTAATAAAAAAAGTTATGTTATAAGTCAATTTTAAATTTTAAATAATTAAACAAAATTGATATTTTAGTTTTAGTTAGAGTCTCATGTGTTTTGTTGATGGTATTTGGACATGTATGAACATAAGAAATGATAGTTGGGATGTTTCTAAAAAGGTAAATGGCTTATGATTTGAAAATTTTAGTCCCATTACATAGCCTTGTGATATTTGTATTATATATACATGTGGAATGTGATATTTGTTGTCTAACCACTTTGGTAAATTAACCATTTTGATTAAATGGACTGTTATTATTAAATGATATGATTATAAATGGATAATGTCCAATTTATTACTGAAAAGGGGCGATACATCAATATTAAGGGGTGGGAATTCCTCACAATAAGATATCTGGG
The DNA here is from genome assembly GCA_963277665.1 of Viscum album. NCBI lineage: Eukaryota > Viridiplantae > Streptophyta > Magnoliopsida > Santalales > Viscaceae > Viscum > Viscum album. Next base: position 1,512,969,619 of record OY728131.1, read on the forward strand.
AACTCTTCTGGGTTTACCTTATGATGTTTTTTATGAAAGGTTGGGTTTACAAGGACTAACCTAGGACACCCGTGGGAAATGTTTTCATGTTATTCAATATATATAGAGTAGTGAACGTATGGAAATATTAGAAGGAAAATATAACCTACATATTTTTATAATGACTTTAAGGGATGTAATTATCCTTGAGTTGTGTGTGTGTGTTCCTAAAATATTATACTTTGTTTGATGAACCCTTGATCAATTTTTGATTCATGATATCACTTAGAGGACCTCTAAGGATTCCTTAGTGATATGATTAACCTTATTAGGATGTTTTTGAGTAATAAATATATATTTTTTGGGTTTCACCATAGAATATATTCTATCTTCATGAGTATGATAATTCTATATTCATGATGATAAGGCATATTCTTTAGATTCCATCTCTTATTATAAATTATTGGTTTGGATAGATTTTCATCCAACATTATTTTAATGTGAGTTATTATGGGATAGACACACATCCATCGATGTGTATGTTTGTGAGATTTTTATGGAGGGCCTTGGATCCTACCATTGAGTCTGATACTCTTTGACTTATAGGATGTGATATTACTGTCTTCTTATTGAGCATGGGATCATATGAATGTGTTGGAAATCCTATTGAATTCAGGTTATTCTTATATAGGAAGCTCATGATGCTATCATATATACATTGAGGTCTATATGGATTGAATATCGTAATTCCCAAATGAATTTTTTGTACTCTAAATGATAAAATTGTATTAAAAAATGTTTCCCTTGTGAATCAGTATGATGTTACATTAGGAATACTCTGTATTACTTCTTGTGGATTTATATGAATTTTTTCAAATATATTATAAATACAATTAGACAATACCAAGGATATGGTTTCCAAACATTTTATAATAAGTATATTGTACCACGAATTGGATTGTATGATTATGTGACATGCTAACTGATATGATAGCACTGGATTACCATGGTACATTTGATCCCAAGTGTCATAGTAGGAACTCTGGATCACGAATGGATACTTATTTTTTCCATTTTCACTAATTTATTTATTATTAAAATGATATATCACAGATTTAAATTATGTTGGTTGGTTTCATAAGGGAATATATTGGTGAGAACCTATTTATTTGTACAAACACCCTACCCAGTCGCCAATGGATTTTGGGTACCTAACATGATCTTCACTATCTGAAGTTCATATTGGGTAGACTCCAAGATATAAATATTTTAACTACATATCATTTAATGAGTAAATTTATGGACGAGGTATGGGTGAGGTATATATTATATCCTCATTTCATATTCTTATTCTTATCTCATTTATATTATTATCCTTCTGCATGATCAATCAATCCTTGTTGGTATAATCAATATTTTATATAATTGATTTAGTCGACATTAATTTATTATTTGTCATTTTGTCTTATTTAATTCTACATACTCCAAAGATTATTATTGGGATAATTATATTAGTTTTATTATAATATCAATTTTTACTCTGATATGGGAGTATATTCTCCCAATGATACAACCATAGAACCACTTTTGAAGTTTGTGGTCTTTCGTGTATTGGGAGGTGCTCTAGAAGTACTAATAGAACTCTTGAACAGACACAGATATTTGGTTTTGGATCATGATAATAGATGTTTTAAATGGAATAAAATTTCTTGATATCCTGTTATATACCTTAGAATGGTGCATCACAAACACCATTTTTGAGGTAATTCCATGGTTTCCAGGAGAATCAAACTAATATTTTGGATTTTAATTTTATTATTGTATGAGTTCACCTTCTATGACATGTTTTAGATTGGGATTTATGTTATTTTAGATGTATTCTCTTGGACTCATAAAGAGATGATGATGTTCAAGAATTATATTGTAACGTAAGTAACACAAGTCATATTCCATCTATGTGTGATTGACATCATTGGCATGTGGTTCTGGATATTTAATGTGTAAAAAAACTTATACAGTGTTTTCTTTTTTAAAATCTAAATGGAATTATATTTAACTGAAAAATAATATTTCACTCTTGATGCCATTTATATTGACACCTTCATTATATAATGTAAAGTAACCCATAGTTTTTCATCATAAAAACTTTATTCTCTATTAATGGTTCCAAGAGAAAACATGTTTAGATATTAAAAATGTAAAGAATTACCTATGTACTGTTTCCACATGAACATTCATAGTGTAATTATACATAACCATTCCATCATAATATTTTTCCCTCGAAAAATTTTTTATAGGATGAATCCATTATATATATACCTAGATGTGATCATGATTCTCTATCTGATAGTCACGTATGTTAATTATTGTTGAGGATCTATGCTATAATTAGCTATTGACTTGGCATGTAATTGTTGATAGGTATATATGTGATACACTATAGTGGGTGTCATGGCTTGCGAGTTTTAATGATATATTTTAGAAATATTTGAGAGGTGTAGCCTATGATTATGGCCTATGTGAGATTGAGTTCATGATTTTGGTAGGGGAGAGTAGTTCCCTTGTTATATCACTCAGGATGATGGTGATATCACAATTATTAGATAATCAATAGTTATCCTATTATTGTTTAGAGGTGTTATAATGTATGGTTATAACCTAATAGAGTGATTATTTCAGAATTGTTAGTTTCATAGAGATGTCAAGCATGGGTTGCTTCTTCATGTTATGATATTGATTCATGGTAAGTGATACCATGTATGGTTTATCAGAATAGAGATGCCTTGAAATTTCATAATGAAAATAACCTGGGTTTATATAGTATTGAGGTCTCATTTTTATTAGGATTATTCTTTGGATTCATTGACCTATTAATTGTCTAAAGTTTCCAAATGAGATAGCTTATCTTGATCTTTAGTGATTGGAAGCAGGTTGAATGGAGTGTTCGTAGAGACTTGTTATTTGGGATTGATTCCCAAGTTAATTAATGGATGTTATGGAGGCCATTAAATAGATATAATGCATGATTTTGAAGAGGTTCATTGATGGTTAATTGGTAAATATGATACTAACATTTCATATTCATTGTTACTTGATCATATATAATGGTATGGCTTGGATTGATTAGATGAGCATAATGTTTTTCATAAAATATATTTAGAAATTATTTTACTTGGATATAACTAGGGGAGATAGTTTTTGAGATTTAATGATGATGAAAATCTAATTTGTCCATTATGTTATGTGATATAATGGAATATGTATCACATTGAGTTTTATTAATTATAATTTTTGAATAAATTTAAATTCTTTGATGGCTTTCATTGAACTCTACACTAAGTTAATCTTTTTTTTATAAAACAACAAGTTAATATTCTGCTAGAATAAACACTAATATTATTTTGTTGTACACACAATCCTATATTTTAATTTTTTTTTATATTCAATATCAATATTATATTTCATTATATGTAACTCCAAGACTATCTTGTGTTACATGAAACACTTATCTTAAATGAAAGGTGTCAATTTATTAAAATATTATTATAATTATCCACTTGTTGTTTGAATGATGGGTATGAAAAGGATTAAAAAATTATATAACATCTGGTTTATTCATGTTTATAAATTTAATTATTTGTAATCAAATTAATAATAAATTTATTTTATAACAATAAAAAATAATGAAATTCATTTTCTGAAAAAATATTTATTTATATCCACAAATTATTTTTATCTCAATAAATTAAGCATACTGATTTTAATGAATTATTTTAATGAAATATATATATATATATATTATAATTTCATTTATCAATTTAAAATTCATATTACGTGTTTTATGTAAAATATATAAGAAAAAATCTAATTTTTTGCAAAAAAAAGATGATTTTTTCTAAGAGGTAGTTTTAGCATCTTTTTTTAGTTAAATTATTTTAAATATAATATATAGGAACCTAATAAATTCAATTTTGTAAAACTAATTTTTTTTTATATGACAACATCAAAATAATCTTAGGGTGAATTTTGGGATTTTATATAAATGTTTCATATTTTTTATGAATAGTGATGTATAATTTTAATCAAAAAAAAGAATATCTGTTTTTTTATTTATAATGTTTATATTTTGTAATTGGTTTTAATGAATAATTAAATAAATTATAATTCAATTAATCCAATTTAGTTCATTGGAATCAAAATCCCATTGAAATTGGATATAGAAACATTTTATGCTTTTTACCTTTTCCCTTTAAGAAAACCTTTTCTAATCTCGTCTATGGGATATAGTTTAAATTTATTTATGATAAATATTTGAATTTAGTTATGAAAAAAATATTCTATATTTAGAACAGTAATAATATATTACATATTAAATAGCTCAAAGATTCTCTTACCAAAATTATTACTTAAAATAGTTAAAATTATTCACGTCAATTAAGGTAAAAAAATTCACTTTTTGGTTAAACATAGAATATAAGGTGTTGGAATGACCCCAAAACATGTAAAATCCCCATTATATTGAATTATTTTTACCCTTATGATCATTTTCTCTAATATAATTATTTTTTCGAATCATTTCCATGAAAGTGACCCATATAATAATTTGTGTAAAGAAAAAGATAGAAAATGTGCCTTTCATACCATAATATTATATAATGTTTTAGAATATGGTAAAATAATATAATATCAATTATAAATATTAATTTGGAAATTTTTTTAACATTATAATATATTTTATTTTTTCTATGATAATATAACTACAATAAATTCTTATGGAATGTCAATGTAGGAATTATGTATATAATAATTAAATTAATCCAATAACACCAAAAACATTAAAAGAGAATAAAATATAATTATTTTTTGGGTTAAATTATTTTTTAGAAGAATATATAATGTTATATTGCTGTGAGTATAATAGATATTACATACAATACTATCTTTATTTTTAAAAACATAAATTAAATGAATAATGTCAAAATTGGCCAGAATGTCAATTTATAATTAATGATAATTTTTAATTGATTTAAATGTACTGAAATTCCCATATTAATCCATGTTTATTTTATTTTAAAAAATATAATAAATTGTCCATTTCTGGAGAAATTTTTCATTTATAATGAACATATTTTCCAGTAAAATGTTACAACATCCTTAGCATGACTAGAGTTAAACTGGTGTTTTCCCACATTACACGGGCTACTGTTAAAACAAATTTCCAACACATAGGTTTTTTATATAATAAATTAGATATATTATTTTATAATAAATGGGTCTATTTTTTAAAATAACTCAAAAATTTATTGATTCCTAATCAATAAATTATCAAGTTTATATAATCAATTAACTTATTTAAAAAAATATTTAGAATAGGGAATCATGGAATCTAATGATGAACATTATAAAAATGAATTTAATTTTTATGGTGGATGTGTTTCATGATAAAATAAACCTTCTTCTAAATTATTAGACAGTTTCAGAGCCACATTATGCAATGTATACCTCCTAGTAGTAATTACTTTTGAGTATTTCCAAGAAAAAATATCTTTCTTTACTATAAAAGAAAAATAAATTTCCACCATTTTTCAAAACTATCGAGAATTTATTTACCAACCAATATCTACACAAATAACATTGAAATTTATTTTCGTACAACCTATAATCCATAATTTTTGTAGAAATACACCTAATAAATTCCTCTAGTGCAAACCAAAAAGAGATACCTGAAGAAAAGGTAATATTCATCAATTAATGTTATTGTTTTATTTCATCCTCTACGACCAAAAATTATTTTTTAAAAATTATTATATAATAAATAAATTATATTAAATATAATTATATCTTTTATGTTGATATTTTTGACTATAATAACAAAAACATACAAAAAATGGGTTACGACATCAATGATTGTGTGTATGGAAGACTAACAACTCGCAAACCTATGTCATTCATTTTTTCTATTAAGACAATTAATAGTATTAACGATGGGAATAATATTTATATAAGATATTTAAGATATTTATTATTTCATAGTTCTTCTAAAAGTATAATATAATACATTCCTTCTTGGTTTACATTTTGTGGAATATAATAAAGGCATTCGTGTGTCTATAAGACTATCGCCGCATGGAGCGATATGATTCGTTAATGCATTACATGGAATGTATTATAAATGTGTTTCATAAAAATATGTGATCGATAATTCAAATAAAAATTATTCTATAATGAATATATATCATATAACATTCATTATTTCACTCCATGAATAAAATGGAAGGAGTGCTCAGAAGTACGTCCGACATATCGTCTCCATAAACAATGTATTTCATTTTGAATTTTTATATATTGTAGATTATTATAAATACATATATAATGAATTTAAATGATATTTAAATCATTTTTAACATTTGTTAAATCATTAAATAATGGTTATATTAATATGACATAAAATATTACAAATCAATACATATATGGAAAAAGTGTTTATTACCCATAACTTATCATTAAAATAGAAATGTTAATAAAAATATTATAAAAGTTAATAAGAAAATAATATATGTTGTAAAATAAATGGATATTGTTTTTAATTTATTTATAATCATCATATATTTATTATACTGGATGATAAAACATGTTTAATGGAATTCCAGACATAAGGTTGGGGATTTTTGTCTCAACATTAATTTTTGTGAGACACGAGCCATTATCACCAAATATTTTTTGAATTTGGTTTATATACATATCATGATTGTACATTATAAATTTTATATTTAAATATTTATAATTTACACATAAATTTAGGATAATTATTTCATGGGGTTATGGTTTCAGTGTAACCAAAGTGGAAAGTAAATTTTATCACAATTTTCGTTCATTGAGACACTTCTTATGTTATTCACCTATATTCTTCAATGAGTTATACTTAATCCCCCTTTTAAATATTATATAAAAAATAATCTTATTTTCATGATAATTTAATATTCATGTTATTTTATTAATTCTTTGGTATTTTTGTTAAAATATATTCAAGTTGTAAGTTTTTATTACTATAACCTCATCATTTATGAGGATTGTTTATGATTATGCTTCTATTGATTGATTATTATGACCCATATCTCAAGAATTCACATAAATGTTCTTATATAATAGTTTTCCATTATATATTTATACAATGGTACCATTTTTTGACTCTTTTTTTGTTATGATAATTAATAATTTTTTAAGGAAATCCAACATTATTTCTCTATTTGGTTAAAACCATATATTCAAAAACCATATTTCCTTAATATTCTTTCTAAAATAATTTTTACTAATATTTTATTATCATATTATTGGAAAATGATTTTATTTTTTTATGTTTTATGATCTTTTTGAATTGTTATTCAAATATTGAACTATATTTTATCATGGTAGTTTCAATAGAAAATGGATTTCAAAAATGATTTATGTTTTAAAAAAATAAAGAGGAAAGGGCATTTTACACAAGAATTGTTGTAAATGATCTTCAAAAATTATTTTCTGTATAAGATGATATCATTTTATGTTACCCAGTCCTTAATAATGAAATTATTGAAGGGAACTATTCATATTCATTCCTTTAATGGTATATTTTAAATATGACAAGTGGTTTTTAAACTCATTTCTCTCCAACATGTTATATTTTATGAAAATAAATTATTTTTAGGGTTTATTTTATGATTATAAAACATATCTCTTTTACATATGTTAGGATATGATGAAAATTTTAAAATACCCATTACATTTAATGCGTTATATTGTGATGAATGTTTTTAATCTTATGTCACACATATGTATAATTTAATCTTTTGATTGTGCGGACTGATATCAATATTCAATTAATTGAGTAAATATTTATATCTCCTGATATAGAAAAAACTATAATTTTATGTGAACATTGTTTAGTAATATAGTGCTGAAACAGAATGTGAACAATGTTCAGTAATGCAGGGATAGAACAGGTTGTGGATCGAGTTCATTAATTGATTTTTTATACATTGATAGTCTTCGATATGATACATGGATAATATGAAAATTCATTTATATTATTCTGTGCATTCCCAAAATCTACCCCTTATGCTCTGATGGATCATGTTTTTTGGTTCCCATATGATTCATGTCTTAGGAAAATCCAATCCATATTCCATGAATTATTATTCTGATATTTGAAATGTAGGGTATTATCATATCATGTAATGATTATGTCATTATACCCTTATTCTCACAATTATTCTTACATATATCCCCCTTTTACAATTACTGAGCACTAGATATAACCCTTTATTATTTTTACTTTTCCCAAGTTATTAATAATTATGTTATTTATTATGTGTTTAATAAGTTTTTTTATTGCTATAGAAACTAGTGGGAGATAATGTAGTTAACTTATGGAACAGGGTTTAGCTTTATGGGTTTCCAAACGAACTAAAATAATATGATCTTTGAGTATGAGTTACTATAATGTAAAAAATATTCTTTAAAAATGATGAAATGTATATTAATATTAAAACTGGGTCACTGCATAATAATATTATATTTAATTTACTATTATATGAGGTAAAGGTTCTATAAAATTATCATATGTGGTTTTATTTGGATAAATATTAGGGAAATGTTGTTTAAGAGAAGAGGATCTCTGGATTTGATGGAATAACTGTAAGATAGGTTTCTTAGTGTCTTCAAGAGAAATTTCACCACTAAAATGATGAGGTCATCATGGGTGACATGGTTTCATGTGTTTATATTTTTTATTTTAAATATTCTGGAGTAGTAACTTAGATTTTATGTTGTAAACTATTGATTGTTCACTTAAGAAATATATAAGGAATGAAATATGTTGTGTAGTCCCCCACTAGTTCCAGGAGGATAATACCATTATTATAGAAAAATGCACATTTATTAATAATAAATTTATATTGATACATCAATATGTGGGGGTGGATGTATGATTTCTATATTTGGTTATGAGAGGGATGGTGATTTCTCGTAATTAATCTTGGTAATAAATGGAGTGTGGGTTATATATGTGTGACCCTCTTGTGTGTAGGGTAATGGGTGCGATGAGATCGGTAATTATATGTTTGAAATTAAATATGTATTTTGGTCTGTATGTGAGTCAAATTTAATAATATTTCTTATGAAATATCATATTTTTTCTTTAGATGTGGTGTTGTGTTGAGTTTGGAGTGATTTGAAAGAGATTCAAATCGATGGTGTTATGGTGTTTGACCTAATATTATAGTGGCTAGTTTGGTATATTGATGATCAAACTATGGTAATACACATTATATTGGGTTTAGACATTATTTTGTGTGTTTTGTTGGAAAAATAAGGGATACTAGCTATAGTTATTGGTTTATACTGAGATATTTATATAAATATTGGTAGGTCGAACAAATAATTTTGGGAATAGTGAAATATAGGAGGCCTGACCAATACATTCTTATAAAATTCAATGTGGTAGGGTTGAATCAATATCATGGAGATCATATTGGGAATGACATATGTGTTTAGAGAAAAGGGATGGGTTTTCTAGAAATATCTACATATTTTTAAGAAAAGAAAAATAATAGGGGTTGTGCATGATGGTTTGGGCCCGTATGATATAGTATATGATTAGTTAATATGAGAAATTTTGTGTTTTGATCAATTATTTTGTGTGATGTTGTGTGTGGTGAGATAAGAATCAAACCAAGTGTGTAGTTTGATAGTTATAAATGTGTTTTAGTAGATAATTCACATTTTGGAAAGCTTCTTGTCTTGGAATCGTCCCTTATGATTTGAGACCTCATATGGAGAGAACTATAAGCCAAAAAATAAGTAAATGGGAAACTTTGTAGTGTGTCAGAATATATGGAAATATATTTGTGTTATCTTGATTGATTAATTATGTTAAAATGTTCTATATTAGTTTTTATTACTAATGGATAATTATTCTAGAGATTCACATTAAATATCGTTCTGTTTTATGGTGTACAATGTGATTAATTGATCTTGAATTTTTTGAGATGGATAGATTTTGACTTCTGTTTGAAATACTTCTAAATACACTTGTAGAAGAAAACTGTTATAGTTGGAAGAGTGTAAAACACCACTCTAATAGGATTTAATAATTTCATAGTTAATCTGAACTATTAAATTTTGAAGCAATTGAAATTTTTGAGATATGAATTTTTTATTGGAATTAAAGAGATTTTCAAAATCTAAAAGAGATGTTTTTATATACGTTATAGAATCTAAGAGGTACATAATGTGCCTAAGATATTCATGGGTGGTTGACATGGAAATTTAGATATTTTAATGGTTTTTGAACAGTGGACAGGTACCACATGAATATGTTAATCAGTACTAGTAATTCACATAGCATTCTATTTATTAAGGGCTAGTGCACAATTGGTGAAAATCAATCATGAACTATAATTTTTAGATTATAATTTATTGTTCACTGCATGGTTTGGTAAATCATGTTTCCTAGACCTGTGAGGTCTGTACTATAGGATGTTGAGGTTGACACGATTGGCTTATTATTTTGAATAATTTTTTGGAAAACCACATGGAGTACTAGTTTTCATAAAAAATATTTAAACACGAAATTTTCCCCCACTCGAATTTTTTAATTCTTCCTCCTTCATTATCCTCTCCCACTATGACATGGTGTAGGGTGTCTCTCCCTAACTTCTTCTTTTATTTAATTGGTAGGAGAGGGTTGTTAGTTAAAATATGATGAGGTTTAGGGTGATTCTTCCACTCTTCTTCCACCATTATTTATTCTTCATTATTTATATCCAATACGATATGATGATTTAAATTAGAGCATGGTAAAAATCACCCAAAAATTATCGTGATTCAAATAGGTTTGGATAGAGTGGATCATAATATAATTAACTCATGATGTCGCACATGATTTTGATGAAGGTATGTCAAATGGGGTTTTTTTGTTGTTTTCATATATCAATCGAATATTATGATCAAATAAATCTCAATTTATATGGTTTTATCCTTGGATGATGTGAGGTGTATATCATAGATAGTCTAAATATTGTTTTTTCACTTTTCTAGACTATTGAATTTTCATGGTGAGTTATTCAACTATTATGGATAATAACATAAAAAAGAAAAAAATATCATAAATTATATAACTAATTATAAATTTTACATAATTAATAAAATTGATGTTATTTATTTAGTTTAGGGCCACATGTTAGTTTTTTATTTTTCGTGGACATGGTGGTTCTAAGGAAAATGTGGTTGAGATGTTCCTAAATAGGGAAATGGCATTAAAAATGTGTGTGGTGGTTACCCGAGCATACCACCTTGGTATTTGAAATTGTCTATATATGAAGCATGTGATATGTATACTCATTCCACTATAGTTGATCAAAAATTTGAAAAAAAATATTAATTTAATTAAACTAAATTTCCAAAAATGCATAATTATCCAATCAAAATAATAAATCCCTATATAAAGGAAAAATTCCTTAGTAAATAGTGGTTGAGGGGTTGGTTATAAACATATCTGATCTAATGAATAAATCCTAAGGGGTGAGACATAATTGATTTTTTTTGATCTTGTCAGACCTAGGTAGGTACGCTAATACACCTTGAGTAGGGATGAGTGAAGAATGGGACTGACTAGATCGAGTAGGCCTTGATAGAACCCAATGATTCCATAAATCATTTATTGTTGTTGATAAGTGAAATTGGAGAGAACATTACTTGATATGTGAGAACCTTTTTTGATATAATGTGGGAAATTTGTTTTGGATAGATTGTTTACATGAGTACTAGCATTGTATTCAATTTTTAATGTAGATGGTTATTAAAGAATCTCCCAAGAGTACTGGTTATATAACTTTTTTAGAAGTAATAAGAGGTTATCAAATGATTAGGATAATGTTGAGAGATTTTATTCTTTCTAAGTAACATCTGTTGACCTCAAATATTACACATAGATCAATGAATCCATGTATGGTTTTTTGTTAGGATGGGGCATGGGGGAACACAGAGGTAACCCAAGTGACATGCCGACCAATGAGATGGTACATGATTTTAATGGGTATATATTATTTTTAGATCCATTTTTATACTCAAACAATCTATATGATCTTGATATGTATATATGGATAATGATAGGTTGTGAGCTTTATTAGCCACATCGATTATATGTGATAGATTTGGGTAAATGTATAACACATGTCATGTTTATCTTAATTATTACCATAGAGATGCAGACCCATCATAGTTAGTATTATTAGGATGCCTTGATTAGATCTCTGATCTAATCATTTATCCTTATATAATTGTATTCCTTAGATGTACTCATAATATGTAGTTGTTGTGTCTCGTACCATACAAATGCCTCTATCAATCACATTTGATTTTTCGTATTCCAATATGGAAATCCTATGATACAAAGATTCAATCATTAATTTCTTAATGGTTCTCTTATGGTCACCACCTTTGAATTAATCTTATTTCTAATTCTACCACTGGTTTTCCTTGTTTCATCTTACAAGGAATTAGGTACATTAATACAACCTAAGAATATTTCTTGGATTATCCCATAATTATTTGAATTTTTTTACCTAATACTTATATGATTTATTTGGATACTTTCAATAGTCTAGTAATTTGATATTATAAAATATAGTTATTTGGTATTATTTTATATTTCATTTTTATGTGATGATCTGAGAGACAATATTGTACTAACTTACATGTGTATAATTATTCTCAAGTGTTAATTAAAAATTTTGGGTTAGAAGACGTTTTTTATTTTTTTCAACCACACTTTTTTTATTATAGACATATCTTATGTGAATACAGTACATTGACTGGTTATGAAAATAACCTTTGTGTTGGTTCCCTATTGAGTTATACTCACACCTTGCACATTCCTCAATGGTACATGGGTGCCAATTAATATCTTTATAGAATATTGTCCATGTAGGAAGAGTCATAGGTTTGGATAATGAAGTTGGATATCTTAGACGGAATATATATATGATTAGGGAATGTATTAAGGATTTAGTAAATCCTCCTATCTTATAATCTTGTATTAATCTAATTGATATGATCAAGACAGTGCTCGACTAGTGTATGTGTGCTAGAGTATCATTGATTGTGTATCACTATGGTCATTTGTATTCATTTGTTATTTATGATTATTGTTTATTTAACTTTATGTACTATTATTAGTAGTACTATAATAATAGTTTTGATTGGTTTATTTTTCAAGAATATTGATACTCTACTATGGGGATATAATATCCCCACAGTACCACATTAGACTCCAACTACTTGTTAGAATCCTATAGCGTACAGGTAAACACACCAATGATTTTCAGTATCCTTCTAAATAAGAAACTAATCAGTGTTGAAAGATCATGTCATTATATAATATATCTTCATCCAATACCAAATGAATCCATAATATATATATATATATATATATATTATTTTTTCATAAATGTAACATCCCCGACCCGGAATCCACTAAAACTGTGCTCAGAGACGGGTGGTTACATGACCTTAAGCGCATCTCCCCGTAGGCCAAAGGCTCCCAACTAGTAGCGGGGGACTATATAGTCTAGTGGGGATACTATACACCTTTTTTATCAGAGTAAGCCACAACAGAATAACCAAATTTTGTAAAAAAAAACTAACAATAAGGAACATGTATAACAACCAATTCCAACTAACAATAAATATTCCATGTCATACTACAAGTTCATGAGTGAAGAAAAGCCCAAAAATAACAACACGAAAAAAATCACCAAAATGGTATCGACTCCAAGTCCGGATCCTCTACCACGTGCTACCCATGTCCACTCAGTTATCTAGCAAGTACCCTTCCTCTTTCCCTGACCTACCAACATGAATTCTACTCGGGTACCCAACGGCGGCCCGAGAAGGGTGTGAGTACAACTCAGTAGGCCGCCACCAATGGTGTCTACAAAATATCTTGTATAAACAGTTGTTCATTCAAATGGAAAATCAGTGATAAATGCCAGGTTTTTATTTAAGGTGACGTTATCCAACACTGATCCAATGTCGTTCCCACATCCAATACCTTTCATTTCACACCAATTATCACCATTTACCATTTCATCACAATTCCATGGTTTAATCACATATATTATGTTACATGGGTCTATGGCCAACAATCACATGCACGAGGGTAAACACACCATTTTCCTATCTCACTAGGAATAACTCCCTCATCGAAACCATATCCTCAACACGAAACCTCATTCCGGGTGGATGCTACCGTTTGGAGAATAGATCATCAGTCCTCATTCCTAACCTGTGCATTTAAGATGCAGTTTAGAGCTTCAGTCTTCACACGACCCGTGGACGTAGATCCACAAGTCATACCCCACACTACCAAGCCATGTGCACATGCTTATATATATATGTAACCATCAACCATTCAAACCATTTCTCCTTAGGCATCACAATCCACAATAACCCACAATGGAATCCACATCATGTCATAACCCATTAACACATCACATTTAACATCATTTATCCATTTAATCAATTCTCATGTGTTATGCCTATCTCACAAATATTTCAACACTAGACCCATAATCTATCCCATTATGTTATTTAATCAATTTACACATTAACCCATTTAACCCATTCATCATTTCCATGAATCAACCATTCCTTCAATTTCAAATAACCCTTTGGTTTGTTTCTATGTCTAGGTGTATCACCTATCATCTATTCCAAATTCAACCAATCATTCCAACATGTTTATCATGGATATAAATTTCATTTCAACAAGGTCACTTGTTTGATATCAATCCCCAATCCCGGTAAAGCTGGTACATCCCATAGATGGCCCTAAATTACGACAAGTCAACTCAACTCATCCCACGGGGATTGTGAGGGTACCCATTTTCCATTTAAATCTCCATTATCACCAAACATGCCAAGTTTATCCATTACATAACCAAGGGAAAGCAAGAACACAACTAAACATGCACAAAAAATCATAAATAACCATGGTATATAACTTGTAGAACACCTACATCGAATCCACAGTTGAACGCACCCCCAATTGAGCCCTTAGACCTCGATTTGACCAACCCTTGGAGCTTCAACCTAGAACTCACCCAAAAGATAGTGTTTTAGGGAATGGGAATAAGAGGGAGAGAAGACACAAACCCTAAACCAAGAAATGAACAAAGGAGAAGATTTGCCTTACCTGGAGCTTCAATCCGCAACCAACGGCACCAAAAACGCCATAGAAACGAGAGAGATCGATCTCATGGAGCTCTTGAGAGAATTGGTTCGTTCCTAGGGTAAAGAGGGAGGAAATGGAGGAAACTGCCGAGTTGGGGTTATAGTGCTGGGAGTGGATATTTTGAAAACTTTCCAACATTAAGTGGTCACTCTAATTAGTCGCACAGTATGGAAAACCGTGCACAAACCATGTGCACGCCACTGCCTGGAGGAGGGGGAGTCGCATGATTTAGCTGCACGGTTTGCAAAACCGTGAACTCGCTTCTGTCTAGAGGAGGGAGGGTCACACGGCTTAGTCTGGGCAGGCCGCACGGTTTTGCTAACTATGCATAGGCTGTGGGCCTTGGTCTGCATTGCCTAGACATCCCTTCTTCCATGCCCTGAGCCCCAGGAACACCCCCAAGGCCTCTCACATTTCCAAGAAACCTTTTAAAGCCCCAAAATCAAGTGATCAACCCAAATACACAACAAAACACACCTTTCCAAAAACCGGGTTCTTATAACCACCCCACCTTATAACGGCTCGTCCTCGAGCCGAGCTTCCAAGCCTAATTTCTCCACGGAAGAGAAGAGTTCGGGCCACTAATCCCACATATCCAATTCCCGCTCCCATGGTTCTTCGTAAACCTTCCCATGCGTCCATAGTACTCGCACTAATTTAACAACCTTTTCAAGTAAGACCTTTTCACTATGATCCACCACATGAACCAGATTCTCCTCAAATGACGCATCAACCTCAAACTTTACATCCTCAACATAAACAATATGAGATGGGTCAGGGTGATACCGTCGATGCTACGACACATGAAACACATCATGCATCCCCTCATACCACTGTGGAAGAACCAATCGGTAATCCACTGGTCTGATCCTCTCCACAATTTGAAAAGGTCCCACATACATGGGTGCCAACTTACCCTGCTTCTGAATCTGACGATGACCAAACCTTGGTGACACCCGAATGAATATTTTATCACCCACCCCATACTCAAGATGTCTACACCTTCGATCTTCATATGACTTCTTCCTACTTGGAGCTATATCCATCTGCTTCCTGATCAACATGACTCTCTCTGAAGTCTCCTCCATGAGACATGGTCCCAAAAACTCAGATTCACCAGCCTCTAGCCAACACAACGAAGATCTACATAGTCTCCCATAAAGTACCTCTAATGGTGCCATCTGAATTATATCATGAAAACTGTTGTTGTAGGAAAACTCAACCAATGATAGATTCCTCTCCCAAGATCCACCAAAGTCCAAGACACAATCTCACAACATGTCTTCCAACACTTGGATAGTACGCTCTGATTTCCCATCCGTTTGCGGGTGGAAAGCCGTACACAAAAACACCTGCGTACCAAGTGCCTTCTGAAACCCTTGCCAGAAACGTGATGTGAAACGTGGATCTCAGTATGAAACTATGTTCCGTAGTACCCCATGTAACCGCATGATTTCCCAAACATACAGCTCACCCAACTGGTCGATTGTAGAGGTCTCCTGAATCGGTAAGAATTGAGCCACATTCGTTAACCGATCCATGACCACCCAAATTGCATCATTATTTCGCGGCGTCCTTGGAAGGCCCACAAAAAATCCATTGTTACATCATCCAACTTCTACTCTTCAATGGGCAATGGATGCAACAAACCACTGGGGCGTTGATGCTCGGTCTTCACCTGTTGATAGGCAAGACACCGTGCCAAAAGCCCGTAACTTTTTTCTTCATTCTAGGCCACCAAAACTGCCTTCGGAGATCACGGTACATCTTGGTCAGACCAAGGTGCACTGCCCACTTTGACACATGGATATCTCGTATCAAATCTTACCGAACACACATTTGCACAACCACATGATCACGAACGCGAACTACACCTTCCGCTTCGATGGACCAACCAGAAGGTAGCTCCCCACCTTTAAGATTTTCCTTCATGTCGAAACACTGAGGATCATTAAGCTAACCTTACTTAACTCGAAGAAATAGCATCGAATCCATTGTTAACCAAGAAAGGGTGACTCTACCACTTCCCTATTATACCTCCAGGTGCATCTCTGCAAACAAATCCATCACCTTCCACTCAGTGCTAGACTCCTGAACTGCCTGATTCTGAACCTTCATACTCAGAGCATCAGCAACACTGTTCCCCTTTCCCGGCGTGTACACCAACTCAAAGTCAAAAGAATAGAGATATTCAACCCATCTTCACTGTCGAAGATTAAGATTCCACTGTAAGAAGATGTACCTTCAGCTCATTTGGTCCATAAACATGGTAAACCATTCCCCCAACAGATAGTCTCTCTAGCACTTCAAAGAGTATACTACTCCAGCTAGCTCAAAGTCATGAGTGGGATAGTTCCACTCATGGGGTCTCAACTGCATTGACCCATAATCCACAACCCACTCATCTTGAATCAACATAGCCCCAAGTCCAATTCAGAATGCATCACAAAACACGATATACTTCTTACCCAGCTCAGGTAAGATCAAGATAGGTGCGGTCATCAACCACTTTTTCAACTCTTGAATGGAATTCTCGCAAGACCCAGACCACTTGAACCTGATTCCCTTATTGGTCAAGCTTGAGGGTGGTGATTCCAAGCAAGAGAAATCCAGAATGAACATTCAGTAATACCCAGCCAGGCCCAGAAAACTATGAACATCAGAAACACTCTTTGGCTTCTCCCAAGATACAACTGGCTCCACTTTCTCTGGATCCACAAACACACCTACCTCCAAGATTATGTGACCCAGAAAATGCACCTTACCTGTCCAGAAATGACACTTTGATAGCTTGGCGTATAGTTGGTGCTCTCTTAGCATGCCCCAGACGATGTTAAGATGTTGGGCATGATCACCATGAATTTTCGAGTACACTAAGATATCGTAAATGAAGACAACCACAAACCGATCTAGATATGGATGAATGATTTGTTTCATCAATGTCATAAACACCGCCGGTGCATTGGTCATGCCGAAAGGCATTACCACAAACTCAAACAACCCATACCGACTCCGGAAAGCTTTCTGCGGTAGGTCAGAAGACCACACCCTCAAATGGTGATAACCCGACCTTAGATGAACTTTAGAAAACACGGTTTCACCCCTCAACTGATCAAACAGGTCATCAATTCTAGGAAGTGGGTACCGATTCTTCACTGTCATCTGATTCAACATTCAATAGTCCATGCATAGCCTAAACGACCCATCAGACATCATTGAAAAAAGCACATGAGATTCCCAAGGAGACGTACTAAGATTGATAAAACCCTTATTCTCCAAACCCTCAAGCTGAACATTCTGTTCCTAGAGTTGTTTCGGTGCCATTCGGTATGGCCGAATAGAAATTGGATCTCCTCCCGGCATCAACTCGAACTTGAACTCAACATCCCTCTCGGGTGGTAACCCAGAGAAATCCTTAGGAAATACATCCGGAAATCGATCCACCACGGGAGGAAAATTTGGTTTTTCCCCTCCCTCACCATCATCAATCATGAGACATGGCACATGAGCCATGAGTCCACTCATCTATTGAGAAAACAGCCCCGCACGCCCTGCTCGGACATCCCATTCACCGTGGTGGACATAAGTGTCACCCTCAAGTGACCTGAACGATACTCTACGGAAATAATTGTCTATGTGTGCCTGATACAACAGCAATCAATCCATTCCCATGATTAGGTCAAACCCTGACATCTTGATAACGAACAAGTTCCATAGAAAACAATACCCACCAACTTCCAAGGCACATCCCTTGCACTTCTTGATATCTTCAACCCGCACCCACAACGGAGTGTCAATTGACATAACTCCACACACCCCTTCCTCAGGTAAACTCAACGCTACCTCAAATTGAGAAAAGATAAAGGAGTGTGTGTCACCTATGTCAAAAATGCACTAGAAAACGTAGAATCTATAAGGATCGTACCTTGAACAGTCGATGGTCCAGCCTCGGCACCACCAGGCGCAAGTTGAACTTCCTGAAGCTGACTTTCCCCTCTACCCAGGGCTCCAGCCTGAACTCCCTGCACAGCACCGCCCTGCTAGAATGAGCGATCTTGCCCGAGAGTTAAACGTCCACCGCCCTTGCCAGTACAGCCCGTGGAGCTCTAACTACCTCCCTAATACGGGGCAACTGATCCCATTCCCATATCTGGTACCTGCTTCCAACCATCATACTCGCCCACTTGCTATGGTTTCCTGTAGAACCTCTGCAGATGTCCCATCCTAACGGACGAACAACACTCAACTAGAGGTCGAGGACACTATCCCCGCACATGCCCCGACCTACTGCACAGATAGTATAACACTTGGTTCCCACTCTGAGAGGCTGACCCTCTCTTCTGACCACCATGCTGAAAACATTCCAAATTGTGCTTCCGACCTTCGGAAGACGCATCACTTGTCTTCCCATCTGGCACGACAAGCCTACCACCCAAGGCTTCGTTCACATTCCCTTAAGAGATGAGCACCTGTTCCAACACCTCTACAAACATCTTCCAGTGGTAGATATTTACCTGAGACCTGATCTCATTTCTCAACCCATCCTGGAAGCGTCTTTCCAGCACTGCTTTATCCCCTACTAAAACTGGGACAAAGAGTCTCAAATCAGTGAAGTGACTAGAATATTCTATCATCGATAATGATCCATGAGTCAGGATAATAAACTCCACAGTACGCTCCTACCTCAAAGTCTCTATGTAGAAATTCTCTAGAAAATTTTCCTAAAAAACCTTCCATGACATTCCCTCAGCCTGCTTGATCTGGGCCTGGATGTAAAACTTGCGCCTAGCCTAGCCTCACATCATGTAAATAGCTAGCTTTACTCACTTCTCGATAGGGGACTCTAGATGATCAACTATCATCTGGATAGACACTAACCAGAATTATACTTCCTCTGGCCCACCCTCTCCGGTGAAGGTCGGTGGGTGCTGTAGCTGGAACTCCCCGGTTAGCTCAAACATGCTTGGTGCACCCCGCCCTGGTTTCCGATTAATCATTTACATAAGGCGATCCATGTTCACCAGGAAGTGGTCTTCTCCACCTTTATTGATCACCACATTTTCTTTCCCCTCTACTAGAGGAGTGTTCTCAACAACATCCTCCCATTTCCCAACTGGTACCTGACGTCATGGTGGCATCTCTCTACATTCCAAGCACAAGATTTAGAACGCATACCATAAAACATTCATGACATCATCAAAACTATTCACTAGCTACAACAACCCATTTTTAACAATGTTAACACCTCAAAATCACTGCCCCAACAATCCCTACTATGGGCCATGGTCCACATGTGGTAACAATCATACACTACCACCAACTCACACACCATTTTTCAACACATTTTCCACTTCATTACAAACCCTTGGGTTTCATTAAACATCATTTACACAATTTTTTCATTTCATTATTCTCATTATTTCTTGGTTTTATGAAATGCATAATGCACCCTACTTTCCTGCCTCACACACCCCTCCCATGTGTGTTCCTAACACAATGCATGTCACCTACCTCCCTAGGTGCCTACAATGATGCAGGAGTACAAATCATCATGCCATTAAGGCCACGAGACAAATATCATAAAAAATCACATCAAACCAAATGTGCATCACCCAATGATGAAATATCATCAACATTAACAACACATAACCAAGAACAACATTTCCCACCCTAGGTGACTTGGATTTTTCCCATGTACCTGGGGTAGCTATTCTAAAGCATGAGGTCATTACCAATGCCTTACACATCATAACACTTGGGTATCAATCCCAAATAACAAGACCTTCGAGACGGAGAAGAAAGACTTCCTCAGATAACACTTTGTAACATCCCCAACCCAAAATCCACTAAACCGGTGCTCCGAGCCGGGTGGTTACAAGACCTTAAGTGTGCCTCCCCGTATTCCAAAGGCTGCCGACTAGCAGCGGGGGTCTATATTGACCAGTGGGGAGACTATACCCCCTTTATATTAGAGTAATCCACAACAGAATAACCAAATAGCGGAAACAAAAACAAACAACAAGGAACATGTATAATAACCAATTCCAACTAACAAAAAATATGCCATGTCATACTACAAGTTCCTGCATGAACAAAAGCCCAAAAACAAAGACACGGAAAAAATCCCCAAAATGGTCCTGACTCCAAGTCTGGATCCTCCACCACGTGCTACCCATGTCTACTCAGAAATATAGCATGGACCCTTTCCCTTGTCCTAACTTGCAAACATGAAGTCTGCTCGGGTACCCAATGGTGGCCCGAGCAGGTTGTGAGTACAACTTAGTAGGCCACCACCAATGGTGTCTAAAAAATATCCAGTATAAACAGTTGTACATGAAAAAGGAAAATGAATGATAAATTCCAAGAAGCTATTTAAGGTGTTGTTAACCAATTCCGAGCCAAAGTCATTCCCACATCCAATACCATTCATTTCAGAACAAAAATCAGCATTTACCATTTCATCACATTTCCATGGGTTAATCACATATATTATGATACATGGGTCTAAGGCCAACAATAACATATACGAGGGTAAACACATAGTTTTCCAATATCACAAGGAATAACTCCATCATCGCAACCATATCTTCACCTCAAAGCCTCAGTCCGGGAGGATACAACCATTAAGAGAATAGATCATTAGTCCTCATTCCTAACCCGTTCATTTAGGGTGGTGTTTAAAGCCTCAGTCTTCACTCGACCTGTGTGTATAGATCCTCATGTCATACCCCACACTACTAAGCCATGGGTACATGTTTATATATATATGTAACCATCAACAATTCAAACCATTTCCCCTTGGGCATCACAATCCACAAAAACCCACATGGGAATCCACATCATGCCTTAACCCATTAACACATCACATTTATCATTATTTATCCATTTAATCAATTATCATGTGTTATGCCTATCTCACTACACATTCAACACTAGACCCATAATCTATCCCATTATGGTGTTTAATAAATTTACACATTAACCCATTTAACCCATTCATCATTTCCATGAATCAACCATTCATTCCATTTCAAATAACCCTTTGGTTAGTTTCCATTAATAGGTGCATCACCTATCTTCTATTCCAAATTCAACCAATCATGCAAACATGTTTATCAAGGATACACATTTCATTTCAACAAGGTCACTTTTTTGATATCAATCCCCAAACCCGGGAAAGCCAAAACATCCCATGGATGGCCCTAAATTTGGTCAATTCAACTCAATGCATCCCACGAGGATCGTGAGGGTTCCCATTTTCCATTTAAAATACCATTATCACCAAACATGCTAAGGTAATCCAAAACATATTCATGGAAAAGTAATAACACAACTAAACATGCACACAAACCCTAAATAAACATGGGATAAAACTTGTGGACCACCTACCTCGAATTCGTGGTTGAACGCACCCTCAATCGAGCCCTTAGACCTCGATTCGACCAACCCTTGGAGATTCAACCTATAACTCACCCAAAAGATAGGGTTTTATGGTTTTGGAACAAGAGGGAGATAAGGCACAAACCCTAAACTAGGAAAAGAACCAAGGAGGATATTAGCCTTACCCGGAGCTTATATCTGCAACCAACATCACCAAAAACACCTTAGAAACAAGGGAGATCGATCTATTGGAGCTCTTGGGAGAATTGGTTCATTCCTAGGGTGAAGAGGGAGGAAATGGAGGAAAATACCAAGTTGGGTTTATAAAGCCCGGAGTGGAAATTTTGTAAATTTTCCAACATTAAGTGGCCGCACTGTTTAGCTACACGGTTTGGAAAACCTTGTGCAGACCGTACGCACACCAATGCTCGGAGGAGGGGGAGTCGCATGATTTAGCCGCACGGTTTGGCAAACCATGCACAAACTGTGGGCTCGCTTTTGTCGAGAGGAGGGAGGGTCGCACGACATAGTCTGGGCAGGTCGCATGGGTTGGCTGAACGTGTGTAGGCCGTGCGCCTTGGTCTGCTTTTCCCAGACTTCCGTTCTTCTATTCCCCAAACCCCCGGAACACCCCCAAGGCCTCTCACACTTCCAAGAAATCTTTTAAATCCCCAAAATCAATGGTTCCACCCAAAAACACAACTATACATACCTTTCAAAAAACTGGGATGTTACAATAAATAATATTTGATTCATGGATATAATTATCAATATTGATATAAAATTTGATTAAATTTAAATTTATAAATAGAATTATATTCAACCTGTATAAAATATTAAAATAATTTATTAACATCACAGTACACCACATTCACTATTACAAGGAATCTAGGACTCATTATTTTCTATTAAATTTTTTTTAATAACACTTAGATAACCGTTAAAAAAATAACCTTACAAAAAAATGATGAACAAATCTTATGGTCTATATTTTTTAAATTACTATTATATTAAATCATTTTAATTTTGAGAGAAAATTATTTTTTCCCAAAAATAATAAATTTTTAAGCTGCATATATATATATATATATGATTTTCATATATTTGATTTTCATTATACCAAAATTTAAATCCATTATATAGTAAATGTTTTATACTTTTAACATTAATTGTATTTATATATTCTCATTAAATATTATTCTTGAACAATCTCAAAATTATATATTAACATCCATACATTTTTCAATTATATAGAATCCACATTTTTTTCTTCCAATAATTTTTAATGATTTCAACCCATTATCAAACATTTGGAAATTTCTATCCACCATTATACTAGGCCTTAACCTCCTTCTTCACATCTCAAATAAAAGACTATTTCATTTATTCTTCATTCAAACAATATTAACTATACTTTATAAATAAAAAATATTAATATACATTGTATATATGATTTATATATTGCATTATTTAATAAAAATGACATAACACTATATGGTTATCTAACCATTAATATGTTTTAAAATAAATTCTTTTCAATAATTGAACTTTTTATGGATAATAAAATTCATATCACTTATAAATTTACATAAGTATTCACAAATCATTTTGGATCATCAATCACCCTATATTGATTTATTTTTAAAACACAATATATATCACAAAATAGTTATTTAATAAAAAAATCTGAATCATTTATTTTATGGTTGTTAGATGACTCCCTTGTTAGAAATGAAATATAAATAAAATAAATACATGTCTTCAAGAATTTATTCATTCTAGATAGCATGAGTGGAATACTAATATTTATATAACATATCATTTTTAATCATACTTCTCAACTAAAACATATTTTAATTATTTTCATAAATTCCATATTATAAACCACATGCCAAATAATCTCTTACCAATTATAATAAAATATATTTCTAAGTATACTACAAAATCCCATATCTTTATCTCTATCAATTTATAGAATCAACTCATATCTATATAAAAAAGATTGAACATTGGTAGAATTATACAAATATATGTGATATTTTTCATTTATTCCAAACAAAAAAAATATTTTAATTAAATATTTATTCAAAAAATTTATTCAATTTTGTTTTTATATTACTTTATATACCTTCTATAGGAATTAATTAAAAATATTAAAATACTCTATATTAATTTCTCCCTCCCCATTTTATAATTTTAGTCTTAAGGAATATGTATGGGAGGTTGAAATAGATACATCATCCTTTTTGAAAAAAAGATCATATATCTACCGAAAACCTAGTTTTATGTATTCCATATTCCATGTTTTTTAATAGAAAACACTCATAAAATTAATAATTAAATATACTTCAGAATTAAATTCCATTTCATTACTCATCTGCAATTCATGATAATATTACTAATGTTTGTGTAAACATCATCATAAATTTTTATCATATTAATTGTACCATCAAATTAATAATGGTTTTAAACCATGTTTGTAAAAAATTAATATGATGAACTTTTATAGTTTTTATTTTCTTCACCATACATATTTCTTTCAAATGGAACATATTTTTATTTATAAAAATTTCTCATTATCAAAATAGTTCATCTTTTATATTTTCACATTCTTTAAATCGATCAGTGTCTCCAAACTTAAAAAATGGGTGTTAGTTTTTTAATCATCAACAATTAAAACTTATTATTAAAAATAATAAAAAACATTCATTTTTCACTTTAATATCCCCCATCATACTTAACAAACACGTGTTTCCCTATTTTCAAAAATAAAACATGTTTCCTTCTATTCATTGACTTTTCTCATCACATAACAACAATTAATCCTCTTCACCTTGAACACATATTTATATTAAATATATTTTTTAATGATTTTAACTAAGGGGAATTTTTTTTCAAATCCCACCTTTTTGGTTTTGGTCTAATCAGAGGTGTTCGAGAACATGGTGGATAATTCAAAGCTATGATGTGTTTAATTATTTTATAGAAGGGTGTATATGGTGTGATATTATAGGCTACATAACAGAGTTAATTTTTTTATGGTCATACAATGTGGAAATAAGACATGAAATATATAATTAATTTATGTACTCTAATAAATGATGATTTTGTAGTTGGTCATACAGTGTGGTTATGGATCTTATGACAAAATAGCTCAGTAGAGATGGGTTTTTGGATCTTTATTTTCATAAAATAGTGAATCATGAAGCTTTTGAAGCATCATTGTGTCTTGGGGTTGGATTTGTGTCTCTACCTTGTGATGGTTCGTTATAAAATTTGTATGTGGTTTCTAGGTGTTGTTATTCCTGTTTTATGCGATCATGTGTGAACAATTTATTGGAAAGAAGGAAATATGTATAGAGTTATTGCATATATTAATGAGTGTGACTGTAAACATGGGAATTATTAAATAAAAATCACTTCAATGTTGAGGTTTTAATGAAACCCTTAGGTTTGAGGAATGTTAAATGGAATTTGTTTCATTATATTATACTTCTTCCATCTTGAATAAATACATATATACCTTAAAATTCATCATATTTTTTATCATTTGAACCATAAGAAACCGAATGGGTTTTTGGATAATTTAATCCCCCTTTTTATCCTTACCCCTCGACATTTAGAGACCATTTTTGTTGGTATAAGGTCAGTTTCTCTTTCTCTATTTAGTTCTTCACTCCCCCATTCTATGTTTCCATAAAAGAGTCATTGTCTTCCATTGGTTCTCATGGGGTTATTATTTCTATTACATGGAGGGTATATTATATATTTTCATAAGGATCATGAGTTTCATATAGTAATAGATATAATATATTTACATTTTTCATCCATTACATTGTGGAGAATGCTTAAAACCATAAGGTAGAGGATAAGTTACATCACCATTATTTATGTGTTGATGTGAAAGTGTCATGTTTGAGATTTTTGGGCTAAATGGTGGAATTAAATAAAATATATAATAACCATAATAAATAAGTAATTATAAAGGATGCTGTTATCACATTTGGTGATGTTTATTTATGATGTATCTTATTTTTTTCTAGACTATGTTTATTCTATGTTTTTTTATTAATTTTGTTGTATAGAATGGAAGATATCCTTCAATATGGAAAAAAACATAAATTTATAATGGATGAACTGGTACATTAAATAGTCATGATAAATTTTGTATCATGCTTCCTTCAAATCATTTTGATAGGAAACAAATGATTCATATATTTTTTGAGATGATTTTTAACTTTTGATTGTTATTTTTTATAGTTATTTTTTATTTTTGAACACATTCATAATGAATCTATTAATTAATGATGGTAATTATATGTTTTTTCATTAAATAATATCTTTAACGGATGTGAGAGCATGTCCTTGTTGGTAAAAAACTAATATAACTTTGTTCTATGGAGTTATTTTCCCATTTATTTTTTCATTATTAAAATAATTCATTTATTAAAATATTCTCTGGGATTGAAATTCCTTGATGTGTTTTGTTTTTTACAGTGTATAGTGGTGATATAATGTAAGGGATGTATTAAATAATTTTCTATAAGTACATTCTTTTTTCAGATTTATTTTTGTTGGGAACGTTGGCATAATTTGAGAATGGGTAATTTAATCTTTCAAGGATGATGTGATAGTTTATTTATTGGTTTCTTGGGAAAATTTTATGTGTTGGTCTTTAATTCAATGCATGATGATTGAATTTGATAGATCATTATTTTATAGTTATTGTTATTTTTTGAAACAAAATTTATTATTTGGATTATGTACCAAGAGTGAATCTTTATTGTTATATCTTTAGAAGAATCCTCGTTTTCTGATTATTATCATATAGTAAACTAAATATTTTATAAACTCATAGTATCATTTTTTTTATAATGGAAATAATAAATAATAGAATACTTGGGATGGTTAAAATGAATTATTCAACGACCATGGGTTGGATTTTGGATATTTATTATGATTCCCATTTTCTTATAATGAAATGAAATTTGTTAATATAGATTTTTAATGGATTTATTGGGAGTTTATTCATTACTAATTAAAAAATATGAATTTTTAATGATGATAAATAATGATTCTTTTATTTACTTATAAAATATAGTTTCATTGGATTTATTAGTGGAATATTGGTTTTATGAGGGATAATAAATATAATTTTTTTAGTTCTAGATAGTTTTCATTTTCATAGTTTTGTTTGAAATTATTCACATATTTTAATATTTAATTTTCTCTTCCCCCTGATTGATTTAGGAAACTAATGATAAAATGTTTTGGGTATGGGTGATTTCCCATGAATCTATGTTGATATGTCAAAGGATTCCTAGCTTCTACAAATTTTGTTCTCTTCCATAAGAAGTGCATTATGTGTGAGAATATATTTTATGTAATGGCTTGTGGTATAAGGTAATTTTATACATATGTTGTGATGGATAATAGTTCCACAATATATTTATGTCCAGAATCTAATGACACGAGCTTATATAACATAATTATATTTGATCATAATGACTATGGTTCAACATGGGTGTACATTAAATCATTATGATGAATTGTGAACAATTCATGTTACAGAGGATATAATTTCTCTCAATCATAATACATCATAATTGATGTGGTGTTGATGATGATGTTTTGATTCAATGCATGGTACGATTGTTTATATGATATATGTATGAACGTATTGTAGGATAGATTATGTATATGAGGGGAGTACATGAAATTTGATAGTGTAGAATAAGAAGAATGAAATAGTGAGGAAATATTTGTGTGGTACTTTTCTTACAATATTCATTTAACAATTATATTATTCTATGTATGATTTACATGGTGGGATTTCCTTATGAGGATGGGATTCAGTTTTTCCTATTTACGTAATGATTTTGATTTATTTGTTCATTCCTAATTATTTTTTAATTTCCATGATCATAAAATACTATCAATATCAATCATAATACACTTATTATCATCCTATCTAAAGGAAACATTAGAAACATGTTAGATCTAATTCTCAATAATAGAATGCATACAACAAAATAAATTATAATTAAATAAGTAATAATAAATATGGAAAGGTAAATAATTGAGAAATATTCCATTTAATCATCATAATAAACATTATTATTATTGTTGCATGAATATATATTATTAAAATAATTACACATAAATAATATCATAAGATGTAAACTTATCCATGAATATTTAAACTAACCGAATAATCACATTGACATCAATAATTAATCTCACAATGAGAAAATGAATAATTATATATATCATAACCATACCATCTAGTACTTAGGCTATTATATATCATATAATTAGGTTGTGCCTCAGTAAAAAAAAATTAGTTTGTCTCAAGACACTAATCGACACATTACGGGGATATAACAAGCCTCACCAGTTACATAATAAGTCCAATTAATTACTCATATGAAAGGGGAGAAACATAATCAACATAAATATTAATTTTGGAAATATAGAATATGTAATGTTAATATTTTACAAATCAAAAAATATAATCATCCTAAAAATTTATATTTAAAAATTATCATATGAATGTTAATACTTTTCCTAATCCATAAAGATAATCATAAACCATATAGTGTACTATGGAAAATGTTAATAGAAAAATTTCATCCCAATAAAATTAATCATAGACCATTAGAATAAATAAAATTCATGGAATCAACAGATCATATATCCAATGAATCATTAGAATAATGAGGGTTTTTTCATTGATAAAAATAAATTATATTAAAAATCCATTAAAACATTCTTGATGAAATTATGCACTACCCATTTAAAATGAGACTCAAAAAACTAATAAATTAACAATATTTGGGGAAATATTTTAGTTTATGTGTACATTGAAATCTTGTAAAGTATTATTCAAAAACCGTGATTGCTCATGGTTTTGGGAAATTATGTGCATAAGGTATAAATTAAAAAAAAACATTTCCCAATGTTGTAAAAATATTTAAAATTACACCATTCAAAAATTGAAAATATGATTCCTTTCAAATAAAATCATAAAAAATAAAAAATTGGTACATTTTTATTTGATAAATATTTTCTAGAATGTTATAAACATTTTTTTAAACATTTATAGAATACATATATATCTATTGGAATAGATTTTCTACTTAAAAGGGGAATAAAGCCAAATTTCCCAAAAAACAAACTCAAATTAGTATTAAAGTAAAAAAGAGTATAAAATATAAATATTACCTAAATACATCATTATTAATTGGAGGAGAAAAATATTTTTATTTTAGGAACCAAATATAATATAATTCTACTAAATAAGTCTCAAATATATACAATCCCAATTTATGTTGAGATTGTGAAATAAACCATTACAACATTATTAACTCTTGAATTATAATCCCCATGAATGAAGTAAAAGTAAAAAATTTCAATAAAATTATGATAAATATAATAATATGATAAAATATAATAGTGTTATTATACACACCATGAAAATGAAATAAGTGGATCGTGTCACAGTTGTCTCATGGAAGTAAGAGTGGGATTAGAAACACTTATATCCAGGGAAATTTCATTCAAACTTGTTTGAACCCCATTTATAATGAATATATATTAATTATAAATATATTATGAAATAATAATCATATATATATATATATCATACCGTATAAAATTTCATTGTACATTTTTATCAAAAAATTATTTAAAAATCATTATTAAAAACACTACTTCATTTGACAACTACTTCATTTTTCGTATTTATTTTTGTTTGGTAGTTTTGCTCCTAATTTGAACATGGATCCATAATATTGAGATATTTAAAATTTATTTAAATAAAATATATATTAATTAGATAATTATATATAATAATCCGTTTAATTATGAGATTGAAAATTGGATTACACCATTTAGGGAGACGGTATGGCATACATACACATTAAAATTGCATCCAATTTCATAGTGGATTTTTGAATGGTTGTAAAATATTAATTAAACATTTAAGATATATTTAAATAACATATATATTATAAATATATCTTAAATATATCTTTATTTCCATCTATATTAATATAAAATGTAAAATGTATCTCTTTGCTTCATGAAGGTGACTATGTGAACATAACAATGAGTGACATAATAATTTTCCATTGGATTTAATGGTAAGAAATTAAGTGAAATATTAAAATTCCATAATTATAATTCTTTCATAAATATCATATATATTCATTTAATGCATCATTACATCATGTCCTGATAGGTTATGATTGAAAACAAATTAATGTTCTTCTTGAGGTGATATTCATCCATACACATGATCAATAGTTTTTTTCACATTTGATGGATAATGGGAATTATATTGTTAATTGTATTAAAATAATAACATATTAGAATTTTTGAGATATTGGTGTAGTTTTTTCAAATTATTTAGATATTTTAAAGAGTTAGTGGATGAAATAAAATTAAAAAACATGTAAAAACTATACCCCTTTTTGGACAACCACAGTATGTTTATACCTAAAGCCTTCAAGGAATTAATTTTTCACAAAAAAAATAGACATTACATAATTAATATGGACTTTATGTACTTTGTATGGGATTGGACTTACCAAGGGGTTTTGGAAGTGCAATGTGGGGAAGATGGTGGTGCCCTTTTATAAGAGTTGGAAGGACACAATTGTAATTTTTTTAAAAGGAAAGTGTACCCATGTTTGTCAAATGAAATAAGGATAAAAGATGGAATATTAATGATCCTTATATGATATAAGTTTAAAATATTATCATTGAAAATAAATTTGAAAAAAATTTGGTCATTTTAACACTTTTCATCTATGTTTAATTTCAAAATATTCCCATTTAAACCATATTCATCATAATTGATTTTAACAACTTGACATTTAATCTTGACAACAAAATAAAATTACCATATTATATAATACTAACTACTCTAATTTCAAATATATAATCCATTTTTATAGGATTCATTTCATTGGATAGTTGGAATTTAATTAAATTCTAAACCCAAAAATGCAACCAAAAACTATTTTCTAATGAAACTATCTTCATAAGTATGGAATGTTTTTATATAAAATTGTTTTATATATAATTGGTTAAAATGATATATATTTTATTATGTATGAAAATATATTACTATTTTTAAACTAATAATTATTTTTTAAAAACTGTATTTTTTCCAATATGTTAAATGAAAATCTGTTATCCAAAAGAATCATAAAATTTCACTATTCCTTGTAAAATTATTATTTTTAGAAAATTATAAAAAAACACAATAAGAAATTTTTTATATAAATAATTGAAATAATAATTTTATTTATTCAAATATATTTTATAAAATTGTAAAAAATTAATTTGAACATAATTATGAAAAATAAGACAACTCCAGTTTTAGAAAATATACATTTTAAAGATGACATTTTTTTCTTTCAAATGATTCTTATTTTAACTAGTAGTCAACTTATCACCAATAAATATATATATACATGATTAAATAATATAATATTCATTATTTACAAAGAAATATTAATACCCTACAATTTAATGGATTGGTTATAGTAGTATATTAGTTGACAGTTCTTTTATACTCGGGGTTTTGTCTATCAAAGTATATAGAATAGTTGTATTTCATATAGGAGGAAATATATGTTTTAATGTATTTGGGTGTTACATTATCAGATTATATAAAATATTTTATCAAGAAATTTTCTATAACTTCAACACATAAAATGATTTGGATTGTTCCTTATCATATCATCTACGGGTTCCCCCATCACCTCCTCTATCTTATGATTTCTCCAAAGATCCATTACTAGTTGAGTAATCTTATTCATTAATAATTTTTTTATATTATCCAAAATAATGATAGAATCTTCCCAGTAAGCTTGATCACGTTCCAATTATCTTTATATAGTCATGATAATATGTGTTGGGCTCTGAATGTACTTCCATAACAATTATATATGGATAACACCATCTACTATAGAAATAGTTGGTGGAATTTCCAAGTTGTGGGAAATAGTTTCAATTCATTTTATAATTTTTGTAATTGTGGATTTCTATAGGGCTAAGTTTCCCTTACTTACTAAACATTATAAAACATGTTCAAGGAGAAGCATTCAAGGAAACATGATCTCCCACATCAAATACAAATTTGTTCATCAAGATATCAACATAGATCTTTTGTCTTTGTTGATCTTATTTGATATGGTATTGAATAGTCCTCAAATTTTTCATTTTTTTACCAACATGTTCTTGGACTACCAGAATAATTTCACCAAAATCATCCAATAATATTGGAGTATGAAATCTATTTCAATAAAATGATTTATATGGATCTAGTTGAATTCATGGATGGAATCTATTTGTATAAGACAAAAATACGAAAGGTAAATATTGATCACAAAATCATTAAACTCAAGATAAAATGACCTAAAATTGAATTTTAATTTTTCAATTTTTCTTGTAAACTTCTCATCAATTTTTTTCTGATAAACTGTGCTCAATCATAGATTTGTATCACAGTCCTTATAAATAATTCACTAAAATTTTGATGTAAATCAAGGATCACAATTAGACACAATTGAAAGAGGTTTGTCCTAAAGTCATAAAACACTATTAATATAGATCATTTAAAGGTGATATAATAGTAAGCCCTCTCTTGTATTGAGAAAATGAGAAGATTTAGTGAGGATATCTATTATAACCCATATTGAATCATTTTTTCTATGAGTATTTGTTAATATTGTTACAAAATTAAATAAATTTAAAATTCATTTCCACATCGGAATTTGAAGAGGTTTCATAACTCCTATAAGATAATATATTTCACCCTAAATCTATTATAAAACCAAAAATATTGACACATAATATTAAATTTCTCACTTTATTGTATCTCAAAAAAAATTATCCTTCAAATATATATACATCAAGGTGTTATCATAGTGTATAATTAAAATTAAGCTATGGGTATCATCCAAAAATTATCTCTTCAACTCACGTATAAATGTAACACACAATATATAACCATATTTCAGAACACAATCATCATAAAATAAGTATTAAAACCCTCCATCATTTAATTCTTTCATCCCCTTTTGAAAATTCTCATCATTAAGAGGATAAATTTTTATCTTTTTTAGTAAATATTTTATGAAAAATATTTCAAAAAAGAAAGATTCTTCAACTTTCATAATGATTCTAAAATCCTTATTTACATAATCTATGAACATTGGTTATATGTTAATCACCATTTTGGATAAGAATTCATGATCATTCCACTTTTAGATAAATTTTACCTCATTTTCATTTCATGTATATTAGTTTATTGAGAAATCCTATTACTTTAGTAGCTCAATCCATCATATTTTTCTCATGTTGATCACTTTTTGTGAAATGAAAACTTTTAAACACTTATAATCTGAACATAGCCCCCAATTGTTTCCATAGATATAACATCTCCATATCATTAATGTAAATATTATAGTTTTCTACTAAATATCATGTCATATATTATTTTATTCACAAATAATTAACTTTTATGATTCAAAAAAAATATCATTTCTCATAAGGTTACAACCAAGTCCCTTCTTTGATGTATCACTGTATATTAAAAACCCATCATTTCATTATTGTACACTGAAAATTAGAAAATTCTATTAACTGATTTTCAATTAATCAAATAATTAATCTCATTACATTTTCCATATGAACATAACCCCTTTTCAAGATTAAATGATTATTGGGTTATCAAATTGGTTATTTTTTAAAAAAATCACCTACAGTGTCCTACAATCAAAATAAAAAGATGAACCCTTATTATGTTCATTAGAGAAGTAAAATTTTTGGTATACTAATGTATTTATAGGACTAATTGAGATTACATACATAGAAAAAGTATTTCCATGAAATGGAATTTTTTGAAGCTAAATATCAAACATTATAAATTCCATATATAATATATTTCTACTAACAGTGTCA
This sequence comes from Viscum album, assembly GCA_963277665.1. Lineage (NCBI taxonomy): Eukaryota > Viridiplantae > Streptophyta > Magnoliopsida > Santalales > Viscaceae > Viscum > Viscum album. The sequence continues at coordinate 1,513,004,225 of OY728131.1, forward strand.
AAAATAATCTTCAATTATTTCTCATGGTCTTCATAAAACATATTGTAAACCAATATATCATCAATAAAAACTATAAACAATTTTCAATATATTCTATGAATACTCTATTCATTATTTTATTGAAGATAAAGGTGAAATTTAGTAATTTAAAATCGAATCACCATAAAATAATAATGTCCATACCTCGTAAAAAATGATCTATTTATAATATCTCCCATATTTACACAAAAATATTGAATCATGAAATAAAGGAAAATATTTTAAAAAATATAACGATTAATGTGATGTTGATAAAATATTTTATTTAAGTGATGTAAAGGATACTTATTCTTTATTATGATAGAAGGGATTTTCTTATACTCAATTCATAGTCTCATGGGTAAAAAATTATTATCTAAATAAATAATCTCAGGGATCTCCCAAGTGATACACTTGGATGTATAAATTCCCTATCACAATAATCATTTTTTTTTTCTTCAACGCCAATTATACTACGTCCACTCTGTAGAATGTATTTGATATAGTTCTTGCATCAATGGATTAGATCAATTTAAAACTCAACATCATGTTCTGGTGGATTTCAATACAATTACTGGGGATATACCTCAATGTATTATTGAACAATAGGTACATCCTCAATTTTTTGATATTATCTTTTAGAACTATATATTATATCATCCCTTCTACCACAAATATATAATTAATAAGTGATATTATGGGTGGATCTAGAAACAACTAAATTGATAAACCCCCCACCCTATAGATATTTAATTCCAAATCTTCATATTAAATCAAAATCTACATATCATTGAAATAATTTTTTCACAGCACACATTGAAATCATGTATATACCAAGGATTTCATCACAATAAACCATAGGTATAATAATGAAGTCAGTAGAAAAGGGACAATTATGTGTCATAATGGGATCATATTGACACATCCTTATTGTGGTAAGAAATCCACTATTATTCATACCACATTACTCCATTAGTAATATCGTTGGGAAATATCTATTTTCCATAAAAAACTAGGATGATATAAAAGAGTTTGATGACATAGAATAAAGGAAAGCATTAGCTAATGTTGACTATATAAGTACGGTTCATTCCACCACATAATTGGGAACTTCATCCCCAACTATTTTTATCTTATAATATTATCTTCAATCTCTTATTCTTTTCTGAAGAAAACACCCTTCATTCCTGGGAAATTCGTTTTATTGTTTCCCATATCATTAAATTTGTTTAATTGGACATTGGATGATTCTTTGAAGACCATGAAATCATGACTATGACGTTCTTTATCTCTACACTTGTAGAAAAATATTATTCTTAGAAAACCTAATCCATAGGATTTCATTTCTCCTTTATTACAATATGTAAATTCTACCCTTCCCATATTTCATTTTTACATATTTCCATTTCCATGACAATTAGAAATAATTTTATAATCATGATTCCTCATGATGTTATAAGTCATGGAGAATTATTTTTATATCTAGATATCACATGATGTTATGCCCTCATATTATGAGAATGTTTTGGAGTCCAGTTTATATCAAAGCATATACATAATGCCATCAAATAAATGGTTAATATGCTTCTACCAATTATTTATGTTTTCTCTTGTATACATAGATAACCATATAATATTTTCATTATACGTAGAAAAAATTTGTTGTTTATTTTATCTGAGACTCATGAATTGTCTCTAGATATATTCTCATTTCTCTTTAGGAAAATATATTTCCAAGAAGTGTACCTTCAAGTCTATCAACAAAATGGTGCTTAATTATTCTTTATATTGATTCATTTTGAATCAATTACAACAACTTCTCTTCTTCCATTGATAAATTATAAAATAACATGATAAGATTATCTATTTCAATACGTTTCCAAGAGATACATATCATCTCTATGGTACTTATCCAATTCTAATCCACAAATAGAAATTTAGAACAATTAAATTATAGTGTTTTCTAATGTATGTAGTGTTCTGGCATCGGTAATCCTCATTATAGATAAGTAATATTTTATATTCTAGCAATGTTATTAGACATTTTCTAATTAGTATTACCTGATATAGTTATAATTTTATAAAATCTACCTATCACTCTAGTTCAAGAATCATTATCTTGTCTAGGAGATGAATTACTGCATGGATTACATGGATTGATATGATTACAATTTCATCACCTTGTAACCATTTCAAAATAATGTAATATTCTTTATAAGATACTAACATTATTAATAAGATTTTGTAATTTTTATACTACTGATACACATAACATAAATTAATTTTTTTTAATAACTAATCACATAATCATAAGCATGGTTTACTTTAGAATTTTTAAAAATTAGAAAAATAATTTCAAATCATTTATTGTAGTTTTTAAAAAAACATTAATTAACCAAAACATATCCTATATAAATTTCAATCCAAGTGTTTAGAAAAGAATATATTCATGGACATTGTATAATACAAAACCCCATCATCTTGATGTCAGTTCCAAATACCATTACATTTCTATAGATACAATAGTCATATCCTAAAGGACTAATTGTTTATTAGTCTTGGAAAACTATATACAAATATGAGTCTTGTATTAAGAATTAATTCAAAGATTGTAACATAATTTTTTTTATAAAAATAAATTTAATATATCTAGAATATAATTTTATACATTACATAGAAAACTTTATGGAATACTTGTGAAAAGAAATAAAATCAAGTTGAGATCAAATACTCAGCATGGGTAATGTACAAAGGATGTAATAATGAATAAATAACAATAATAAACATGGAATGGTAAATAACGAAACAAAAATGGTATTTAATTAACTAGGAAAAGAATAATGAATATTTCATGGTTAATAACTGACAATTTATTCCATTAAGACATAAAATGATAATGAAATGAATCTTTAGACTTTGTCATGGGTAAAATCTCATGGATAATAATAATTTAATCTGAATAAAGGAATATCTTATTTATAACAAAATATGTTTCCTAGGTATCTGAATCATTAACATCATGACCTCAAACAAGATGGTTTATAAAATATTTGATACAAAATAACATTATTTTTCTAGCCTTATCTCTAATTTATGGACATTTTAAAAGACATTTTAAGACATAATAGTTAAAAACAGATATGATTTTTTCAAATGATTTCATCTCATGAGACCATTTATGTATCGAGAGGATTACGTTAAACAGTCCCCAAACCATTTCATACAGATATAAATAATTCCTTATATATCTAATAATCGATTAAATTCATATTCAATATGCCTTATCAAATTTCATTACTGAGTTAAGGATATATATTTATTAATATTTCCCAAAAAACATATAAATTTTAAAGAAAATACCATTTGTAAAAATGGAATACAATTTTGTAAATAGTAATATCCACCAAAAAATAATATGGATATTAATATATTTATAATTTCATATGAAAAATGATTACAAGAAAGTGATTATTTTAAGGTAATGTTAAAAAATGGAAAAGGAATTAATATTGTATGATAACATTTACCACATGGTTTTTTTTGAAACAAATCATCTTGGATGAGATAATTAAATGGGAAACATAAAATATATTAAATAATGATTTAATCATGATATAAAATTACAAATTATATTATAGAACCCACATAAATGCATTTTTTCTCAAAAAAAAACAAATAAGTCTCAATAGAATATAAATTGAGATGAAATCCCTTACATCTTCCTTTCCATCTATAAATACTTGATTTAATTTCTTATATAGTTATTTTAAACAATTTAAAATTTTATAACTGAACAATATTAATATTTACACTATCATATATACTATTTTATACCATCCTATCAATTTTTTGTTAACAATCTATCATTATTTTCATTATTTCAAGTAATAATTGCCTTGTTTTAGATTATGTTTTGACTATTTATTTTTTTCATCACACATATATCAGGATTTATTCATATAAATAATGAGATAAATTATGTAAATATAATATATATAAATATATATTTATTTAGTTTAAATTTATTTATTTTATCTATAAAATTTTTTTGTATGAAATGAAATACATCGTTCATTGAAACTATAGGTCATACATTAACAAAAATCATGTTCCCATTTTTATGGACTATTAAAAGAAATAAAACTAAATTATATATATATATATATAATTTAATTATAAAAATTATGTTTTATATATCATATATTTTATTAAAAATATCCTTATTACATTCCATGTAACAGGTAGACGAATCACATCACTTCACAATGCGGTACTCCTACATACACACAGATGATGTTATCGTATACCCAAAAAATGGAAACCATGATTATATTTTTTAAAACATAATAAATAAAATATATAAATAGTATTTTAATCATTACATCCATACAATAATGGTGTTAAAGGAAGAATTCATGACATTGGTTCGTGACGTGGTAATCCATCATACACACGAATAATGATTTTGTAACCCATTTGATGGAAGTGTGTGTTGTTATAGATCATTCCCAAAGCATAATAAAATATTAGTATATTTATGATACTACGGTTTTATATAATCATTATATTAAAATAATTAATGTGTTTTGAGGATCAAATTAAACAAAAATATTCATTGATGAATGTTTTCTCTTCATCGTGTATCTTGTTACGGTTTTCACCAAAGGACTTAATTTTTTAGATTTATACATAAACTAATGATTTTAGGATGATTTTGGGGATGCATTAAAATTGTTTTTTCAGGTTTTCAATATTCCAAATGGCTTTGAAGTGTCATGAAGTGGGTAGAGTGAATGATTTTTGATAATGGAAGAGGTGTTGAATTCTTGTAAATACCCAAAAATATTCACTATTGGGATGTATCCCTTAGTTAACATGCCTAAAAATTAAATAATAATGTATGTTATGGATGAATTGGTAAATAGATACCTCCAACACATAAATAAAATAAATTCTTTCCATTTATTCCTAAGTCTTAAAGTTTACTAGATTTATTCTTTATAGTGTTTACCAAGGTAACATTTATATTTTTATTAACCTTGGTAATTTAACTACTACATTAATAATAAAAATAGTAATATTAGTAATTTATACCAAAAAATTAAAAATTAACTCTATTTAATTAAATAAAAATCATATATGTGTGTTTAAAATTAATATTAATAGATACACATGAAATGAACAATACAACCTTTTAACCATAATCTAGTTAATTATATTTTGTATTTTTCAAAAATAGTTATGGTTAAAAATAAATTATACATATTAGATAATTTAAATTTTTATTATTTAAAATATGGAATCCATTTTTCCATATTTCACTCATAGAAGTGGTAGATTATAATTTAAAATTACTCTCATAGACCCAATGAAAATTTTATTTTTAAAAGTGAAAATGTTCAAAAGATAACTATTATATTTTATATAAATTAAATATTAAAATGTGTATAATGTCCAAAATATGATTAATATTATTGGAATACTCCTATGTTACTCATGTTTTAATGATCAAAAATCCTACAGATTCTATTGAACTTGTTAATCAGGTGTAATCTATCTCAAATCAAGCGCACTGACGATTATTACCTTTATTCTTTAAATAAAGATTTCCAAGATCTTATTTTGTATACATTCAGTTTGATTATTGTACACTATATTTAATTTTATTCATAAATAGTTAATTGATTATTTATTAAGACTAAACCATTCTATGAATATCACTACTTATTTCTGTACATGGATATTTGGCCAAGTCTGAGACACCGTGACCAGACACCATGACCTAGACATTGTGACCCAAACACTGTGACCAGAAACCATGACCCAGACATCGTGACCAAGACACCGTGAACCAGACACCATGACCTAGATATCGTTACCTAGACACCATGACCCAGATAGCATGACCCATATATTGTGACCAAGACACCGTGACCCAGACACTGTGACCAAACACTATGACTATCCAAACATAGTGACCATACAGACACTATAACCTACCAGACACTATGATCATGCAGTGTGATCAAACATTGCATCCTTGTTGCATTTTACTGATCATTATAAAACTATGCCATTATATCTGACTCAACGCTTAAAATAAAAGAAGGGGAAATTTTTTCAAGAAGCCACTGTTTCATAGAGATACTATTTCAACAAAGAATGTGACTCTATTTAATAATATGTTTTTTAGTTTTTAAATTTAATTTTTAATAGTCATATTTGAGGACGTTAAATGCACGGATACAATTAATGTTTCTTTTTTGACATGTAACATGACAGTGTGAGGTACGATGTGCAGAATACATTCATCTTGACGGTTCCAACACATGCACACCATGAATAAAATAAAAGTGCAGACGAGAAACAGAATAATGAAAAAAAAAATAAGTGTGTGTGGGGATAATGAAGAACAACGATCATTCCAAAAATAAGAACCAATACATGCAACCTGACATTGACGAAGAATACAAGAAGTGTATTCTAATCATAGAGTTGAGAAAATTTCCACATTATTATCTCCACAAAGAACACGATCCAGATCATGATGAATTAGGTTACTCTATTTTCCACACAAGGACTTCAGTTATGCATATTCTTCATCCCAGAAGTCCAAATCTACACAAAAAAACCACTCAGAGCACATCTAACCTAAACTCCTAATTTATGCTTTGTGGTGTACTATTTTTAGCTTTTGAGGAGTATTTTTGTGTCTATATAAAAACACACATTGTCTCCTATATTAAACTGAAGGATACAATATATCCTTCCTCTCAAATCTTTTTACACTTTTTTATTCCCACATATAAGTGTGGAAGAGGTCCACGTGGGGCCTTCTAGTTCATACCCACGAAGAATTTTTAATGAGGTCATGTGACATTGAATGTCTACTGTACTGTTGTTTACCCTGATCTAGGGGGTAGATCAAGTTTATTTATATAAAATTCTTGGTGGAAGGTGATCACCAAGTGGAGTGGAATAGCTATCAGCTTCAGACTGAATCATTTGTTTCATATCCATTTTGTTATTTATTTTAGTTATCTCTATTTTACTGTTCAATTTAGAAATCACAAAATTTACATTGCTATTTAATCTTGGAAAGATGTTATAGTTGTTTTTTATTATAATAGCTTCTAAACTAATGTTAATAACTTATATTAAGATTAATAAGAATTAATAAATATTCTATGATGTTATTTAACCATTCAAATGTTCATAACTATATAACCTTGATTAACAGGGCCGTATTTAAATTTTTTGGGTAATTCTTTTAAGAATATATTTTTTTAGAAAATTTTTTATAGATACTCAATTCATGCCACTCTTGAGTATTATAGTCTAAAATAAAAGTATATATAAAATTTTAATAATTTTATTCTGAAACATATTTAAAATATAATTTTACATTATAAATTATATAGACAAAAGTTAGTCGTTATTTAAATTTTTGTACTTTTCACTAACAATAAAAAACAGTTACTTCTTAGAAAAACAAAAAAACAACCTAAAATTATTTTGACATTTTGATTATAAAATTGAATTTAATTTTTTCAAATAATTTTTTTAAAAGTTTCAATATTTTGTTTTAAATAAAGTTCTCCATTAAAAGGTAATAAAAACCCATTTAAAAAATATTGATTCTATGCTTAAAATATTATTTTTTCATATATTACCCTAATAAAATAATTTAGATGAATTAAAAAACATATTATTAAATATATATAATATATATTCTTCATTAATATCATCCAATAATATAATTTAATATAAAATTTTAATATAAAATATTATTAGTGCATATAATATTTTTTTTATAAAAATATTTCATTTATATTCAATTGGTTATTATAATAATTTATAGTTTATGTGGAACCCATGAATTACACCATATATTTTCATATGTTATTTGATAATATATATAACTAAAAATATAATGTCTCTGAGATATTTTTCATTTTAAATAAAAATAATAATAGTGTTTGGTAAAACTCTGTCTTTCATGAAATGAAAGCTGTTGTAGAAAGTCATTATTGTGTGTAATAAAAGAAAAATCAGTATTTCATTTACTATAATCTATAAATTATATTTTATTTATTTAAAATATTTAATATATCATAATGTATATGGATGTTATATTTATTTCTATACTTGGTTTGATTCTTTATATATACTATCAAATACTATACCCTTTTATTTCAATTAAGGGTTGTTACATTTTCCCCATCTAAAATAAAGTGAGTCCTAGAAATTAAAAATTATTCCTAGTAATCAATATTTTCTAATTTTTTAAATATCATTATTGAAAAAGGCACATCATAAATGTTTTAATAAAAAATCATCATCATAAGAAATTTCGGGAAGTATCAATGTCACATGGAATAAAATCTTATGAATTGTCCCCTAGGGCTCGTGATGTGACATCCCCTAAGCCTTCCTCTCGATGGTCAGGGGTATGTGACTAGAGACCAAAGTGTCAACCTATATGTGGGAGGCACATGAATGTGTACTTGAATGCATACACAATCAACCACGTCCCAACAATAGAAAGGTAAAGAAGAATGCCACTAAACAACCACTAATTTTAAAGGTAAGACTATATGTCAAATGGGTCATAATAAAAACCCACCAAAAGATGAAATGAAAACTGGAAAGCAAAAAGAAACTATGAAATCTATCTATTGAAAACCCCACCTGATGGGTAAGTGTAGAGTATCTGATTGAAACCATAGAAGTATGCCCCAAATTCCTGGTCCCACTGGGAACCACTAGGTCCTAGGCCACCATGTCCTCAGTCAAGGCGGTGGTCATCTGCACCAGACACTACACATGCTGGAAATGCCCGTGGAGAGGTGAGTAACAATATACTCAATATGAACCAAAAACCCAATAATACAATACCACAAATAAATTCACAAAGGAAACCACGAAACATGAAACCTCACACAAAGTATAATCTAGAGTATGGAAAGTATGACAATCAATCATATCATCGATCACCATGGGATCCTAGATAACTCCTCCTTAATGTGTACAGTGGTTATGCGAGGTCCCACAGAGCTACTTCCTACTAACCTTAGAGATAATATGCTACTCATTCCTGATTAGTACCATGGGTAAAATAGGTCACACAGAGCTGTTCCCCATCGTGGGCATGTCTGGTCACACAGAGTCACTTTCCACCTTGGCTATATTGAAGTACTCCTCCTATCGTGAATTCTAGGTCTGTCAGGACACACATGGATTCTCTCAACCATGGGTCTTCTGGGTCACACAAAGCTGCATCCCACTAGGCCATCATAGCTAATTCACACATGGTATCTTATCAGCAGTCTGAGGTCTTATCCAACAGTAGTGTTTCTGTACATAGTGCGCTTAATTTCGGGACAACCAATCCTTAATCCATTAGTTATATTTCAACATAAATGATATAATATATAGAGTATTCCAGAAAAATTGCCTCATTTTAGGGGCTCCAATTTCGTAAATAGCTCATTGATCAGATTCCTAGTTTAAATGATATTGTCAGTTTCCAAAAAGGGGTCAGTTGGGTCTATTTCCCGTCCAACCCAAGAGGGTCGACCTGACCCTACCCGACCTGGGGTTCACCAAAATGAACCAGGTCTTCCAACCCGACAATGATCAGGATGGGCAGGCTAGGGCATCTTGTGGATTGGTTGGTCTTCCATAGTAGGACATTCTCTTACCCACTTAAGACATAACAGAGAACTGCAGTTGCCCCTACCCCATGGGTTATCCACAGGGCCACCTCCTCCAATTTGTTCTATTGACCGAGACCTTTCCATGTGTGACACAATATGGAGCTACTTCCATGTTGCACCGATTGGGGCCAGGTGGCCGCATTCACTCACTGCCAGCCACTGGTATGAAGGATGGAAACTCCTATCACATCACTGCTTCCTATGCCGCTATCAACACTTCTTGCAGTATGCCATTATGGTGTGATGCCACCTGCCTATAGTCATAAACAATGGCACCAGTTCAACAAAGGGTTCTTCTGTAGAAAACCAAGTCTTCTACAATGGTCCGTTCTTTACGTAACTTGCGCCTATGACCTTCAGGGGATGCCGTCTTCTAGGCAATGGTCTCAGATCCTCTTTATTCCCACATCAAAGATGTAGTGATGAATAATGAAAAAAAAGGAGAAGGGGATAAGTAATTCTTCATGTCAGCATGTACCCTCCAAATAAAATATTTAGAAACATGATATATTGAATTGACATTCTATCATAATTTATCTTATAATCCCACAGCAAAACCACAAGAGAAGTTCCTCCCATAAGAACTATTGATCCCTGTATCAACTTGTTTGTGGGTCGATATACATTCATCATTTAGAATAAAGAACAGAAAAAAACAAAAACAAACCCTCTAACTCAAAGTTTTTTGTCTTTGAAGTGGTCTTTCTATAGGGAATCAAGTTCCCATGGCATTCATTACTTTACAGTTCTGTTCTTCGAGGAGTGTCAAATTCACTGGTAATTTTCCCATGTCCATTATTCATAATTGGTGATAATTCTCACCATAGTATTGTCAGAGGAATTACACAAATTGATCCTTCTTTATCCAATGTGTTAACCCATTAAAATAAAACACATTACAAAGTTTCTATTATGCTATGTAGTATCGTCGTTACATTGTTTCATTTCTGAAATAGTGTATTTGTTACTCAACATTTAGTTTTTGTTACATTGTATATTTACAAGAAATTAATGAGCTTTATTTATTGTGAGTCATTTCCTATATTTATCCATGCTAACAAACTGTCGTGCCACCACCCGATGGTTGGTAAAAAAATAAAAATGCTTTTTATGATATTTTATTTTTTGTCCAAAAAGTACACAAATTAGATTTCTGATTGACCCTTTGCGGATAGCATTAGGTCCATTAAAGGCGAATCTCGACATTTATAATTAAATGTTTTCTTTAGATTTTTTATTTGAGAACTAGTTTAAAATGTAGAAAACCCACTCACACATTTACTTAAATAATCAAAATTCTATTACTGCCTCACCAGGTAATGTAATCAACTGTCATCAAAGAATATGGTCTTGAAATAATTACATATAATTTTTTTAAAAAAATACACATACTTTCAGGTACATTAAATTAATACCCCCATTTTGGGCTTCGAATCCTCGTAAGCCAAAACAATACTAAACAAACAATTTGTGGTACTGAGCATGAATATGATCCTCACTATCCCAAGTGCTCTCTTGGAGATTCATGTGCATCCACCAAATGCACTCCCAAGGAATCAATTCACCCCAATGGACCCACACATGTAGATCCTCTATATCTACTATGAACTCAGCAAACATCACCCCATGCCAATGTATAGCTCACCCTAGTTGATGACGTGCATCGAATCATGCACACACCTCCTCATCTATGACACATGGAAAATAGCATCCACTTGGTGCATCTTTGGGGGGAGAGCTAGGAGTAATTCCCCCTCACCCACTCTACTCAAAACCATGAAAGGTCTGATGAACTTCAAGGATAACATACTGCCCCATAATAATCTCTGTAATTCCCATCATGGTAAGACCAGAAGGAAAACATGGTCTCCCTCAGACTCCAAGGGTTTATATCTCCTATGAACATATTATTTTTCAATACTATATGAGGTATTCATCCACTCTTGGATTATCTACACCTTCTTAGTGGTAACACATACCATCTCTATACTCATGAGTGTTAACTCACCTAGGACTATCTAGCATAAAGTTGATCTGTAATGCCACCCATACAAGGCCTCAAATGGTGCCATAGAAATGTTGGAGTGATAGATATTTTTCTATGAAAACTCCACTAGTGGAATGTGGTCCTCCCCACAGCAACAAAAACCAATGAAACAGGGATGAATCATGTCCTCTGAGGTCTGTATGGTCTTCTTTGTCTGACAGTCTATTTGTGGGTGAATGGTCGTGCTCAAGAACATCTGAGCCCTGAACGCCTACTACATTCCCATCCACAACCGAGATATAAAGAGTGCATCATGGTATGTGATGATTATTGATGGAAAATCATGAATTTACACAATCTCCCAGGTAGAATCGTGGACCTTGGATATGTGTGGTAGTACCATAATTCGAGATTCCATCCCATTTCCACTCTGGCACCTAAAGTGGATGGTCTAACCCTATTAGAAACGGACTCTCAGCCTTCACTTGATGCCAAGTGAGGCATTGTGAAATGGAAACTGCAATGGATTTCATCATCATTAGCCACTAGTACTGACATCGGAGGTCCTCAAACATCTTCTTACACACCAGGATGTACTACCAAAGGGGATGTATGGAAATCCATAAATACATCCTCACACTATGTCACTATTACTATGATGCATCCTCTGAAAGGGATGTTGAGATACACACCTATATAAAATCCATCAAGAGCATGTCCATGGGATAACTGAACATGTCGGGCCTCATGGTCCGCATACATGAGTTATGACACCCTAACTTACTATAAGAGTTGGGTGATATTTATTGACTAAAGGAAAGCTTCTCTATCACCATCTACAAATGATATCTGCATTTGTGGAAAACTGCTATGTCCCTTCACTAATAAATTGTAGACCAGACCTCATGCTTAGCATGTCTGCCTCTACATTCCCCTTCATAGGAGTATATAATATCTAAAAGTCATATTCATGATGAAACTCTAGCCTTCAATGATGTCTCAAGATCAGATCCTTCTGTGAAATGATTTACTTGATACATGTATGGTCGAAGTATAAAGTAAACCATTCACACATCAAAACATTCACCACATCCTTAAAGAAAAGGCCACTGTTGCAATCTCGTTGTTATGGGTCACGTAGTTCAATTCATCCAACCTCAAATTCCATGAGTCCTAGGTAAACACCACTCACTCTTGAATTAGGACACAACCCAGTCATGTCCCTAATGTATCAATGAAATCAATACACCCAACACCCTCTTCTAGTAGTCTCAAGATAAAGGGAAATCTTTATTATCTACCCCATCTCCTGGAAACACTGCTTACAATTCTCCATTCACATGAATTTGTGTCTATTTTATATCAAGGTTGATAAATGTGATACTACATTGGAAAATTCAGGCAGAACCACTGGAAGTATCCATCCAACCCCTAGACACTCAGCAGTTCAGTCACACTCCTATGTGGCCCCCAAGCCAGCACTGCCTTTATTGTTTCTGAATACACTACAACTCCAGCCTCTAAGATAACATTTCCCCAAAAGTATACATCCCAAATCAAAAATTGGCACATCAAATGTTTCTTACAAAAAATGGTTCTTATCTAGGAGTGTTTCTATGACTATCTGCAGGAGTGTTGTGTGCTCCTCTTCTGATACAGAGTACTCCAAGATGTCATTAGTGAAGACAACCATGAAATGAGAAAGGTAAGGATAGAAGATCTTGTTCATGATACCTAAAAACATAGCTAGGTAAATGGTCATGCTAAAAGGAATCACCAAAAAATAATAGTGTCCATACTAGTATCTAGTGATTGTCTTCGATAGGTCCTCATCTTGTACCTAAAGCTGATGATAGCCTGATATGATGTCTATTGTAATGATCCCTCAATTCTCATTGTCTTGAGAGTACAATGAGTCATTAGTAGGCCTTAAGAGATATCCTCAAGACACCAAAGGCTGGTAGGAAATGCCGAAGGGTTTCAAATACAAGTGGGGGATGATTTACCCTTTAAGAAATAAACTAATAAACCTACCAAGCATAACCAAAAATCACTATATAATGCATAAACTAACAAAAGAAAACTCAAAAACTTCACGTATCTCAAAACCACATCAATGTAAGAAACTATGGAAAAATAACCATGAATCAATGTACACAAAGGAAAAACAACACAAGACACTATCAAGACACCATTGTCCACAAGATCCAATCTCCAAAATCTCTGAACTGCCCAAACATCACGAGGTAGTTCTAAAAAAATGTGAAACATTACATTTTCCATTTTCCCAAAAGATAGCATCTACAAAAGTCTGAAAGTGCGAAAGCATGGGTGAGTATAAAACGCAGTAGGTTTTTCCCAAGGACTTCCCTACTCACTCCAAAAGGATATAAGAGTTAGAAAAAAATATATAAAATAGTTTATAACTAAATATAAGCATGTTTCCAAAACCATTCATTTCCAATGCATACATGTACAATTGAAACAAATTTTTCCCATCAAGGTATTTTTCCATAAAAATAAGTATACAATCATTACAACCATTCCAAAATAACCCTTTATTGGCATACCCAACCAATACTAAAACCCATGAAACCAACCATGCATGATACATTATGAGAGTCCCATACTCATGAGTGGTTTCTCGTTGATCTACCAAGTCATCAAAAGGTAATTGTTTCCCATGTGCCATTAGTCCTTTGGCACCAAGAACAAGGTCATATTTCAACCAAGCCCTGTATATGAAATTCCTATGTTCCACTAATCCTTTGGCACTAAGCACAAGGTCATACATCAACCATGTCCTATATATGAAATATAAACAGACAACAAATATGCCCAATGATCTATCAAAAATAAACCATTCAATAAATGCACTTTTTTGGAAAACTATTTCCATCAAAACCATTTCAATGAAAAACCATTTCAATTCCAAATCTATTCAATAAAACTCCATTTTCATTGAAAACCATTTCTATTGAAAACCACTTTTTCATCAATGATTTAGAAATTTCAGAATATCGATAATTTAAAATCATCATATTAAATAAAGCACCCCTTTTCACAACTATTCATCAAGATCACGTAAATTCAAAAAAAAACAAAAATCATCAGAAATGAATATTTTATCCTGAATTTAACAATAAATTAACCAATTTGAATATATTACAATAAATTATAGAAATAGGAGATGAGAGAGAAGCCACCTACCTTGATGGATTTGATGAAACATTAATAACAGACGAGAACACACAATGAGGTGGGTCAATTCTATAAGAGCGGCTTTAGATCTCTTATCCTAGCAAGATAACGACTGAAAATTGAAATATTTGGCATAAAAACGCATATCTACCAACTATAGGTTCATATATGAGAAAGAATGGAGATCAGAGAAGTAGATCTACGCAGATCTAAGAAAACAAGACATATCCGTAAACAATAGTGACATGCCTCAAGAATCGGGCTCAAAATCACAATGGGATAGATCTGGAATGGATTAAAATCATGTGGGGAGGGTCATACACCCTTATAGTGAGATTAATATATAATTGGGGGTTTTGAAGCCAAAAATAAATAAATAGAGAAAAAACGAGTAAGCTTATAGAAAATAGGATTTAGATTTGTCCTCAGTGCAAGATTTGACCACATAGATTGTGAAAACCATGTATGGATCATGAAACCTTTTTTTGGTCCCAATACTCCTTAAAAACCCCAATTTCATATGTCCTTTACCTTTACACCTTTTTATGGAAACATCCCAATTTATGGAAACACCCCACTTTATGGAAACAACCCACTTTATGGAAACACCTCACTTTATTGAAACACCCCACTATATGGAAACACCCCAATTTATCGAAACACCCCACTTTATATAGTCTCTCCATTTTTTGGAAACACCCTATTTTAGGGAAACTATATATTTTATAGAAACATTATATATTGTTGAATCACAGTCATAGACACAAAAATTAAAAAATGTGAGGAAAGGGTGTTATGTACACAAAACCAGGGGTACTAAATTTTCCCCACCATTGGTATTTTCGTCCTCGAAATGTAGAAATCCCTTGTTGGCAAAAAAGAGTTTTGACCACTGCTCTTTATTTTCCTTCTGACGTTCCCAATTCTCTTCCTGAATCATACCATGTGGCCATAAAATCTGCATTAAGCCAAGGCTTTTCTGATGCATGACTTCTTATTGTCTCTCCATGATCTACGCTGGAATATGAACCAGTGATGCATTTGGTTCCAGCTCAATGTGATCCCATATGGTCACATGGTCTGGATCAGGTAGATACTTTTTCTACTGTGTATATGTAACACATTTTTCCCCGAACTAAATCGTGGTTGTAATTCCAACCCATATGCCACCTCTCAAACTTGTTCCAGTATCTCAAAAGGGCTAATATATCTATTAGATAACTTTCCCTGCTTCTCAAAGTGATGATGTCCAAGTCTTGGAGAGATCCTCAAGAAGACATGATCACCCACAGTGAACTAAAATGGTCTTCATTGGTGATCTACATAAGATATCTAATGACTCTGAGCCATCTATAGCTTCTTTCTAATCAACTATGTCATCTCTCTGGTTTCATACGAATGGCTTGGCCTGACAAGTGATTCTTCCCCGGTTTTCACCCAGCATAGTAGAGAACAACAAGGACACTTATGTAATGATTCAAACGATGCCATGTGTATTGAGGCTTGATAGTTGTTATTGTAAGAGAACTCAACTAAGGGTATATTCTCCTCCCAAGACCCACTAAAATCTATTACACAAGCCTGCAACGTGTCTTCTAATGTTTGTATCATCCGCTAGGATTACCTATCTATCTGAGGATGATACGCCATGCTAATATTCAACTGATTCCCCAGGGCTTGCTGTAAGGAATTCCAAAAACAAGACGTGAACCTCGAATCTCTATCTCGGACTATTGACAATGTAACACCAAGTCTCTTTACCATTTCTCGGATATATATTTTTGAAAGATAATACACCATTTGAGTTTTACAAATAGGGATGAAATTGGCTGACTTGGTTAGATGATCCACTATCACCCAGATGGCATCATGTTTCTAGAAAATTCCTGGAAGACATGTAACAAAATCTATTGCTATATAATCCCATTTCAACACTAGGATGCGAAAATATTGAATCATACCTGCTATTCTATGATACCCTACATTAACCTGATGACAAGTTATGCACCATGAGACAAACTCGGCCACCTTCTTTTTCATGCCGCTCCAACATAACTATTCCTTCAATGGCTTAAACATCTTCTGTTTACTTGGATGTACAACTTGTCTTGAATAGTGGTAAGAAGGAAGGAGTTGTTTCTGACAAACCATATGTACAACCATCTAATCATTGAAACACAAAACTCAACCCCCATCAAGTTTCATCACTCAATGGTCTCCCCACCATTGAGTTTTGAACATTTAATCAGACATTCTGCAACAGATGTTTGTTCCTCATTGATCATTTTTATAAAATTAGGAACAAGTGTATCTAAAAAATAAAATCACAAAATCACATATGTCTTCACATTTTACATGTATGTCGGCTATGACCGACGTCAATTACTATTCATATGAAGCTTATTTCACCAACTGAGGATATGAATTTCTTCTCAATGCATCCCCCACTGAATTTCCATTCCTCAGTGTGTACATCAATTCAATGTCAAACATTTGGAGATACTCTATCCATATCCTTTTCCTTATATTTAAACCTCAGTGTGTAAAAATATGTTTCATGTTTTTGTGATCCATAAACATTGTAAATTTCTCACCGAAGAGGTAATGTCTCCAGGTTTTCAATACATGGACAACTACAGGTATCTCTAGATCATATGTTGGTAATTTTTCTCAAGCACCCTTGACTACCTTGAACTATAAGAAACCACATGATCTCTTTACATGAGAACATAGCCCAAACCTAATCACAAATCATCACAATACACCACATACCCTTGTACTGATTTTGTAAATATCAAGATACTTTCTGATGAAAGGCGAGCTTTCAGTTCCTGGATAGACTTCTGACATTCCTCTGTCTATTGGAATAGAGTATTCTTCACTATCAAGGATTTCATTGGTTAAGATAGTCATGAGAGATCATTAACAAAGCATCAGTAGTAACTAGCTAGACCAAGAAAAATTTGTATCTTGAAAAAATTCATCAGTGGTTACCAAGAGATAACAGCTTCTATCTTTTCAGGATCAAAAAAATCTCCTTTCTCAGAAATGACATGTCTAAGAAAACGTATTTACTGAATCCAAAAATCACACAATCATAATCTGGTATACAAACTGTGATCTCTCATGATTTGTAACATTGTTTCCAGGTTCACCTAATGATCTAACCTTTTCTTTGAATATCCCAAAATGTCGTCCACTAAAACTACAACAAAATAATCCAGAAATCGTTGAAATATCTGATTCATCAATTCCATAAAGACCGCTAGTGCATTCATTTGACCGAATGGCATGAATAAATATTCATAGTTTCTATATCTAATTTTTAATGTTTTCCTTGGAATATCTTCTTTCCAAACTCACAATTGGTGATATCATTTTCTCAAGTAAATCTTCGAGAACCACTGTGCCTCACATAATTGATCAAAAAAATATTCAACGTGTGGAAGTGGATATCAATTCTTTATCGTAACTTGGTTACTCTTACAATAATCAATACGCTACCGAAGTGTTACATCTTCCTTCTTCACGAACAAAACTGGTGCTGGCCATGGAGACATACTTGGTCAAATTGAACCCTTGCTTTCTAGATCCTCTAACTCTACTTTCAATTCTGGTAACTCTATTGGTATTATCCTATAAGACAGAAGGTAAATAGCACTGGTCCTTGGATGGATATCAATCATAAACTCTACTTCCATTATATGTGGTAAACCTGAGAAATTTTTCCAAAATACTTTTGGAAATTAATCCACAAGACCTCAAAAACTATATTTCTCGATCTATTCCACTGATTCCAAAGTCAGAGCTACCAACTAGTAAGAGATCATTCCCCACAAGCTCTTTTCACACTTCATCACAATGACCTTTCCTCTAATGAGACGCTCAATTCCATCCCAATCATGAAACTAAATGTTCTCCTATAACAGTAGATTAAATCCTTGAACATTTTCAGCCAATCCATTATGAGGATTACGTCATAGACATCCATCTCCAACATCAAGAAGTCCCAATTCACCTCATCTCCATCAACAATTATATCACATACTCTACCCACAAAGGCTCAACATTCTCTTTCACTAAGAGTAGTTTGGATTTTTATCATATAACGCATCATTTCATGTTTTAAACATAGCAAAAAGTTTCCCCACTTCTTCATCATATTAGTGCTACAGTTGTCAGCCCCTCTAGTGAAGACAATAGTACTTTCTCCACTTGGATTTTCAACAGTGGAAGATATCATAAATGGAGTATCAAAATAATGTCTCAACTCAACAATTTTAATAAACTAAGTGATTCTTTTGAACAACTATTGGATTACCTATGGCTTGGGTGGAACAAAATTTTCAACACCCTCTTTTAAATAGTTATTATGATGCCTATTGGGTGCCTTTTTATAAACCAATAATGAACTCTATTTGTTTCACTCTCTATAAACTGATGGCTTAGTATTTGAAATTATATCACATCAACTATCACAACATTGTTTTCCACAAACAACTTTTTTCCATGTTTAACCATTTTTGGAAACATTATACATACATTTTGAAAATTAAACCGTTTCCAAAATACAAAAAGCATTCTCTTTTTCAAAATAATTCAATTGAAAAACAATTCCATTATTTTTATAAAATATGCACTTTTTCACAACATGAATCATTTCCTGAAATGATGCATGAACCCATAGTGGGAATTCATTCCTCTACAATGCATTCCATGATCGTCTCATTGGATAAACCCATGACACTGAGATTTAAAAATTTAGAAGTGTATCTAAACACTTATTTTCCCAACTCCCTCATAACAAGAAGTTCATCATAAAAGGGTTAGCTACGTCCTATTATGCAATACATTTCTAGGTCCAATAGTCCAACTCTTTTATAATATTACGACCCAAGTAATGGATAATAAGGGATTTCAAATCCAAGACCATGAACACTGATGATTACATGTTAGGGAAGGACATAAGAATATTTTATCATTTGGACCATCAAGGAAAGACCATAATGATACCATTTGTAATGACCCACCAATTCCCATTGGCTTGATTGTACAACGAGTCATTACTAGGCCTAATGCAACATCCCCAAGATGCCAAAGGCTACCAATAAATGCCGAAGGGATTAAAATACAAGCGGGGGATGATTAACCTTTTAAGAAATAAACCAATAAACCTACCAACCTTAACCATAATTAACTATATGATGCATGAACAAAATAATGACAACTCAATGACTTCATGTATCTCAGAAACACCTCAATGTAAGAAACAATAGAAGAATGACCAAGTATCAAAGTACACAACGAAAAAACTACACAGGACTCTCTCAAGACTTCATGCTCTACAAGCTCCATGATCCAAAATCTCCGAACATCCCAAACATAATTAGGTAGTGATAATGATGTGTGGAACAATACCTTTTCCCTTGTCCCGGAAGATATCATCTACAAAACCACCAATGTTCCAAAGAAGGGGTGAGTATAAAGCTCAGTAGGTTTTACCCAATGACTTCCCTACTCACGCCACTAGGATATAAGAGTTAACAACAATTATATATAATATTTTTTATAAAAAAATTTCTCAAAAACAATTTATAACTAAATATAAAACGGTTTACAAAAACATTCATTACCAATGCATACAAGTACAATTGAAGCCATTTTTTCACATCAAGATATTTTTCCAAAAAAATAACTAAACAATATTTAGAACCATCCCAAAATATCCAATTATCAACATACCCAACCATTCCTCAATCCCATGAAACCAACCATAAATGCTATGTTAGGACAGTTCCATACTCATGAGTAGTTTCTCGTAGATCTACCAATTCATCGTAGTGTATTTGTTTCCCATGTGTCATTAATTTTTTGGCACCGAGCAGAAGGTCATATTTCAACCAAGCCACGTATATGAAATTCCAATGTTCCATTAAAATTTTGGCAGCATGATCAAGGTCATATTTCAACCAATCCCTGTATACGCAATATAAACACACAACACATATGCCCAACGATCATGCCAAAATAAATCTGTCAATAAATACACATTTTTTTAAAAACTATTTCCAAAAAAACCATTTCAATGTCAAACCGTATCAACTCTAAACCATTTTAAAAAAACATTATTTTTATTGAAAACCATTTCAATTAAAAACACCTATTTCATCAACCATTTATCCATTCTATAAAATCCATAATTTAAAATCATCATTTTAAATAAAGCCCCCTTTTTTATAACTATTCACCAAGATCACGAAGTTTCACAAAAATATTAAATCATCAAAAATGATCATTTTCCATGAATTTCACAATCAATAAACCAATTTCAATCTAATTCAAACAATTCGTGCAAGAGGAGATGAGTGAGAATCCACCTACCTTGATGGATTTGATGAAACATAAACAATAGATGAAGAACACACAAGGAAGTGGGTCGATTCTCCAAGAGAGGTCTTAGATCTCTTATCAAAGGAACATCATGACTCAGGATTAAAATATTTGGCATCCAAAAGCGTATATCTACCCACTAAAGGTTCTTATTTGAGAAGGAATGGAGATCAGAGAATTTGATGTAATCAAATCTTAGAAAACATGAAAATCTGTAATGAATGATGACATATCTCAATAATCAGACAAAAAATCCCAAAGGGAAGGCTCCATAATGTCTTCGACTTGTGTGGGTAGGGTTATACAGACATTGAGGGATATTAATCTCAAATTAGATTCATTTTATATCTAAAACTAAATAAATAGAGAAAAATGATTATGATCCTATAAAATATGATGTAGATTTGACCTCTACACTATATTTGACCACATGGTGTGTGCCAACCATGTATAGATCATGAAACCTTACTTTTGGTCCCAAAACTCTTAGAAAATCCCCATATTCATCATTCCTTCACCATTAACTCTTTTTATGGAAACATATTAATTTATTGAAACACCCCACTTTATAGAAACCCCCCTCATTATGGAAACACCCCACTTTATGGAAACACACCAATTTATATAAACTCCCATTTTTTTGGAAATTCACTATTTTATGGAAACTCTCTATTTTATGGAAACCCAATCAATGACACACCCATAAAAAATGTGAGGAAAGGGGGTTATGTACCAGAACTCATGGGTACTACATCTATCTTTCCGAACAACCTCTCTCCCTTCGGCTAATCGAAGAGGTCATAAATCCTTGGAAGTAGATAATTATCCTTCTTGATTGCCTCATTCATGCACCAGATGTCTATGAATACCATCAAACTCCCATATTCCATTTTGGATAACAACATTGGTGTTTCCCATGGTGAAAGGATGGGCCTCATGAAGCCCTTCTCATGTAGGTCCTATAATTGTACCCTCAATTCATGAAGCTCCTTGGGAGCCATATGATATGCTACTGTGGATATCAGTGTTTTCATGGGGTAGAGGTCCATGCCAAAATATACATACCTACAAGGAGGTAGTCATGGATCATCATCATGAAAGACATTATCATACTCATCCACCACTACAGGAAATCATGGACTCCTATCATCTACCTCACAGAGTGTATGGCTATCTCATTGGTGAGTGACAGGTTACACCCTCCAATACAACGTTTAATATTGGGCTACAAATGTTCCCTTATCACTGATTATGGAAAAATTGGTCCCATACTCATAGGTACACTGCACTCTTCTCCTAATACAATAGATCTATTTATGCACTCAAGATAACTAGTCCATACACAAGATAACATCGTATGTCCTTGATACCGCTACAAAAAGATCCAACCCGAAGTTCCCTCCTTCTAGAGTAATATCACACTAATAGAACTAGTGTTTAATACTTTAATACCCTCCTATAGGTTTCCCTAATTGTATGGATTGAGCCAACGACTCCACTAGAATCTATGAGCCCCAAAAAAGGTTTGTGAAAAGGAATTAGTGACTTGTACATGTGTCCATAAAAACTATAGATAATGTGAAGAAGTCATAGATTTTACATCTAATCATCTCTGGTGCATCATGGTCATATGATTCCATCACATGGAGCTGCCATCGCCCTAGTCTACTGGCTCCCTGAGCCCATGGTGGACCACCTGGGGTTGGTTGTGGTAGCACCTCAAATCATCTTCCACTGCATGCTGCTTGGCATACTCCCCAACCACATCTGCCACCCTAAGGACCTCCTTGTTTGAACATATTCCTCTGCATTGTCGGTCCCTTGAATGTCTACTGATCATCTGTGTGGTGTGTTAGGTTGAGATGAGCCATATTTCCCTGCCCATCGCAAGTGAAGAACATCATGGTTTCCTGCAGACTCCCTATGCTCTGGAATCCTTGCACTCCCTACCTTGAGTCCTGTGGTCATCCCCTGGAAGATCTGACGTAATTGGGTCCCTGAGTCTATGGCCTGATACTCACTACTAGAGACACTACTGCTTGATGTCTTCTGGTAGCTCTCGTTGTCGGTGCCTAATTTGGTAGGTTTCTCTCCTCAAAAATAGCTTTCTCTAGTACACCAGCCTGAGTGGGGATACTGAGAGACACCATGGATGCCCTGATCTCCCATATGAGTCCCGACTCAAAGGCATGGGACCTGAAAAAAGGGTCTTGAACCATGTTCGTGAAGTAGCTAGAGAGGTTTTTGAACCTCATAGAGTACTCATCCACTAACCGAACACCCTAATGTAGTTCAAATAGATCTTATATACACACTGAGCATAAGGTTATAGGAAAAAATCCTCCCAAAACATCAAGTCTAAGTTATCCTAATAGAGGGTCTCCTTGTCGCGAGTCTCAATCATCAGGCTCCACCATCTCACTATCATGCCTTAAATAAGGCTCATAGATAAGAACAAAATCTTGTTAAGTGGTTTCATGACTAAGTAGAAGAACCCCATCACCACCTCTAGTTAGTCCTCAACGAACTAATGATCAGTCTCTCCACTGATCTTGGGAGGTCTCTATCACCGAAACTCATGCAGGGTACTGAGCCTGCGTGTATCCTCAACCGTAAATTTTGGTAGTAACTGTTGATAAACTGGTGGTGGTGAATCTGGTGCACCTCTCATTGAGGCTATCTATACCATTGGTCCCTAAACTAAAGCCTCACCACTAGGTGGGATGTCCTCATAACCACACATCAAGATCCAAACTGGCCTTCTGCATTCAAGTATCCTCAAATATGTAAATATGTACCATGGTCAATGGATTATTCTTAGTGATCTAACACTTATTATTGAAAATCATGAGAAAACACTCAATTACTATATGATTCATGCTTCATGTTTTTTATGTATAGATCCGGAAATTGCAATTTATGATCCTGGTGTATGTACAAATCAGCCACTACACTGACATTGGACTCCAAAAATCTGAATGTAGAACTCAAAAAATTTGACATTGTTTCCCAAACACAAAACAAAAGACTCTTGATTCTTGAGGAAGAACTGATAAGCATTGATACCACTTTGTCATGACCATTCTCCTACAACCAGTGTTGTGACATCCCGCAACCCCACCTCCTGACGGCCTGGGGATGGTTACTAGCACTGAAGGCATCAACCTGCAAGTGGGAGGCATTTTCCTAATTACCTGTATGCATGCACACACAACCACAACCCAAATATGGAAAGGTAAACATGCATGACACTAAATAAACACTGCGTAAAAGTTTAAACTGTAGGTCAAATCATCCAGAATCCAAACCCAAACAAAGATGAACTGAAAAGAGGAATGTACAAGAAAATTCAGAAATGCATCCATTTAAAAACCCACCTGATGGGTAAGTATAGAGTATCTATTGGAAACTATGGATGTACACACCGCCTACCAAGTCTCAATGGGAACCACTGAGTCCTAACCCACCAATTCATCCATCAAGGCAACAATATTATACACCAGACACATCTCTTGAAGGAAATTTGCATCCATGGTTGATTAAGAATATTCCTAATAGGGACCCAAAACCAACAAATAAAGATCACAAAGGAGTCCACAATTAAAACCACAAAGAAAGAAGGATCACACCATTTATAGACTAGATTATAGAAATTATTATCTTCAGTCATATCATGGAACACCATGGGATACTTGGGAACTCCTCCTCAATGAGTACAGTGGACCTTCAATGAATCGTAGAGCTTCTTCCCACTTACCTTGGAGTTGTTGTGGTACTTATCCATAATTAATATTGTGGGTATGCTGGGTCACATAGAGATGATCCTCCATGTGGTCATGTCGGGTCAAACAGAGCCACTTCCCACCTTGGCCATACTGAGGTAATCCACCTATTTAGTATTGTGGGGATGTAGGGTGACATAGAGCTGCTCCTCACAATGGGCCTTCTGGGTCACATAGAGTTAGTTCCCACTGGGACATCGTAGCTGATCCTCATATGGTCACATATCACCAGTCTTCAGGTCAATTCCAACTGTAGGTTTTCTATGCATAGTATGATTGATTTTGAGAGAACCACTCCACCATCAATATATTTTATATTTCAACATCCATTAAATCCCTTATATATTATGTAAAATGAACATCCGCACTATAGGGGTTTCAACACCACAAACGACTTGTCTATTGGATGCTTAGTTTGAATGATATTGGTGTTTTTACGAAAAGGGGTTGGTGCGGTACGGGTCCAGTCCGACTCGACCCGACCCGGCTGGGGGTCCACCGACTCCACTTGATTCCCCTTACCTGACCCAGATCTAGACCGGCTAGGCCTAATTGGGTGGTTCTATCCTGATCTGGCTGCGGCCTCTCTTCTAGTGTGCCATCATGGTGCATGGTCACCTGCCTATGGCCATCACCGGGGGCCACCATCGGCGATCGCCAGTGATGGTGGGTTCTTCCATGGACCACAGGGTCTGCTCTGGTGGTCCTTTCATTGTGGCTCTTCCTCCTATTCAATCCATATGATTACATCTTCCCTAAAATGGTCTTGAATCCTCCATATCACCACTTCAATGATATGGCCACAATGAATACACAGAACACACAAGGTAGAGGTGGTCCAGACTTGTTCGTGTCATCCATTTCCCTTGGAGTTAGAGGTTCAGAAAAATGGGATATAAAATCAAAGTTCTATCAAATTTAATGAAGCAATCCCATTGAAAACCAAATGAAAAGTGTCATCTTGCACGAAAGAGAAATCCATGGATCATCCTGTTTGTGTGTTGATTCATTTTTTTCATTTACAATAATGAAGGGATGGACATAAAACAAAACAAAAACCCT
The DNA here is from genome assembly GCA_963277665.1 of Viscum album. NCBI lineage: Eukaryota > Viridiplantae > Streptophyta > Magnoliopsida > Santalales > Viscaceae > Viscum > Viscum album. The sequence goes on from OY728131.1 coordinate 1,513,030,384, forward strand.
ACTTCAAAAGAGTTCATCATTCATGTGGTCCATCCACAGGGGTTCATTTTCTATTGGTGGTCGTTACTTTTTCGTTCCATTCTTCGAGGTATATTAATGTTTCTGGTAGTTCACTAGTGTTAATTGTTCATCATTGGAGAGAAATCTCACAATAGGTCTATTAGAGGAATTCCACCCATTGTTCCCCTTTTCTCCAATGCATTAAACCGTTAAACGGAAACACATCACAATGATTCTGTTACGCTGTGTCATCATATTGTTATGTTTTCATGTTTACGAGCAATTAATGAGCTCCATTTAATTCCACTCATTGCCGCTTTGTTTCCACACCCAAGCAACACCATGCTACTGCCCAACTGTTGGGAACAAATATAATAAAAAAACATTATTTTATTTTTTTCTAAAATATCTGAAAATTTATTTTTATGTTAAATGCTTTTTGGTTGAGATTAGGTCCATTATAGGTGAATCTCAACATTATAAATCTTGTGGTTCCCCCATATTTTTTATCCGATCACCATTTTAAAATATAGAAAAACATGGTCTCATGTTCACATAAATGAACTTAAAAAAAGTTAAAAATTCAATTTCGGGCTTACCGAGCCTTGGAATTAAGTGTCATCAAATTATTTGTTCTTGAAATAAGTCCCTATAAATTATTTAAAAAAATCAATGGAACTTATTGGAGATTAAATAATATATAACTAGAATTCTTAATAAGAGAACATTAGTGTTATGTAATGATATTTATATGGATGAAAACCCTATATATTTAGGGGGAGTGATTGAGGTTATTGAACATATAAAAATCAATTATCAATTGTATGTTGATGGCCTCATAGAAATAAATCTATGAGGATTTAAAGGACCATTGGACATGTCAAATATGAATGTAATAGGAAACCATTTTTTTTCAAGATCATTTTCTTAAACTTAAGGAACTCTTTTATTGGCTGTGAATATAATGAAATATATTTACATGATATGTTTCAATTTCTTAAATAAAATTTCAAACTTTTCATGTTCTTCAATCACTTAATATGAATTGAATATCCATAAATTATTTTTTTATTCCCAAATAACTTAAATTTAGTTTTAAGGGATTGTAAGATCCATAAATAGGTGAAATGTTTTTTATATGTCTCTAATTATTTTTCCAAACCAGTATGGTTAATACATTGATAAATAAACCAAAAAAGTTACAGTAATGGTTTATCATTAATATGTATTAATCAAAATTTATAAATAAAAACAATGACATAATTACCATGACATTATGTAGGTAAGTGGTAGGTGCAAAACCCATATCATCCTTCGATCATGGGTTCAGGTTGTACCACCTTTCTGGAGGTGATGGTTGGTCACCCTACATTTTGGATGTCATTTTTATAAACTATAGTTATATAATTCTTATATATTTCAAAAAATATTATAGATATAATTGTTACATAGTAAATCATTTCACAAATTTTTACTACCGTTTCAACACAACTTATTATTTATAATATCTAATAATTTTATTTTCGTATTATTACAAAATAATTAAATATCATATCAACAATTATGGTTATCAATACCTCTAATATCATGTCTATAAAAGGTAAATTAATTATTCCTCAAAATAAAATTCCACTAAAACAAATTATTGCATTAAATTTCTCACAAAATATCCTAAATAATGTTAAACTTCCATCACATAAAACCCAAAAAGATATGTCTAAGACTTTGAACATGTTTTCAATATTAAATTCATTATCACATGATGATATCCATAAATCGTGAGTTATTGAATACATATATTATTATAACAAAATCCAATGATATTTCTTAATTCTGGTAGAAAAAAATCCATTGGTGAAAATAGTTCTAAAATTTAATTTTTGAATCCCAATAAATAAATACTTCATCTATTTTATTTTCACATATTCTTTTCCTTTATATATGGTTTAACAAAGTTAATTAATTGTCATCATCTATTAAAATCCTTTATACTGGGTTGTTAAGGAAATTAGATCAATCCTAAGTATATCGCATTGGAGTGTCAAACTAGGTGCATTGTATGGCACATTATTGTTTACCACGTTACACATGACTCAACCCTCTAGGTTCCCTTTTTGAATTCATTACACCTAGGTACATACATTCCTATATTACATTCACTTTTAGTATCCAAAATGGTAGTATTGAAAGTAAAAACCACATAATATCTTCCTTACCATAACATTATAATTTTCTTCTATACTGATCCTCAAATTCTTCCTTATGGTTATACTATCTAATGTTATCATTTCTAAAAATAGTTTCCATGGTTTATACTAAACATTGACATATATTAATTATTGTATCTGTAACCCCAACAACCCAAAGATTTTTCCTATTACTATTACATATGAATATATATAATATTCAGATCTCAATGGACCTCTCAATTTAATATTCTTGGAAAACTACATAGATTCATGAGTTTTCTATTTCAAATGAATGGAATAGAGGAAAAATTATTTTTATTCATGAATAACCATATTGAAAATAAAATATTAATTTATATTTTTATTAGTATACTTCATGGAATATGATGTAAATTAATGAATATTAGGCAGAGCTCAAATGCTTAGTAAGTGTTAAATACAACTAAAGCTGTTTGGAATTAATAAGCATAGTCAACATTGAATAGTAACAAACTAAACAAACATGTCAGTTAAATAAATGGATAAGGAATAACAAACAAGATTATGTTAATAACCAAAAACAGATTCCATTTCATCAGTGAACTGATAATGAAATGAATCCCAAAAACATCATAATGAAAATATCATGGATTTTTATAATCAAATATGAATGAAGTAAATGATTATTTATTGGATATTGTGTTTACTAGGAATATGATAACTTTAAAGAAAAGATCAATCAAAATATGGTTTAAAAAAATACTTGGCTTATGACAATTGGGTTTTACCAACCGTATCTCTATGATCATGGCCTTTTACAAAACAATTTAAAACATATTAGTTACAGAAGCATAGGGTTTGTCCAACTAATTGTTTCTCCTAAGACTATCAATGAAATGAGGGTATTACATTAAATGGTTCCTATTCCATTTCATACCAATCCAAAGCATTACATAGACACTAAGCAATATATTTAATTCATATTCAATGTCCCTTAAAAAATATACGTACTAAATAAAGGATATATATTTATAAATATTTCCCAAATAAATCATGTATATTTCATGTTAAACACCAAATATAAAAATTGTCTATGGTTTCTATAATAATTATATCCATTAAAAAATAGTATTAATATAAAATTGAATATATTGTCTAATAAAAATTAATTAAAATATTGTAATTGTTTTATTAGAATGTTAGAAATCAAAAAATTAATTGAGATTGAATGATTACTTTTACCACTTGGTAATTTTCATGTAAAATTTCCATAGGAGAGATAAATCAAATTGAAACATGAAATTCCATGAAGTATGAATTACTAATGATGTTAAATTTCTATTTGGAATTATATAAACCATATAAAATGTAATCAATTCATAAAAACAAATAAGATTCATAGGAATAAAAATTGAGATAAATTAACTTACTTCGCACATTAATTTTGTTCATAAATTATTCAATATATGGTATACTGTTTTAAAACATGTTAATAACATGTAATTTAACTAATCTAAAATTTATAATATAATATATTATACATTTATAACATCTCATCACCCATTTGTAAATTATCTTTCATTAATTTAATTTTTTTGGGTGTTAATTGATTTTTTGAATGTTTTCACTTGTTATTTTTTGTTCCTCGTATTTATATCATAATTTAAACCTATAAAAATTTCAAAAAATTATTTAAATTTCAAATATAATTTATATATTTATATACATTTAGATTAATCCATAAAATTTTGTGAAATGAAACGAAATACACCGTTCATGGGGATGGTAGGACGTACATACACATGGATATTATTTCTATTTTTTCATATTTAATGAATTAAATTAAATTTATATATACAAAATCATTAGATTACCATTATTATGTTATATATATCAGATATTTTTATTAAAACTATCCTTAATAAAATCTATGTAAATCATTATTGAATCACATCGCTTCGCGACATGGTAGTCTACCAAACACACGAATGATGTCATCATATTCCCAGAAAATGGAAATCATGATGTTTTTTGTTATATAATAATTACATAATAATAAATTCATCATAAATATAATATATAAACAATAATACCCTCATTATTTCCAACCTTTAATGATGTTAATGCCAAAACAAAATGTAACAGTTCACGAGAAAGTAGTATTTCGTACACGTGAACAATGATTTCATAATCCATTTAATGGAACTATGTATGAATATAAATAGTACCCTTAATATAAAGAAATCTATTTATATTTAATGTTAACTGTTTATTATATAATAGTTTTATGAAAATAATTTAATGGGTTTGAGTAATAAACATAAGAAAAATTATTATTAATGAGCGTTTTAACATATTCGATTGTCTTCTTTTGGTTTTCACCAAAGGCGTTACTCTACTGGATTTTGGACCAAATTAATGTGCTTGTGAGAAGGGTAGGGAATATTTAACTTTATTATGGTAGTTTTTAGATGATCTAAATGACTTTGGGCGGTGTGTATATGTTGTCAGAGTGAATGCCTTTTTAAAATGGAGGATGAGATACATTCATATAAATACCCTAAAATTATTCACTCTTTTAAGGTCTCCCTTAACTCATGTGCCTCAAAAATATTAAAATAATTTATTGATGGGTTAATTTGATTATTAATAACCATACTATATAAAAAATCATTTTTTTCAAGTTAGTCATTAGTCTTTATGATTAGTCAATTTTATCATTAAATGTTTTACAAAGGTAAATTCTACCTTTTTATTTACTTATGTAATTAACACATTAATATTTTTATTAAGAATATATTTATTAGATTAATTAGATCCATTTATTTGAAATATTAATTAAAATTCATTAAAAATTTATATTTGTGTGTAAAATTAATTTTAATAAAAATGCATATAATGTTAAAAAACACATTTTAACCATAATAAGGAGGATTAATTTTGTCCACATTCTCTGATAATTATGATAAAAAATAATTTTTATCTTATTAAATAACATAAACTATGATCATTCAACATATTCTATCCATTTTTCTAGATTCCACTAACATATGTGGATCAATATAATTTTAAATGTTTCCCATAGATGTGATTAAAAAATATTTTTTTAAATTTAATTTTTTTAAATGTTATGTAATTTTTTATATTTAAATTAAAAAAATTACTAAAATTAGATAAATTGAATGAAATTTTTTTTAATTGATCTAGTATCACATTAAAACAACTTTAAAATATAATTTATTATTATAACTAGTTTCTATGAAATGTTAGTATTCAATTAATATTAATTATTTTTCAATAATCATCAAAAATAAATCTTCTTAGAAAAATAGAAAATGCACCATCATATAATTTGAAAAATTATTATTTGAAAAATTAATTTTATTTTGTAAAATATAATTTATGAATAGATAAAATTTTAAGTTTTATGATAAGTGCACCATTAAATTGCCGAAATATTTTCTTTTAGAAAAAATATATCTTTTTAAGCATAAAATTTAATTTGTTCTTATTTTTTTAATAGAAAATCAATGCGACGAATGTGAAAAATCAATATATATATATAATATAAAATTCATTAATCTCATCCACATAGATTAATTCTTTTATTTTATTAATAGAAAACTTTTTTTAATGCATAGAAATACTTTAAAAAACAATTCGTTTATACTCAACTAGTTTTTATATACATTTTTAATTAATTTGAAAATAATAAATCGAACAATATATTTTCATAAGTTTTTAATCCTATTTATAGACACAAATATAATGGCCAGATGACTATTGTCATTTAAAATAATAATATTAATAATATTTCATAAAACTCACTCATGTGTGTAACCAAATCTATTGAAGAAAGACATTAATATATTTAATGAAATATAACTTGTTATTTTTTCATTGAATTATATAAAATATAATAATTTTTTTAATATATACAATATATCATAATTTCTTGAGTTGTTATATTCAATTTGATGATTCGTGTGTTTTTTCTTGCACACTATCAAATATTATATCCTTATTTTAGAATTTAAGGGTACTACACACTAGGTGATGATTTAGAAAAATCCTAACAAATGTTTTTATAAAGTAATTACACCTATGTACAATTGTTATAGATCCGAATCAACTTTTAGTATTCATACATGGATTTAAATCTAGAAACCCACATAATATCGACCTTACTAAAACACTAATATTTTATCTAATACATAGTCTTGTCCTCAAAATTATTCATTTGATTATAATCTCTATTATATGTTTTTCTAAATTAAGTTACCAAATATTCTAGATAAATTTGTATGAGAAAGACTAAAATACCCTAACCCTAGTATCATAGAGTCAGTGGTTAGTTTATTTCATTGGTGCATGATACAAGCGATCACATCCAAAAGGACCAATAAGTTTAGTGGTCATTGAATACTATAAATATACTTGATTTTTACAATACATTTGAAATCATAAAGTAAGAAATATTATATTCTTTAATAAAACTATTATTATTTTTATCATATCCTTCTATATCAATCATGATTCACTATTTATAACATCTTGGGGAAAGAAAATATCAAAAATCGGTGAACTTTATTTCTCAGTAATGATATTTTTAGTGCATAATCTATAATGCATAAATAATACATAAGAAAAATAGAAAGAAAAATAATTAAAACAATAGAAATTTATTCAATTACGTGATCATGAAGAGTGATACTGTAGGAAAAAATAAGTTTCAAAATAATTCCATACAAATAATCACATTATCTTGAATCTTATCTACACTGCTATAAATAAGCCCATTGGCGATAGGTTATTTTCAACGGGATCCCGTCGCTAATGGGCGTTTGCGATGGGGGACCATCGCAAATGACCTGTTGTAGTAAATGGTGTCGCAACTAACACTATTTGTGATGGATCTGTCGCTAAATATATTATTTGCGATGGTAATATGTCCAATCGCAAATACTAATCGATATATATTAAAAACATTAAATAAGGCTTTTGCGATGGGCTCGTCACGAAAAAGTTAAAACAATTATTTTTAAAAAAATAAATAAGTAATTGCAATGGGCACGTCGCAATAGGAAATTTAAAAAAAAATATTTAATTGCGACGAGATGATTATCCCGTCGCAAATAAGTATAACAAAATTAACAAATTAAATTATGAATAAAAAATTTTAATTAATATTATAATTGTAATAATAAAATTATAATTCATTCAAATATTATAACAAAGAATCATTCAAATATTTAAAAAAATATAATTAAATTGAAATATTTAAAATTTTAAATCTATATAAAAAAATTAATATTATAAAATATGAATAATATTAATAATAATATTAATATTTTAATTTAAATAATATAATATTATATAATAATAATAATATACCGAATTCATATTATTATAAAAAATTAAAAAATTATAATTTTAATTACAATTTTTGAAACTTTTTATGTATTAAAAATACTGAATATAATATTATTAAAATAATTAGAAAATAATAAAATGAAAATTATGAACATTTGCAAAAATAAATATAAACAAATAATAAAATACGAAGAGTAATATTATTATTAATAAAATAGACAAACGTTAAAATAAATCCCAATAATAAATAATAAAGTATTAAAAATAAATAGAAATTAAATAATACAATATTGACACCAGTATAAGAGAGACAGAAACTCCGAATAGAAAAAATGTCATATTTTAAATTTACAAACATTATAAAATCTAAAAAATAACTAATCTAAAGGAGGGGGAGGGGGGTCTGCTGGTGGAGGAAACTCCATTCCTAAGGCATGAGTGAGTTGGCGCATGTACTCAATCTTCTCCTGCTGCTGCAGCTGCCACAGAATCATCTACTCCTCGTACAATTGCTGCTGTCGTCGGTGCTCCTCCTCATGATACTACTGCTACCGACTCATCTCCTCCTGCTCCATTTAGAGAATCTCTATCAACTCAGTCTGAGATCGCAACCGATCCTCATACTGTGTAGCAGAAGAAGAACCACGAGCCTCTCTTGAGCTGGATGCCGACATCGCAGAACTACCATAAAAATCTCTGGGAGTCAGTCGAGAGCCGATACCAACTATCCAGCATTTCTCGAAGGCATGTTGGGTCACCTGCATCCATGCCTCCTCATCAATATGATGGCCACTGGTCTGATCTGATGCCTCGGCCTGACCCTCAGGATGGGTCTCTGACGCTGCGGTCTCATATGACTCATGTAGTTGCAATTTAAAAATAAAATTGTGAATATATTATATGTAGTTAATTTTTAAACTTGAAAACAAATAATACTGACCACGATGTGACACTGTCAATCACCTCTGATCTCCCTAGTAGCTGGATCACTGTACATCCTCTAATATACGTCGTACTCTGTAATATAGGGGTTTCTCGACAACCTATAAGAATATAAAAAAATTGTTAATATTTATAGTCATCTAAAATATTTATAAAAAATCTATATACCAAATGCTGTCTATGAGTACTAAAAGTATTACTCCCGGCTTGATGAGCCACCTCCTATCTCCACTAATTCTGCCTCCCCACCGATGATCTCCTCTAAAATCCACCACTCAACCAGTGTGCACATAATCCATCCCATATGTGGGATGACATGTACTTTGGTCGGTGTGCTCTACATGACTCGTCAAAATCTGACACTCTTGATTTCTTTATGGTAGCTCTTCTTAAATTGTGCAAAATCTGACGAAAGCGATCACGCATGGCCACCTCCCATGCCTCGTGGATGGCATCATGCATGGTATCCTCAATAGGATACCATAAACCCTACAAATAATTCAAAATATAAAGTTACAAATGAAATAAATTTCAAAATCAAAATTATTTATTTCCGTACATACCAACCAATGGCCGAACATGGCCTCCTCCACATCAACGGGAATATTCTCCCATGTCGTCCATGGCTAAGAAAAATAGTTGCACAAAATAGCACTGCCCTGTCCGACTACTATATGTGGAAAAATGTAAAACCAATAATCAATCATTTGTCATGTAAATAGATTAATTAAATCTTAGTAAAATGCACAGGTTATCACACCTCTGAGTGCATGGATCGAACCCAAGACATGAACGTCACTCAGGGATAGGGTCACAAATCATCAGTCGTGCAAGACCGCACCCCCTCCGCATAACCCCTGAAGCGCCTTCAGGCTGAGGGTCAGGTGCCAGCAACTCGTCCGCATCGAACGATAGGTCAGCATCTGCCAACTCACGAAATGTGTCCTCGTCCATCTGAAACAGAAAACAAATTTTGTTAGCAAATAATTGATAATTATTATTATATATACATATATATTAGTTATGATTAAATATAACTATCATTGAATTATATCAATGTTCAGATTCATCATAATCTTCATATCTATCAATGTCATCTTCATATTCCTCCTCAATATCATCAATATCCATTTGAGTTCCAATTTCTTCATCTCTTACAGATTCAAATTCATTTGTGATGTTATTACCATCATCATCATCATCACTGACTCTTAATTGAGGGGTGTCATCATCGATACTCATGTCTCTTTGTAACAAAGATTGATTTTGAGTACTCTCTTGAAAAACATCAATTCCTTGCACATCAGTGAAAGCACATTCACTTTGACTAAACTGATTGTCTCAAATTTTCATTTTTATTATGCTCCACTAATCAGTCAAGTCTCTTGACGTAGCACAGTACTTTTCACAATAAACTTGATGTACCTGTTGAGCCAGTAATAATGGTTCCTTTTATGAAAGAACACATTTACATTTAATATCGATGATTCCATGAGTAGGATGAAAAGACAGTGGGAATATTTTTTCCAGTTTAAATATAATTACAAAAACATTTTCTTCAAGTTTGAATAGAGAATCATAATCTATTGTCGCCGCACAAATGTCCCGAAAAAAATATGATACGCCTATTATGGAATCCCATATCATTGAATTCAATAGACCTCTTAATCCAATGGGTAGAAGTCTTTCCATTATAACATGACAATCATGACTTTTTAATCTGGTAATATTACTATTATTTACACATCTACCCAAATTGGAAGCACATTCATCTGGAATCTCAAATCTTCAATCCATTGAGAAAATAATAAGTGGCTTTCTTTGGACAATGTATAATCTGATTTTGGTTTCATTAACCTTTCTGTTTTGACATTCTCAAACAGTTCGAGTTCTGGATGCCTGCAAATTTGAGCAAGATCTAATCGTGCATTTACATTATCTTTTCCCTTTCCTGGTGTATCCAAAACATTATGAAACAAATTATCAAAAAAGTTCTTCTCAATATGCATGACATCCAACATGTGACAGACCATCAAATTAGACCAATATAGAAAATCCCAAAATATGCTATGTTTTAGCCAATTGTGTTCTTTCCCAAAACCAGAAATTTTCTTTTGGTTTATTGTGCGTCCAAATGTGATGGGAGGTAATGAATATACAACTGATTTTAACTCCGTAACTGATAGTATTTTTGGAGTTCCATCCCTTTCAATTGTTCCTTTTCTAAAATGAGATCTGTTTCTGCGAAAAGGTTGATCAGCTGGAAGAAATCTGTGATGACAGTCAAAATAGAATGGTTTTTTTCCACGAACAAGCATAAATTCCTTGCTCTCTCCCATACATTTAGGACGTGATTTCGGGCCATGTGTACTCCATCCAGATAACATTCCATAATTCGAGAAGTCACTAATTGTCCACATCAATGCTGCTCTTAGTATGAAATTCCGTTTCGCAGCAACATTATAAGTACTAACACTAGTAATCCACAGTATATTTAATTTATCAATCAATGGATTGAAATAAACATCAATATTCTTCTTCGGATGTCATAGGATTATTAAGGTCAAAAAGATATAGGGATCCTTCATCAACATCCATATAGGTAAATTGTACGGAGCTAAAAAGACATGCCAACATGAATACTGACTACCATATGATCCGAATGGATAGAAACCATCAGTGGAAAGACCCAATCGCACATTTCGGGCTTCTAAAGAAAAGGATGGATGCACTCTATCAAAATGTTTCCATGATTCACCATCGGTCGGATGATTCATGCTTTTACCGGTTGAAATATACGTTTTGTGCCATGACATCATTGTTGTTGTATTCATAGAAATGAATAGACGCTGAGGTCTTGATGTTAGAGGAAAATATCTCAACTATTTTACAGGAATCAAGCCAGACATCCCATGTTGAGCTTCTTTGTACCTTGATTTCCCAGAAGTAGTACAACTATCCAACGACTCATTTTCCCCAGAATATAAAATGAAATCATTTGAACATGCATGAAACTTTTGACAACTATGTCCTAAATTCAGAACCAACCTCCTACTCTCATAGTAATTTGCATGCAAAACATTTCGTTCGGGTAAAATTGTTTTAACCAAAGAAAATATTTGTTCAAAACATGTGTTTGACATTCCATTATCCGATTTTATAGCCATAAATTTTGCAACTGCTTCTAATTTTCTTATCTTGCAACCAGGATATAATGCATCATCAGTAGACCTCAACAACTCATAAAATTCAGAGTGTGCCAACTCAAGAGTTGAATCAATATCAACTTGAGTTTCTGTATATTGAATAGATGGACCTGCAACATCATGTACTAAATTTTGAAACCGGGATGGATCCAGAATCAAGTTAGTATCACCTTCTGTTGAACTGTGTTCACCATGTTGATACCAAAAAACATAATCTGGTAGAAAACCAAAACGCAAGAGATGTCCCCCAACTTTTTCAAACGTATCAAATGTTCTTAGTGAAGATTTTTTACAAGGAAATTTTATTGTGCCTTCTGAAACAAATTCTGGATTTGATTCCGGAAATCCTAAAAAAGTCTCCACACCCTCTATATATACTGGATTTAAACCAGAACCATTTGGATTTCTACATTGATTTATCCATATGTTGTCATCTAATAATGACTGTTGAAGACCACGTTGTTCCATATTTTTTGATAAAAAATAAAACCATTACTAGTTTTGAATTATTTGTTAAAAAAACACTCAAGCAAGGATAATTATCGAGTTTACATCAGACATGACTGAAACAAACTTTTTATTGGGATAGACCAAAAAAATTGACCCTTTAAGAATTGAATGTGCTATGAATAAAGCAAAACATGTTACAAATATTGATAATTTTAATATTTTATAAATTTTTATTATTTTAATAATAGTAATGTTATCTTTTTCATAAATATTATTTATATAATAAAAACATTATTAAATTATTAGTATTTTTTATTATTAATATTAAAATAATATAATGTTCTATATTATGTTATAATTCTCATTTCATCTGCGTGATTAACATTCTGTCACCACATGTAATATTTGCATTCACATTCACCTCTCTATTGACGAGTAGGTTAATAATTTTGAAAAAGAATGAAAATATTACACGTGGAGATAAATGTTTTCTTAAAACCAATACATAGATGAAAAGATAATTGAGAAAGAAAATGATCATGCAAGTTTTTTCCAATTAGCTAATTATTACTAATTATTCCTAATTATTGGTAATTATTCTGAGTTATTGGTAATTATTATGAGTTATTGGTAATTAATCATAATTATTCTTAATTATTGGTAATTATTGGTAATTATTGGTAATTAGTGGTAATTATTGTTAATTATTGGTAATTATTGGTAATTATTGGTAATTATTGGTAATTATTGGTAATTATTGCTAATTATTGATAATTATTGCTAATTATATTTTATTATTGCTAATTATTGCTAATTATTGCTAATTATTGGTAATTATTGGTAATTATTGCTAATTATTGCTAATTGTTTCTAATTATTGCAACTTATTGGTAAATATTCCTAGTTATTGATAATTATTGCTAATTATTGGTAATTATTCATAATTATTGCTAATTAGTGGTAATTATTGCAAATTAGTGGTAATTATTGCAAATTACTGGTAATTAGTGGTAATTATTGCTAATTAGTGGTAATTATTGCTAATTAGTGGTAATTATTGCTAATTAATGCTAATTATTGGTAATTTTTGGTAATTTTTGGTAATTATTGCTAATTATTTGTAATTATAGCTAATTATTTCTAATTATTGATAATTATTGGTAATTATTGGTAATTATTGGTAATTATTAGTAATTATTGGTAATTATTGGTAATTATTAGTAATTATTGGTAATTATTGGTAATTATTGGTAATTATTGGTAATTAATGCTAATTATTGGTAATTAATGCTAATTATTGGTAATTATTCCTAATTATTGGTAATTATTGGTAAATATTGGTAATTATTGGTAATTAATGCTAATTATTGATAATTAATGCTAATTATTGGTAATTGTTCCTAATTATTGGTAAATATTGGTAAATATAGGTAATTATTGGAAATTATTACTAATTATTACTAATTATTAGTAATTATTGGTAATTAATACTAATTATTGTTAATTATTGCTAATTATTACTAATTATTGGTAATTATTGGTAATTATAACTAATTACTGGTAATTATTGGTAATTATTGGTAATTATCGGTAATTATTGGTAATTAATACTAATTATTACTAATTATGTCACTTATTACTAATTACTATTACTTATTACTAATTGTTGTTAATTTTTTCTAATTATTACTATTTTTTTGAATTATTCATATTTATTGTTAATTATTGCTAATTATTACTATTTTTTTGAATTATTACTATTTTTTGTTAATTATTGCTAATTATTACAAATTATTACTGATTATTACTAATTATTTGAAACTTTTACAAATTATTACTAATTATTACAAATTATATTCATTAATTACTAATTGCCTTCATTAATTACTAATTACATTAATTAACTACTAATTACATTCATTAATTACTAATTATTATCTTTAATTAAAATTAATGTTATTAATTTCTAATTACAGTCACTTAATTATTAAATTTTATTAATTAATAATAATTGAATCTAACAATTCAAATTTAATACAACCTTAATACAACATAATTATATCTAATAGGAAAAAATAAAAACTAATGTAAAAATATAAAACAAAAACATTAAATAAATATTAAATTAAAATTTAGATAAAAACCTTAAACTGGTTTCCGAGATTTCGATTTGTTGTACTTGTAGGATGATCCCCGCAACCTCCTTGAAATTGGCTTGCAAAAAAAATTCACTCAACTCATATAAACTAGTAAGAAGTAGTTCAGATTCAGAAAACTTGTCAAGGCTGACTGTATTTGTAGGTTAGATTATCTGCAGCGGGTTTTATTGCGACGGGAGTACCGTCCCAATTGGTATTATTTGCGACGGTCTTGTCGCAAATAACCCCGGACGAATTTTTTATGGGCGGCAATTAAAGGGATTATTTGCGACGGGGCCCATCGTAAATAACCCATGCCGCCAGGTTATTTGCGACAGGAAGCCAATCTAGTCGCAAATAACCTGTTACCACCGTCTGTTATTTGCGACTGGTAGGGGATCCCGTCGCAAATATCTTTCGCACAATTTGGCACGAAATTCATGCCAAACCATTTGCGACGAGTGAGAATATCCCGTCGCAAATAACTCCATATTTGTGACGGGGATGAATCTCGTCGCAAATACCCCGATTGTGGGGGTTATCTGCGACGAGACATATTCCCGTCGCAAATAACCCGTCGCTAATACCACTTTTTCCCGTAGTTCTAGGAACATTATAAGTAATAGAAAAATCCCATTGACATCAATAATTAATCTCATAATGAGTGAAATCAAGTCATTATGCATTATAACCATATCATTAAGGCCTTGTGAAAATTCATCCTACATATATGATTAAGGGCTAATGTATCCTGAACTGATCCAATCCAGGGCTTAAGCCACAACTTCCCCAAGCCTACCATTATATTCCATAGGTGGAAACATTTTACAAAGGCACATATATACTTGGGTAGGCTTTTACAAAAGTACATATACGCACACACATAGTCAACCCAATGAAAAAGTTCATATGGAAAGAAATAAAAGAAAAAAGAAATGATATAAATAAAATACACATGCATGGACCTCGAAACATTATATGCTATGGAAGTGTAAACTAAAAAGAAAAATGTGAAAATACATGCAAAACCCATAATGTGTATCAACCTAGAAGAAAATTGGTAACGTAAATTTTATATGAGAGGTTGAAACATATATCTGATGTTATGACCACCATATTCGGTCCAATCACCCTATATACCTAAGATCATTTGATTTCATGATCAACAGGTCTGATTTCAAAAAAATAAAAGACATGTGAGTGATAACTCGTAATGGGATATTTATATACATACCAATTAGACTTTCTTGAAAGGGTGAATAGGGGAGAAGTAAGAGATAATGTGGAAGATTAAATCTATAGATAAAACTAGTTACAATGAAAGAGTACATCTCATCCCAACTAGAGAGAGAAATTAAATTCATCCAATCATTAGAATCTAGAAATTTTGACAAGATAAACTTATAATTGATTCGATGCTACCTATAGAAGGAGAGTAGATTCATCCAAGCATGGTAAGCAAGACATGGAAAGCACCTGGAATACCCCATGAATCTCTCCCTCTCATAGAAAGAGAGTAACCAAAACCCATGGATTGTGTAATGGAGAATTATATATATATATAGTTAGTCATAGAAACTCAAATGATATAATATAGGATCTCAATCTCGCAACTATTCCTAAGAGGATGAGTATCCATAAATTCCAAAATGATTTCATCAATGATACCCATTATATCATGTGTCCTCTCTGAACACACAAGTCGAAAGAACTCAATAACGTACTCTAAAACTATCGAATATGGGTGACACTAACTCACTCACATGGTTTCCATCGAGTCATAAGGAAACATCATTGTTAAGAAATCATTCACATTCCTCTTTAATCTAAGGCTATGTAAAACCACATACAGTCATTTTGACACACAGTCGAGAGGCCACAAATTCAAGGCAAGGTTCATATTCCCTAGTACTAGAAGATGTACCAATTCTGATCGTCATGAAGGATCTCCACTTCCATACCCAAATATATAGAAAAACTATGAAATCTCATCATTGAATTCCACTACACAGACCTACTAAGGGATAAGCCCAGTATGGTCCTTGAGGAACTCCACTACCCAACCCTACAAGAGGGTAAGCAGGGTTAGATAGTCTGGGAAATCCATTGCCCATCCCTATAAGAAGGTAATCACAGAATGTTGAAAAATTACAATAAAAATTCCTACTAGATGGTAACTCAAAAAGATCATCATGGAATTCCACTACATAGCCCTACTATAGTGTATGCCTAATGCTTTCATCGAGGAACTCCACAGCATATCATTATAGTAGGGTTATTCCCCAAATTCTATGTTAATTTTTTATAATTTATATCATCATCAGGTATCACCTTTTCACATTCCAAACATGTTACATTTCACATTGCAACTCACAAGCCTCATTATAGGTCACCATCAAATTCTACATGTTAAAAATATTTAGGATAGGCTACATGTATAAAACAATCATAGTTCTACCAAAAGAGATATGGGTGTTCAAATTCTCCAGAAAAGAGCTAAATTAAAAAATGGTTTATGGTTCCACTTCATAGTATGAACATATATCTGGTCAGAATACAAGTCATTGTCTTTGTATATTAATTCAATCCATGTAATTGTACTACTGGGCATACACAACATATCCAAGGACCGGGCCATGTCTACTTGTCATATCTGTGTACTTGGACCCCGTGTCCTTATACTTTGGTATACAATGTGTTAGTCTACATAGGATGTCACCCATTTGATCATACCATGTATGTGTCTTCTTACATTGATCCACCTCCAGTGTGACACATTACATGAGATGTATAATTCTGGAAGGGGTACATAATGTTTGAGTGAGAGGTGCCTAGTGTTTTACACATAAAATTTTCACAAACCCTACTATTTCCATTGAGGGAGGCTACACAACATGTCGTTCATCCTACACATGTCGTGTATTCATTTTTTTCCATGATGTTCATATTTTCATGATTTTGAGCTTAATTTGAATCCATTCAAACCCCTTAAGATATAGTTATATCTAAGTCTAAAAAGTAGATATACCAACAGATCATGATTCTGGCCCATTTCTCAAAGGAGATCTGCCTTTGTAACAAATGGTAGTTTGTTCATATGTTATGTATTCCAATGATCCTTTGATTGTGATGTTCTTAGTGATTGACCACCAGAATGTTCATCATCACCATGAAATATTTCAAAATCATCATTGGATTCACAAAAACAAATTAATGTAGATTCAATCTATCACATATATGGGTTCTTGATCAATCTCGGGTCCCCAAAAAAATGTCGAACAAAGACCTTAGGGATCCAACCAATGATGAAAGTGTTTAGAAATTAGGGATAAAATCACCAAAAACAATTTTTAAATCATCTTCATCCAATCACTCTTGGACGATGATCAATAATGTGGAACCCTGGTGATACATTGATTTAACAAATGAAATAAAATTATTCTTTTTCATGCAAACACAAAGGATCTATGGAGGGGAATATCAAATAATTATTATCAATATACTAATAATTTTAATATAGATTCATAAAAAAAATACAAGCACTATATCTATTTTGGATTGGTTGTTTGTGAAGAATGTGCTCTTGGATTTATTGAAAGAAGATAATTCCTTCATCATGCTTCAATTCACATTGAACCAAAGGTTTGTTGTCTATTGTTGAAGGGATTCATCAATGGGAAGAAGAGGTGGTAATTCCTAGAGGTGGGAGAATTATGAGACAACCCTGTAAATTTCTCCCTTATGACATATTTATCAACATTGTTTTAGGTCAATGTTTAATTAGTCAACTAATTAATTAATCCATTTAAATGAAATTCAAGCGAGGGTGGTGTCCAAACATCCTACAATGACTCCTTTTATACTGTTCCTATGGAAAAAACCATGGTTCAGACTCAATTTTTGTCTCATATTTCTGATTCAATCAACCATTTATGAGTTATACTATTTCCTTAATTAACTATGCATTCAATATCTAATATATTAACAAAATTTATAAAATTAATTCATGTTCCATCTGGTCTCCAAATTTCATGATGTCTTATCACATAACTTTGGAAATATATATATATATATATATATATATATATATTTCAATGTCGTACAATGAAAAATTTGGACTCCAATTCATTCCATCGTTCATGATTTTTATCCCCTAAAAGAAACCCTCTGAAAACCTCTTGGGATACTATGCCCGCATATGGCTCTCATACTCCCAGGAAATATCTTACATGTTTTCATTATTCCAAATCACATGAAAAAAGGGATGGTAAGTCCACATTCGGTTCTATACTTATGATACTCGATAAACACTAGGATCTCTACAATGATGGAAATATCGTTGATGTCATGCACTCTCTAGTCAATGATGTGTATAGGATCATACATTTATTTCATCAGATATGACATGTGGAAGGCATCATGAACTCTCTACAACTATGGGGTTTAGGCAAGGAGGTATGACCTCTTAATTCCTTATCATGGGGAGACATGCATGAAAATGTGGTCTCCTTCCTCGAACACCATGGTCCTTAAATAGAGATATGTTTAAGATTTTGGTCTACTTTGGGATATCCTCATCTACTCCTTGATGACCTCCACATTCTATGTTTCCATATGTACCAGCTCTGGTCCCACAAGAGATGAGTTTACAATGTCAATCAACCATACGGGGGAATTACATGGTCTCTCTTATGGGGCCTCAAAAGGTATCATTCCATTTGAATAGTGTTTTATAATGTTGTACCCTAACTCTACCAATGGCTGGTGATTGTATCATCTCCCACTAAATTCTAACATTCAAGCCCTTAGTATATCCTTCAGCACCTAGATAGTACACTCAGTCTAGACATCAATTTCGGGGTTAAAATATTTACTCATCCATAGTTGGGATCCTAATTCCTCATACATGCCTCTCCACCATTCCGATTTAAAAAAAACATTATGTTAAGAGATAATTATCAAGGGTACCATGTAAAGTCAAACGTTCTCTGATACATACTACTACCCCAAACCCTCTACTAATCATTAGTCCATGATAGAAAGGATGTGTGCCAACATCCTGAGTTGGTATACATTTATCCAGATGGTGTCATGGCTCTTCTTTGTGTGTGAAATCCCAATGAATATTTCCATATATATATAATCCCATTTCTACAATTGGATCTCAAGAGGATCTAAAAAAAACCCATCGAGAACTTGGTGTTAATTGTTCACATGTGGATTGGTGAGGCACTCTGAGATGAACATAGCTATGCTTCATGTCATGTCAGACCACCGAAACCTTCATTGAAGGCCTTTATAAAACTTCCCCACACCTAGATGTATAACTACTGAGAAGTGCGGAAGTCCCATTTCCCCTGCTCCCACATCATAACTGGAATAGTTATTCTCTACTGAAAATAGATGTCGTGAATTCCTCCATAAAAATATCTATCTATTGCGTCACCTTTGGATATATGATCAAACACAAATTTTCCTTTTTTGTCTCCCAACTGGGACACTGACACAGAATTGAGAAAGAAATTAATCAACACCATCGACTAAATGAATTTGATATTCTCTTCTCCAATAGGGTTATCCTTAGGGATTCTAATTTCTATGATTCTTCCTAAACTAAGATATGCTAGTAAATACATTTAAGGGAATCTACATACACATTTCCATTTCCTAGTATATAAACTATCAAGAAGTAATAGTCATACAGGAACTTCATCTTACAATGATGTCTTAGGTTTAGGACTATCTGAGTGAAGACATAACTAATAATATAGTTTTATATGTAAACCACAAAGCACTCTCCCAGAAGGTATTATCTCCACATCCTAAGGATGAATACTACCACTTATATATTTAGGTATTGAGTCACATAGTTTTTCTTGTGGGGAATCAACTGCATCGGCCAGTATGTGATGAATTTTTTATGTTGCATCAACACGGAACTGAGCCCATCTGATGCGGTATCTCAAAACACTGTGAACTCAATGCCTTCCTATAGTAGCCTCAACAATGAGGAACTTTAATTCCTCTACCTCACCTACTTAAAGGCTTTTTGGAAATGCTCAAACATGGTAAACATCTTCCCTTTTCATGTCAGGGAAGTCAAAGGGGATAATATTTTTGATAAATCTACCACAAATATATTGTAGCACCTTGAAAACCCATATTCACCTCTAACACATTCTTGGGTGGATCTAAAGAAATCACTTCTTGAATTTTTGTTGGATTACTGTCTATAACTTGATTAAATAATTCCCTGAAAAGTGAACCTCATGTATCAAGAACCGGCACTTCATAATCATTCCATAAAGCTTGTTCTATCAAAGAAAATTAATAACCATCCTATACACATCATCAGTTTCCTATTCTATTTTATTTTAGAAGATTTTTTAATCAATGAATATAGAATTAAATTGAACCATGTATGAATGGAATAAAAATTTCATCAAATCTATAAACATGGTGGGTGAATTTGTCAAACCAAAGGGCATTAATAGGAACTTATATTGTCTGTAGCATCTTATAAATGCCAGATTTATAATAGCATTATCTTGATCACATAGCTTGTGGTAGTTAGACCTAATATCAATATTGAAAAACCATTGTGAACCTCAAAACTAATCAGATATGTCTTCAATCCTCATTAAGCGGTACATGTTCTTTATCAGGGCATGGTTAATTTGATGATAATCCATAAAAATCTATAAGCTCTCTTATGCCATTTTCATGAACATAACTGGAGCCACCTAGGGGTACACACTAGGTCTAATGAAACTTATCTCACAATGGTCCTTCAAATACAACCATAGCTCTCAGAGTTTATTAGGTTCCATCTAGTATGATTCCAAATATATTAGGACGGTCTCTAGTTGTAATTCAATTAAAACTACATATCTTGACTCCTAGGTTCTACTAGAACATACTTGAGAAATAAATCAATATAATACTTCATAACTAATAGAATCTATTTTCCTATAGAGTCTTATGATCCAAGGATTACACTCTCCATATAATGGGTGACATGTTACAACTTTCTACGTATATCATCCACTTGTCCTTCCATGATATCTCCCCCACATGAAAAAGCAGAATCTCATCCCATTGGTGTGTAGGAACCATAGTAGTCTTCGGTTATAGTAAATCTCATCTTGTACAATGGAAAGAAAATCCATATCCCAAAAAACATCATAGGATTCCATCATGATGCCCAAAAGGTCCCATGTGACACTTTATCCACTAAGAGATATCTCAAACTACCGTCAAATTTGTGATCAAGGATAAGCACTCCTTGTAATAGCATCAAGAAGTTGTTGTTGGGATAGTATCTTTACTAGGAGCTCTAGCTATCTCACCAGGAGGGATGAGATAAAGGAATGAATGGAACCTATGTATATATTTACTAAGGAGATAGTAAAGTAAACACTGATTGTACCTAGAATCGTCTAATGCGGTGCAAGATCATAGGAATCCAGATCTTGTAGCTATCTACAGCCCCAGCTGTTAGAATTAATGAACTACCTCTCTCTGGGGTTCTCTGGTCCTGTGTGCTCCCTAAGGCCCATACAACTAGGCCCCTAAGCCTTCTTCTGAAAGGGTCTCATTTGTTGAGATATCAGACACCTTCCATTTTATGTATAATAATTAGCTCTATCATTCACACTAACAGCTCCGACTATCTGGTATCATTAAGATTGAAGTCTCTATATCACAACATCCATCCTCAACACCCCATCATTTGTGGGGATGAACAAGGGAACCATGATGGCTTGGATATCTCTATGGTGTGCCCTCTCAAAAAATAGATCACACAAGTAGTCATAGAGGATCATGTCAAGGGAGTATCAAGTATGTTTGTGAGCCTAACTACGTACTCATCCATGATCATACCTCCATATTGAATCTCATTAATCTTCTTAATTTAGATTGAGTGTATGCAGGAGGGATAGTACTCCATAATGACCCAATATTTTATGAATAAAAATCCCTTTAATTTAAAGTCTTACAAAAAAACATAAGTATCATTTTTTATTATTTTTATTATTATTTGGTTTATATGTCCATTATGTATCATTAACACTGATAGAATACACTTTAGACTGTGATCTCATGATTGATATAAGTTTATGGTTTTTAAATATAATACTTTTGACATAGAAAACAGAAAGGATGGCCTCTTCAAGTAGACTCGAACCATACAAATCTCATTTTTCAGAGCACAGAAAAGAGATAGTGTCACAAGGATTCTATCTTGTCCAAGAATGAACCAATATTTAACATGTTAATCTTGAATGGAGTCACATATGGGATAAAATGAAGTTAATAGAGATTACCACTCAAGTGATATTATCTGAGCCACCCCAAGAGTATGTCCATATAGCACAACTTACCGTTAGGCCTCAGATGGGTGTTATAATAGGTTATATAATAAGGAAATAGTTACATAATTTGTAATACATTTGTATACAATTTATAATTATACCATAAATTCTTTTATGAAAATATTATTTCTTAAAAAGTGATGAATTTGATAAATTGTATTTTCGGGTAAAAATTGAACTGTTGAGAAATATATACATTATATTGAAATACCATTTTGTTAATAATATTATATAAATTTCTTATAAATAATTATTATATCAGTTCCATATTTTTAAATGATTTGGTAATCAGTTTGATAAGAGTTATATTTTTTATATGATAATATAAAAAATTTATTTTTAATGAATATATTTTGAGGAATTAATTAATTTCAAAAATAAATAATATTATAATAATATATTATTATCAAATTAAATTTGGGAATAATAATGAGTATTTAATTTTTATGAAGTCAAATGCAATTATTGTTATGGTTTGAAAACTATTTTTTTCAAACCCCATGAATTTCAAATAAATATCAGTTTTTTATTAAAAGTGAGTATTTTAAAATTA
Organism: Viscum album; assembly: GCA_963277665.1. Taxonomy (NCBI): domain Eukaryota; kingdom Viridiplantae; phylum Streptophyta; class Magnoliopsida; order Santalales; family Viscaceae; genus Viscum; species Viscum album. Next base: position 1,513,053,589 of record OY728131.1, read on the forward strand.
AGGAAATTATTTAGATAAAATGAATATTATTTTGGGAATTCATATGTCAAAATTTTCAAATGGTGAATTTTTCATAATTATATGAGATAGACTAATTTTTGGGTAAAAATTAAATATAATATAAATAAAATATCTGTTTTATGACATCATAATGACCCCAAAATGACGTAATAAGTACTATAATGGGTATTTTTGGGCCAATGTATGTTTTAAAATTAAAATAATGTGACATTATTTATTTACTTATTTTATAATTTCTTATTGAATCCTCAAAAATGAATAATGTACTTTGTGATTTTAAATTCATTTCATTAATAATATGACTCAACTCCACATAAGAAAGGCTAATATTTTAACATATTCGGCCATTAAACATATAAAATAAATATTCCTACATATATTTTTAATGTAATAGTGGAAAACCATGGGATGAATTTTTCTTTTTAATATTTAATTATATAGATTTGATAACCTATGTTTGTGAAATATTAATGAATTCCTCTCCCATTTTCTATGTAAACCCACCAAAGATCCCACTTCTCTTCACTCAAAAACCTTAGACCATGTCATTTATCTTCTATCCACTCTATTTAATCCTCCCAATGTCCCCCAATATCTCAATAAGCACCATCTTCAATCTCTTGATGTCACACACTCAGATAAGGGATCCCCACATTCCTTCCGTTCTCATTTGTATCCATGTTTCGTAATATTTTTACACCCTATTATTTTCAATTAAAAATTTTGGGGTATTATTTCTCACCTCCCCCATAATTACCTAATTATTTTTTAATGATGATATTACACTTTTCCTCTCATTAATTCCTTCCATGCATATCTGTTACTATGCCAAAATTCTGTAAGGTTTTTCTCTCTTCTTATTTTCGTTCAAGTATTACTCCCAAATTATGCATTTAAATTCTATTTCATATGTTGGGATATGTTGTTTCATGAAAAAATTGCTATCTGTTTTATGTATAAGTGATTATATAAACCATTATCTCTCATCAAAACAACTTATTAATTTCTATATTACGGCATTGTGATGTCGAAATTACACAGCAATGTTCCAAGCCAAAATCATCATGTAGTGAATACCATACACATTTATATATCAAGGGTATTAACCATTATAAACAATACTTTTTTAATGGTTCTTACATATATGTATTAAAAATTCTTTAATTGTAAAATGGACTATTATTTTTAATGATTCCATGTTATATGATCCATGTGGCACACTTATGCATGGAATTAAATGTTTATAAAGGGTTCCACCTGATAATACTCTAATGCACTGGGTAATGTATAGTATCATGATATTCCATGTTAAATGTGTATTTAATCATGATAAAACATTTGTAATAAGGGTTTAATCATGCTAATTAATGTTTAATGAGGGTTTACCTATTCTAATCCATGTGAAATGATCCTTGGTTCCCTCTAATATCATGTTGTATGTTGTTTCCACATTTCCATGTTATGGTAATAATGATTTGTCAAACTTCTTTGTTCTTTTTCTCTTACTATCCATTGATATTCCTATTAACCAAATTGTTTTTTTTTTCATTTTATGCATTTTACTCCCTTATGGGTCTTTATATCTCACCCCTTTCATATGTATGTCCTCAGGTTACCCCATATAGTGGTAAGTATAAATGAATGAGATGTTCATTTCAAAGAAGTTTGAAATATGTATGTTCTGTTTCATGCTTTCTATTGTTATATATTGTTCTTAATTTCCCACGACACTAGACCTCTCAATCATCATAGATTTCTTTGGTACAATTTTATGTAATAAATCATGTTTATGTGTGTAATAAAGAGAATGATTGGTATAGTTGGTATCAGAGGATATGCCTAGTTATTTTTGAGATTAGGGTTATAAAAAACATGTGAATTCCTTAGGGATAAGACTGGGTATTATAAAATAATCCCTCAATTTTGGTGTGTGTAGAGTAACTGTTTTGTGATGCAGATACGTACCTGTATAGATACGAATAAGTAGATGAGGCTCAGAAATAGATGTATCTAGAGGTAAAACCCAAAAACACCACATTATGTTAGAATTGAATAGGAATGGGCGCACAAAAATGGGACATTATACATTCTTGGTTTTACACTCCCAGGGGATATACATTGATAAATTAATACAATTACTGTTAACCATTAATAAAGGAACAAAACATAACCCAAAGAATATATATTGAGAAGTATATCATAGATAACTTATACTGAATCTTATAAATTCATAAGTTATGAAAATAAATATTGTTTATAAGATATCTTTTTTTTTCATTACATTAACATTTATGTGTAATGTTTAAAAATAATAATCCCTAAGTATATATAGGATAGAGTAGAACCAGAATCAAAAAGTAAAATTTAGGGTTATATTTCATTGTTGTACATAGTCTTTTATATACAAAATGTTTTGTAGAACAATCCAAACACCAAAAAAAATCATGGATGTAGATATGTTATTGAGAACAGAAAATAGGAAATTTTTTGTATCCCATGAACACAACTCCTGCCCTATCACAATTCGGGGATTTAACTTCCTGGAGAATCTCATAATACACACTCTTGTGGAATTTCATGCAATTATTGGCATAGATTGGCTTTACCAATATAAATAAAACATAAATTTTCATGAGAGGTAAATTACTCTCCATATGGAAAATCGACCTCTAAGTATATACAAGTGAAAAGAGGTGGATGAATCTTCTTTAGCACTATCATATAATGTGTGGATATAATTAACCGATAATCACACATATCATTCTCATATGGTTGACTATACAGAAGGATCTATCCCTGAATACATTCCTATTTGAGGGAATTCACTAATGTTTTTCCTGAGAAATTTTATGGTCTTCCTCCTGGAAGAGATATTGAATTCTAGATTGATCTTATACATAGGGAATTACCAATATCAAATACTCCATATTGAATTTCTATTATAGATATTAAAGAACCAAATACACAACTACATAAGATTTAAGAAAAAAGGTTTATATGCCCATGTGCTTCACCATGGGGTTCACAAGTCCTCTTCATAAAAAATAAGGATGAGTCAATGCGCCTTGGCATTAATTATCATGAGCTCAACAGAATCACTATAATAAAAAGGTATCATATTCCATAAATTGATGAATTTTTCAATCCGATATGTGGAGAAAAATACTTCTCCCATGTGGATCTTTGGTTATGATATTACCATGTAAGGGTGAATAAAGAGGATATCCCCTAAGACTACATTTCTTACAAGGTACAGACACAATGAATTCAATGTAATGCCTTTTGAAATCACTGATGCTCAATATATATTTTGGGACATAATAAATAGAGTCTTTAGATATTACCTCTATAATTTTTTTGTAGTCTTTATAAAAGGTATTCTAATATACTTAAAAAAGGAGGAGAATGAGGAAGAACATGCACTGTACTAGAGACCTTGTGAAATGATAAGATCTATGGAATGTACAACAAGTGTGAGTTCTAGTTTAAGGAAGTCTCATTTGTGGATCATATCATCACAATCAATGGGATGTCTATGGATTCATCCAAGAAAAATGAAATTGAGGGATAGATGAGGCCAAAAATTATGACAAATGACCATAGATTCTTTGGGTTAGCTGAATATTGTTATCGAATTGTGAGGAATTTCTCACATTGGGAAAAACCCTCTTAACAACCTAACTCAGAAGGGAATCATGTTTTCATGGAATAATGAATGTGAAGAGATCATTAAGGACTTGAAAAGTATTCCTACCAATGCAGTAGTGATCACACTACCCACAAGTGGAAAACATTCATGGTATTCAGTGTTGATTTGAAGAAGGGACTGGGATTTCTTTTGATGAAAAATGATAAATTAATTGCCTATGCTTTAAGGAAATTTAATGTTCATTAGAAAACCCATCCCATGTATGACCTGGATTTAGTGAAAAATATCTTTTCATTAAAAATTCGGTGGAATTACTTTTTTGGGGAAATGTGTGAAATATATACGGATCTCAAAATCCTAAATTATATATTCACATAGAAATTGTTGAATCTGTACCAATGAATATGGATATAGCTGATCAAATACTATGATTGATTAGTATATTACCACCCTGGGACAACGAACACAGTGGCAGATGCTCTAAGTAGAATGGACAAAACAATTAAATAATTAATAAGAATTGAAAAGTTTTTAATCATCATAGATATGATGAAGATTGACATGGGAATCATAAAGAAGGTCTAATAATAAATTATTTCACAAATTATTGCTCAACTCTCTATTTTAGAAATTTTAAAAGATGCTCAAAAGGAAGATGTGGGAATGCAGAAAATTTGGAAACTATTAGAAAAGGAGAAATACTCGGAGATCAATGTTAATTAAAAAAGAATATTGATATTTGGGGTCAGAACTATCTATTTCGCCAAATCCAGAGTTCAAGAATGAACTTTTGGATTATGCACATAGTTCTAATTTCTCCATTCACCTAGGAAATAAAAACATGTATCAAGATCTTTGAATGCTGTATTGGTCGAATAATTTGAAGAAGTATACCACTGAGTATACATCAATGTTCCTAGGATGTTAGAAAGTGAGGGCTAATAGTTGGAAGTATAAAGGGATGATGTAACCATTACCTACACCAATATGGAAAAAAGATAACATCATCATAGACATTGTCACTGAACATTTGAGGACATCCAAAGGAATAAATTCTATTGGGGTTATAGTGGATCATCTAACAATGACTACACACTTCATTGAAATTTGGGGGGATTTAACATTGGCTCATCTCAGACAGATATAAATTAGAGAAGTGGTAAGGCTGCAAGGATAACCACTATCGATTGTATCTTATCATGATCCATGATTCACCTCTATGTTCTGGAAGATTCTCCCACACACTCTAAATAATGAGCTAAACATCAGTGCGACTTATCAACCTGAAACTGATGGAAAATCTGAGAAAACGTTCCAAATATTAGAGGATATGTCAATATCATGTACAGTGGACATCAATGGAAAATGGTATCAATATGTTCCTCTAGTTGAGTTCTCTTACAATATCAGATTCCACTAAAGTATCCAAATGGATATTTATGAAGCACGTTATGGGAAGAGGTGATGAAAACTAACATGTTGGGAAGAAACTGGGGAGAAAAAACTTCTGGGACTAGAAATGATTGATGAAATGGTGGAGATGGTTAAGACAATACAATAGCACATTAAATCTTCTCAAAGTCTACAAAATAGATATCATAAAAAATTTCAATGAGAACTAGAGTTTGATGTTGGATACATGTTTTTCCTTCACATATTACCATGGAAGAGAGTTATCAGATTTGGGAAGAAGGGAATGATTAGTCCAAGGTATATCGTCCCTTTTCAGATCCTTGATCATATTGGAGATCTAGACTATCAACTTGAAATCCCACTAAACCTATCTCAAGTACATGATTTTTTCTATGTATCACTCTTGAGGAAGTACATACCTGACCCACCACATGTTATAAATACAGAGGTGGTAAAATTCGATAATTTCCTCTCTTAAGAAGTGAATCTATTAAAGATCGTAGATTTTAAAGAAAAAATATATGAAATAAGACAATGACCCTTGTCAAATTGTTATGGAGAAACCACATGTTTGAAAAAGTAATGTGTGGACATGAGGAAGTAATGAGGCAGAGTTACCCACATCTGATTTATTGTGGGAAAAAGAAATTTCAAGGGACAAATTTATTATGGGGGGAATATTGTAAGGGCCTGATATTTGGTGAATAAAATTCCATTTCTTTTAACACCTTATAGAAAACACATTCACTATTTTTTATTAATTTTCTTTTAATTAGGTTTAAATTAAAGTTATTTATCATTATCATTGATAATATATTCATTGAATAGTGGTCACATGACTAATATAAGTTTTTGTTCTTTAAAATGCATCATTTTGAAATAGAAAATAGAGAGGATAGCCTCATCTAGTAGACTTGAGTCATACAAAGCTCATTTTTCAGAGCTCAAAAATGAGATAGCATCACTAAAATTCTATTTTGATCAAGCCTAACTTGAGCTTCATCATGTTAAGCTTGAATGGAATCCCATACGATAGAAGTTTATGTTAATAGGGATTACCACCCAATTGATGTTATCCGAGCTGCCCCAAGAGTCTATTATTATCACACAGCTTATACATTTTTCTTATGTTGGTGTTTTTAGGGGTTTTGTAATAAAGGAATTGTTACTTTTTTTGAAATCCCATTTCATAAATAAATGTCTTATTCCATCAATATTTTTATGAAAATTGTCTTTCTTAAAAAGTGAAAATTTTGATTAATTGTCCTTTCAAGTATAAAAGGTACATTTTAGAAATATATAAATTTTTTTAAACTCTAGTTTGTTATTTCATAATATTCAAAACAAAATTGAATTAAATGATGATTATATCAGATATTTATATGTAAATGATAAGGAAATTAGTTGGACAAGAGTTACAATTTTTATACGATAAAATGGAAAACTTATTTGTAATGAATTTATTTTAATTAATTAATTTTTTTTATTTTAATTGTTAATTTAATAATATATTACTAAGAAATAAAATTTATTAATAATAAATTATTATATAATTATTATGATGTGAAATACAATTTATATTAGGTTATGAAAATTGTTATGGTCAAAGCCTGTGCATTTACCATAAAAGTCAGTTTTCATTTTAAAAGATAAAATTCAGATATTAAGAAAATTATTTAGATAAAATGAATATAATATTACAATCATGAAATCAAAATTAAAAACTGGTGTATTTTTTCTAATTTTCTAAGAGTTTAATTTTTTGCTAAAATTTAAATACCGTATAAATAAAATATGTGTTGTATGACATCATAATTACCCCAAAATAGTGTCATAAATATTTTAATGTGTATTGTTATACAAATATATGTTCCCATTAAAATTATTTTATTTTATATTTGTTTTACTTATTTTATATGGCCTTAGTGAATCCTCCAAAATGTATAATACACATTACGATTTTAAATTCATTTCTTTAAAAATGTGACTGACCTACACATAAGAAAGTCTAATATTTTAATAAAATTGGACACTGGCCCTATAAAATAAATTTTTCCAATCAACATTGCTATAATTCTTGGGCAAAAATCATGGGGTGGTTTTTTCATTTGAAAATTTAACTATATAGATTCCAAAACCTAATTTTGTAAAATATTAAATAATTTCCCTCTCATTTCCTATATTAACCCACACAATCTCTCACTTCCCTTCACCCAAAATACTTGGATAACATACCTACTCTACCCTCCTCCCTCTATAACCCTACATGGTCTCCACAATCTCTCAATAAGCCACTCTTCAAGATCTTGAAGTCACACACTCAAGTTAGGGATCCTCACATTCCATCGTTTCTCATTTATAACCATTCTTACATATATAGTTACGCCATTATATTTTCAATTATAAAGGTTGGGGTATGATTTCAAACCTCCCCAATAATTCCCTCTTTATTTTTAAACGATGACATACAAATTTTCCTCTAACTAATTCCTTCCATGTATACCCATTACCCTACCAAAATTCTGTAAGGGATTTCACTCTTCTAATATCTACTCATGTATTTCTCCCAAATGATGCATCAAAATTCCATTTCATATATTGGGATATTAGGTTTCATGACACCCTTACTGTCTATTTCATATATAAGTTAATAGATACCCCTTTCTCTCTCATCATCCCAGCTTACGAATTTTTATATGAAGACATCATGCTGCTAAAATTGAACTATGATTTTCCAATCCGAAATGATGTTTCAGTGGATACCATATCGATTTATCTATCAAGAGTATTCACCTTTATCCACATATACATTTTGAATGGTACATACATGTATGTGTTCCACATTCCATAATCTTGGAATAACATATGATGTTGAATAATTCCATGTTATATGATCCATGCGGCACACATATGCATTAAATGAAATGTTTATAAATGGAATGCCATAATAGCACTCCATTGTAATGGGTAATGATTAGTATCATGATACACCACATGAAATGATGGTTTACTCATGAAAATAAATGATCAATGGGTTTTTTCTCATGCATATTCATGTGCATTGAGGGTTTACTCATGCTAATCCATGTGTAATTAGCCTTAGCTCATGCTAATATCATGTTGATTGTTGATGCCACATTTCCATGTTATGATAATAATGTTATATGATTCCATTATGTTCATGTGTCTCTTATTTTAAATTGATATTACTACTTCATAAAATGTATTTAATTATTCATGATATTCCATTTACTCCCTAAACAGTCATTATAGCTAACCCCTTTCTTATGTATGTCCTTAGGTTATCCCATCTGGTGTTAAGTATAAAAAAATGAGTTGTTCACACCAAGAATTTTGAGATAATGATGTTTTATTTAATTTTTTAAGATGATATGTTATGTTTTTAAGTTCCCAAGACACTATACCTCTATATCTTCATAGTTATCATAAGTACACGTTTATGTAATAAAACATGTTTGTGTGTGTTATAATGAGCTAGGTTGTAATATATTCCTCAGAGAACAGATGCTTGAATTCATCCAGTGAGAGTGTTGAATCATCAGGAATCTTCGTAACTAGTACCCACCAAGTCCCAGATGATTTATGAGAAATTATAGCTTCAAAATCCACTATCTAATTCTTCAGTTTTTGAAAACTCATTATGATATAGACCCGAAACTATATCCAATCATCCATTTCTTGAGGACCTGGATCACCGTGGAACCTACATGGTCACTGATGATCGAACTAGCATAGTGTGATCATCCTGTGAACATCCTTAGACTAATCGACATGGATGATATAGAAATCGTTTTTTGAACTTACACTACCTTACCACATGGTGGGAGGGGATCCTGGGATGGATATTGAACAGATTCCCAATTGCGCATAGGGTTGTTGTTACGAACTGAAGGTAGTATCTTAGCCGGGTGACCTCATGAAAGAAATATTGAAAGTTATCAAGGAGTACCAATGTCATATGATTATATATATATATATAATATGATGATATGACACGTGTGTGATATTGAAAGACTCAATCCAATTTGATGCATGTACCATTGATCCCTATAAAAAATGTCTTTGCCTGCTGAGTCGAAACATTGGTAGTCAGGGTCCTAGTTAATGGATATGTCCCCCTCCCACACCATCACTAGACTACTAGGCCTAGGAGACACACTAAAGACTTTTTGAAACAATTTCCCAAAGCCTAAAAAATCCTCTTATGGGGAGACGTTTGAACAACTTCTCAAGGAATGAATATTCTATGATTATAATCTGTCATGACCTAACCTAAGCTAGTGCTTGAGCTGCATCAACCCCAATCCCACCTCCATAAGCCTACTGATGGTAGAAAATGTTGATGGAACAAGTAAAATCCTAGATTCCTTTTCCTATGTTCCTAAACACACACACACTACCAACTCAATGTAAATATGTAGAGGGAAATATACTAAAGATGAAACACTATTATAAAAATTCCAATCATGCATGGATCATTAAATAGTAAAAAGTATGGTATTGTAAACTAAAACAAGGGTGATATATACTCTATTGACTATTATTGTGTCCCAGCCTAATAGAAAAATAGAAATTTGAACTTGTTGAGAGAGTTGTTCTTCATGATCCCAGTCTAGGACCACCGTACACGGTCCAATCACAATGTATCCCTATGCTCCTATGATGTCACGATCAACCTATCCATCGACTTCATATTACAAGTCAAATGTGGAAAACATCCATATAGGGGTGAGTATATTCATACCGAGTAAAAATAGTGAATTTATAAAGGGTTTCAGTAAAAGATAGAACATAAAAATAAATTAGTAGATAGAAAAATGTACAATGAAAGAGTACTGATCAACCGAATAAGAGAGTGAATGTAAACGCATCCAAACATATGGTGCTCGAAATGGTGATAATATGAAATTCTCATATAGTCTTTTCTAAATATATTAAGAGATTTGACTCATCCAAACATGATTATCTTGACACATAAACACACGAAATACCTAGAGCATCATTACATCTCATAGAAGGAGAGTAACTGAACCACCAGCAATGGTTACAGAAGAAATATATATATATATATATATATATATTTTCAGTCAAATAAACCCAAATGAGAGAGTCAGGGATCTAATATCATAGCCCATATTAAGAATAAATTTATCCGACAATACAAAAAGAAGTCCATCAATTATTCATACCATCTTATAAGTCTTTCGTAAATAGAAAAATCTATGGAACTCAATCACCACACCTTGATACTATCCTCTTTGGGTGTCATTGAGTCACCCAAACAATTTTGGTTGGCGTCAGAAGGACATGTTATGGTGCAGATATTTTTTCTATTCCTCAGGAATATATGGCTACATCAAATCACATATCATCACTTTACCACATAGTCAAGGGTCCACAAATTCTAGCTAAGGATCCCATTAACTTTTACGATAGGATGGTCATTTGATTATAGTCACTAAAGAACTCCATTTCCTAGTCTAATTGGTGGGTATTCAGTTGAATGTTATTGATGAATTCTAATGCCTAGTCATGTTAGAGGGTAATTCATGTATGGTCTTCAGAAAAATCCACTACCCAGCCCTGGTGGAGGGTAAGCCCAAAAGATCATCTTGGAATGACACTACCCAGTAATACTAAAGGGTAAGCATGGAACATTATGGAACTCCATCATACAATCATACAAGAGGGTATCTCAAAAAGATCATCTGTGAATCCAACTTCCCTACCCTGTTTGAGAGTTATGGCTAGATTTCTCAAGTGATTTTGTAAGATCTCAGCCATCAATAGTGCCACCTCCTTACATTCCAATCCCAGAAAAAATGACATCATATCACAAAATCCTCATCCAAGGACATTCTATGTAAAAAAACTCATTTTAGACTACAGAGAGACCAAAATGCATGTTCAAATAAAGAAGATATGTACGTTCAAAGTCTCTTGAATGGAGATAATGTAGAACACAATTTTTGAGGGGTCCCAAATGGTGTCTGGTCGCACTTCATATCATGTCCATGTCTTTGGATTCTAAATAGGTACCTTTTTTGTATGCATATACACCATTTAGGTGGACTATATGATGTTACCACCCTATTTGTGGACTGGGCCAAGTCTGATGTTCATGTCCATGTACAAGGACCTTGTGTCAGTGTACCTTAGTTCACAATATATCACCCACATAAGATATTTCACATGTCATCAACTCAGGTATCTGTCCTCTTATCAGGATTCCCTGCTTGTGGGACCCATCAAACTAGTTGTCAAACTGATGAACGGGTACATGATGTATGTGGGAAGGATACACACCGTGTTACCCTAAATTTTTTACAAATCCTAGTTTCACACTTGAGGGAGGCTACACACCATGATGTTTATCCTACACATGTTTTTTAGTCATTTATCACTAGGATGTTATTATTTTCATTATCTATATCCAGGAATCAAGTTCGGTCCAGCCACATCAGATTTGGGGCAATCTAAGGCCAAAAAAGTCTTATCTTCTTGAAAATCCTGATTCTGTACAATTACTCGCTCATGATCAATCTCAGTAATGTACATGAGTTTCCATGGGTGTTTTGAAAGATGATGTACCTATTAGTGTCATGATCTTGGGGACTCAAAATATGATCTATAATCCACACCTCAGAAGATTTCTATATCTATTCTAGGTTCAAAAACTATTAATGTTTCATTGATTCTCTTCATATTTGGGTGTCCTATCAAGAATAGGTCACCCAAAAATCATCAAACCGGGAACTCGAGGATCCACGTTTTGAAGAATGTGGATATAAACAATGGAAAAAAAATAATTTTATCATCACTAGTATGGATTCATAATGGACCATCTAGAATGGGGCACCAGGGATAGAACATTGATAAAACAAAAGAAATAAAAAATATTCGAGTATATAAGCATGTTTTCTAAAAGGATGGGGCCAAATCCTCTTTTATTATTAAAGGAAATAAAATAAATCTTTAACTAGGTAGTGGGAGACCCATTACATAGCTTGAAGCCCTGGTGGTAATTTCGCCCATTACATGGCATGTATGCCCAATTATTTTGGCCCAAAGCCTATTATCTCGAAGAAAGAGATTAGGAGGATACCCTCATAGGTGATGGAAGAATTATGAACTAAACCTGGTTAATTATATATAATTACATACCAAAAGACATCATTTTAGTTCAATGTTTAATTAATCAATAAATACATCAAATTAAATGCACCGCTAGTGGGAGAGGTGTCTGAAGGTCCTGCACCGACTCATTTTATGACATTACTAGGGAAAACATAGTTTCCCAGATACAAATGGGGTCTCTTATTTCTATTTCAGCCAACTATTTAGGAGTTATCCCATTTTTCATTAATTAACTACACACATAATATAAAATATTTTTAATATTTTTATAAAACTAATTCCTTGTCACACTGTGTCTCAAAATCAAACATGTTCTCATAACCTAGCACTAGTAATTTAAAAAAATATACATAAAATTATTAAAAGGAAAAAATGTTTCTCTTCTTAATCCATGAACCACAATAAATGTTTTGTTATTAGACCTACTGATGCATCGAAGGGCTATATTGGACCCCGCCAGTCACCTACAAAGTCCATTTCATTCAACATATGAAAGTATAGAAATATAATCCATGTGAATATTCATTTTTAAAAACAAGCATTGAAATTAAAATACCTTCCACAATCAATAATCATAATCACCAACCATCTAGTGTACTATTAAAAATGATATAAAAAATACTGTATTCCAGTCAAACTAATCATTAACCGTAATGAAATACGGTGTCAGATTTGGTTCCCTACAACCAATATATATGTACATTGAGATAACTTATATTCATTGTTTTTTAATATAAATAAATTCCTTATTACATCATTATTGTTCATCACAAAAAATTATTTCTAATAAATACCAATAGTATATTTTAATCTAAATGTTCATAGAAATTCCCTACTAGAATGGTAACCTGGAAGGTCTATGATAGTATTCATAGTTATATGTTTTATTTCTAGATGAGGTCATTTGAGGGACCCAAATGAATCATTCTATCTATGGTGGAGACTCATAGGAATTTGTATCACCTTCTAATGGTTTACTCCCTTGGTGATATTTTGTATTATATTATGTGAATGAGACCCAAAAGGTGGAAATCCATATTTATATGTGTAATTGTAGGTTATTTTATGCATATGTGTGTATTGTTTTGTAGACATTATGATTATTATTAATGGATATCATGACTCATGTACTCTGATGTATTAATGAAAACTATGATGACATATGTTCGCGGTGAGTTAGAATATGTTGGGTGTGTCACAAGTAATATTGTGTTAATGAATAATTCATTAAAGGATATGTCCCTTCTATTCATTAATGGAAGTTAATACCTCAGGCCCTTCGATGGAAACGATATAACCTAAACAATTCAATAGACATGGTGTTTTATAGACATGTTATACTTCTTTAATGTTAATTAAAGAGATATCAAGCATATATGTTGATTGAACTAGCATGAAACCTGCTCAATTAGAGATATTGTGAAAAAGAGATTATATTACATGGTAATCATTTGTATAAGGTATCATTTCATTCTAGAATTAAATATTTTCTCTATGGGTTCCTTGTCATGTTTCTAGATACTAACCTTGTAAAGTAGGCTTCTCCACCTAATTCCACTGAGAATGAAGTCCAAGGGATCAGACACTTGGGGTATCCATAATCATAGTTCAATAAATTTTTATTTAATAAGTTCAATAAATATTAATCTCAATTATTGTCTAATAATTATTCATGTATGCTAGATCTGATTTAAACTATCGCAAGTTATTTAATAGAATATATTTTGGATGGAATAATTAATAATTATTAGAGAGGATTGACATACGGAGTTAAAGGATCCAGTAAAAAATAATAATATAGAAAATTATTTGATTAAATAATATTTAATCATAACTCACATGTTAATTACATGTTTGGATATATTAATATTGCTCTTTTATCTAAATTGGAGTTTTTCTAGGATTAATGAAATAATTAAATGTTCTTTTGAAAATTATTTTATTATTACCTAAGTAAAATAAATGTGTGGTTGTATTATTCTCTCATTATTATAGAGAAATCTATTTGAGGGATATTTGGTTGGGAAAAACATTTTTTAGAAAACCTCTCGATCCTAGAGAGTTATTTCTTCTCCAAAACACTCTTAATAATGAGAGTGATCCTCCTCCACTGGATCATGGAGAAGTCTTTGGATGAATTTCTCAAGTCGATCGATGGTAGATAACGAAAGCATACAGATATTCCATGCTAGCACCAGGAGACTCCTTCTATGCAGTCTGAATACTCATGGAACACATTTGGATCACTACCAAAGAATTTCTAGCATTGATCTCCACAATGAAATGATGGTGCACAACATTCTATGGTCGAACACATCAATAGATAAATAATAAACCATTGAGGTAATTATTATTTAATTAAATTATATATAATCAAAATATTTTTATCCTCTCTATTAGTTATGGGTTTTTATTCATTTTTCTTATTTCTCTGTTTTAATATCGTGGATCATAATATTCACCATTTCATAGATCCTGAGTTTTTCATTGAATATGGAATATTGGATTTTGGCATCGTCCCTCCCATGACTCCACTACCCTTAGAAACTACAAGTTGAAACAAAGGGGGTATATTATTGTTTATTATTATTTATATTTGTTGGTAATATACACATTAATAATTCTATTTTTCAGATCATGTTTTATCATTCATTTAATATAAATTATGAGACCTATTTTTCCTCCATCATTTCTCAGCAATCTAACTGAAATGGTAAATTTTATGATTAAAATAAAATTGAGGATCTCATCAAGAGGTTCCAAGGATTCTACATGGCTAACATAGAAAAACACACAATGTAATCGATGTTGCATATGGTGTATTTATGATTAATTCAACAAGAGTTAATTCAGAAATTACTCAACCCATATGAATTAGAAACATGATATTTAGTTAATTCTGAAACCACGGGTTTTCCGAGAGACACTAGCACACACTAAGCTAGACTATACTCCATTTGGCCCACTGTAAATGGCATGTAGTACCACTCATGTCAAGATCGGGTCAGGTATCTCATACATGTCTTAGTTGATTGGTGATTGTGTAACAAAGAGTCAACATGGAATTTGGCCTACTAGAAACACCATTTACTCTATGATTTCTGATATGCTCCTCAGACGTTGTGTCCCTAGTCGTGTACTTTGGATAGATAGTGATTGTTAAACACACCGTGAAGACCAGATCTACATTTTGTGCACATTAACCAAAATATGTATAATTTAAAATTTATTATCTTTGTAATGTTCCGATCATCATATCATGTATCAATTAAATTGCAATTATTACTCTATGTTCATTAAATCATGCCACGTTACCGAAAATTCATGTAATTAGTGTAATCATATATGAAGTACACATTATGAAGGTATGTGATAAGTCATGCATGATATAGGTGTCAAAGAATAAAGTGTATAAAATTATAATAGATGTTGAGTAGATTTGGATGGGGTTTAACCATGTAACATGAAATGTATATTTATGTACATGGTTAATTTTGAATTAATTTTAATTTTATAAAATTTATAATGGATGAGAATATTAGATAAATTCATAAAATGATTAAGATAAATTGATTGAGTATTAAAAGATAATAATTAATCAATTTGAATTCAATTTTTATTAAATAACAATGATTAATTAATTGAATGCTACTATAATTAAATGTAAAATACATTTTAGAGGTGTAAATCATCATGAGCTTGACCAGACCATTGTATATGATTGGTTTCCTTTTAATTTATTAACAAATTAAATTGTTGGTCGATGTACATTCTCCCATCATTAATATGTATGGTTTATGTGCACATTTTTTCTTTTATGTAATCCCATTACCCCTCACATTAAAGTGATTAAAATCATTTGTAATGGATGGAGCTCCAAATCTAGTGGATTTGGTTCATGTTATGAGTTGAGTAGAAACCAATCCAAGGACATATGATGGTTTCTTGGTGGAAGGACATAAAAAAATACCATAAATATTTCTAGGTGTTGCCTCTCTAGGTCAGTGGATAGTTTATCAACTGCAAGATAAAATAAAATTTAGAAATATCTCATGATCATACCCTTTATTTTATTTTATTTTTGTTTCATGGTTATTCATTATAGATGATTTTTTCATGATCACATAATTTATGAATTAACAAGCATGCAAGATTGAACTAAAATAAACTGGCTTCTACATAATTATTATTTAACACATGAATAATCACATAATCTTATCCCACTTAATATTGACAAGTATTTTATAAGATAATAACTGGAAAACTACACATAAAGGATAAAATCACTCAATAAATTATTATGTTTTTATAACCTTCGACTACATTGGTTAGAATCAAAACATTGTTCAAGGTGATTGACCAGATAATTTTTGGTTTCATTCAATTATTAGGGAATTCTAATTTTAGGGTTTGGAATTTGGAATTACTACCAAAAACCATTGGATTTTTATGACCAAAAAATGATGCGGTAATGATAATGGAATATAGATCATTTTTGTAAGAATATTAATGTAAGAGGATATTCTGATACCAATGCTGAGGGAAATTTGGTTTCAATAAAATAGTGGGAGACTAAAAAATATGATATTTGTTTATTTACCTTAATTAATCAGATAATTTATTAAATTTACACTTATCTTATGTGTATAAACAACATTAAAACTGACATCATACTTATCACTATAATCCATATGTGAGAAGGAAAACTTCACACCATCACAAATTTCAACAAGTAAAAATGGTGACTACATGTGTTTCTTCTCCATGAAAAGATATTATATGTGCTGGAATAACCTTTACCGTTTGTGTCTTGAAATGAATTGAGTGATGGAGAGCTCTCTATGTACAAAAAAAATCTGAATAATGCTACAAAATTTTAGGACATCCTTATATCATCCATATCCAATTAGTTAATGAACAAACATGAGGAAATGGATGCTTATATAATGATGTATCACCATTGGGATCTTTATCAAGAGATGGCAATACAATAGAGGTATGATATCTCCAACCCTTTGTTTATGAATATTCTTGGAGAGTCTGCACCAGTTCAGCCTCATGTAGTCAATTTTATCGACTACATTGATCATTTTTACATCTTAGGGATTAAATTTCAAGATGAATATCATACATATCTCACAGTTTAATCACTTCCCAATGTCTTCTCTATTTTTATTGTGAATTATAATATGATAAATAATGAGAAGTGTTTATCATAACTACTGTCCTAGATTCACCAAGTGTATAAAAAATGGGGCCTGAAAAAACAACAGTCCTTACAGTGAATAGTAAGAATATGGACAATGAAACGAGGCCTATGACTTATAAACTGTCTAAATCCCCCCGATCACAATCTAACCAAGATGAAGAAGATCCAATGGAAGGGCATGGAAAAATATGTTGCATGTTTTTCATGTGGGAAGTCATGCCTCAGGGAGTGGAAGATCACCCATAGCCAAGAAGAAGCCGAACATGCTTTTGTTATCAAGTTAAATCTATCCATTTCTTCAATTGGTTATTAAAAATAGCTTGTGGTGCTCATATATATATTCAAATTAGGTAACCAATTAGATTTATGAAAATTCTAATTGGATATGTGGATCTAAGAGCTTCCAATGGTGTGAGGTTGGCAACTCATTCTATTGTTGACTAAAACCTTTTTATGTCGGTGGGAATGATTTTGGTTTTGAATGATTGTTATTATATTTCTAATGTTATCAAAAACATAATTTTTATATCAGTTTCAGATATAGATGAGTCTATTTTCATGTTTAGAAATAATAGTATTTTATTTTATAATGAAAACATATGTTATGGTATAGAACATTTAAATAATGGTTTGTATGTATTTAATTTCTAAAACAATGTGTTGACAATCGACAATGAATCATGTTCACAGGACTCCTATAACAACTTGTTGTGGTATCACCATCATGGTCATGTAAATGAGAAGCATCTAATAGAGAAATGTCAGGATGGTTATTTAGAATCTTATGAACTAAAACCACTTTATAGATGTCATCCAAATTTATATGGTAAATATAAAAAACATCATTTTAGGGATAAGGTGAAAGGGCCACAAATATTCTAGGATTCGTACAGATTGATGTATGTGGACCATTTCCCATAGAAGATAGAGGATGATGTTTTTACGTCATAACTTTTATTGTTGAATTGAGTAGATATGTCTATGTATACTCAATGAGAAATAATTCTATATGCTTTGAGTAATTCACGGAATTCATAAATGAAGTGGGGAATTATCATAGTATGAAAATAACAAATCCTCGATCAGATCATGGTGGAGATTATCTTAACCCAGAGTTCATCGACATTCTACATGTGTTTGGGATTCTGTCTCAACTCACTACACCTTATACACCATAGTTCAACTTTGTTAGGGAATGGAGGAACCATACCTTATTGATGACGGTAAGGTAAATTATGATTCATGTTCATATTCTTTTATCCTTTAAGGGATATTCATTACAAATAGTGACATACACATTAAACTGGGAACCAAATAATGTGGAAAACAGAATTCCATTCAATATATGGATTGGAAAGAAACCTCTTTGGTCCCATACACATGTATGGGTATGTGAGGTATTAGTTAAGGCTCCCACAGTTAATAAACTAGAACCTTGAGTCACGAAGAATATATTTATCAGGTATCATAAGGAAACAAGTAGATTCTACCAATAAAAACCCTCACACAATTAAGTGAAGGTTTCTAGACAAGTCATCATTCTTATGAGGGAACACATTCTTAAAAAAAGATAGTTGGAGAAATATTGACTTTTTTGAAGATGATGAACAGGATATATAGGAGTTGGTACAAGAGAAAGTTCCATAGATCCCCGTGGGAGAAGTAGTTAATAAAACACAAGTATTACATTGGAAGGTATGAAATATAAGGGAAACCGAGAGATGTGGTTTTCTATTCACTGAGTCTGGTGACTCATTATTGTTGAACAATGATGAACCTCTACCCTACAAGGAAGTAGTAGAGATATCAGAAGCTATAATATGTCTTGAAGGAATGAATTCTAAAATGGATTCCATGTATCAAAACCAAATATTGGTTCTTGTCGATGTGCCAGTTGATGTGAAGCATATTGGATGTAAATGGGTATTCAAAAGGAAACATTACATGGAAGGTAATGTAAGTACCTATAAATAAAGGGTAGAAGATACATGTATTAAAAAGCGTCAAGGATTTGAATACGATGAACCTTTCCAGATGTTTCCATGTTTAAATTAATCATAATCATATATTCCATATCAGTTTACCATGACTATAAGATTGGGAATATGGATGTCAATCTACATTACATAATGGGATCCTTCTAAAGGTGTCTATATTACACAAACAAAAGGGTTACTAATACCAAGTGATTTCAAAAGGGTTTTCAATTTTCATAGATCCATTTATGGATTAATTCAAGCCTCTAGGTAATTGACCATTTGATTTGATGAAGCCATAAGATAATTTGTTTACATTAAAAATGAATGGTAGTCATGTGTTTACAGATGGTTTAGTGGGAATGTTATCATTATCTTAGTAGTATATGTTTAATACATATTACATACTGGAAATGACACAACAATCTTATAATCAACTTAAGATGGGTTGAACAAGTGAATATCTATGAATTATTTCAGAAACTTAGCCCATATTATAGAGATCAAGAAAAATTTTGAATGATCTATGATGCCACATGGACTTGGTCAAAGTAAATATATTTACAACATACTAAAAAGATATAGTATAGACATATCATTGAAGGGCTTTCTTCTAGTGTCAAATGGATTATATGTTTATAAGAAAATGTGTCCCCAGACACAACAAAAGGGAGGGATAATGAGTAAGAACATATAATATTCAATGATTGGATCAATAATATATATAATGTTATATACTAGACATGATGATACATATGCACTGAGAATCATATGAATATATCAAGAAGATCAAGGAGAATATCATTGGATTTCATTTAAGACTATCCTTAAGTATCCAAGAATAAATAAGTATATTTTCTTGTTGAAAAGAAGATATGAGAATATTTTCATCATAGGGTATTCTAATACTTGTTTTTGAACAGATTAGAAGGATCTAAATTGACAATCAGGATATGTCTTCTCTCTCAGTGGAGGTGCTATGAGTGTAAAGAGTTTAAAGTATCCAGTAGTCATATATTCTAATGTGGGGTAAATGTATATTGAATTTTATGATGCAACCACGAGAGATTTTTATATTTGGAAAAATTTTCCATGAGCATGATGTGGTACATATTATTAAAGTACAAATCACATAGTATATTTATAATACTATTGTGATGTCTCGTGCAAAAGAGTCGAGGTCACATCAACGGAAAAAGAACATATTATAATTGTATCACGTCTTGAGGGATTTTCATTTGAGGGTTGAATTTGAATTGTGTATATTATCCAAGAAAGAGAACATTTTGTACCACTTTACTAAATTCCTATGTTGGATAAAGCATGAGTATCATATGAGTGTTATAAGAATGATGGTTATTAGAAGCTAGCTCGAGTTAATGTGGGAATCAGTTTGAGTTCGTTCCCTAGAACCAATGTCTACGATCATTTTGATAAAATATATCCATGGTTATTGAATATAAATAAATTTTTTAGCATATCATGATTGATATTCTGCATAAAATTTTAAATGTTTATATCCATAGAGTAGATGCCACACTAAAAGGTTATAGTAGTTCCATGATACGATGAGAACCCAAAAGTGATATGAAACTAACCTTAGATATATGCTATATGTCTAGATAGTATCATTTGAGAGACGCAAATGTTATAGTATATCCATGGTGAAGAATCATAGGACATTTATGAACATTCTAATGGTGTACGCCTTTGGTGATATCTAGTAATATATTATTAGATTAAGACCTGAAAGTAGGAAATGAACATTTATAACTGTAATTGCATGATCCTATATGTGGAGGTGTGTATTGGTCCATAGACATTAATATAATTTTTAATCGATAATATTTGTTTTGTTCATTAATGTGTTTGAGAGAACCACTCTAATAGATATTCATTTTGAGATAGGATACATTGGGTGTGTCGCTATTAATATTGAATTAATGAATAGTGAGAAAAAGGATTGGTCCCTTCTGTTCACTAAAAATTGTTAATATCAATGGCCCTTTTATGGAAATGATATATCATTAATTAATACTTGGATATGATTTTCCATTTCCATGTTCTATTTCTTAAATGTCGCAGCACAAAATATAGAGTATTTAGTTTGATGGAACTGGCATGCAACCTTCTTGATTAGATATATTGTGATAATGGGATTATATTACACAGTAAACATTTTAATGATGTGAAATGTCATTACAGAATTATATTTTTTTCCCAATGGGTGCCTTGGTGTGCTTTTAGAAAATATCATTAGAAATTAAACTGCTCCACACATTGCCAATAAGAAAGAGGCATAACGGGCCACACACTAAATGTTTCCAGAATCTCAGTTAAATAATTTATTATTTAACAAGTTGAATAATTATTAATCTTATTTGTGGTTTAATAATTAATAATGTATGTCTAATCTCAGTTATTCCTTCACTAGTTATTCAATAGAATATATTATGAGTTTAATAATTACTAAATATTAAAGAGGAATAAAAGACCGAGTTTAAGGGTAAGGTGAGAAATAATAATACTGAATTTTTTTTGAATAAATAATATTTAATTATAACTCCCTAGTTAAGATCATGTCATGAAATAATAATATTTATATTACTATTTGACATTGGGGTTTCTCTATGATTAATGAAATTATATAAAGAACTTGTTTAAATTGTTATAAAATTACCCTAGTTAAATAAATGCCTTATTAGATTATTCTATCATTAGACAAGTAAAATAAAAGTGATGTATATTCAGTAATTCAGAACATACTGGAGAAAACCTCACATGCATAGAGAGTTATTTTTCCCCTTTAATGCTCTAAAGAATTAGATAGATCCTCCTCCACTGGATTAAACAGATCACTTTGGATGTGATTTTCAAGGTGATCGATGGTGGAATGGGAAATCTCATGGATATCCATTCTAGCACCATGAGTCTCCTTCAAAAATATCTGGATATTAGTCAAATTTGTTTGGATCACCTATAGAGGAGAACTACCCATGATCGCTACATCACAATAATGGTACATTGCAGATATGTGGACAAACACATCAATCAAGAAAGAATAATCCTTGGAGGTAATTATTATTTAGTTAAATTGATTATAAAAAATATATGATGATTCTCTATCTTATTTACTTATTTATTTTCCATTTTCTTATTTCATTGATTCAGTTACATGGATCATGGTTTTCATCATCTCATAGATCCCATATTTTTCATTGATTCTTGAAAAAAATCAGAGTTGGGAATCATCCCTACCACACATCCACTACTATTGGAACCTGCATATGGATGGTATCATTAACACATATTTTAAATGGATCATAAGTATAATGGGGTTTTTTCTTTTTTATATATAAATATAATAAAATTTATCTTAAACAATTTTTTAGAAAAATATCCCCTGCATATTAAATGCATCATTTAAAAGAAAATTACTGAATATTAGGAAAATTATTTTCTTTAAAAAGAAACCTGAAATCATATAATATTATCTTTTAAATAAAATGAATGTTCTATATAGAGTGTATTTCCTTACCAGATGTATATGTTAACAAAAAATTCATTACTAATTGATCTAAAAATTTATAAATAGTAACTAATTTAGAAGACAACAATAAGATTCCATTAAAATTATTTTTAAAACATCCAAACATCAATAAGAATATATTTAATTAACCATTTGGATAATGTTAAAAAAATTCAAAAAATTATTAATTAACTATGATATATAAGAAATAGAATTTTAGATGGAATATATAAATAATGTTGGATTTTTATTAAAACATGTTCTCAATCATTTTATGTACCGTATAGAAAATATAGTTATTTTACATGAAATTTTCTTAAATAACTAGATTAGAAGAAACTATATTGGATTTAGAAAAAAACATAAAACAAAATTCTTAATGGTGGATTAGAAATAAATAATCCTGAATAATGATGATATTGTGAAATAAACCACTGCCGCAGGTAACTCATGAATCATAGTACCCATGAAAGAAATGAATACAATTGAAACATTAAATACAATGAAGATAATGATATTATTTATATTACATGTCTAAGGAAAATTATATAAATCACACAAATGAAACAATTTGTGAATGTGGAAGATGTGTCACGAAAGTAAATGTGAGTCAACAAACACTTACTTCTGTTCTGATTTCCATTATACATGTTAAAACCAACAATATAATATATATATATATATATATATATTATTCATCAATTAAATAACCATAATAATATAATTCATATTTTAAATTATTATCTTGTATCTTTTTTTAACCATTTTATAAAACTTCATTATAAAAAATATTATTTAGTGTTATAAATACTTCGAATGTTAGGTATGTAATCATTTCCTATTTTCTGTCCTTTTACTTTGATCATAGTTCCATTATATATATATTTCTAGCCCTGATATATGTAGGACCTCGGGACACCCTGAGAGGGGAGGGGTGAATCAGGGTGGAAACTTTTTCTTCTTTAATTTGTGGATCTTGTTCCCACGTTGGTAAAAACAATTAAACCTGTATGATGGATATGATCAGCAATTAAACATTCACACGTAGAGACATATGACACAGCTATTTTTACTTGGTTCACCACTAAGGGTTGCGTCCATGGAGTATACACTGACAGGGTGCCGGTCATACCTAAATCCACTATGCTTCACTAGTTAGGGATACAAATGTTCGGGTACAGACACTTTGTCCCAGGCTCACTGCCTTTACAATTGTTCAGGGATAGCTCACTGCGTCCCTCGGGTCACTCATATTGACTCCACATGGCTCACTGCCATTGGTAAAGTCTCACTCAGTTTATATATGTGAAAGTCTCTTCAATAAGTGTGAATTGATGTTCTTTGTCTCCTGTTCAGCATGAGACTTTGCTTGCATCAGGGTTCAGAGTTGATGCTCTTTATGGTTCAACCTTTCTTCTTTAGTGCAATGACTGAATGCACTAGATCTCCTTGTCTTCGTTTACCTGAATCACAATCACTTATGTGATTTCTCAATAAATGATGTTCAGATTACTCGGCATTCGTTAGAATCAATTCACCATGTATGCATGGGATCATGCATGTATCATTTAGATTTCTTCTTTAATCTCGCTTTTCACCGAATGTATCAGGAAATATTTAGCTCTTGTGCAGCTCCAGAAAGGCAGGCATGCTTCAACAAAATTTGGCTCTCCTCTTCAAGCCTGGCGTGCAAGTCTCCATCTAGTGCGCAAGTCTTAGGTGCGCAAGTATAACCAAGCTTGCAAGTGACACCAAAGCACCTGCGCGACTCTGTCTTCTTGAACTTAAAACTTGCGCGACTCACTACCTTCCTTGCCCAAATCACCTGGGGTGCTCAACCATCTGTTGGAGTGCAACATCTACTTGCACGACCCAACTACCACTTGTGCGGCTCAAACACATGCGCGACGAGAGCTCGATCAATCTCAAAGTCTTGAGCTCCGTGTGAAATGAGGAGGGGTGGTCCAGTATTTATAGGCAAACTGGACTCCCTCCGTGGCGGCGCGCAAGTCATCCATCGGCACGCAAGTCTCAGCCCCTGCTAGGCACTTGCGCGATCAACATCCAAACTTGCGCAAACATCTTGCCTTTTCCAAATTTGGATATTCTGATCTCGAAAAACCATAGGCTCGCAAGTTATAATGCTTTCAAGGTGTCGGCGTGCAAGTCTCTTCTCGGCACATAATTCACCTACGCGGCCTCACCAAAACTTGCGTGACCCTTATCCCTTTGCCATATTTTGATGCTCTGATCTTCAAAAACATATGGCGCGCAAGTTTCCTATCCTCCAAGAGTATGGAGCGCAAGTACCTTTTCCAAAATCACTCTTCTTCATTTGTTGATTTTGAGGCCCTGAAATTTGGAAAAAACTGGAAAACAGTGCCACCTTGTATCTGCTCTTTTTGTACCGCCTCCAGATCATCCATTCCTCTGTCGATGTTCTTGAATCAAACATAGATCGTTGACCACAACTCTTGAACACGACATGTCACCATGGAATCTCCATTGTCAACAAATTTGAATGTCGTTTGTTTGCATTGTCGACAAGCACGATCACCTCAACAACAGTTCTTCTTGGTGATCTGTATCCTTCAGCAACTCTTTTGCTTTTATCACAAACTCCACTATTGTGATATGTATTCATTGAAGGAACATCTTTAGTACCATCATCTTCTATGACAGTGTGATGTGTATGGCCATTTCATAAGTCAACTCATTTTCACATTGCCTCCTTCATCAACCGTCATGATCAACTTCATGCAAACCATGTGATTCAATCCGTCAAGAAGTCTTAGTATGGTTCTCACGCAATCATGAGTAATTTCATGGTCTTCATCAAAACCCATTGTTCTCATGCAATAATGAGGAATTGCATGATCTTCATCAAAACCCATTTTTCTCATGCAATAATGAGGAATTGCATGGTCTTCATCAAAGCCCATGGTTCTTATGAAAAAAGGAGGAATTGCATGGTCTTCATCCAAAAACAACATATTGCTTTAATCATCCTTGGATGGATTACTCCTCACATTCTTCATTGTTGTAAACAATGTATCACCTTTGACACATGTTCTTTGAACATACGATCTGAACAACAATCGTCTGAATCACTACTCCTCTACTTCAACGGAGTACTTCATGATCTCCTTCATTGTGAGCTTCCATTCCTCCATTTTATTGGAGTACTTCTTGATCTCTTTCATTTTGATATTCCATTGACAAGTATTGACAACAAATACAAACCTATACACAAAGTAGTTCCAAAAATCTCCCCCTTTGTATTTTGTTGTCAATACCTTATACGTCTTCTGAAATGAATTTGTCAATGTCAAAATGAAAATCTTATATTTAATCAACTTTTCTTTTCTAACGTTCATTTCACTTTCTCTCCCCCTTATTGACAAGAAATACAAAGCACATGGTAGGGAGGGTATCGATCCACACTTAAGCAATGTTTCATTAATCATTTCACTCTATGTCTACTTGAGAAATGCTCGATGTATAAAACAAGAGGATTTGATTAAGTCAACAAGGTTGTCCATTATCCACAGATCATGATACCAACATGAGCTGATAAATCAGGTATCTTGTATTCAAGGGTTTACCACTTTAATTCCTGGTAGAAGAAGATCAACTATGATAGAGAATAATCAACCTGAAACTCCTACACTCACATCAGCAAATAGATCAAAAACATTCAAGTGCAATCGGTAGGATACGTGACCCAAGGGTACTTCCATTCTCTTTATGTCACTGATCAATTCAGTTACTCCCCCTTTGTAAAATAATCGTTGATCTGAGTAACCAAGGGATAGTGATTGAGAAATGACATACCTTCTCCATTGGAATTTTCTTCAAGAAATTCACAGAGTAACCACTTTTGAGTCTAGTTGGAGTTGATATTTATTGAAACAGTGATTATGGAAGCTTCTTCATTCTTCTCCCCCTTAAGGGAAACACTCCTCATCATCTTCATCAAGAGTGATCCTTCATCATCATAATCTTTGAATATCAATTGAAGAATCTACTAAGGATGGAAACTTCTTCAGCTTGGCTATCATGAGTTGACAGCATTCCCTACTTCTCAGGTTCTCCCCCGGAGAGCATGCTTCACCTTCAATTCCCTGCATTATTAGAAAAAATACAATACACAAATGATTACAGGAATAAGGTGGTTCCTTCTTGCTTCATCAAGAAGACTTGCTTGGTTTAGGTTCTTTTCTCATCCAAGTTCCTCTTTTCACTACAGTATTCATGCCTACACATTTGAACATATGTTCTGACATCTGTCGGGGTGGCATGGCTCTGTTCACATTCTCTTCTACTTTGTGTGGAGAATTGTTATACTTAGATGCCATTATGGATGATACATTCTTACTCCTATCTAGGAATGCTTCTTTCTCTGTTATTAAGGTTAGGAAACCTTTTGCAATGTGACTAGATTTCTTGCATCTCTCACACAAAACTTCATTGACACGTGTGTTTCTCTTTGTATGCAAACTCTCCTGCACTGTGTCTTCATCATGTGAAAGTTTTCCTTTTCCTTTGTCACCAGCCTTGGCCTTCTCATCTTCAAGTTTCTTTATTCTTTTCAAATCTTCTGACCAGATGACCAATATGTCATTTGGAACTTTTGCAGCTGGTTTAGGTCTTCCACATGGGTTCATCCAAGATTCATCCCACTTAGTGTTTCTTTTGGATGAATGACCCTTCAATTTCATGGATCTAAAATCCTGGGTCTTCTCAGCTTCCCTACTTGAGATCTTCTTGGTGAAATGTGTGTTCAAAACATTCTTCTGATTTCTCACCAAGGTAGCTACTTCATTCTTTGACGGTATCAGAGGTCTTCTTTTCTTTTCAATAGTGAAATCATGTTGATATGGACATGTTCCTGCATTGTGACCGCTGTCGTTGCATACATCACAGATGTTATCAATAATTCCCAATCTGTTTGCAGTAAACAGATGATTCTGCACCTGCTGATGTTGCTTCTTTTTCTCTCGCTTCCAACTCTTTAATATAGGCATTCTTTGTGCTTTTCCTTGTAAGGTATTATAAAGACAATCCAGTGCACAGTGCCCAAAACTGTTGCAGCACCAACATTGACCCACAAATCTTTTCTTCTTTATGTCTTATGTATTAAGTTGTTGGGACATCTGCTTAATCTTTTGTGCTCTATTTGAGGAACCCACTTCCTCCTTTTTCTTCCCATCCACCCATGCCATGGTGGTAGGTTCCTTCTTCTCACCTTTCCTCATCCATACTTGTTTATAACTTTTCTTCCCACCTGCACTGATTGTATGAGTGTATTTAGAAATATGAGTACAAGATGGTTTGGATGGTACCTTCACTTTCTCAGTTTCTTGTGATAGATCAAGGAGTGAAGTCATGATCTTCTTATCACATGTTGGAGGCCTTTTGACAATAGAATCCTCCAGTGAGCATTGAGTACTAACAGCAACTGATTCTTGATGTGGATAATCAAGAGTTGTCTTAATCTTCTTATCACATGTTGGAGGCATTTCAACTTTAGACTCCTCCAACGAAAATTGAGTGCAAGCATCACTCATTTCATTCTTTTGTTAAGTCTCAATATGTGTCTTCTCAATCTTGGTCAACTGAGCTTCCAATTTTTGACCCACAATATTGAGGATGATCTTCTGATCTTCAATCATGATCATCTTCTCTCCACAAGACTTATTCAACCTTTCAACCTCATCTTCATGCATCTTAACTTTGTTTTGTAACAAAGAGTCAAGTTCCCTGAATTTAATGGAAGTTTCTTCCGAACAAAAATTCTGGACTTCATTGCTCTTCTTCAGCTCAGCTTCAAGTGCATGGATCCTTTCTTTTAGAGTCTTATTGACTGCTTCGTTTTCTTCAAAGACATTCACCTGTTTGGTGAGCTTCATACTTTCCATAACTTTTCTTTCCAACCCCTCTTCCATATTGTCAGCTTCCCTTTCTAATCAAGTGATCTCAACCTACATAGAATGGAATAGGCTAAAAATAATAGCAACCCTTTCTTCTGGAATATCATGCAGATATGTTCTGAGTTTTTCCTGAAAGCTTGAATTAGAGGTATCATCCTTTCCTCTGGATGAGTTCTGATCCACTTTCTTGATACTTTCCAAGCCTAATGTTTCTTCATTATTGGAATGGCATGGAGAACAAGACACTGCCTCTTCTTTGGATGTAGGGGGCTTCTTCATCATCTTCTTCTCTTTCTTTTTCATATTTGGCAAAGTCTTGGTGGATATAGATTTCTTCTCAGAAATGACTGCGTCATTATCAAGACTGCTCTTCATTATTGACTCTAGGAAATAAACCCAAATCCTCTTCTCAATATAATTACTCTAGAATATCCATCATATGTTAACCTCCCTTTGATACCACTTGTAGGACCCTGGGACACCCTGAGAGGGGAGGGGTGAATCAGGGTGGAAATTTTTTTTTCTTTATGTTGTGGATCTTGTTCCCACGTTGGTAGGAACACTTAAACCTGTATGATGGATATGATCAGCAATTAAACATTCACATGCAGAGACAGATGACAACGCTATTTTTACTTGGTTCACCACTAAGGGCTACGTCCAAGGAGTATACACCGACAGGTTGCCGGTCATACCTAAATCCACTATTCTTCACTATCTACGGATACAAATGTTCGAGAACAGACACTCTGTCCTAGGCTCACATCCTTTACAATTGTTCAGGGATAGCTCACTGCGTCCCTCGGGTCACTCCCATTGACTCTCCCTGGCTCACTGCCGTTGGTGATGTCTCACTCAGTTTATAGACGTGAAGGTCTCTTCAATAGGTGTGCATTGATGTTCTTTGTCTCTTGTTCAGCATGAGACTTTGCTTGCATCAGGATTCAGAGTTGATGCTCTTTATGGTTCAACCTTTCTTCTTTAGTGTAATGACTGAATGCACTAGATCCCCTTGTCTTCGTTTGCCTGAATCACAATCACTTATGTGATTGCTCAATAAATGATGTTCAGCATACTCGGCATTCGTCAGAATCAATTCACCATGTATGCATGATATCATGCATGTATCATTTAGATTTATTCTTCAATCTCTCTTTGCACCAAATGTATCAGGCAATATTAGCTCTTGTGAAGCTCCATAAAGGAGGGCGTGCTTCAACAAAATTTGGCTCTCCTATTCAAGCCTGGAACGCATGTCTCCATCTGGTGCGCAAGTCTTAGGCGCGCAAGTATAACCTGGTGTGCAAGTGACACCAAAGCACCTGAACGACTCTGTCTTCTTGAACTTCAAACCTGCGCGACTCACTACCTTCCTTACCCAAATCACCTGGGGCGCTCAACCAGCAGTTGGCGCGCAACCTCTACTTGCGCGACCCAACTACCACTTGCGCGGCTCAAACACCTGTGCGACGAGAGTTTGGACAATCTCAAAGTCTTGAGCTCTGTGTGAAATGAAGAGGGTTGGTCCAGTATTTATAGGCAAACTGGACCCCCTGCGCGGAGGCGCACAAGTCATCCATCGGCGCACAAGTCTCGGCCCCTGCTAGGCACTTGCGCGATCAACATCCAAACTTGCGTGAACATATTGCCTTTGCCAAATTTTGATATTCTGATCTCGAAAAACCATAGGCGCACAAGTTATAATGCATTCAGGGCGTCGGCGTGCAAGTCTCTTCCCGGAACATAATTCACCTACGCGACCTCACCAAAACATACGCGACCCTTATCCCTTTGCCATATTTTGATGCTCTGATCTTCAAAAACATATGGCGCGCAAGTTTCCTATCATCCAAGAGTATGGCGCGCAAGTCCCTTTGCCAAAATCACACTTCTTCATTTGTTTATTTTGAGGCCCTGAAATTTGGCAAACACTGGAAAACAGCACCACCTTGTATCTGCTATTTTTGTACCGCCTCCAGATCATCCATTCCTCTATCGATGTTCTTGAATCAAACATAGATCGTTGACCACAACTCTTGAACTCGACATGTCACCATGGAATCTCCTTTGTCAACAAATTTGAATTCCGTTTGTTTGCTTTTTCGATAAGCATGATCACCTCAATAGCACTTCTTCTTGGTGATCTGTATCCTTCAGAAACTCTTTTGCTTTTATCACAAACTCCACTATTGTGATATGTATTCTTTAGAAGGAAGAGCATTAGTGCCATCATCTTCTATGACAGTGTGATGTGTATGGCCATTTCATAAGTCAACTCATTTTCACATTGCCTCCTTCATCAATCGTCATGATCAACTTCATGCAAACCATGTGATTCAATCCGTCAAGATGTCTCTACCATGGTTCTCACGCAATCATGAGTAATTGCATGTTCTTCATCAAAACCCATTGTTCTCATGAAATAATGAGGAATTGCATGATCTTCATCAATACCCATTGTTCTCATGCAAGAATTAGGAATTGCATGGTCTTCATCAAAGCCCATGGTTCTTATGCAATAAGGAGGAATTTCATGGTCTTCATCCAAAAACACCATCGTACTTTAATCATCCTTGGATGGATTACTCCTCACATTCTTCATTGTTGTAAACAATGTATCACCATTGACACATGTTCTTTGAACATACGATCAGCACAACAATCATCTGAATCACTACTCCTGTACTTCATCGGATTACTTCATGATCTCCTTCATTGTGAGCATCCATTCCACCATTTTATTGGAGTACTTCTTGATCTCTTTCATTTTGATATTCCATTGATAACTATTGACAACAAATACAAACCTATACACAAAGTGGTTCCAACAAAATAAATTTCTTATATATTTTGTATATAATTATTTATAATAGTCTATAAAATATAGGGTGTGAAAAATACAATACACTATTTATGGATATAATTTTTCATACAAACGAATTAATGTCTTTTTCAATTTCCCTATGGATGGATGAAAAGAAATGTAAATATTAATTCATCGTTAAAAATGGTTTATAAATCATTTATATCGTATAAAATCAGTGAATATATCCTTATTATTTTCCTTATTAATAAATTATGAGAAATGTATCACATCACTTCGGGGAGCTGATGGTCTACATGTAGCAGGAGTG
Source organism: Viscum album (assembly GCA_963277665.1). Lineage (NCBI taxonomy): Eukaryota > Viridiplantae > Streptophyta > Magnoliopsida > Santalales > Viscaceae > Viscum > Viscum album. The sequence goes on from OY728131.1 coordinate 1,513,085,611, forward strand.
AAATAAACATTTTCTAATGATTTGGATTTTAAGAAGGTAAATATGCTCTTATAAATCATGATTTACGATTATGTGAAAAAAATAATATAGACAGAATGATATATATATATATATATTAAATTCATAATTACTTCTAACAATGATAGGTTGTGATAGAAAATGATTTAAATCATGTCACGAGGAGATAGTCTATCGTACACGTGATCGATAGTTTCATTACTTATTTGGTGGAAAAGAAGAAGGATGTTGGTCATAAAAATATAATAATAACATATATATATATATATTTTATATAGTTATGATATTATTTATTTATATTATATGTAGATTTTTAGGTGTAATATAAGAAATATATTGAAAACACATGGTTACAATCTATAACTATTCTTTATACATCTTCAATAGGTATATAACTAAAGCCGCACAATAATGGGTTTATGATAAAAACATGGAATCTAGATCATGGGGGTATTATAAATAGATTTTATAATGAATTTCACTATACAAATGTCTTTTTAAATATGAAGATTAATGGATAGGGGTTCCATTTTATATGTGGGGGAGGACACACTGTGAATTTTTGAAAATAATAAATTGTACCATTGCTTTTAAAATGGAAAAGACTGAAAATGGATACTTTTAGATAATTTTATGACTTATGTTCTAAATATGACCATAAAATTGAAATTGGAAATGTTTTTATGTCATTTTAACCATTATATTCTTATATTAACCCACTAGTAAGTTGTTATTATAATTTCATATGGTAATTAATTTTTACAGTTTTTATGAAGGATTTGTTCAAAATATTCAGCTAATATTATTCTATAGTATTAATTGGTAGGATTGAAAATATTTAATTAATTTTTAAATCCTATATTCAAAAAATTTGGGGAATTTTATATAATTTTAATCCCACCACCGCGATGAGAAAACTATTTTCCAAAAGAAATGTTTTCATAAATAGGAACAAAATTATATCAAAATTGAACATATAATTCATTAAAATTTCCAAAATCAATTATCTATCATATAATTTATGTAATTTTAATTTTATAAATTATTTATAAATTTTTTTGAATGTTTTCCATGCTTTAAAAGAAAATAAATCTTTCAATAAAATCATAATTTTTTTAATTTTCATTGAAAAGATAATCATTATAAAAACATCCCATAAATAAACATTAAGTCAATTTTTTCATGACTATTTAAAAAATATAACTTAACTTTTTTAATAAATTTAAAAATAGGGGAAACCACTAATTTGTTCATATGTCTTCAAAATGTTCTGAAACCAGTTTTTAGAAAAATAAAAAAATTTGGAAAGAAACAACTTTTTCATTTCGATGATTATTATTTTTTTATATAGTCAATTGATAAAAATTAATTTATTTATAAATGTGTAAATCATATATTTTTCATAATTTAGCTAGTCCTACTTATAATGACCAATTAAATGGCTAGGTTATAATGGAATACTATTTTATGGTTATTTTAGACTCAGGATTATGTGTATCACATGATTTAGAAGAAATTAATTTAATATAAAAGAATATATTTATATATATAATAAAGTTACATGGGTGTTTTAGATTTATTATTTTTCATAAAAATTATAATGATAAGTTCTGGGAAGGATCCTATTATGTATACTTATATTCTCACAGATCCTATATATAAAAAATATTTCATGTTTTCTAGAGAAGGATAGTGATTGGGACGTGTGATACTAGCTTGAAGTGGTTGTTTATGTGATGTCAGAGTTGTAGACAATGTGTAGGTTTTTTCATGGTAATTTATATTTTTTTAGTTTTTTATTACATTATATCCATGAATTGGAATATTTGACATATTATTATTCTATGATTTTTATTAGTGTTTTTATATTATGTATTATCCAAGAAATCATACAAATATATTAATGTCTCTCAATTTTGAAATATCTAACCTCTTAATGATAGTTAACCATATTTGACCAATAGGATTCTGGATGTTACGGTTTTATTCCTCCCATACCTATTATCCTAGGTGGGTTAATAGTTGAGGTAGTTTTTTTATATAGTGTTATCAATGAAGGTTGTTAAGAGTAGAATGGAGTTTGGAAATAAGTTTTTTTTCATTATTTCATGGGCTGGTTGCAGAAAAATATCTGTTGAATAATGTATGTTTGGAAAACAAGTTAGGCCATATAGTACACAAGTATTTAGGTTACCCAATGATATGATGTAAAGACTTCCATGTTCACAAAACATTATATGTGAAGTGATACCGAATTTTTTTTTCATACCAAGGTAGTGATCATTCATCATGTTTTTTAATATCTATGATTGAAAGAAGAATATATAGATATTTGGTTTATTATAATTTATTTATGTAATTAGTTAACTTTAAATATTCTATATTAACTTTTTTGGAACCTACAATGTTTATTTTTATGCTGAAATGTATCTAGGTTGGTGGCCCTATCAGGATCACATAGACGATATTAACAAGATATGCCTACAAATCAGAATATAGGGATGAAACATTGGGGAGGATACTCAAAGATTTATATAACAAATTACTATAGATGTTTGAGGGATCTATTTCATATCAGGATACTAAGTATTGGTATAGGAGTTCAAAATTTTATTTAATTAATTTAATGAGGGGATGGTTCCCCCAGTTTAAATTGTTATAATGATGTTGTTTTGCGAAGATCACCAGTAGTGGTTTTGATCCCTTAGGTAAAGTGAGGAGACATCATCTATGACTTGTTTCTGGTTGAGTATATTTCTTTACCAAAAATATGACTCTTTAATAGAATATTCGTATTCTCCCATAATATAAATACAGTATGAAAGAGTTTTATATCCAATATATAGACCTCTTTTGTTATTAATTAGAAAAAAAATCATAATGAGGAGGTTTGGGTGGGGAATTTTCTAGGGAATTGGAATCCTATGATTTGGTGTCAATTCACCCTATTCATTTTTTCAACATATATTGAGGTGATAGATAGATAAGAGTGTGTCAGGTGGGTACTAGAAAGGATCAAGTCATTATCAGAGATGAGTCACCAAAACACCCTATAAAGAAGATTGAAAGCCACAATTTCAGATTTTCCTAGTTAGTAAATGATATGGATAAGATAGATCATGGTCCATTATTCATCATCTTGTTTTACTTGGGTTATAAGTTCTCAAACTCCTTCCATCATAATTTGAATGGTCTATTGTTGATTTTTTATGTATTGGAAATTGAAATATTGAGTTCCCAAACGTCCATGGATGTTATTATAGATCTGTAAGACCTATAAAGTCTTAAAAATTATAGTTTTATTCACTAATACATTATTAGATGAGATATCTAAATTTTTATTAGTAGAGAGGGGTGAGGAAGTTGGAGGTTAGCCTCACAATTCCATTCATCTTTAGAGATAATGGGAATAGTGTGTTCAAATATGTGGTCCCCATTAAGATCAATTAATCCAAGGATTATTTATTTATTAGATTCATGCCTTATATTTTTATACACCTGTTTATCCATACATGATTCAAGGAACTATATTCTTATTTTCTATATGGTTATATGCCTATTTTAAGTCAGGAGCTACACAATCTTGCATTTAACACATCTTAGTGTCTGCCTTGGGACTTAAGGTGGATAAGCCATTTTCCCTCATAGTTTTGACTTCAATGTTAGAGGATACACTTTATTATAAGATTTTTCAAAATATTGGGAGATTATTTTTGGGTATCACTACACTTGGAAAAATATATAATTTTTGTACATAAAATACCATGAAAATAATACAAGGAGTGGATTAGTTTGATTTGTTGTGGATGATTGAATATTTCTTTAGAAGATTTTTTATATTCTATGATACTGTTTAATAGTAGGATTTCACTGTTATAAATTTGGACCCATGGATGGTTCATGGGTGTTTTGGGTTATTTTATACATTGATGGCCATGATAATTTATAGTTTAGTATATAATTATCCGGTGATGTTTCCATGGGTTACATAATAGTACAATGATGTTTTTTCGCAATCCTTTCAGATGTTCACCACAAAATATGTGATTGATTATGGTATATAAGTGTACTTATGAGTTAAAATGATATCAATGTATCTATATTGGATGAAACATTGTATTATTTTTGTTAGCTTTCAATTTTTATTAATGATCTTTTATAGATAGAATTTATCCAGACTAGTGTGTGTCATGACCCGTCCTCGGGGCATGTGCCATGATTACCCCAAGCCCGCCTTCCATAGGCTAGGGGCTGGCGACTAGCACCAAGGCGTAAATCTCAGAAAAGGGAAAGCATTGCCTTTGTAAAGTAAACAAGGATAACAGAGTAAGAAAGCAAAAAAAGTAAACAATAAGTAAAAGATGGTACAAGAGTGAAGTGCAGAAAAGTAAGTGGGACAGTATACAAACCCAAAATGAAAGTAAAGTACAACTCGAAAGGGAAAACAACAACTAAAAGGTAAAGCCACAACGACGAGCTATCCACTGGAAATCCCACCTGAAGGGTGGGTACAGAAAGCCTCCACTGCTCCTCGGGTCCAGTCAACCGCTCCGAGTACGTCCCGCCCAGTGGTCCACCTCCAAGTATCGTCCTACTCCGCAAGCCTCCACCACGATCAACGATGTCCGTCGTCTGCAACGAACACAACGTAGTGCGGGCATAGCCTGTGCAGGGGTGAGTATAAGCTACTTAGTAGAGACCCCTAGACCCCCGAAGGTCTCCCAGAATCCACAAAGGATAATCCACAAAGGAAAGATACAATCATGAAGTAACATACGACACTGCTTAGGTATATTCCCATACATATACCTAAGTCATCAATTCCCGTTCGGCTCCAACATCCAAGCCCAAGTACAACCCAATCCACACAGGAAATAAAAACATAAATCCACACAGGATAGCACTACACAATCCACACAGGAAAGTAAAACATGATTCATCTTACACAAGTGTACTTCTTCGAAAGACGATAGAATGATCACTGAGCCATCTAAGTCATCGGACCCACAAAAGATCAAAAGGTACTAACCCCCACAATGACCCACACATGATCGGACCCACACAGGATCTGTAGGCGCTGGATCACACAGAACCGCTGAGCGCTGACCCATACAGGATCGGACCCACACAGGATTGGTAGCACTGATCCACACAGGATAACTAAGTGTTGTAGTCTTCGTCATTGAATTCACTGAGGACCTCTACACAGTTGTCGTCGTAGTCGCAGCCAGCTCTAGGGTTCCCGCACACAGCAAGCTCGTTCGGGAGGGTTTGCTCCTACAAGCCGAGAGGCTGATATACCAACTGACACATAGTCCAAATTCGATGTATCCAAAAGTTACGTATCTTCAATAGGAACTCAACGTCACTGACGGCGCGTCAATCGGACGCCCGGTCTGAGAATTATTGGCGTTTTTGTCGCAGGGCCCGGTTGGTTTTTAAGGCAAAACCAACCCGACCGTTCACCACCTATATCCAAACCTCGGGCGGAGTAAACCAAATGACCCGTCTCACTAAGAGGAAACCAACAAAGTCGATGTCACGTCAATTGGACGTCTGAAGATCAAGATATGAGCGTTTTCGCTCCGAGGGCCCGGTTGGTTTCGTGTACGAACCAAACCGGCTGAACTCAAAGTAATATGAACCCTTGAGTGAAATATACCGAAACGACCGTCTCGACTCAAGTATCGCATCTCATCTGACATTGCATAGATCGAAGGTCTGTAGCCCATGTTATGGGCAAAAGACCGAAGACGGTCCGAAAACGGGTGTTTTGGGCCCGAACCGATCCGGCCCGAGACCCCCCGGTCGGCCCGAACCGGGTTGACCCGCGCCGGGTTCGGGTCGGCCCGGCCTGGCGGACCGGCCAGGCGGCCGTCTCTACCTAGGCACAGTGCGACCAGCGTGCTGGCCAACTCGGCCTTTGGCCGAGCCGTTTCGGAAAGGGGGGCGGCGCCTGCCCCCCACCCCCCCTATGTAACTGCATCCCCCCAATTAAGGGGGTCGTTTTGTGCTGGCCTGCCAGGGGTTTGAACCCCCGGATGCACACCTGTCCGGCCGGACTACCCTGGCCATCCGGTTCCAGCCTCCACGGGATCGGTAACGGCCGGTCCCCATCTTCACCGACACCGGCGGCCCGGAACCGGCCGCCGGTCACCCTGCTCCATCGCGGCCAGGAACTGGCCACAGATTGGTTCATCTGGCACGGTGCGACGACACTGCGCCCATCCACCGTGACCCCGCTCCGGGCATGGTGTTTTCAGTTTTCATTGACGCGGTGCGACGGTGTCACATCCTTGTTCAACATCAAGGAGCGGCTCGACGGCGCCGCGAAGTACTTGTCGTGCGATTTCTGCGTGGTGCGACGGCACCATGCCATTCTGTCCAAACTACAAAGTATCAACAAGGATAAAGAGGAGGGTCAGTCGTGTTTGTGTGGTCCGGTCCCCTCTCGTTATACGATGACATATAGTCGTATATCCACAAAGATCGACAAACTAGAATCATGAACAGAAATAATTAAATAAAATAAAATAAACCCCTACCTTGATAAAAGAGATGACAAACTTTGGCGTCGCGAAGCGAGGATTTAAAGACGTTGACGGAGACTTCGTCACTGGAAACCATCATGAAAAGAGATTTCGCGGGAGAAAAATGTCGTGGAAGAAGACGTCGCGTCGCGGGTCGATGTTGCGGAAGACGGTCTCCAAGGGCTCGACACTCTACATCGGAGTTCGTTCGTTCTTCGAGTTCTTCATCAATGAAGAAGATGTTCTTCCCAAAATCTCTCAACGACAAAACTCTAACAACAAACTAAAATAAGCTCCATTCTTATTTTTTTAACACAACAAGCCTTTTGAAATTCAAGGGTTTGAATTTCAAAAACTCACATTAAACTTACTACATTAATGACATAAGTTTAATAAACATAAGTTAACAAAATTTAATAGGGAGTTGAGGGGGGGTTTAGAGGATATCAAGGGGTGGGGTTCGTGCGGGACCCACCACCCTCATAACCTCCTTAGGGATGTTCGGTGGTTTCCCAACTTCCATCTAAAGGATTTAAACACTTTGAGTAAAAATAAAAATTGTAGAATAATTATAAAATAAACTTCAACAATTTTTATCATCAACTCTTGTGAAAACGCAACTCCTGAACAGGTGCTCCTAATCAATTACCTGCGCTATGGTTCCATCAGTGCCCTCAGAATTCGATTCCAAGCACTGGTTTAAAAGATAGAAATTCACGCTCGTTTGTTCACTGAACGTACCCGAGCTAAACTTCAGTTAGAAATTTTGGGCACACCGGGCTCGGAATCAGGTGCCGTCTGAAACTGCGTTCTTGTAAATCCCAACGAAAATTAAGAAAAAAAAATTTCCTAGATTTTTTCGGGTCTTTACATTACCCCCACCTTAGGGATTTATTTCCCCGTAATGATACATCATAATCTAGGGAAACAAATGTGGGTACTGAGCATGCATCCGAGCCCCCCGCTCCCAAGTGCTCTCGGGGAGGTTCCCGTGCTGCCATCTGGTGTGCACTAAAGGAATCGACCGTCCACATAGGACCTGCTCCTATAAATCCTTGATCTCCATGGAACCTCTGTAAAAGTCACCCCATCATCAATTTCTAGCTCCCCATGGTCAATGATGTGCGTCGGGTTGTTCATGTATCTCCTCAGCTGAGATACGTGGAAGACGTCATGCACCCAATGCAACTGAGGTGGTAGAACCAGGTGATAAGCCACCTCGCCAATCTTGCTGAGGACCTGGAATGCTCCGATGAAGCGTGGAGATAACTTGCCGCCTCAGCCAAATCTCTGTAATCCACGTCGAGGTGAGACACGCAAAAAGACGTAGTTGCCATCCTCGAACTATAGTGGCCTCCGCCTCCTGTCAACATAATACTTATGCCATCTCTGATCTGTCCTAATTCGCTCCTGGATGACCTGGACATTCTCTGTTGTGGCCTGGACCATCTCCGGTCCAACAAGTGCGGACTCCCCAGGGTCTATCCAGCACAATGGAGATCTACAAGGTCGGCCGTACAATGCCTCGTATGGTGCCATCCTGATGGTGGAGTGGTAGCTGTTGTTGTACGCGAACTCCACCAAGGGTAGGTGGTCCTCCTAGCTACGACCAAAGTCGAGGACACATGCGCGGAGCATGTCCTCGTGAGTCTGAATGGTCCTCTCCATCTGACCATCCGTCTGAGGGTGAAAGGTTGTGCTCAGACGTAGCTGCATCCCGAACGCCTCCTGCAACCCCTTCCAAAGCCGAGAAATAAAGTGAGAATCTCGATCAGAGATGATAGATGATGGTACAACAGGAAGCTGTACAATCTCATGAATGTAAAGTAGTCCCAAGCTCTGCACTAAGCCATGCTCTCTAATGGGTAGAAAGTTAGCCGACTTGGTGACTCGATCGACAATCACCCAAATGGATTCATGACCTCTGGAAGTGTCTGGAAGTCCAGTCACGAAGTCCATAGATATCTCGTCCCACTTCCACTCTGGAACCTCTAAGGGCTGTACCAAGCCTGCTGTTACCTGGTGCTCATCCTTCACCTGCTGGTAGGTGAGGCATCGAGAAAAAAACTCCGCCACAGCCTTCTTCATGCCCGGCCACCAGTGTTGTCATCTGAGATCCTGGTACATCATCGCCACTCCGGTATATACCGCCAAGGGAGAGGTGTGAAACTCTCTCAGAACCTCCTCCCATAAAGCGACTAGTACCAAGGTACGTCCTCTGAAAAGTACGTCGTGCTCTACTCCAAATGAGAAACCATTAGGTGCTTGTCCGGAAGATATCTGTGCACACCGCGTCTCACAGTCAGCGTCCCCACGTTGTTCCTCTCTAACCCACTGCAGTAGTGGAGGAGTGACTGTGAGAGACTAGAGGAAGGCTTTACCATCTCTATCCATGAAGGATATCTGCAAAGAGGCTAACTGCTCTATCGCCTCCTCAAGTCGTTGAATGCCCGTCCTCATACTGAGAGCATCAGCAACCACATTCCCCATCCCAAAGAGTATAGATTATCTCAAATTCATAGTCCTGGAGGAACTCGAGCCATCGTCGTTGTCTCAGATTCAGATCCTTATGAGAGAAGATGTTTCTGAGACTATGATGGTCAGAAATGACTATAAAGTGCTCGCCCATCAGATAGTTCCACCATGTCTTCAGAGCGAAGACCACTGCTGCTAACTCGAGGTCATGGGTAGTGTAGTTCTGCTCATGCGGCCTCAACTGATGTGATTAATAGGTGATCACTCCCCGCTCCTGAATCAGGACACATCCGATTCCGTTCCCTGATTGATCGCAGTAGACTACGTACCATACTCCCTCCTCAGGCAACCTCAAGATAGGTGTGCTGGTAAATCTCTATCTCAGCTCCTGGAAGCTCTGCTGACATCTGTCTGACCACAAGAAGGGTTTCCCCTTCTTCGTCAAAGCTGAGAGTGGTGATGAAACTCTGGAGAAGTCTGGCATGAATCTCCGGTAGTATCCAACTAGTCCCAAGAAACTCCGCACCTCCTTCACGATCATGGGTGGCTCCCAAGCTAGCACTGCCGCGATCTTCACAGGATCCACTGCAACTCCTACCTTAGAGATAACGTGTCCCAAGAAGTGGACCTGACATATCTAGAACTGGAACTTTGAGAGCTTACCATAATGCTGGTGCTCTCAGAGTGTGTCTAGTACAACCCATAAGTGGTAGGCGTGAACCTCCTCAGTCGTCAAGTAAATCAAAATGTTGTCGATGAAGACCACGACAAATCGATTGAGGTATGGCTGAAAGATCCTATTCATGAGCGCCATGAACACTGTTGGAGAATTGGTTAAGCCGACTGGCATAACCAAGAACTCATAGTGGCCATACCAACATCTGAAGGTCGTCTTATGCACGTCCACGTCTCGAACTCTGAGCTACCATGCTCCCTGGAGCTGATCGAAGAGGTCATAAATCCTCGATAGTGGATACTTGTTCCTCACTGTCACTTGGTTCAGGAGACGGTAGTCAACACAAAGTCGCTTTCTCCCGTCCACCTACTTGGCGAACAAAATTGTGGAAGCCCAGGGTGAAACACTGGTTCAGATGAACCCCTTGCTCTGCAAGTCCTCCTACTATACCCGTAGCTCTTGAAGGTCGGCGGGGGCCATCCGACAAGCTGGAGTTGATATCGGGGCGGTCCTGGGGTAAAGGTCAATATAAAAGTCTACATATCTACGAGGAGGTAGCCCTAGAAAGTCATCGGAAAAGACGTCTGCAAACTAATCCACCACTGCAGGAAAACTAGAACTCCGCAAGTCAACTGATCCTAGGATGAGGCTAGCCAACTGATGAGTGATGGGCTGTCCTATCCTCTGTGGAAGTCAATCCTGTGCTGCAAAGGCTCCCTTCTCGTTGGTGAAGGTGAACCTTCTCCTTTCGGTGCGTACACATCGCACCTTGCGCCTAATACAGTCAATTTGTGCATGGACTGTGGACAACCAATCCATGCCCAAGATGACGTCGTAAGGCCTCGACGCCACTACAAGAAGATCCCAGCCGATGTTCTCACCTCCTAGAGTAAGATCACACTGCCGGCACCAATGCGTAATCGTCGAGTATACTCCCGTAGGATTCTCTAGCCATAAGGATCGAGCCAACGGCTCTATCGAAATCTCCGAGCTCCGAACAAGGGTAGAGGCTATGAAAGAGTGACTCTCTCATGTGTCTATAAGTACTGCAGCAAGGGTGGAATAGACACAGATAGTACCTCGAATCATCTCGGGCACGCCGTGGTCGTAGGCCTCTGATGCCTGGAACTGTGCCTGCCTCTGCCCGCCAGCTCCCTGTGGTCGGGGTGGACCTCCTGGTGGTGGTGGTGGTAGAGCCTCGAAGCATCGCCCACCACCTACTGCTGGGCCAGCTCCTCTGCCTCGTCCGCCTCCTCCATGCGGACCGCCATGGTCGACCCTCTGCCTCTGACTTGGTGGTCCCTCAACCGTCTGCTGCTCCTCAGCACGGCGGGTCAGGCAGTCACGATCCATATGGCCCTGCCCGACACACGAGTAGCACTACCTGCCTCTCCAAAGACTGGCTCTGTGCTGTGTGCCCCGCACTGCTAAGCCAGTGTCCTGGGTCGTCTGCCAAAGGGTCTGGTCTACCTAGACCCATGTGTCATATGTCTACTGCCTGCTGCAGAAGACTTTGCTACGTGCCGCCCTGCGGTGGGTCTCGGCGCTGGTGTAGACTCAGCAAGGATGCTCTCGATCAAAAGGGCTCGCTCGAGTACTCCTGTCTGAGTCGGAATGCTGAGGGAGATCAGTGATGCCCTAGTCTCGTGTCTCAATCCCTGTTCAAAGGTCCGGGCCCGGAAAAATGGCTCCCGTACCATGTCTGTCAAGTAGCGCGAGAGATCAGTAAATCTTTCCAAGTAATGGCCGACCGTCATGCTGCCCTGCCGCAGCTGAAGAAGCTCCTGGATGCGCGCCGCACGGAGGGTGGCTGGGACGAACACCGAGCGGAAGAAGCTCTCAAAGTCCGTCCAGAGAAGAGATGCCTCATCGTTCACCTGGAGCATCAAGCCCCACCATGTGCCTGCTGCCGCATGCAGTAGACTCACTGTGAGGATCACCATGAGGTCTGCTGGTGTCCTCACTAACCTGAAAACTCTCACCACTGCCTCCAGCCAGTCCTCGGCTGCCTGGGGGTCCGTCTCCCTGCAGAACCTGGGTGGTCACTGGCGCTGGAACTCATGCAGTGCATTGAGGCAATGTTCATTGTCAGCGGCTGCTACTGGAAGCATCGGTGGCTCGGTGGGAAGAGCTACCACCGGTGCCACTGCTAACAAAGGGCCCTGCATCGAGGCCTCATCGCTCGGTGGGCATTCATCACGCTCGACTCTCAGAACCCTAGCTGGCTGCCATCGTGGGGCCAACTTAAAAGGAAACAGGTGCGCCACGGTCAGAACAGTATACCTGGTGAGCTGACACAAAGTAATCACGAAGAAAATTTGAAATACACACGCAATCAATGTTTTCGTGCATTAAGTCGGACATCGGAATTCAGGGTCCTTGTGTACGGATACGTCGGTCGCCGCACCAACACTGGACTCCCTGGACTGATAACCACACTCAATATGCCAAACACTATTGCTTCATATAGAAAAATGTCAGAGTCCCAAGTTCTGCGGTAGAACCAAACTCCTCTAATACCAATTTGTCATGACCCGTCCTCGGGGCCCGTGCCGTGACTACCCCAAGCCCGCCTTCCATAGGCCAAGGGCTGGCGACTAGCACCAAGGCGTAAATCCCGGTAAAGGGAAGGCATTACCTTTGTAAAGTAAACAACCACCACAAAGTTAGCAAGCAGAAAAAGTAAACACGAAGTAAAAGGTGGTACAAGAGTGAAGTGTGGAAAAGTTAGTGGGCCAGTATACAAACCCAAACTGAAACTAAAGTAAAACTCGAAAGGTAAAACAACAACTGAAAGGTAAAGACGCAACGACGAGCTATCCACTGGAAATCCCACCTGGAGGGTGGGTATAGAAAGCCTCCAATGCTCCTTGTGTCCAGCCGACCACTCCAAGTACGTCCCTCCCAGTGGTCCATCTCCAGGTACTGTCCTGCTCCGCAAGCCTCCACCACGACCAACGTTGTCCGTCGTCTACAACCAACACAACGTAGTGCGGGCATATCCCATGTAGGGGTGAGTATAAGCTACTCAGTAGAGACCCCGAGACCCCCGAAGGTCTCACAGAATCCACAAAAGATAATACACAAAGGAAAGATACAGTCACGAAGTAACATCCGGCACTGCTTAGGTATATTCCCATACATATACCTAAGTAATCAATTCCCATTCGGCTCAAACATCCGAGCCCAAGTACAACCCAATCCACACAGGAAAGCAAAATGTAAATCCACACAGGATAGCACTACACAATCCACATAGGAAAGTAAAATAGGATTCATCTCACACAGGTATACTTCTTCGAAAGATGATAGAGATGATCACTGATCCATCTAATTCGTCGGACCCACAAAGGATCGAAAGGTAATAACCCCCGAAATGACCCACACAGGATCGGACCAACACAGGATCTGTAGGAGATGGCTAACATAGGACCGCTGAGCACTGACCCACACAAGATCGGACCCACACAGGATCGGTAGCACTGATCCACACAGGATCGCTGAGTGTTGTAGTCATCATTTTCGAATCCACTGAGGATCTCTACACAGTCGTCATCGCAGTCACAGTAGCAGTCACATCCAACTCTAGGGTTCCCGCACATAGCAAGCTCGTTCGGGAGGGTCCACTCCTACGAGCCAATAGGTTGATATAGAAACTGAAACATAGTCTAGAGTTTATGTATCCAAAAGTTCTGTATCATCAACATGAACTCAGTGTTGCAGATGACGCATCAATCAGATGCCCGGTTGGTTTTTAGGGAAAAACCAACCCGACCATACTCCACCTGCGTCCAAACCTCCGGTGGAGTAAGCCAAAAGATCTATCTCACTATGAGGAAACCAACAAAGTCGATGACACGTCAATCGGATGTCCGATGATCAAGATATGAGTGTTTCCGCTCCGAGGGCCCGGTTGGTTTCGTGTACGAACCAACCCGTCCGAACACAAAGTAATCCGAAACCTTGAGTGCAATATACCAAAACGACTGTATCGATTCAAGGAGCGCATCACACTTGGTGGTGTGTTGATCGGAGTTTCTTAACCCAGGTTATGGGAAAAAGACCGAAGACGGTCCGAAAACGGGGATTTCGGGCACGGACCGACCCAGCCCGAGACCCCCCTGTCGGCCCGGCCCGGTGCGGCCCGGCCCGGCTGGGCGCGGCTCGGCCCGGAGAGACCTGGGCACACCGCGCCCAGCGTGCTGGCCTGCTCGGCCTTTGGCCGAGCCATTTCGGCAATGGGGGGGGGGGGGGGCTGCCCCCCCCCTGTGTAACCGCAGCCCCCCAAATAAGGAGGTCGTTTTGTGCTGGCTAGCCGGGGGATTGAACCCCCGGCTACACACATGTCCGGCCGGCCCGCCCTGGCCGGCCGGTTCATACCTCCATGGGACCAGCGACGACCGGTCCCCTTCTTCTCTAACACCGGCGGCCCGGAACCGGCTGCCGGTCACCCTGCTCCGCCGCGGCCCGGAACCGGCCGCGGCTTGGTTCGTTCGTCGCAGTGCGACAACACCACACCCTTCCACCACGGCCCCGCTCTGGCCACGGTGTCTTCGGTTTTCTTTGACGTGGCACGATGGAATCGTGTCCTTATTCAACTTCACGGCGCGGCGCAACGGCTCCGTGAAGTACTTGTCGTGCGATTTCTGCGTGGTGCGACGGCACCACGCCATTCTGTCCAAACCACAAAGTATCAACAAGGATAAAGAGGAGGGTCGGCCATGTTTGTGCGGTCCGGCCCCCTCTCGTTAAATGATAATATATAGTCATATATCCACGAAGATCAACAAACTAGAATCATGAACGGAAATAATTAAATAAAATAAAATAAACCCCTACCTTGACCAAAGAGATGACGAACGTAGGCATCGCGAAGCGAGGTTTTGAAGATGTTGACAGAGATTTCGTCACTGGAAACCATCGCGAAAAAAGATGTTGTGGGAGAAAAACGTCATGGAAGAAGACGTCGCATCACGGGTCGGTGTCGCGGAAGATGGTCTCCGAGGGCTCGGCACTCCACGTCGGAGTTCATTCGTTCTTCGCGTTTTTTGTCAAAGAAGAAGATGTTCTTCCCAAAATCTCTCAACGACAAAACTCCAACAACGAAATAAAATAAGCTCCTTTCTAATTTTATTAACACAACAAGACTTTTGAAATTAAAGGGTTTGAATTTCAAAAACTCACATTAATCTTACTACATTAATGCCATAAGTTTAGTAAACTTAAGTTAACAAAATTTAATAGGGAGTTGAGGGGGTTTAGAGGATATGAAGGGGTGGGGTTAGTGTGGACCCCACAACCCTCATAACCTCCCAAGGGAGGTTGGGTGGTTACCCAAATTCCATCCAATGGATTTAAACACTTTGAGTAAAAATAAAAATTGTAGAATAATTATAAAATAAACTTCCAGAAAGTTTATAATCAACTCTCGTGAAAACGCAACTCTGTAACAGGCGTTCCTAAGCAATTACCGGCGCTACGATTCCATCGGTGCCCTCGGAATTCGATTCCAAGCACTGGTTCAAAAGTTATAAATTAACGCTCATTCGTTCACTGAACGTACCCATGCTAAACTTCGGTTAGAAATTCCAGGCACACCGGGCCTTAGAATCAGGTGTCGTCTAAAACTGCGTTCTTGTAAAATCCCAATGAAAATTAAGCAAAAAAAATATCCTTGAATTTTATAAGTCTTTAAAGTGTGTTTCAATATGGTAATGTATTTCTATATGAAAATAAAGAAGATAATGTCATATTTTTTCATATTGATTATTATCACAAAAATAAGGTGATAATAAAGAAAAATTAACTTTGAATATGGATTTTTAGTATTTTCATACATTTTATGGGATCTAGTTCTTTCTAAAATTTCAATTTTAGGCTAGTATATGATCACATGTGAGTAATGGATTGGGATATGATGAAGAGTGATTTAACATTGTGTAACACCCCAAGCTTCCACGGTACGTTTCCCTTCGAATAATCGATAGCGTGTGTTGTACGCAACCTCGAGTTCTAACACACACCACAACTAATTAAACTAGCCATTGTGAATAGTAATACCTACTTTTTGAAATCATATATATTTTATATTTCAAAATGGACTTCATTTTTGGATTCGGAATATTGAAATTAGCCTAGGGTGAAATTTTGGTACTTTTCGGATAACTTTTATATTTTGATGAATAGTGAAAATTACTAAATTTTAATTAAAAACAACTTTTTTAATCAAAATAATTAATAGTGATAAATTGTGAATTTTAGTGGTTTTAAAGTATATTTAGAATATATTTTTACCATTTAATATAATGTTGGTCATTGGACATAATTTTACAATTAAACCGAACATAAACAAGTGTCAATCTTTTTATAGTTATTATCTCTTAAAAACACGCTTTTTGTTTTGACAGCGAGAATTAATTTTAAATTAATTTCTGCCACTTCTGTGTTTTGAATTTAGGAAAATGGATTCCATATTTGGAATCAGGATGTTCAAATTGTGTAAATAGGTAACTTTTATTTTTAGACATTTTGAATAGTTACTGTGGTAAATATTTTATTTACCATGGTTAAAGGGTAAATCCGGTAAATAAGGGTTAAAAAATAATATTATAATAATACAAAATTACCCTAAAACATGTCCTAACCTTATTGGTGGACACATACCCGACCATGGGCATCCTTGGGTCAATTTGGGGACCCCTTGGAGCCACTTGTATGTGGTAGGGACACATTATATTAATAAAGTTAAAATAAAAATAAAAATGGCATAAGCTTACATCTTTTAGAAGAACAATTTTTACATAGGGTTATACATGTTGGATTTTCGATTATAAATATTCATTAGAAAGCTAAACAGATTTCCTACATGATGATATTTTATTTATAATTTTTAGACATCAAATAAGTTAAATTATTAATGACACAATAATGATGCAATGTTTACCTCATTAATAAATCATTGAAATAAATAATATTATAATGATTAAAATATTATCTAAAACCTGTCCAATTCTTATTGGTTGATGTTATTTAGAATATGAGTCATATTATCTTCGACCTCAATGATTTTTGGACCATTATAAACCGAATATAATTATATTATAAAGTAATACTTTCACTCTTTCCTAAAGAGCCCCTCCTCTCCCTTATAAAAGGAGACCACTTCTACTCATTCCTCACACCTCTCAAGCCACTTGGCTCGTCCAAACTCTGCCCAACTAAGCTCCCCACATCCCTCTCCTCCTCCTTGAAGCTTCCCCTTAGGCAGAAAGCATTTCAACAAGTCCTTTGGTTCTAACCAAAGTGAGTTACCTAAATTAAAGGTAACGATTTCTCTTAAATTATTTTCATTTATTTTGCTTCTCCAACCCCCAAACTCTTTTTATTTCCTTTCTTTTGTAACAACACCAGTATCCTCAATATACTAGGATGTTGTTATAATATGGATTCAAACTAAACATACACACAACTCCATCTAATGGATGATGAACATAATGTTTCTGTGGATGGCAAACTAACGCCTCACGAAACGATGATTGTTCAAATACATCTTACCGCCTCTCATGGTGGCCATTATGATGGCACTGTAATTAAATATGATATTAATGATATATATTTTATATATAAACTTCTGTAATTCCATTTTATTTCATACCATTATTCGTTTCATGTTGTATATACATACGATAATTTCATTTGAGGAAGTGCGGACTACCGCCCCCTTAAAATGATATGACTCGTTCATACCACACATGGAACGTATAAAGGATGGTGTTAATGAACTTAAGTAACATATATAAAATATTATATTATACTGGAATAGTAATATACCTATGTATCAGTTGGATTCAATTCTTTTTAAATAAAAATTAAAATGGAAGTAGCGTTCGTGCGTACGTACGGACTACCGTCTCCACGAACGCGGTGAGATCCATCCTCCATCGTATCCATTCAAGTCTTATTCTCATTTTAGGGTTAAAAATAATGTTAATATCATTCTGATTATGAATAAGATTTAATCTATCCATTACAAACATGTCTTACGTAACCAAACATTTAAGAAGAACGAATCGATTATCACCTGAAACGGCGATAATACTAAGATATTATTAATAAAGCAATGTTAAAAGATCATATATGATATCATATTAATGTATATGATTCTTGTATAATTTAATAACAATTATTTCACCATTATACAGGAGGTTAACTGACCCCAACAAAGGAAAAGTACAAGGTAAGGGTTTATTTCACAATCTCTTCATTATCCGAGGTTGTTTATACGTAATAATCTACTGGGATAACTTTATCATCCACATCCATGTTTCTTAAAAATGTATTTCAAAACATTTTTACTATTTACAAGAATATGGGTTAAAGTCATTTATACCCTTGTTTGACTTTTTATAAGAGGTTTATAAAGGAATCTTTCCGTCGTTTTCAAAACAAGGTCCTTTTTAACCTTTTCGACAGAATTGAGGTAAGAATGTTTTTTTAACTTATACGGCGGGTGCGGTTATTTTACGCCATTATAAAATCTTCAAAGCCTTCCTTACAAGCTTATAAGAATATTTTCAAAGAAAATGTTTTATTTTATATGGATCTTAAATGATTTCAAAATAAAAGGAGATATTTCTTTAAAAAGAATTTTGATTTCATCTATGTCAACATCCTTTGACGGATTTTAAGATTATTTGAAGTTGATTTATTATGATACAAAACTTCTATATTGTATTGAAGGTTTTGTGATATGTTTGACTATGGATGTGCTATTTTTATACCATTCATAGTTTATGGTGAAATTATTGACATTTCGTATGCTAGTTTTAATACGAATGTTTATGTTATGTTTAAACCTTTTCATATGGGAATGCATTGGACTTAATAAGTGACGGGTGGAGCCCGCTATAGCTCCTCGATGCATCGGTAGGTCTCATGAGACAAACTAGTGTCTTGGCACAAGGCCTTGACAAAATCTTATTTGTAGTCTTGGCACGAGGCCTTGGCTATGTGGTTATGATAGTCTGGAATTATGCATTCCAACATTATGAAAGTGGTTATTGATTTTGCATGTGATTATTCGATTAGTAGAATATCCATGTGAACAAGTAAATGGCATTATTTCATTTTACTTTTGCCATACTATGTTGAAGTTCAAGTTTAAAAGGCTTTTGTTTTAGTAATTCATTGCCTTAAATGTTTACGCTTATTTTGAATGTTCCGCTATATTGTTATCCTTACTGGGCATTTGAGCTCACCCCTTTTCTATGTTTTATTTTCCCAGGTAGTGAAGAAGTAAATTATGATTGACTTGCAGGGATATTATGAGGGGTTAATAGTGTGGATATGAAAACTTTGTTGTTGTTGTAGTTTTTCACTTTGAAATGTAATGTAAAACTTTATGATTATATCTAGTGTTTCCAAGGATACTAAACTAATCGGTCTTTCGAGATTTGATCTTTCTTGTGATCATGCTAATGATATGTAATATTGCACCGACTCTGGGTAGCTGGGGTCGGGGCGTTACAGTTGGTATCAGAGGAATTTTAGTACAAACCTTGGAAACTAGATTTAGATAAACTCTGATTAGAGCACGTAGACCTAAGATGAACTTTGAGGATTAGTATAGAAGAACTTCCTAGAATTTTGGTATTGTAGAGATTTTGTGAGTTTTCCAAGCAATACATCCCTGTCTGGATACGAGCAGGTAGAGTCGGCTCTGGCACAGATGTACCTAGGGGTAAAACCCGAAAACACCGCTTTGAGCTAGACTCGAACGGGAACTGGTGCACGACAACGGGCCTTGCTGCACTCTTGGTTACGACACTCCCGGGGGATATGCTTAGGATAACTCTCATTTTCTTTACAAATCATTATGAAGGGTTTATGAGTATATACATCCTCAAAGAAAACATTTTTATGATTATGGATTATATCCATAAATAGTTCAATTTATGTTAAGTGTTTTATAAGTATGGGATTATGTATTTTTATTCATAAACTGATCTAGTTTATTCCATTGTTTAGAAATGGCGCCTAGTGGAAGAAATGGAAACCGTATCAATGCACGCACTCTATGTAGGGATTGCCCTCCTGCTCAAGATAATTATAGTGGGGCTGGTGATGCAACTGGTGCCGATCAGCTAATCACCATACTGGGACAACTTACTCAGGTTATGAATAATAACCTTACCCGTATGGAGCACCCTGATCCGCAGCGTGGAGGATCAATGTTAGATCGATTCATGAGGCAACATCCACCAACGTTCAATGGGAGTACAAATCCCTTAGTAGCTGAGCAATGGATAAATTCCCTAGAGAAAATATTTCAGGCTTTGGGGAGCAGTGAAAGGGAAAAAGTTATCATGGAAGTTTACCGCCTCACTGGAGATGCTGATCAATGGTGGTCATTGATTCAAAACATGAAGGAAGATGATGAAGTATCAAATATGGAATGGAGGGAATTCAAAGATCTGTTTTTAGAAAAATACTTCCCTCGCGACCATCGAGCAGATATGGAAAGGCAATTTTTGAGTCTGAGACAAAAGGAGGATGAGAATGTCACAATGTATGAGGCTAACTTTACAAGGTTAGCGAGGTACGCTGGTGATTATATTCGCAACCCAAGAAGTAAGATTGATCGTTTCTTTGATGGGTTAAAACCATTTCTCCGTCGAGCATTAGTCTCACAATCCTTTTCATCGTACGATGACATTGTCTCATGTGCTATCAAGACCGAAAAGGAATTCTCTAAGTCTTATGACTTTAAAGAAAATCAAGAGAAGAAGAGACCTGCTGATAAATCTGGGAATGAAAATAAGAGGAAGAAGGGAAAGGTTGAATATCCATCTTGTGGTAAATGCGGGAAGAAACATCCTGGTACTTGCTTGAAGGGAATGGGAGTCTGTTACAAGTGTGGTGAAAAAGGCCACCAAGCTCATGATTGCAAGGGGAAGAAGGAAGCTACCAACGTTCAGTGCTACAATTGCAGGGAGATGGGGCATTATGCAAATGCATGCCCTAAGCGTCAGGAGAACTTACCTCAGAAAAGGCCAAGGGATCAATGCCAGGCTTATGCTATCACTACTGCTGAGGTAGAAGCTCCGAAAGACGTGGTGGCAGGTAATTTAATGGTTTCCTCAAGTTTTGAAAATGCATTATTTGATTCTGGATCATCACATTGTTTCATATCTTCCCAGTTTGCTAAGAAAATTAGATATTTCCAATTTGATTTAATAAGGGAGTTGTCAGTTAAAACTCCTAAGGGAAGTATCGTTGCAACAAAGTTTTGTGAATCAGTCCCCATTAGAGCACATAAATTTTCTTTATCAGCTGATCTCATCGTCATACCTATGATTAAGTTTGATATAATCCTCGGTATGGACTGGCTTTCGGACTATGATGCGAAGATTTATTGTAAGAAGAAAGAGGTTACGATTCTTGATGATAATGATAAGGAACACCTTATTTTTAGAGCAGAATCGTCACCACCTAATTATTATTTAGATCCACCCCCAGTAGCTCAACTTAATTCAATTATTGGGGAGGAAGGGAATGAAATAACTATCGGTGAGGAAAGGAATGTTCAAATAGAGGATGTACCTATTGTGAAAGTATTTGTAGATGTATTTCAAGAAGATTTACCTGGACATCCTCCAGAACGATAAGTTGAGTTTTCCATAGATTTGATTCCTGGATCAAGGCCTATATCGAAGACCCCTTATAGAATGGCCACTGTAGAGTTAGTCGAACTAAAGAAACAACTAGAGGAATTGAGTAATAAGGGATTTATTCACCCTAGTGTTTCTCCATGGGGAGCCCCTGTTCTTTTTGTTAAAAAGAAAGATGGATCTATGAGGTTATGTATCGACTACAGGGAGATCATTGCTATAACGATAAATAACAAGTATCCCCTACCTCGTATTGATGATTTATTTGACCAACTGCATGGAGCTCAATACTTTTCAAAGATTGACCTTCGATCTGGATACCATCAGTTGTGTGTGAAGAAGGAAGACATTCCGAAAACAGCATTTCGAACCAGGTACGGGCATTACGAGTTTACTGTAATGCCGTTTGGATTGACTAATGCACCCTCTGTATTCATGGATCTAATGAATAGAGTTTTCAAGGAGTATCTCGATGAATTTGTGGTGGTATTTATTGATGATATCTTGGTATACTCCAAAACCTACGAAGATCATGAAAATCACTTGCGCATTATCTTGAAGACTCTGAGGAGGCATGAATTATATGGGAAGTTTAGCAAGTGTGCATTCTGGCTTCAGGAGATTTCTTTTCTTGGCCATATTGTCTCTAAAGATGGAATCTTTGTTGATCCTTCTAAGACCAAGGCAATCCAAGAATGGCCAGCACCTACGAGTATAACTGAGGTATGTAGTTTTATTGGTTTGGCAGGTTATTATCGACGTTTTGTCCAGAATTTTTCCCGATTGGCTAACCCATTAACGAAGCTCACACGTAAAGGGGTTAAATTTGTTTGGACAAAAGAGTGTGAAGAATGTTTCGAAGAACTGAAGAGAATATTAGTCAATGCTCCTATATTGACTCTACCATCGAGGAATGATGGGTTCGTTATTTATAGTGATTCATCGAAGAAAGGACTTGGTTGTGTCCTTATGCAGAATGATAGAGTTATTGCCTATGCATCACGACAGTTGAAAATTCATGAACAAAAATATCCTACTCATGATCTTGAGTTAGCAGCTGTAATCTTTACTTTGAAGATATGGAGGCACTACCTCTATGGTGAAAAATGTGAGATTTATACTGATCACAAGAGTTTGAAGTATATTTTCTCACAAAAAGAACTCAACATGACGCAAAGGAGATGGCTTGAATTACTCAAGGATTGTGATTGTACGATACACTACCACCCGGGGAAATCAAACAAAGTAGCAGATGCTTTGAGCAGAAAAGACCATGGAGTTCTGAACATGATGAGAATTGAAAGGGATCCAATTTTCATGGATCTAGTGAAGATGGACATGGGAATAACCAGAGAAGGTGAAACATCAATGCTTTTTCAAATGGTTTCCAAACCATCTTTACTAGAAAGGATTAAGAGTTCTCAGACCAATGATGAAGAATTTCAGAAGAAGATTAAAGCTATGAATGATTGGAGATTGAGAGACTTTGTGTATGAAGATGGAATTTTGAAATTCGGGAAGAGACTTTGTGTTCCCGATTTACCTGATCTAAAAAGGGAATTGCTGGATGATACTCATAGTTCCAATTTCTCTATACACCCTGGGAGCACCAAAATGTATAGAGATTTGAAGGAACATTTTTGGTGGGACAACATGAAGAGGGAGATTGCTGATTTTGTGTCAAGATGTATGGTTTGTCAACAAGTGAAAGCTGGAAGGCAACAGCCTGGAGGAGTCATGCAACCTCTTCCCATACCGGAGTGGAAATGGGACAATATTACGATGGACTTTGTCATGGGGCTACCAAAGACTCCTAGAAGGAACGATGCAATATGGGTTATTGTTGATCGTCTTACCAAGTCAGCACATTTTCTTGCTATAAGAGAAGATCTACCCCTAGAACGTCTAGCAAGACTATACATTAATGAAGTTGTGAGACTTCATGGAGTACCCCTATCGATTGTTTCTGATCGTGATCCCCGTTTTACTTCAAGATTTTGGAAAAGTCTTCAGAAATCCCTGGATACTGAACTTCATTTGAGCACTGCTTACCACCCTCAGACAGACGGACAATCAGAACGGACTATTCAAACCTTAGAAGACATGTTGAGATCTTGCTCACTTGACTTTCAGGGTATGTGGGATCAATATTTACCACTGGTAGAATTTTCCTATAACAATAGCTTCCATTCGAGTATACAGATGGCACCATATGAAGCGTTATACGGAAAGAGATGTCGTACACCAACCTGTTGGGATGACGTTGGTGAAAGAAAACTTGTAGGCCCAGAGCTGGTGGAGGAAACGGTGGAAAAGGTGAAAGTAATCCAAAATCACATCAAAGCAGCTCAAAGTAGGCAGAAGAGCTATGCCGATAATCGAAGGAAGGATTTGGAATTTCAAGTCGGTAATCATGTTTTCCTAAAGGTATCTCCATGGAAAAGAGTCATACGTTTTGGAAAGAAAGGTAAATTGAGTCCCATGTACATCGGACCTTTCGAAATTCTAGAACGAATTGGGGCTGTAACTTACCGATTGGCAATGCCGCCAAGTCTCTCCAAAGTTCACGATGTGTTCCACGTATCTCTGTTGAGAAAATACATGCCTGACCCAACGCATGTACTCACCTATGAGGAATTAGAACTGGAACCCGATCTGTCTTATTGTGAAGAGCCCGTCAAGATTCTTGATACAAGAGAACAAGTACTGAGAAACCGGACGACGCGTCTGGTAAAAGTTTTGTGGAGAAATCATAAGATGGAAGAGGCAACGTGGGAACCCGAGGAACTTATGATGAAGAACCACCCGAGTCTTTTTATGCAGTAATACCCTAGAAATTGCGAGGACGCAATTATTTGAAGGAGGGGAGAATGTAACATCCCAAGCTTCCACGGTACGTTTCCCTTCGAATAATCGATAGCGTGTGTTGTACGCAACCTCGAGTTCTAACACACACCACAACTAATTAAACTAGCCATTGTGAATAGTAATACCTACTTTTTGAAATCATATATATTTTATATTTCAAAATGGACTTCATTTTTGGATTCGGAATATTGAAATTAGCCTAGGGTGAAATTTTTGTACTTTTCGGATAACTTTTATATTTTGATGAATAGTGAAAATTACTAAATTTTAATTAAAAACAACTTTTTTAATCAAAATAATTAATAGTGATAAATTGTGAATTTGAGTGGTTTTAAAGTATATTTAGAATATATTTTTACCATTTAATATAATGTTGGTCATTGGACATAATTTTACAATTAAACCGAACATAAACAAGTGTCAATCTTTTTATAGTTATTATCTCTTAAAAACACGCTTTTTGTTTTGACAGCGGGAATTAATTTTAAATTAATTTCTGCCACTTCTGTGTTTTGAATTTAGGAAAATTGATTCCATATTTGGAATCAGGATGTTCAAATTGTGTAAATAGGTAACTTTTATTTTTAGACATTTTGAATAGTTACTGTGGTAAATATTTTATTTACCATGGTTAAAGGGTAAATCCGGTAAATAAGGGTTAAAAAATAATATTATAATAATACAAAATTACCCTAAAACGTGTCCTAACCTTATTGGTGGACACATACCCGACCATGGGCATCCTTGGGTCAATTTGGGGACCCCTTGGAGCCACTTGTATGTGGTAGGGACACATTATATTAATAAAGTTAAAATAAAAATAAAAATGGCATAAGTTTACATCTTTTAGAAGAACAATTTTTACATAGGGTTATACATGTTGGATTTTCGATTATAAATATTCATTAGTAATATAAAAAGATTTCCTACATGATGATATTTTATTTATAATTTTTAGAGATCAAATAAGTTAAATTATTAATGACACAATAATGATGCAATGTTTACCTCATTAATAAATCATTGAAATAAATAATATTATAATGATTAAAATATTATCTAAAACCTGTCCAATTCTTATTGGTTGATGTTATTTAGAATATGAGTCATCTTATCTTCGACCTCAATGATTTTTGGACCATTATAAACCGAATATAATTATATTATAAAGTAATACTTTCACTCTTTCCTAAAGAGCCCCTCCTCTCCCTTATAAAAGGAGACCACTTCTACTCATTCCTCACACCTCTCAAGCCACTTGGCTCGTCCAAACTCTGCCCAACTAAGCTCCCCACATCCCTCTCCTCCTCCTTGAAGCTTCCCCTTAGGCAGAAATCATTTCAACAAGTCCTTTGGTTCTAACCAAAGTGAGTTACCTAAATTAAAGGTAACGATTTCTCTTAAATTATTTTCATTTATTTTGCTTCTCCAACCCCCAAACTCTTTTTATTTCCTTTCTTTTGTAACAACACCAGTATCCTCAATATACTAGGATGTTGTTATAATATTGATTCAAACTACACATACACACAACTCCATCTAATGGATGATGAACATAATGTTTCTGTGGATGGCAAACTAACGCCTCACGAAACGATGATTGTTCAAATATATCTTACCGCCTCTCATGGTGGCCATTATGATGGCACTGTAATTAAATATGATATTAATGATATATATTTTATATATAAGATTCTGTAATTCCATTTTATTTCATACCATTATTCGTTTCATGTTGTATATACATATGATAATTTCATTTGAGGAAGTGCTGACGACCGCCCCCTTAAAATGATATGACTCGTTCATACCACACATGGAATGTATAAAGGATGGTGTTAATGAACTTAAGTAACATATATAAAATATTATATTATACTGGAATAGTAATATACCTATGTATCAGTTGGATTCAATTCTTTTAAAGTAAAAATTAAAATGGAAGTAGCGTTCGTGCGTACGTACGGACTACCGTCTCCACGAACGCGGTGAGATCCATCCTCCATCGTATCCATTCAAGTCTTATTCTAATTTTAGGGTTAAAAATAATGTTAATATCATTCTGATTATGAATAAGATTTAATCTATCCATTACAAACATGTCTTACGTAACCAAACATTTAAGAAGAACGAATCGATTATCACCTGAAACGACGATAATACTAAGATATTATTAATAAAGCAATGTTAAAAGATCATATATGATATCATATTAATATATATGATTCTTGTATAATTTAATAACAATTATTTCACCATTATACAGGAGGTTAACCGACCCCAACAAAGGAAAAGTACAAGGTAAGGGTTTATTTCACAGTCTCTTCATTATCCGAGGTTGTTTATACGTAATAATCTACTGGGATATCTTTATCATCCACATC
This sequence comes from Viscum album, assembly GCA_963277665.1. Taxonomy (NCBI): domain Eukaryota; kingdom Viridiplantae; phylum Streptophyta; class Magnoliopsida; order Santalales; family Viscaceae; genus Viscum; species Viscum album. The sequence goes on from OY728131.1 coordinate 1,513,112,231, forward strand.
CATGTTTCCTAAAAATGTATTTCAAAACATTTTTACTATTTACAATAATATGGGTTAAAGTCATTTATACCCTTGTTTGACTTTTTATAAGAGGTTTATAAAGGAATCTTTCCGTCGTTTTCAAAATAAGGTCCTTTTTAACCTTTTCGACAGAATTGAGGTAAGAATGTTTTTTTTAACTTATACGGCGGGTGCGGTTATTTTACGCCATTATAAAATCTTCAAAGCTTTCCTTACAAGCTTATAAGAATATTTTCAAAGAAAATGTTTTATTTTATATGGATCTTAAATGATTTCAAAATAAAAGGAGATATTTCTTTAAAAAGAATTTTGATTTCATCTATGTCAATATCCTTTGACGAATTTTAAGATTATTTGAAGTTGATTTATTATGATACAAAACTTCTATATTGTATTGAAGGTTTTGTGATCTTTTTGACTATGGATGTGCTATTTTTATACCATTCATAGTTTATGGTGAAATTATTGACATTTCGTATGCTAGTTTTAATACGAATGTTTATGTTATGTTTAAACCTTTTCATATGGGAATGCATTGGACTTAATAAGTGATGGGTGGAGCCCGCTATAGCTCCTCGATGCATCGGTAGGTCTCATGAGACAAACTAGTGTCTTGGCACAAGGCCTTGAAAAAATCTTATTTGTAGTCTTGGCACGAGGCCTTGGCTATGTGGTTATGATAGTCTGGCATTATGCATTCCAACATTATGAAAGTGGTTATTGATTTTGCATGTGATTATTCGATTAGTAGAATATCCATGTGAACAAGTAAATGGCATTATTTCATTTTACTTTTGCCATACTATGTTGAAGTTCAAGTTTAAAAGGCTTTTGTTTTAGTAATTCATTGCCTTAAATGTTTACGCTTATTTTGAATGTTCCGCTATATTGTTATCCTTACTGGGCATTTGAGCTCACCCCTTTTCTATGTTTTATTTTCCCAGGTAGTGAAGAGGTAAATTATGATTGACTTGCAGGGATATTATGAGGGGTTAATAGTGTGGATATGAAAACTTTGTTGTTGTAGTAGTTTTTCACTTTGAAATGTAATGTAAAACTTTATGATTATATCTAGTGTTTCCAAGTCTACTAAACTAATCGGTCTTTCGAGATTTGATCTTTCTTGTGATCATGCCAATGTTATGTAATAATGCACCGACTCTGGGTAGCTGGGGTCGGGGCGTTACACATTGTTTATTGGAATTACCATTTCATTATAATTCCATTAAATGTTACAACTTATATTTCCAGGTTCATGGGACTGATTAAATTTGTGGTCCATGAGTTTTTTGATCAACTAGTGGTGAGGTTTTTTAAAGACATACTTGTGTTTTTGGATTATAATGAGGATCATGTAAATAATCTATGAGCTATTTTGGGAAGAATTAGTAGCTGAATAGGGTGTGGCTGAGGGGGCGTTTTGGCAATGTGATGTCATTTTATTGGGGCATCTCTTTCGTTGACATGGAGCAGTCATGGATCCTTCAAAATTAGAGGATTTTGTATCATGGATATCCTCTAAGATCATTTTTGAAGAGTATAGTTTTTTTGGACCTTATAGTCCCCATATGAGAGTCTTTTAAATTTTTCTCAGAGTGTATATCCTATGATATATTTTAATTTAATGTACTAGGTGTTCATATAGTCTAACCATTATTATGAAACATTATATAATATTAAGAAGAAGCTGTGTAGTGCTCATATTCCTCTTTTTCTAAAAAATTGATTTTTATGATTATTATGATGATTTATGTATTGGAAAAATTATCTTATGATGTAGTATGGGATAGTTATTCCCTACTATTCATGATTTTTATATCATCATGATTTTAACTATTCAATCCATGATATTTAGCTAACTGTGGTACTATTTTCATTAAGAGTATTGAAACATTAATTAATCATGTAGTGATTTTTTTTCTTCATAGATAAAAAATCAAAAGGTATCCCTGAAATTAAAATGAAATTGATTTTAAATAGTTATAGTTTATGTAGTTATTATATAATTATGAAACTGATATTTCATATTCAATATTAAGGTGGAATTGTGTGGTTTTTGCATTTTATAGGTTGTTATAATGTGATTTATTGCATTATTTTATTAATGTTGGGGGTATAATGAATGATATTTAGATGATACACCATGATATAAGATAATTTACTGATAGATAGTTACATAATCATATAATGGTGTAGAAATGTTTACTAAATATGATGGAGGAGTCCCAAATAGGGGTGTTTTTTAGGAAATAGTTATGGTAGATTGATTTGTCTATAGAGAAGCTTATGATGGATTAATTAAAGATAATAAAATCGTGTATTGATTTATGTGAGGATATTAGTCCATTTGGAGATCTATGAAGTGGTTCATTATGTGTTCTATATTTCTCCATTAGAGATATGTCATGTTGTAGGTATGATATATTGTGCCTTGCAAGTACAATTTTGGTGGTTTGGTAAAAAATAAACTATTATAAACATTATATATATATATATATATATATATATATATTTATTCCAAGTTATGAATGTTGGGAATAATGTTCCTTTTGGGTTGCTTTAGCCATATGATATACCCTAATTGATGTGGGAGGGCATCTCAAGGTATTTTATTTCTGGGTTTCCTCCTGCACCCGGATATTGTGATTCCATATGAGATATCATGGAAAAATCAATGATCTTTGACTAATTATTTGTGATCAAGGAGTCAATATTAGTGGTGTTTTTTTCAAATATATATATAGAGGAGTTTTAGAGGCATAAAATGGTTATGAAGGAAATCACCTTTGATCATGATCCTCATTTACCTTCTATGGTTTATAGAGGTCCCCAAAAAGATTTTTTCTACCTATTATACCATATAAATACTTTTTTATATTTGGAATTATAGACCAATAGAATTTAATATCAAGTATCTATAGAATACATTCCACATATGAATTTCTAATTTTTAATCATCATGGGTGAGTATCTAACCCATAGTGAATTTTTCTTATAGTAAGATCTATAATTCAACTACTTTTTGGCAATACTAGAAGTATGGTATGGTTTACCTTGTAGAGATCCATTGTGTTGGACGAGGGTTAAAGGGTCCCTGAGTCTTGGACTGTAATTAGTGTACAAAATTGTGGATATTTTTTTTGTAACACCCTATAATCATATTCTATATTTCACATTAATAAACATGAAATGTTTGATGTCTTGTTTTTCACACCACACCTTTTTTAAATGAATCGTGATATACTATAAATATGTTATTATTTAATGTTAAAATAATTTCAAATCCATTTGACTGTAGGGTATGAGTATGAATAAATTAATTATGAAATAAATTTGTTTACATATATATATAATTAATTCAATTGTTATCAATTATTATTAAATGAAAATAAAAGGTTTTGAAAAAAAATTATTATGATTTTTTCTGAAAAACTTATTTTATGCACATAATGTATCCTAATCCTTTTAAAATACATTAATATATATTAGTGATAGATTTTAATTAAAACCCAATTTTATATATTAGATAAATAAATATTCATATAACAATTTCTATTAAGCGAGGACTAATAATAAATCCAGTTCTATTCACAAATTTTGTTTCCAAAATTACTTTTAGTTTTGTTTTTATTGATTATTTTAAAATGAATTACTTTATATATTATAAATTTATTATTTTAAAATGTATTCAATATTTTTAAAAATGATAATTTTTTAATTTGAGAGTTTTAACATAATTTTTTATTTCGGATTAAAAGTAATTGTTTTTAAAAACTAACATGGTTGGGGATAAAACGGAATTATCCTGGATGTTACAGTATGAGATGAGGAATAAAATATCACAAAAAATGATTTAATTTATTTATATAATATTTTCTCCTTTTATAATTAACATATTCTATTTTTTGGAAATTGTTTCCCACTTAACTTGAGTTAAGAATTAATATATTTTAATCTTTTCAAAAATTCCAAGTGTGTCCACTCCCTCTATTATAAAAGGATAACACTTCTCCACTATTCCTTACAATTTATGAGAATTAAATATTGGAAATTCCATTCCCAAATCAGTTCATAAAACCACTCCCCATATCCTATATGTAGGGGTTTCATAATAATACAAATATTTCAATTCTTAAGGTGTAAGGTAATGAATGTTTCTCAATAAATATGTATAACTATTAACCGGGTGATATTAACTTTATTTCATATTCCACCTTATCAAAAAACATTATATCTATAATAACATGATGAATAAAATATAAAAATATAGTTATATATCTTGTATATGTTTCAACCTTGATTCATATATTTTATCTTGTAATTTGAACTGAATGGATCTTGAACACGCATGTTCAGTCTACCGCCCCATGCATTATAGTATTTCACTTTTAATAACCATCATACATGATAGGTTATTATGATAGATTTAATGTTTATATATTATATTTATCAAATAACATTTATGATGTAATTATTATATCTTATATACCTTTTTCATTTACATCCATTATAAAATGAAAATGTCATCCGTGAATACGTGTTGACTATCACCTCCATGAATAAATGTGTTTTTTTCTCATTTTATATTTAAATAAATTGAAATGAGGATATATTTAATGAATATATATGATATTTATGTTATATTAATGATTTTTTAGGGTTAATTATTATTTATCATTTATTCATTCCATCTATCAAAAAGTGCATACGTTACTCATGTGGACATAAGGACTATATACTCTATGATGTGATTTAATTAATCATTCATCACCTCTTTTTATGAGTGATCATTAAAAAGTAATATAATGAAAAAATATGACACATATATTATGTTCAAAATTATTCACATGATGAAAGTATAAAATAGTGGAAAGTAATAGAATCACAGAACTGAAACATGCATGAAAAAAGACTAGTTCTCACCCAAATATCCCTTTTAAAGATGAATTAATAAGAAAATGACAATTAGAAATTACAAATTAATGTTAAATAGTATTTAATATATGAATATAGTTATTTATTATTTTAAAAAAATATATATTTATTATAATAGATACTTTAATATGTAAAAAACAATACATGTATTGAGGTAAGATGATTATGTCCCAATGTCATTTTTTACAATTATCTTAATTAAAATTTTATTAAGTTATATTATGTTGATCTTATAAATTAATACAAACATATTAAGTTCTCCTTTATTTATTCCTATATATTTTATGTATTAGTTCTATTTTCCAATATTTCATACTTAAAATGTTAAAGAAAATGTTTTTAGTGAAAAATTTAAGTTTTTTTCATTGTAGTCGAAAGACATTTTATTCCATGGTAACCCTCTTCAGAAATAAATATTGAAGTTTTTTCCTATACGTGAAATTTTTCCAAAAAAGGTAATTTTAATTACATTTTAATTTTTTAATAGTTTTTAAATGGAATTTTTTTTATCAAATAATTTTCTAAACAACATAACTTATGAATTATTATAAAAGTATAAAAATAATGGTCTATTCTAAAATAATGTAAATGAATTGATTTTACCTCTCGCATGATATTAGTTTTCTTTAAGTGTTACTTTGTATTTTTCAATGGTTATTTTTAAATTAAATAATTTTAAATGAATTCTATGAATTTTCCGTTAAAATGTTATCCAAATAGAATGAAATTTTTTTAGTTTTTCAATGAATCATTAGAATGATATTTTAAAATTATTTTCAATATATGTAAATATATTTTAATTACTATTATTCTCAGTTAAGGATGTGAACATACGATAAAATCCCATTTTATTATTTAGACATAATAAGAAAATTATGAAATTGGAATGAATCTCTAAAAATCATTTCCATTTTATGGGTTATGTTACTATGGGATAATTAAATGTTTATGAAACTCATTTCATTTACGCAGGATTTGATTTCAGTGTAATATGTCTGTATTATGATCTTATCACCCAAATATATATGTGTTTGGACGACCAATAGTTATATATCCTTCCAACTAATTGGGAAAATATAAAATAGTCTATAATAACCTGTGATGAGATAGTATTAACAATATCCTAATATAATATAGAGTTTTCTAGATTTTAGGTACTCTTAAGAGACAATTTGAAATAACTAGGTAGGAATTTCCATTATAGGAATTTTTCTAAAATAATTTTCATTGTATTAAATATTGATAACTGAATTTATTTATAATTTTTATTTGTTGGACACAAACTTGTGTCCCATGCTTATGACGTTTACCGATGATCACATACTAATATAGATGATTCTTCACACATTAGACTTGTATTTTTATTTTGGAAAAGAATTACTCCATGATTTTTGATTAATTAACTTTGATTGGTCTGGTATGGTTTCCATAATTCATGATCATTCCCACAAACACTTAATCTTATCATATGATCAATAATGAAAATTTATTTATATCTATTATTTTTACCTTTATTGAGCATCTCAACTCCCCCTTTCTTATGTTTCCTTTCTCTAGGTTAAGATAGAAAATAATAAGTAGGGTTTATCTATGAATTTTACTATGTTAGAATAAATTTATGGGGTATGTTGATGAAATTTCAAGAAACCATATGATTATGTGTCATGTATCCATTAAAAATATATTAATACAGTCTTGGGTTGTGTATTATTTTGAAATTTATTTACTATTCATAAAAAATTTGGTAATATTATTGTATTAAATTTTTACATAAACTATGTTGGTTTTAGAGAAGCTATTAGTCAGTTTTTGGGGATTTTGGATAGAGAAAACGGTTGATACACCTAAGGAGATGTTTAAGTATATGATAACAACCTAAAGATTTGGTAACTTATATATTTTATGATTTCCTAAAAAACTCATTCCTAGATATAGGAAAGGTTATGCGACTATAGAAAACATGCACCTAAGGTAAATAAATATGAATGTCGTGGATATAGTACTCACACAATCATCTATAGTGTCTGATAAGTGGGACTAAGGCAACAAACTTTTATAAAAACTCTTCTGGGACATTTTTAGGTTAATTCATATATTTTATAAACAAATTTGAAGGATTTGAATTGATGATGTCCATTAATAAATTTGGTTAAAAATGATGCTCAATTAATTGAAAATATGGTCTCATAATTAAGGATAATGTGAATGATTTTTCTTTATTACATTATCACATAATATGATTTCTATTGAAAACACTGGAATTTTTTTGTCTTAGCCAATAGTTTGACCTAGGAGGAATAATTTTAATTTTAAATATGATTGGAATTCAATGACAACCAAATGAGTATCCAAATGAAATTGGACCTATGATGAAATATCTTATACATATGATTAGCCTAATCTATCAATCAATGATCATTTATATGAATCATAATGATATAAAAATGATGAAGGAATTAGAAACTCACCATATAGTCTTTCATATATAAAACCCACCTTCCATTATTTTTTCCAATGATCGTGAAATTTTAGAGATCTGGATAAGTATGAAATTTTTTTCCCATTTCCCAATATCTGGAAAATGAAAATTTTTTATGAGAAAATTATCATTTTTAATGTTAATCATATCAATGGAGGACTCTTATGATTAAAATGTGGAATGATGAGTAAATTTACTCAATAAAATATGATGATATTAAAAAGTGTTTTTTAAAAAGTATTTCCCAAAATTATTTACAAGAAAATAGAAATGGAATTCAAAAAATTAATGTGGAGGTATGATGAATATATTAATACTTATGAGGTAAATTTTAACATAAATGAATGTTATATATCCAATTTAATAATTGATCCTATAAAAATTATTTACAAACCGTTTAGTGTCTTTGGAATAAGTCTTCAATAGTCATTATCTATAAGAGATTTTGTTAACTATGAAGAAAGAATTATATTTTAATTTCTATTGAAATATAAATTATATTCTATTAGAGTTATAATTTTTTTGGGGACAGAAAAAAAGAAATATTTAATTTAATGGAAATATTTATTGTAAAACCTCATGATGAAAGAAAATTTATCATCCATCACCATAGAAGATTGGAAAGAATAATGAGAACATTGTCTTATGAGGTTTAGAAAGTATTTTAAGTTTATAAAACATGTCTATTGAGGAAAATAATTATAAATTTATATAAAGATGATAATCAATTATTGTAATAGTCCGAAAGATAAAATCAATGTTATAGAGACACTCTAATGCTAGATTTCATAGAAGTGTAGAAATTACAACAATCAATGCTTGAATTTTACAGATAATGAAAATAATTATCATCGAAAATATTTTTAACATAATGAGAAAATTAGTTGACCACAATATCTAAACTGGATTGTGAGAATTTAGTGGTGATAAGATCAACTAGAAAAAAATATATAGCTAAAACTATTTTATTTGATTATGGATATATTCAATCCTTTATATCTGATGAATTCAAAACGGTATCATGTAAACACCTCAATTTTTAAATGATGAGTTAGTAGTAAAAACTTATAATGGTATGATGATTAAACCTCAATTCTATCACATACTAGCCCAAATACCCCTGTACCCTGACACCCAAGATAACACTAATATATACTAAAAGGTGTTCCTGATACCCATTGGTTAGCGATTAAAACATAACATCAGAAATAATAAAATTAGGAATGTACTTTTGACACAAACATCAGATGAAATAGTTACAGTTTAGTATTCTCAGATGAAACCCCTACTAGAAGAACTATATTATAATTCAAATAGGTAAACAACCCAAAAGTACAACCATAATGTATCAAAAAATGAGAAAACAACCTGAGTCCCAATGGGCAAAAATAACTATGAAAAACAATAACAACCTATATGTGGCACTTTACCCTTGATAAAACATGGAAAAATAATAATATAAAAATACCCAAAGGCATGGTTATAGAGTGGCATAAATCCTAGTAGGGTCCCACCAGGGATTCAATAATGTGATTATAATATTAATTAAAGAAATAAATCATTAATGTTTAAATAAATAGGCATGGAATATAAAATTCTTATTTAAAAACAAATTTATTGCATTTAAATTGAAGCAAATACATTAAAAATGGTTTACTGAATATTTAATGTAAAATAGTATACATAAATTTATAAGTTATGTGTACAATATTTTACAAATAATGGATTATATTTCAAAACCATAACAATGATCATCATGGTCATCTACAAGTAGGTATAATGAATCTAGATTATGAGAACTGAACAAAGATGATTAAATTATTATAAGAATATGTTTTCAAAAATCCCTCAAGTTATTTTCAAAGAGGTCACATCACCATCCCATCGATAATGTGACCTAAATCATATGTTTTTTAGAGTTTTAATGCCTAAAATGTGCCTTTTAATTAATAACTCGATAACTAACTAGGGTTCCATGTGTTCTAATAGTATTAAAAAATGGGAAATTGACTATAAAACAATTCAATATACAATACATCTAATTTATTCTATTTTAATATTCCCATTTACATTTAAAATCCAAAATAGGTTTTAAAGAAATCATTTCCTCTACATGGAGAAAATTAATGGGTTTATATCAATACAGTTTAATCCATTTTTTTCAAATTGAAATTTGAAATAAATTTCACAATTCGATCTCACAAATTGAATTCCACAATTTTCATTCAACAATCTTACATCATATTCCATAAACCAACCTTGATTCATTTGAATTTCGGGTTTCCGCAATTTCCTTCCAAATCTAATTAAAGTCCCCAATTACCTAGAGTTAGGTTTAAAAATCGAATTAAAATAAATTTATTTTAAATCAATGAATTTAGGATTAAATAAATCATGAAATATTAAAGAGATACCCTACCATAGATCAAGGGATGTCAAAACAAAACAACTACAACATGAATCAGAAATGAAATTTTTTTATAACATTTATCATGAAATAAACCCTAGATTTATGATCACAAACCAAGGGTATTTGATCCAAACAAATTGAGATATATAAATCACTATGTAAGAGATAGGTGGAGAGTGGGAGAGAAATAGTGTGGAATGAAAATCTATCAATGATGTATTGAATGATGATCTCCACACATTGATTCACATAGGAAGGGGTTTAATTGATACAAAATTAGATCATGGGAGATCCAAATACCTATGAAAATGTTCTATGTTAAGTTAGGCACATGTGGGGGTCTAAATGGGGTTCATGAAAATTTTAAATAATTTTTAGATTAAGTAAAAGTCATATAAAAAGTACACTAAGAAGGGCTGCATAGTTTTTCAAACAATGTTCTATAGTGGTCCACCCCTATGGATAGAGTTTCATGAATTCTACTTGGTGGTTTCACAGTTTTTTAAAACTCTGAAAACCCTCACTACATAGGGTTGCACAGTTTTCACACGCTGGATAAATGGTTTGGGAAGACTATGCACCAACCACGTAAAGACCAAAATCCCGTAAAATATTCCAAAATTGATCATAAAGAACTCCTAAATGAGACCCAACTAAATCTTGTACAAAATATGGGTTTAGATTTACCTAAAAACAGTAATAAATTGTTACAACCTCCCCTCCATAGAAACATTCTATCCTCAAATATCTAATAAGAAACATCCATGTAAAAATGATGAGGCCAATGAACACTCATCAGTTCATCCCTCTCTCATGTCTTATACAAATCAGAAACATGTTGTCACAACACAAAAACCAAGGGCATCATCCTCCCACAAAGCACCTTAGCTTCAGAATCCACTATCCTAAATAGATTCTCCGTCACGGATAAATCATGCTCGACATCAATATCACTTAGACTCATAACATGTGATATATCAAAATAGATAATTTTAGAGCTGTGATACAAGGAACATGTTATATATCAATGAAAATTATGGTGGACGTTATGAACAGTAAGAAATATTCCCCACCTTCTCAATAACCTCAAAAGGCCCCATAAAATAAAGAGCAATGTAACACCCAATGTGTTTATGAGATAGATTCCTTTTAATTTCCTTGATTTCAACACTATATTAGCTTGCAGTATATGTAACACTATACTTTTCTTGTGTTATTCACTATTTCAAGTTTGTTTGATTGAATTTATATCACGCAACCCTAAGTATAGATTTTCTTCAATGTATAAAAGAAGTGATTTCAGATTGTTTTATATGAATCACCAATGTAATCTTACACTAAATTCAACACTGACTTGGCTTTAATTACATGCAAGAGTGACCTTCCTCGATATCTTGCATTGTACGCAAAACTGAGTTTCACAAAAAAGGATATAATATTAAAATATTATATAAACTCGATGTTATGAATAATATTAATCAAATTTTTAATTTTATATAATATTAACATTCATCTTATTATTTTCTAGAACTTGAAATAAGAATAAATTAATTATTTTGAATAAAATAAGTATTTCTAAAAAATGATTTTTTTCTTGTTTTTGATTGAACAATAATTTTAAATCTTGATTTAACACAATTTTAATTTCTAATTAAAAAAATTAATTTCATATTTTGAAGAGGGACATAAACATTGTTGAAATTTTGTTATTTTTCTGATTAAATTCATATTTTTATGAATAGTGAAAAATACTATATTTTAATTCAAAAATTCATTTTCATCTAATTTATTTATATAGTTAGAAAATATTTTTAATTTGTCTTAAAATGTAATTGGATTTTGTTTTTTATCATTTAATCATATTTTGGACATTGGAAATAATTTCACATTTAAATTGAACATAAACATATGACAATCTTTTGATATGTTTTTACTTCTTAAAAATCCTCTTTTTGGTTTTGACAATGAAAATTAATTTAAAATTTATTTCTACCATGATATTGGTTTAAATAATGAAAAAATTATTCCTTATTTGGAATTAGTGGGTCCAAATTATGTTAATAGGTTACTTTTTTATATTATTATTAATAACTACGATGCTTTTTATTTAAGACATTTAAAGGTAAATCGGGTAAATTGTTGTAACTAACAATATGATAATGATAATAAAATAAACCTAAAAACTATTAAAATATTATTTTATGAATTAAATTATACCAATATAACCTATGGGTCATAATGGATTCATTTAATGGACTTTTATCCATGAAAGTAATGTAATTATAATGAAAACCAAAGAAGGTAACAACATGTCACTCTCATATATCTTATATGTATATAATTTTAATATATTGATAATGATGATAAAACATAAAAAATAAATAGTATCATGAAATGTAATGAAATTATCTATATACTATGAATTTATTAAGTATTTTTTATTTGTTAAATAATTACCATTAATGATGACACAATAGTGATGTAGAAATAATTTTGTTGATCGAAATATCAAATAAATGGTTTTAAAATATTGATAAAATAATCATATAAGATAATTAATGTTCTCCAAAAAAATTAAGTGAAAATTACATGTCATTATTGTATTAAATATTTATTTTCAAATTTTTCTTCTGTGTGGATTTTATTTAAGGTCAAATAAATTAATAGTGTCAAAAATGACAATATTGATATTTTATAAAAACAATATATGAATAAATTTTTAAAAAATCACAAAAATAATTTAAAAAATAATAACTGTAAATTATATGGTTGAAAATTTTATACAATATCCAATTAGAGAAAAATTACAACACATAAGTAAATATTTAGAACCATTTTATATTTAGAATATTATTACAATAAATAAAAGAAAATAGATTAAATAAGAATAAATCAAAATGATAAGGATTAACAAAAAAATAAAACAAATCTAAATTTAATTGGATGAGATGATTTCAACCTGTACCCATATTATCTTAGAAATAACTGATTTTGGGAGCATTATAAATCCAATATGTGTATATAATAAATTATTATTTCAAGACATTCCAAATATTCCACTCCCCTCTCGTATAAAAGGTAACATCTCCTTTTATTTTAATAACACCTCAAAATTCCATTATCTCTGAAACAACCTACCCAAAACTACTTTAAATATCACTGGATTCATCATAGAGGCCTCACTTTCATATGAAATTCATCTTATGGAGTCCATTTGTGCATACTAAAAGAAGATACCCAAAAAAGTTGTAATTATTTTACCACCTATTTCAAAATAATTGCTTATTCTACTTATAATCTCATGTTGTTCCTATAAAATAGTAATAAATACAGTATCTTCGACATTATGATATGTTATTATAATTATGTGACAACTTTATACCTTGTTTAATCCATCCTATGAATAATAATATCACCTTGTGTGTGTACGTACGATTTAACGTCTCCATGCCGTGGTGTAATTTGTTATTCCACATTACATAATTTGGATGGGTATATTGTTGAGTATAATGGATTTAAATAAGGAAAAATAAAATGATATTATTTCTTTAAAATTTATTTACCATCCAATTCCATACCATTCAACCATCAATGGGACGATATCATCTATCGTGCATTTGTATGACTTAGAGTCTCCACGACACGATGAGATTCATTCTCCACATTAACCATTCAAAAATTATTATAAAGTATATATAATAAGTGAGAATTAAATATATGAAATAATATTTCTACTAGATTTAGGTATATATATGTGTCATTTCCTTGTTTACATTCAATTCAGTAAGGAAACAAAAATAACGTTCATGTGTATGTATGACCCACCATCTCCATGAATAGTATATTATAATTTTTTATCTATATATATTATATATATATATTAATATTGGAAATATTTACGATATATAAATCTTGTTTTACATTCTAGATTTAATTAAGTCACAATATAAGTAATAGTATTTACAATAACATGTCAAAAAAGTTTCATAAATAAAACGATTATTAACAATAATATTGCATTAACAAGAATTCAAATATAAATAGGTAATATAATGTCTTAATTGAATCATATATGATATAATAAATATTATAATGCTTTGTTAAAGGTTAATAATATTTTTAAACCCACTATACTATTATTTTAGACACATACAGATGAAGTAGGATCTAAGGAAAGAAATAATTTTCAATCTCATTTTTATTTGAGATTTTTTATACATAAGTATTTAATTGAGATATATTTATCATCCATTTCCATTTCATCTAAAAATGATTTCATAAAATATTTACTATTATTATATTTATTTTTAATTTTATCTTGACCCATTTTTTAAATTTAATATATGGTATGGAAGGAATCATTATTTTTTACCATACGAGGTAGTTTTTGAATTTTTTGGAAAAAGTATGAGGAGAATTATTTTAAAATTTTACCTCATTAATGGATTTATTCTATTGTTTTATGATGCCTTATTTACTTGATGTTTCTTCTAAAATATTTCTTGTTTATTTTAATTAAAAACATTTTCCTTTAAAATTGCATGTCATTTTCGGAAATGAAATTTTATTAATAAGAAATGATATTTTCCTCAAGAACTATATTCATGTGTTCTATGAAAATTATTTTCCATCTATGATGACGATATTAAAATGGATTATGTTTCTATCACTATAATTCCAAATATTTTGTTGAGTTAATGACGAAATGTTAATTAATATGGATTATGTTATGATGGAATGATGTATAAGAAACACATTTTATTTTGTAGGTTATGCTCTGATTATTGATTTATATTTTTGTGGCACATGTAAGAATGATTTATTTATGAGATGGATGGGACCTATATCTCATTACAATTCGTTGGGTAATATTTTATATCACAATATATATACATGACTAGAATGATAAGTATATCAGGTTCAGTAATATAGGGCTAGAACAGAACGTAAATACAGTTCGGTAATACATGGTTGGAATGAAATGTAAAGCTAGTTCAGTAATGGAATTTGTAAACTGTGATGGTCTTAGAAACAATGAAAAGGCTACTATGAAATCATATAATGTTCTTTTTTGTTTTTCATAATACCATGTTCTATTCTAATAATATTTTTTAATTTTTAATGTTTTTTTATGATCTATACCCTACGTAGTACAAAGATTTATTTCATGACTCATGATTTTGGTATGTTTTTTTGGATGTTATATTATTATCTTCACATTCTAGTTTTTGTTTTGGTAATTAATTTTCCATGATTTTCCTTACTGAGAATTTTATCTCACTTCATTTCATAGTTCATTTCCCCTAGGATTTGAATAAGGGTATTAACTAAGATGTGTAAAAACAGGATTCTAGTTATGATGGATAAAGTATGAGATGATGTATATGTTTTATGACCCAGTTTTTTTCACTTTCTGAAGATAGTGAACTACTACTTCTTATGGGAATCTGTTTGTGTCGTGTAATAATTATTCTGTAAATGTAATTAAATGTCCATGTACGTTACACTTGGTTCATTATAGTTGGTATCAGAGAAATGGTTTTGTCAACCCTTGGAAACTATGATGCAAAAAATTTAGTGATATCCCTAGATATATTTATAATTAATTTCTAAGGATGTACCTATTTTTATATATAAATAAAGGTTACCATCCTAGAATTATGTTAATTACCATTAATAACCTAGTACTAGACCTAATATGTTAGATATTGAAAGTAACCCCTTGATTATATTATTTTCCTTGTATGACTTTTCCTCTCGAAATATTGTTTTTGGGTTTTAGATAATGGATAAAAACTAGTGAAACTATGTTAATGATAAATTCTCTATTAAGTGGAATTATTATCATCATGAACAACTAATTTTTATAGGAGATTGAATGAAAAAATTTATTTTTATAATTACACAAGATATTAATCATTTTGGACATCCAAATGAGTTGGGAAGGGAACAACATTATATAGAGTCATTCATGTGGAAAAATATACCTTCTTTCAATGTGTATTCTAATCCATTTTTTATAAACAATTTATAAGTACCATTAAAATAATCGTTTTCATCCTTCGTAGTTTAGAACATGGAAAAGTCATTTTGTATTTTTAACATTTAGAAGGTGAAGCAGACTAGTGGTGGTCTCTAATCAAGAATACTAGGCAGAAAGAGGAAATTGAATCCATGGAATGGCATGAGTTCAAGAACATATTTTCCTATTTCAATAACCCATGTATTCTATGAACAATGATGGAAAAGGTGTTCCTTGAGATGAAGAAAAAGTATGATGAATCAGTTAGTACATACGAGGAAAATTTTACAAGAATTTCTTGGTATGCTTTTGGTTTTATCATCCAATAAGAATGTAATGTTGATCAATTCGTCAATGTCCTAAAACAAAGATATCGAAGGACATTTGATATAAGATACTTTAGTAGCTCTAAAGAGATTTTGGGTTGTGCTCTTGAGGTTAAAATAGAATTTAGTGTCACATAACTATATTATGATTTTTACATGAAACAAAATATATATTTCAAGGGAAAATCTCAAAATAATGATGAATATTTGATGAATATTTTCTTATGATCAGTGTGTTGAAAGATGAATTGTGGATATTGTATTAAAGGGAGTAGAAAATGTTTTATGTGTTATAAAGATGTTCATCTAGAAACAGAGTTCCAAATTAATTGAAAAAAGGTTGAAAAGGGTGAGAATATAAAAAAGACTAAAAATAATACACCACCCACACATCAATCTTACAAGTTAAAGGAAATGGGGCATTGGGCTTACCAATTCCCAAATCCAATGGTTTATAATGATGATCGATGTCAGAAACCTCTTAAGGCCAAAGACTAAGTAAAATAAAATGTGATCACTATTGTTGATGTTGAGTATGGAAATGAAAAGGTGGAATGATGAAGTGTTAAGGTAAGAAAATTCAAAAATAATGATTTTGAATCTCTATGGCATAATTATGGAATATTGGAACATATATGTATTAGGCCATTTCGGATATCCATTAGAATAAGTTATCAGTAACCCTGAAAAGTGATTGACACACTTTTGAAAGGCACTTGTTATGCATATAATGAAAGGATAATGAGATGTTTTATAGTATTAATGAGCTCATGACTGATATAAGTATAAAGTGATATTATTGTTTTAGTATATATAATATTTGGTATTTTTGGTGTGTGGAAATAGTTAATTTTGACAGAAGGTGTGTTTTCACTAAGATTCTTCCATAATTCAAATTAATACCATGTTTCATGAGAATACATGTTTAAGGTATTCACATGCTTGTAATGTGATAGCCAAGAACTACCTTATGAGATATGGTAGATAAAAGTTATGTCGATCTATTTCACCTCTTTGTAAAGATTTTTTTTTGTTTTTGCTAGGGTTTTAATGTTTTCCCTTTATATATAGTATAAGTTATATTCTACATGAAGTTTGTAAGATTAATGTATTATCTCACTATAGGTGGACTTGTCAATATTTGATTCCCTATGCTAATAATTTTGTTCAGACAAATGGAATTACCTATCATTAATTGTCATGATCTGTTAACACTTCAAGAATGACAAATTCTACTTCATTTCTATGTATGAGAGAGGAATTCTAAATTGTTGAAGGCACGAACACTGGTGATATTGTACTAAAATCATGTATATATTTATTCTCAATCAAAATTATTCAAATTTGGGGAATGGATAGTGAATACCAAAAATGATATCTTAGTACCTTCTTATCCGATGAATCAGATGGTCCCTTAAATCATTGGAAATTTATGGATTTTTTATTTTTAACATTCTCCAAACATTATTCTCTATCACTCTCCATCAGAACTAGATGGTTAGATTTTTTCTTCCATATCCACGTTTCCACTTCCCACATATGTTATCCTATGTGGAAAACCAGTGATGTGTATCATTGGGTAACCATTATGTTTCTAAATTTCCTTTTTCAAAATATTTTTTATTGTTCCTTTTTATGATACGAGTTTCTATGAAAGACACATTCAATTAGTAAACCTTTTACAACTCCAATGAAGTTCTAGGGAGAAATTCATTTTAAGGGTGGTATAATGTTACACAATTTTATTTAAGAGATAGATTTTATTTAATTTATTTTTTTCTTGTTTTTTACACTACACCAAAATTAGCTTGTGTTATATGAGACAATGTATTAGCTTGCAGTATATGCAACACAACACTAGGACAGTGTTACACACAATTTTATGTTCTTTTGATAGATTTAATTTCGTGCAACAATGAGTATAATGTTTTTTAATGTATAAAATAACTATGTTTGTATTATGTTATATGCAACACCAATGTAAGAATTCACTAAACGTAATACTGAATTGTCTTATATTACAAGCAAGAGCATCCTTCCTTGAAAGGTTTCATTGTACGCAATACCGAGTTTCACTAAAAAATGATATATTATTAAAATATAATATAAAATAGGCATTATGAATAGTTTTAACCAAATTTTAAATTTTATATATCATTAACATTCATCTTATGTATTTTATAGAACCTGATATAAAAAACAAATTTAATTTTTCAGACAAAAGAATTATTTTTCAACAAATGAGGTTTTTCCTCCGTTTAATGGCACACCAATTTTAATTTTAGCTTTTAATTATGATATATATTATATTTTATAAAATAAACATCTTATTTATTATAGATACATAAAAAATTTAATGTTGTTGAAATTTTGGTATTTTTATGATAAAATCAATATATTAATGAATAGTGAAAACTAATATATTTTAATTCAAAAAATCATTTTCGTGTAATTAATTTATATAGTTTAAAAGTATTTTTAATATATTTTAATGTGTAAGTGGATTATTTTTTAATTAATTATTCCAAAATTTTTAAATGGATGCAATCTAACATTAAAATTGGACATAAATGCATGATAATCTTTTGAAAAGTTTTTACTTCATAAAACCCCGCTTTTTGGTTTTGACAATCGGAATTCATTTTAAATTAAATTTTCAAAATAATGTGTTTTGAATTATAAAAAATGGATTCCATATGTGGAATTAATGTGTCCGAATTATGTTAATAGGTTTATTTTATTTTTTTGGATATTATGAATAGTAACTATGGTACATTTTATTTAACATTGTTAAGGGTAAATTGGGTAAATTACGGTAATTAACAATATGATAAAGATAATAAAATTACCCTAAAACCTGAAAAAAATTTATTGGATGAATTTTTGTATACCAATATAACATATGGGTCCGAATTGATTCTTTTAAAGGACTTTTCTCCATTAAAGTGATGTAATTCTAGTTAAAACAAAAGAAGGAGACAACCTGTCACTCTCATATATCATATAAGTATAATATTTTTAATATATTGATAAACACATTAAAACATAGAAAATAAATATTCTAAATTCATATAATGAAATTATCTACATCATATTAATTTATTATGAATTTTTAGAGATTAAATAACTACCATTAAGGATGGCAGAATGGTGATGTAGAAATTATTTTATTGATAGAAATATCAAATAAATGGAATCATAAATATAAAAAATTATCATATATACTAATTAATGTTCTATGTGAATTTTATAGGTTATTGTGACATTTTATTATACTATTAAATAATTTTTTTCGAATTTTTATTTTATGTGCATTTTTTTAAAATCAAATAAATTAATAGTGTGAAAATTGACACTATTGATATTTTATAAAAATAACATGTTATTAAATTAATTAAAAATATATGTATATGAAATTAAAAAGTTACAATTATCTAGACTATAAGGTCATAAGGTATCCAATTATAGGAAATAGAAAACACATAAATAAATATTTATAACCATTAATATTTAGAATATTATAACTATAAACAAAATTAAATAGATTAAATAATTATAAATCAAAATGAAAATTTTTAAAATAAAATAAAAACAGGATTAAATTTTATTCTTTGAAATTAATTGTACCCATATTAAATGAATATTATAAATAATTTAGTATGGGGTATTATAAACCAAAAAAGAATTTTTAATAAAATAATATTTCAAGACTTTCCAAAGGTGCCCCTCCCCGCTATTATAAAAGGGAACCTCTAAATTTTAATTCACAAATACAAATACATTTGGAATGGATAACCACTACCCATATCTCATTCTAACTTCCCTCACATAATACTAGATTCTACACTTTGGGTAGAAATCCATTTTATGGAGTCCTTCTATGTATACCAGATGGAGATACCAGAAAAATAGGTAATTGTTTTAACACATCTTCTAAAATTATTTTATTCCTCTAAATCCTATTATTATGTTTTTCACATACTAAATTAATAATTCCAGTATCTTCTACATTATAAAATGTTATTATAATTATGGGAAAACATTATACCTCATTTTATCCATCCTACGAATAAAAATATCACCTTGTGTGTGTATGTATGGCTTACCATCTCCACATCGTGGTGTAATTTATTATTCAAAAATAAATAATTTGGATTGGTACATTTTAAGAGTATAATGGGTGAAAAAATTAATATAACATGATATAATTTCTTTAAAATTCATACACCATCCAATTACAAACAATTTAACCTTCCAGTGAATGATATCATCGCTCATGCGTCTGTACGACTTACTGTATCTACGATGTGATAAGAGTCATTCTCCACCTTAACCATTAAAGAATAATTATAAAAAATATATAATAAATAATATATAATAAATAATAATGAAATATATGAGATAATAATGCTAATAAATTTATATATATATATATTTCATTCAATTGCTTCCATTTATTTCAATAATAAAATGGAAGCGGCGTTCACACGTACGTACGACCTACTGTCTCCATGAACGGTGTATTCTATTTCATTTATCTATCTATTATATATATTTTTAAATACTGAATATTTATGATATATAAATCATTTTTTACAATCATTAAGTAATTAAATCATGATATAAGTAATAAGATTATGAATAATAATTAAAAACATGTATGATAAATACAATGATTATTACACAAAACATTGTTTTAACATGGAATTGATAAATAATCTGGTAATATAAAGTCATAAGTGATTCATATATAATATCTTAAATATTATTTTTTTTGATATAAGTTAGTAATGTTTTTAAACCAAAAATATAGTAGATTCGGACAAATATAGATTAAATAGGACCTAAGGTAAGGGATAATTTTGCAATCTCATTTTTATCTGAGAGTATTTATACATAAATATTTACAAGGGATATATTTATTATCCATGTACATGATTTATGAAAGAATTACTATTATTATATATTTTTTTAAGGTCTTTTTTATCCATTTTTTACTTTTACTACCTGGCATGGAAGGAAGGTTTCTTTTATTTACCATATGTGGTACTTTTGGATGTTTCTAGAAAAAGTTTGAGAAGGATGTTTTCATAACTAATACGACATGAATGTATTATTTTTAAATTTTCATGACTCATTATTTACATGATGCTTCTTCTACATTATTTCAGGTATAATTTTAATTAAATTATTTTCTTTTAAAATTACATGTCATTTTGACCAAAAACGTTTTTGAAGATGAAAGCATATTTTTATTACGAATTATGTTCAAGAATTTTATCAACATTATTTTCCATCTAAGATGACGATCTTAAATTGTGTTATGTTTATATCCATGTTGCTATAATGATTTGATTGTGTTAATGATATAATTATCTTATATATGGATTATGTTATATTGGAATCATGTTTAAGAAAAAAAAATTATTTCTTGAGTTATGTTATGATGGATGATTTATATTTTTATAGAAGATGTAAGAATGATTTCGTTATGAGATGTGTATGAGCTATATCTCCCTCCAAGGAATTGGGTTAGGATTTATATATAATGAGGTAGACATGAATCCAATGACATATAAATCTAGCTCAGTAAAATAGGGTATTAAAGGAAAGTAAATCTAGTTTAGTAAAACATGGATAAAACAACTTATAAACCCATTTTTGTAATGGAATTTGTCTACTATAGTGGTCTTGGAAACAATTCCTTAGATAGTGTGGAAATCATATTATGTGCTTAATTTTTTTCCATAATTCAATTATTTATGCCAATGATGTTTTATCATGGTTAATGTTTTTCTGTGATCTTTGACTTATGTACTACCATAATTTATTTCAGGACTCAAGATTTCTGTATGTTTTTTCTTCCAATAGTTATGTTCATGTTTTTACATTCTTATGTTAATATTTTGTAAATTATTTTCCATGCATACCCTTACTGAGAATTTGATCTCACCCCTTTTCATGTTTCATTTCCACTAGGACATGAAGTACATTATTAAGTAATATTTTTCCAAAAGGGGTTCCAGTTTTGAATGATAAATAATGAGACAATGTAGATGTTTTATAAACTAGTTGTTTATGTTTTTTAGTTTCTAAAGGCACTAATCTAATTCAATATTTCGATGTATGTTTGTATTGTGTATTAAGTATTACAAAAAAATAATCTAATCATCATGTAATTCATGCTTGGGTTGTTACAAGAAATAATCACATTCCTCCTAAGCCATCAATGATCCAATTTAGGGTAAAATTTCAGGAACACTAGGTTAACATCTAAAAAATATAGTTCTCTATGATGATGACCATAATAATATATATACAATATTTTTTCCATAAAAATTATCTTATGAATCACCTAAATATTTTTTGTCATTTCATGAACCATTCTTGGACCAAAAAAGGAACATTCACTAATCTATGACCAACATAACAGTCACTTACAAGGTTGAACATACATTTCCTTAAAATGAACCATATTTATCATGGAATATAATCTCGTGTTATAAGAAAACTCAACTAGAAAAATAACTATCCCAAGATCCACCAAGGTCAAGAACAAATGTCCGAAGTATATCCACAAGAATTTGTATATATCTTTATATATGGACATCTGACTACAAATAGTTTGTTGTACTCAAGTGGACAAGAGATCCCAGTGACTCTTGATGGCCACATTAAAAATAAGAATTAAACTAAGGATCCTGGTCAATGTCTATCACATATGAAACTATGTTATAAGTAATAAACTATTTCAGATATATATTTCCCATTTCCTCAAATTTTGTTATATCAAGAATTGATATAAAGTGAACCATTATGCTCAGCTTATTAATCGTAGCTTATATCACATTCTTATTTTTATTGGTATATAGTACCCCAACCACAAAATACATAGAGATCCCCTCACATATACATGTTACCACAAGAAGGGGCTGAAGAAAAGATGAAGGTTTGTGGTTCTCATCATTGATGAGTTCGCATATATAACAATGAGAGGCACAATAAAAAATGCCCCATCTCATACATAGACACTAGAATCAATGCCTCATGTCATATAACATATCTTTTTGTTACCAGGATCACCTCCCACTAGGAATTATAAGAATCACAAATCACTTCATTCCAAAGTGATAACGGTACAAAAAAATGATATGGATAACATAGATTACCCTTCATTGAAAATGAAAACCAATAACGACCTCTCCATGAAAAAGAGAGTCTATTATTCTATGGAATTCATAATCAATAATTTGTTCCTAAATAATCATCTCAATAATCATAGAGGCCATATGATCAATATCCATGTAAACAAAGGCCCCATATTCTTGAACTCTAGTACAAAACTGTTGAAAAAAGATCCACCACGTTCTTCTCTCTTCTGATGATTCTTTCATGACCTAGTTCAAAAAATTTCTATTCAAAGAATTCGTTATTAAATTAATATTACCTAGGGTATATGTGATGTCAATGTGGAAGGATTGTAGGTGTTCCACCCAAATCTTTTAGCAGAAATTCAAATATTTTTATGAGAATATATAACTCAAGATCTTATGGTCAGAATACATGGTATAACATTCATTAAAAAGGTGAAGTGACCAACTCTTAAGTGAATTCATCACAATAACGATATCAAGGTCATGGGTAGGATAATACATCTCATGTTCCTAAGCTAACAAGAGACATTTTAGATGACATGATCACCCAGAACAAGAACATATCCCAAAATTGAACTCGATGCATCATAAAAGACAATATATACCTAACTGGCCTCTAGAAGAGTAAAAGCTCATTTAGTAGTAAAAATTAATTTCATCTCACAAAATAATTATTAAATTTATCATCGAAAAAAATTATACATCCTTCCCATTTTGGGAATTCATCAGAGAATAAAACATTGAGATTTTATTTTACAAACTAACAATAATACCCAGCTAGACCTAAGAAGCGCCAAATCTAGAAAAAGATTCGTGGTTGGTAAAATGTAATAATAGATTTAACAATACTAGGATAAATTAAGATCCCATATTATGAAACCACATATACCAATAAAATAACTTCTAAAATCTATAAATGGAATTTTCAAATATGGGCATAAGAATTTTGATTTCTCAATAATTCTAGATCCTCTGACATAAGATACCCATGGTCATCCTCAGATATATTGTAAAAAAGTATTTCATTCATAAATACATCAATGAAATTACTACAATACTCATAGGAAATCATTATTTTTATATCCATAAAGAGTGAAAGTGAATTGTTTAGTCCATGTGGTATGACATGGTACTCATAATGGTGACTCGTACATCAAAAACGTAGATTAATGAATGTGAAATTATTTTATTCCCAACTGATGGTAACCTGATCAAAGATTTTTCTTAGAGAACCACTTTTCCCATTTAACCTATTCAAATACTTCTTCAATCTGTGGAAATGAATATTTTTTCATTTTTGTGACTATATTTAATTATCGTTAATCCACAAAAAGAAGAAGAGACCCATCAACATTCGTAGGCAAGATTATCAGTGCCTCCGAAGCTAACACATTCATGAATATACATAAATTCTCTATAAGATCATGAAACTTAGTGTATAACTATTTAATTTAAGCTATATCCATATAGTAATAAGTAATAGGTATCTACTGGGTACATGTCCCCAACTAGATAGAAAAATATGCCTCCCTTTTTAGTGAAAAACCACATAATTTAGAATGGAAAATGATGGGAAACTCTATAAAAATTGGTGGGATATAATTAATCATGGATCTTATCTCCATACCAATATAAGAAAAACATATTACCTTCACCAACACTAGGTAAGAAGGATTGTCTCTATTAGACCTCGGGTCCCACTCTCCCTTAAAGACACGTAACACACCATCAGGTTTAGTGAAGAAGACCCATCGAAGATAGAAATAAATATAGGATTTATTGAAAATGATATAATCCTACCCACATATGACATCAATAGATTTAATGTGATATAAAATACAATCACCAATATGATCAACATATGATAATGAGAAAACAAAAACATGGCTGTGAAGACCTTGATCCATAATCGTTATGAGAGTTGTAGTAATATCTATCATAAAATATTAAATTTTCATCAAAAGATTAGGAAATCTCACAATAGAGGTTGAAATAATTATATGAGATGCTCCAGTAATAGATAAAGTAGTCTCTATTGAGAAAGTTATAAGGATGGTACCTCTCACCATCATTAGGGCCATACTGGCTTCCTCTATAGACTCTTCCACTATTTAATGAAGCTTTTTTCAAGATTCCATCGTCTAGAACCCCTATTCTCATGTATAATTTGATTGCACCATAGTGTCAGTAGTCACAGATGATCTTTGAGTCCCTTCATGGATTAAAATAAACATGTATTAACTTCTTCAATTTATCTAAGTGTCCACATAAACCACATATATTTGTTTCCTTACTGGGAACCTATTTTGAGTGCATATATTTTCCATATTTGTAAAAAAACCCAAGGGACAATGTAGGTCACAATAGAATGTATATAAAAACCAAATAGTATAAAACCACTATAAATATATACCTGATTTATTTTTCTTTTAAAGGAACTCAGAAGACTACTAGGTGAAACAAAGGAATCTTGTCAACCCTTACTTTCTAAAAGGGTCCATCTCCAAAATAAATGCTTTATTCAGTACAACATTATATGAAGGAATATTTATATATAAAATCTAATTATTAATATCATATTGAAGTCCCATCTCAATACCTCGAGTCTTCGTCTTCTCATTTGAAATTATAACATGTGAAAGTTGTACTACCTAGACAAACAATTTTTATATTTACCCATGATCCATTATGGCTTCTTGATTTTTAAGTACTCAATAGCATAGGCCAACACCATTGAATCTAGATATAACTAGTCAGTGGAAAAATGATTAAATTATTTTCTACTCTAAACTCTCATTATTATTCTCCATAACTATTGTGTACCATAATCTCTTTCGAGGTCAATATAGCTTATGGTGGCACATTTTTCAATGATTTCATTATATTTATCCAAGAACCCAAAAACAATATCGATATTCCTCAACCATTCCTCATCCCATTGAGGATAATTCGATCCTTGGACTGCTTGTTGATTTTGGTGAATGAAATTTTGAGCATGAATCTAGAAGTCATCTCACTAAGGTTCAATAAGTAGAGCCTAAACAAGACTGGGTGATGTTTCTTATCCAAAAACATGGATTTCACATACAATTAAATCTACAGCTTCTTCCATGATCCAAGTCACATGTCTTCTAAAATATATATTGCTACAAAAAACCTGCAGACAATTTTGAAGACATTATATTGACACTCAAACTGTGTCATAATATAAATTAATCCCATTAGAGGGACCATAAGATATGGATTACAATTTATCCTACGTGGTATTAGTTAAAAGAAATGAACTATTCCTCATTAAGTCATTCTCAAAACACCATTATGGACTTATGGAGAAGTGTATTGATTTATGGTCGGACACTCAATCGTAACTTCCAATAATGTCACTAAAATATTACTCAATAGTATACTAGCAATAAGGAATCATTCATAACAGTAACCGTTGATACCACTATATCACAAAAACATGATGGATATGCTAGTACCATGACATCTAATCCAGTACAAACGTTGCATGAAGGAAATACTCAATACCCACATGTTTGAGACTAGCACTTGGATTCAAACAAGATCAAAGAATGAATAGTTTTAACCCATAAATATCAGAAGAAACAGTTACAATTCACTATGTATAAAAGAAAACACCCTCATATAAACTATGCTAGAATTAAAACGTGTAAAAAACCCCTAAATACAACCACAATGTACTAGAAAACAAGACAAACAACCTGATCCTGAAAGGGCATAACTCTTCAAGCCTAAGGATCAACAAAAATAGGAACCTCCACATGGAGCTTTACCCATGCTCTAACCTGGAAGAATGTAATCTATAAACACCTAAAGAAAGAGTTAGGGTGTCACTTAAAGCCCATTAGGGTATCATGAAGGATTATTTAACAATATTCCATAATTAATTATCCAAATATTGATCTAAATTTAATATAAATTGGAATGGAAATTCTAAAGAATATTTAAAAAAACATGATTTACATTTTAATTGATAGAAAAACATTAAGAAAATGGATTAATAAACATTTTATAAAAAATAAATTATATAAATTATTGATTTATGTGTAACGTATTCTTATAAAAAAGTATTATATATCAAAACATTATCAATGGGAAATGTGGTCATCAATAAAGAGGTACGATAGTTCTAGTTTATTAAATCCCCCACACACAAGAATAATTGATCATGATAATATGTGTACACATATACGTCAAACACTACTCAAAGAGGACTCATCCCCATCCTATCAAGTATGTGACATGCTGCATTTGTTTTGTTAAAGTTGTAATGTTTTAATAGGGGTTTTTCTTAATCAAATGACTAGCGATCTAGGATTTCATGATCTCTAAACACAATTAATAATGGGAAATTCAGTTTAAAACAATTTTAAAGAAGCATAACCCATTTTATTTTATTTCAACATGTCAATATCTATTTATAAAAACTAGGTTTTAATCAAATAATATCTTTTCATAGGATAAATAAATGTCTTTATATCAAAATAGTTTATGCCATTTTTCTCAAATAAAAATTCAAAATCAATATCATGATTTAATTCCATAATTTAATGTCAACAATTTTCAATAAAAATTCCCCAAATACACCCCAATTCGTTGGATTTGATGATTTTCCCATTTTAAATCCAATTCTAATTAAATCACCAAATTCACTTGAAGTTAGTTTTAAACAACCAATTGAGAGTGATTTTATTTAAATCAATCAATTCAGGTTTAAATTAAATTGAAAATATAAAATGAAATAACGTACTATAGATCACAGGATCAAGAAACATAATTCTCATAATGAGATTCTCTAAAAATAACCGTTAACAAAAAAGATCACAAAATCAACCATAGATTCAAGATATCAAAAAAGTGGATTAGACCCTCAAAACCCCATAGATCAATCATACCCTAATAACAATAAAATAAGGGAGAGTAAGAAAGTTACAGGGAAGAAAAACATACTCAGAAAGGATCGAACGATGATGACTTCATTTTGATTCTCTATAAAATAAGTTTTATAGGGGAAAAATTGGTTCCTGGGAGCATCAAATACATATGAAAATGTTCTAGGTCAAGTTAAGCCTAAGTGGGGGGTCTAAATGTGGGTTTGAGAAATTTTAAAAAATTCATATTAATTACAAGTAATGTTCATAGTTTTCTATGCATGACAACATAGTTTTTCAAACCATGCATCATAACCATATGACATTGTTGATGGGGTTGCATTGTTTCTCCTTAGTGGATATGATTTTTATCAAACTTTTCTCCAATAGTTCAAACCCTCACGACCTGGGTGTACTCAGTTTTCACTAGAATGGAACATAATTTTGGGAAAATCATGTGCAACCCTGGAGAGCCCAAGATCCTTAAAAATTTTCCAAACATTACCCAAACCACCCATATAAGAGACCCATCCCAAGGATGCTTAAAGGAGGGGTTTATGAGTACCAGAAAATAGTAACAAAATCGTACAAATACTAATAATCTTTTTGAATAGAATTTTGTGTTATATTAATTCATATAAATCTTGTGATTTAACATTTTGTTTAATATTATGGGATTCTGGGAATTGTTTTTCTCTCTCTATATAAAGTCTATATCATTTTCAAATGAATGTTATTCACATTTGATATTCTTAACCACCTTATGATTTTATTTCAGTGAGATAACTATTATGAACATCCAATTTTATTTAATACCATTATATGGGTCTTAGTACCTTTTCCCGGTTGATATTTTCACAAATGTATGGTAAAAAATCAAAATTGAATATATTCCTATTATTTTGGATTATGATGATGTATTTCATAAAAAATCACTTTCTTCATCCAAAAAATGATCTTTAGTCATAAATATAACTTATACCTAGTAAACCTCATATTTCAAATACTCTATATGGAATATCCATTATTGAATAACATGAATTAAAGAAGAAACATTATGAGATTGTAGATAAGTTAGTCATATGCACTAGTGGATCACCAGAGTTCCCATGATTTTATTTTATGAAGAAATATGTGTCAATGTGTATTTCAACTGATTATTGGGAATATAACAATATCACTGCTAAGAAAAAATATCATCATCATTGTATCAATGATCTGTTTGATCAATTATGTGGAATATAATATTTTTCATTTTTTTTATTTGATTTCGATAACATCAATTGTGGATAAATAAGGATAATATATCCAATAAAACCTTTCACACAAGTTATGAAAATTGTGAATTTTATTTGATTTTATTTATTCTTACCAATTTCACTTATATATTTATTGATTTAATGAATAGATTCTTTATAGATTATCGTTATTATATTCTAGTAGTATTTATAGAAAATATTATTATATATTAAAAATCTTATAGGAGAATGAAAAAGATTTAATGATTTTTTTAATATGTTATGGGAATATAATTATTATGATGAATTAATAAATTATTAATTTTGAAAAAAAAAATGTTTCATTATTATATCATATAACCTCATGTGATGGTATATCAGTAGATCCTTCACTAATTACTGTTTTTAAGGAATGGCCAAAACCAACCATGGTAACTAATATCTGTATATTTCAGGGGTTGAAATGATACTTCCAATTTTTATAAAATATTTCCAATGTATATATAATCCAATTACCATGATGACATCGAATGGATCCAAGATACATTTGATAATAATATTTGAAGAAACTTTCATGGAGTTGAAAATAAGTTTGGTAAGAACACATATAATTACCTGATACTATAGTGGTTAAGGGTTTATGATCTTTATTGATTCATCAATGAAGGGAATATTATTTTTCATCATGTAGAATGACAAGGTGATAGGTTATGCCTCTGTAAAATTGAAAATTCACAATAAAATTACCCTACACATGATTTAGAGCTGGTATCATTATTTTTTCACTAAAAATTTGGTGGCATTATAATTATATTTAATGGTGTGATATATTTAAAGAAAATAAATTCATCAAGTATATACTCACAAAAAATGTTGAATATGTGCTCATTGGTATGGTCATATTTGATTAATGATTTTGAATTTTCAATGCACTACCACCCTAGGTAGTCTAAGTAGTTAGATGATGATATTAGTTGGAAAGATAATGCTTATTTATCAACATATAGGGTTTAATGAAATTTAATATTTATGGGTTTTCAAAATAGGGATATTGAAATCATTAGGAAATAGAGAGATAATATCGTTCTCAGATGAATGTTCAACCATCCATCAATGAGAGGAATGATGATACATCGAATGATGATGTAAATTTGTATAAAATTGTGAGAAATATTTCTATGTTAAACTAGGATTGTGATGTAATGAAATGCTTTTTGGAATCAGTTATTGGTCAAATAACTACCAGATATTAATGAAGAGATATTAGATGAATATCATATTTCATTGTTATCTATTCTTACTAGATTTATGAAGATGTGTGTATATATATATATATATATCTAAAAGAGTATTTCTAATTGGATAACATGAAGATATATATTAGAGAGTATGTATCTTAGTAAATGATATATAATAATGTTTTCAATGATAAATGGTATTCTAATGTGAATTTACAACCATTACCTCTACCAAAGTGGAAGTATGAAAAAATTACCATGGATTTTATCATCGTACTCCCCTAAAAAAATGTTATTTGGGTTTTAATCAATAACCTTATAAATGAAGAACATTCTAATATCCTCAAAAAAACTTATATTTATTGACATTATATTATGTTCATCGAAGATGTTTTAAGATTTAATGGAGTTCCACATTATATTGTATTTCATTGGGATTTTAGGATTACCTAAATTTTTTGGTTATTCCTTCAATTGGATTGAGATGTAGTGTTTGGTTTCAATAAGGCATATCATTGTTAGATATATGGTCATATTGATATTTCAATTATATCCCTAGAATACTTGTAGAGATGTGAAATATGGATTTCAAAGTATGTTGGGATCAAATCATTTCATTTGTAAACTTCTCTTACAATAGAATAAAATTAACTAATCATATTAATGGAATGTTATGAATCCCCCTTTGAATGGAATTGTAGAACTCCAACATTACGAGATGAAGTTTTAAAAATTAAGATTTGGGAAAATAATATAGATGTTTAAATTGAATAAATTGATTATGGTATTTAGCAGATTATCCGGTCGTTTTTGATTTGATAGAAAATATATACTAATAGTCATTACTGATATGTATTGATTGAAGTTATGGATAAGGTTTTCTTATGAATATATAATGTTAATAAGGTTATGATAAATGAAAAAAGGGTAAATTTGATCCCATGATATATCAGTCCCTTCAAATTTATTTATTATATCAGTACTGTTTCGTATCACATGGGGATTCCACTAAATCTCTCTCATTCTCATGATTTGTTTGATGTATCTCTACCATGGAAATAAATACTTGATGTTTAACATTTTCTAAAATAATATGTCAAACCACCACATCATGATACATCTTTTAAGGAAAAACAAATAATTATTCATGATTAAATAATTAAATTAATATGAAATAAGGATCTTATCTAGTCAATGATTATGGAAAAATATATATTCTTTGAATCTTTGTCTGAAAATGATGATGTGATAAGGTTAAAGCCTCTTTATTTGTATATATTGGAGTGATTAAATATAAATTTAAAATTTACTATAATGGTGATAAAATTCAGAACCCTAAAAATTGTTATAAATTTTCCTCTAATAAATATTTAATTTTTAATATATTTCTATACATGAAACGTAATGTTTAAACCAATAGTGATATTATATTAACATATTATTCTTTTACATATAATTTATCACATAGGCATTAAATCGACATGTATTAATAGGTCTAACTAATTTATGAAAAAAATTTATTTACATAAGAATAAAATTAATTCATTTTCATCAATTGGTTTTAAATGAAAATAAAATCCATTAATGGTAAATATATATATTTTTTCAAGAACAATTTTTATATACTCAATGTTTTTTTCTCTAGTAAATTTAAAAAAATATCTATATATGAATAATTTTAATATTATGTTTATATTATTTATTATTTATTTTATTAATGGTCATTGGCATGATGTAATAATAAATCTAGATTTATTATTAAATAATAATATATCTAAAAATGGTTTAAATTTTGTTTTTTCCTAATATTAATGTTAATTTATTAATATTATAAATATTTAATATTATAAATATTTCTAAATATTTGGAATCTGAATTATTAATATAATGTAATAGATTCAACATAATTTCTATCTATAATTTAGTGAAAATAGAATAAAAAATTATATAATGCTTAGTGTTTAAAAGGATTTTCATGATTTAACATAAGAGATAAGGTTAAAAATTTAATGAAAAACTTATTCAATATTATTAGGTGATGGTATTTCAACCATATCAATGGGATCTTCAAATACTATGAATTTTGGATTCACATTACATGAGAATGAAAATAATATATTCATATATTTTGAAAATTTGCATGTGTTGTTGATTCAATGGTTTATAAATTCAACTATTACAATCCATAGTTCCAAAGATAACAAATACTTTTTTAAAACCATATTTTAAAAACATTGAATGTCCCATTTATTTTAGAATGTTTTTTTAGAAATTTATTTTTCTAAAATATTTATAAATAGTTCAAAACTATTATAATCTTAATGTTTGATACCTTAGACTTGCTAAGAGTCTTCTCTATTAGACTGACTACCTTATTTTCTATTATACATTCCAAAGTAATATTCATCAACCTGACCAGAGTCATGTCTATTGGACTGGCCATGGTTTAATTCATCAGAATGGCTAAAATTTATTTCATCAAACAAAACATAGTATTTTGTATCAAAATATCAAAATTTAATAATTTAATTATTGGAATTATTTTTATAAGATGGAATTTATTATATCATTTTAATGGTGATACCAAATAGAATTATATAAATACATAATCTTCAATGAAGTCAATTGAATAACATGTTATTTTCATTGAAACTAACTATGTGATTCATAGAAATATGAAATTTGAGGAGTTACAATAACACAAGTGCATTCAAGGATCCCGAAGCCGATTCATTTGAAACTCATAATGTTTTAAGATCACCCTTCCAAAACATCTCATTCTTATCCTATGTATTTTACTAAGAGTTTATGTTCTAAATAATTCATGTAAAGAATTGTAAAATCATTAGATCTATTTTTCATTTTTATTATCTTGTTCTAATCAATGTTTATATCAACAGATTTCAGGGATAGGAAGATAGATGATAATGAGTAGGAAGATCTTGGGATTCCCAGGGATTGGAGGATAAAGTGGTTTCATGTCTTTACATTAGGGGATTTCTTGTTTAAGAAAAACATAAATATTCTGATTTTTTATCAAGTTATTTCCTATTACGGAATGAAATAACAAATAGTTAAGTTGAAATCTATGGATATCATAAGTTTTGATTTATGACTTTCATAAATTTTAAGGATAATAATTAGAATATATTTAAAAATAATATTTTATATTACTTTTTTTAACATGTTTTACATTCAAATGTGCAATTTATATTCAAAATTTATTTTAATAAATATTTATAATATTTATTCAGGTTGATTTTTTGTAAGTTTGATTAGTGTCTCTAATTTTTTAGATGACATTTGTGTCTGATACCAATAGTCTCGATATTATATGGTTTCAAGGTCCAATTTCTTTAATAAATGATCTTTGGGTTTCTTGTCAGCTAAAATATTAAATTACAACTCACCCCATCTCATAGTATTTTTATTCTCTTATGATCAAATATGTTTATCTTCTTTCTACCAAATAAAATTATATCATTTATCCTATACTCATTAAAATTTATGTGAATTCTCCCTTGACCAAACCGTACCATAATACCATTATAATAGTCATCCCCATGTCCCTAGGGTCTCGGCTTTTTCGAAATACCATGAATTCATGGATTAAAGTGTAGGAAAAATGAGGTTTCTCTATAAATATTTACATATTTAACAAATTTATCTCATCAGATTAAAATTTTAACAATCCATTACTTAATATTAAACCATACCATTTTTTACATTTGAGTAATGAAACATTCATAATACTACCATTTAATAATTAACAGAAAGGAAATTAAAAAAATCATTAACTCATGTATAAGTTCATTACATAATTAATATAAATAAAAAATGTTTATGGTATCAACATAAAATATGATTTAGGAATTGTAAGAAAAATTAATGGATATTAAAATTTATCAAAAACACTTTTACTTGAAAATTATACAATTCATTTTAAAATGGGAACAAATATCACTTAGCTTTGAAAACAATTAACCAATATAATTTTTAAAATTTTAGGAGTAAATATTACATTATAAATAATTGATAAAATTGGATTATAATTTATAAATTGAATAAAAAATGAGGGTTAGAATATGTCTTCCAATATAAAACATTTAAAAAGGGATTTTTTTCTCACTTTTATAGATAAGCTTAATGTACAGAAAAAATAAGCATATAGAAAACATTAAAAGATGATTATTTTTAATATAATTAAAATTTTGTTTTAAAAAACCTTATTGAATAATATTTTAGAGATACACACATCTATAAAAAATATAAATAATATATACTTTGATGAAAAAAGATCATGACCCAATAGAAAAGATAAGGTTAGCTCAACTTATAAACAAAATTTCGATCAAATTATGAACCAAAGGGTGATGTAATTATAATAAGGAATGTAAACACACTAAATATCAAGAATAAGAGAATATATATAGGGTTTTAGATATGAATAAAAAAATTCTCCCAATGGATGTTTAAAAATAAAAAATTTAAACTGAAAAGTTAGATTGGAAAATAAATTCTTACCATTACACTCAACTTCCACAGAATATTTTTATCTCTAGTATAGAAAAATAATCATATTAATCAATTACTTTAAAATGATATTAATTTATATTTTATTTTATAATATTTAATTACAATAAATCATTAAACATATATTAGCTAGTTATTTTTTATTTTCATCATTGGATTTAATTAATTGGGTTTCTTTTGTACCTATTTAGTAATGGAGAAGTGGGTCCTCATTAATTATTCCCTTATTCAAAATTAGTATATTATTTGAGGTATTTAAATAATTTATTATTCCATTTCTTATGTTGTATTTGTTATACTTGAAGTAAATTATGGTTATGTTTTGATAGAGTGGTATCTATAATGATCATGTTTCAAGTAATTTTTTGATAATAAGTTTTAACTTTATAATTACCATGAATTTTCTTATTATAATTCTGGATTCACATTCATATCGCAAATTACTGATTAATATAATAAATCACATGCATTTATTTCTTGATATGTGTTTAGTAGTAAAATAATGATGTCATTGTATCATTATTCATATTTTTTTTTGAATTGACCCAAAAGATGAATCTTTTATACTAGTGAATGTGTATGAGTATAGAGTTGTATAATTGTAATAAAATTTTATAAAAAATATTTTTTTCAATATAACCCCATTTTAGTTGATAATGAAATTTAAAAAATGTTTATAAGATAATTTAATTAAAAATATAATTAAGATCCAAATAAAAACTTCTATGAATTCTTACCTTCTTGAAATATGTTCATTTACAATAAAGAATTTTCAATTCCTAATTGGAAGTAAAGGATAGAAAATATTATATAATAATTTATTATAGTAATTTTTTCATGTAATTGAATAGATATCTCTTAAAAAATAGGTGTTTTCAGGGATAGGGGAGTGGATATTTTATGTTTGAGTTTTTATTAGAATATCTAAAAAAATTGTACCTTATTGTATAAGGATGTTATTTTCAAGTTAAAGGGGTTAAACAATTGAAAATAATGGTTATGGGTTGATAATATGCTCATATACACAATCTAAAAATACCTTTTCATGATATTTTAAGACATTTCACACATTTGTAAACCATTTCATCCCATTTACCCAATATTTTTGTAACATTGTTTTTACCATGGTAAGTTATTTTTATTGATTGAAATGAATATAAAAATTATATATAATTTCGACTTGGTGCTTTTAAATGTGGACACTATTTAATAAGATTTAATTACTAATAATAAAATATAATCTTTTAATGGTAAATATAAAATATATTGAAAAAATGGGTTTTTTATTGAAATTATATTGTTAATTATTAAGCATTTTTAATCCAATTTCATATAATTTATTATTTTGACAATAATTATTCTATTTTTTATAAATGGAAATATGTTATTATAATAATATTTCATATTTTATTATTTTAATTTATTAATTTAAAAATTCAACAACACATAAAAAATTCATTGAAAAAATAAAAATTTCATATTAAATGATTTTAGTCGTATCCCCTTAACATTATTTGTTTATCATCTAAGAATGTAGTTTTATCAATAAATTGGGGTTATAATCCGTCATTTTGATATTTGAAACATATAAAATAATGTTTTGAAAAATATTAATTATAATAATGATAATAATTTAAATAATAATTTTATATATTGAATTAGATTATTAATATATTTTTATTAAATATAATATTTTTATTTCATTCCATTATTATTTTCATTTTTTGGATTATTTTACCTTTTAATTTGTTCCTAACAATTAAAAAATATCAATGTATATATTTGGTAAATTTATAGCTATCAACTTTATAACCAAAAAACATATATCTGAAAACTATATTTCAAAATACTATATATATAATGGTCGTAATGAATTTCTCAATATAGACATATATAAATTATAGTAATGATTCACTTTTTCATTCACATCTCCCTCAAAAAAATTATATGTCTATTGTTTTTTTTCATTCTATAGTCGTTATCATATGAATGATCATCAATTGAATCCATTGGGACAAATATTTCATGTTTGTGTTCTTTTTATTTACTTATTTTAATATTCCTCTTATAGTATTGTCAATATATTATGATATTAAAAAATCAAAATTTTTTAATATTTATATTAAAATGTTATTTTTTCAATTTATCCTATTTCTTTTTAGTTTAGTGTTACATGTATTAAATTCTATCAATCACACCTTGATAAAGGGAAGTAACTAAAAACATTCTAATGTGTTACACTATTATCCCATTAAAATAATATCTCACGTGAAAATTAATTACATTAATGAAAAAAATGAATATACTTTTTACTCATTACAACTTCAGTTTCATACATCTTTTTACAAACATTTAATTCATCCATTGAACGTTATCCAACTAAGTGGTCTAATTTTGTTGTAAATTATCTTCGTGATCCAATATTTTTACAGTTTCTCCTCAAAATAAATACATTCATCTAATTAGAAATATTTTTATTTTAGTACATATGATGGTTATAAAATGTGATTCTTAATCTTGGATCCATGGAACTCATTATATACATATTGGAGGTATGGAAGAAGTTCTTAGAGACATGATAAAATACCTATGGGAGTTATAATTTTGAATGCATTGGTGTATTGAGGGATAAAAGTTCCATTCATATCATAACTAATAATGTCATTCCAAATAGATATTAAAAGGAATATTATTCATTATCATTAAACATAAAATCTTATTAATGATTACTAATATAACACTATTATTAACTTTATCTTATTTTATATATCACTAAATTGTTTTTAACTTCTCCACCATTTCATAGTCAACAACAGTTTAAAAAATCATATTATCTTTAGCTTCCACACAACATGTTGGATTTCAAAACCTTATCCCATATAGAGCCTCATATGGTTCTATTTTAATTCTATAATGGAAACAGTTGTTATTTGATATTTCTACTAGGTGGATGTGTTGATCCCAACATATAATAAGATATATTATATATGAACTTATCATAACATTCATAGATTAAATTTTTTGGTCTTATTGAACATTATTTTTATCATTATAATTGTTTAAAAATAACAGTTCAGTATTCAATGCTTCTTGAAGTCCTCTCCTAAATATAAAAGTAAACCTCTGATATAAATCATAAATAATTAAAAAATTTACGTTGTATAACCTTAACAATTATATATATAACATAAATGTTTTTATAGTTATAATTTCATTCTATGAAAAATATTATGTTCATACATCATAGGTCTATCAAAACAAAACCATATTTAATTATAGTATTTAGTGGTCTTGGGAATACCCATGAAAAATATGTGTTGATGTCTACCAATTTCAATAATAAAATATGTAATTCTTTCACCATCCCTTTATAAATATTATTTTCAACATGTAATTATTAGAATACCAATAATAACAATATATACTCTATAATAACCCTTTATAAATTGTACCACCAAAAGTGTTACATAATATATCTATACATATTTATGGTAGAAGGTTGGATGGATAAAGGATAGATATATGGGTCATCCATAAACGTCCTCATAAATTATTGTATTGATGGGATGCATATTTATTTTATGAATATAATACTTCTATCTATATCAATGTAAAAATATATAGTCTTTTAAACCATCTTTTCAAAGTCCATGTCTTCCTTTTCTACCTCCTAAATTATCACATAGATGGATGGATATGAAATCACTGAAAATGAATTCCTTAATTTATAACATCCAAATCCATTCATTGAATATACATAAATATTGATTCCCTTTATATACTACTTAATTATTTATTATTGTGATCTTTTCTTCATAAATAATAGATAACTTTAATTTTATTCAATGATTGCAGTGTATTAGTTTATCCTAGTCTTTGATAAAATCATAACATCTCCTTTAGCTGATGTCAAACCCCTTAATTGTGAATATATACAATAAAATCTGTTGATCAATATATAAGTCACATTTCACAATATATATAATTCTTATATATCTATTAAAAAACACATTTCCAATCTCTAGATTATGCATCATGTAATTTTTCTTGTTTGACTTTAATTGAAATTTGACATAAACTACCGATTTATCAATTTTCACAATGAAACATCGCAATCCATCCATTAAATCATTAAAAAATTAATCTCATCCCTATTTTTGGTTAATGTGAGTAAATGTTCAATAACTTAAATCTTCCGAATCATGTTAAATTTTTATTCATAATATACTATATACTGTAACTTCACACCATTTGGGTTAAAATGGTTACTAGATTTGAAACTCATTCATAATTTCTCTCAATGAATCAATAGAATGTTTCTAATCAAATAATTGTATATATATATATATTCTATATATTTTTTTATAAGAAATATTTTTATCAAATATACCATTGAAGGATCCAAATATATAAAGTATTTAATTTTTTACATTACCAAAGAATGATACTTTTTTAAATCCTTACTTTACACTTAATGATATTGAAATATATTTTCTCATTCTATACAATCTTCATCATAATAAAATAATCCACATCATGTTTTCACATTATCTTTGAATATAGGATAATTTCCTCCATGAATACAAAAAATTATTTTTCAAGATAATATCTAAGGGCACTATTAATCCAATCCATGAATATATAAGGTTAATTTGTAAGTCCAATTACATTAATTGTGAGTTAATTGTGTATATAACATGTGAGGATGTCTGTCCGGTGTATATCATATATTTTTTAACACAACTAAATATATCAATATTGATGATACACCATTTAAATTTACTAAATTATTGTTTATTGATAAAATAAATAATCACTTTTTAGTAAAGGATACCTTTTCATTTTCATGATTTTGTTTAGATAATTATAATAAATAAATGGATTCATAGTTCCATAATTCATCTGAAGATATGAACTAGTCCACCTCATGGAGAATAACTTTGGAATATAGATCCATTTTAAAATATTTCATTAATTTGATTCATTTATTCTTCAATAAAAATTGGTTTTATACTATAAGGACACATTTTTATTGTAAAATAATAATGTAAAAGTACAAATGAGAAATTTACCACATTTTCTATATAATAAACACGTAGATAATTAGAAAATATAGTGATATATTCTCTTTCAATGGGAACATATAAAAGGATGAGTTCCTCCTTTACCAATTTATCCATGTATCTATTTTTATTGGATATCATCACCCATGGTAAATAATTTTTTTCCAAACATGGTTCATCATCATAATTCCGTTGATATTTGATCAGGGTCAAATTTGGGTTTGAATTTAGATTCACATACCATGATAACTGATGTAATATCTATGAAGATAATATCAATCGATTTTCAACAGCACATAAAATTCTACAAAGAGAGGAAGAACATGATATATAGAAAGAATCTTCCCAAAATATATGATTGAATTTTATTTATATACCTTGTATATATTCATTATGGCTAAAAAAATTCTCTAGTAATTAACAATACAAACAATGTGGTGGTAAATTAATATTCCTTGAAATCTAGAATGATATAGAAGAATGTGAACAACAGTAAACAAATAAAATATTCATACTTTTATAGTAGAGGATAACTATAAAATTCATCATATTATTTTCAATATGAATTTCATTGTATGTGATTTTATATTCTCATTCTTATTAATGAATACATATTGGTTCTTAATGTCTATTAAACTCTTATCCCTGGTATTGGGGACATTATTTCTATAATTGAAATGTTCCTTGAATTTTGTGAATTAAATTATTTGTTTTGGATTTTTTTGAACCTTCTTGTCAATAATTTTATGAACTATACCCATAATCCCTCTTCAATGGTTAATAAGGTCGAGGACTATCCTTCCAAAAATGAAGTGTTTTTCATTCCATTAATGAAATACCTTTTTTACTTCTTTCAAAATTATACGAATTTTTGAAAATGATTTTTCTTTCTTTTGTGTGATTTATAATTTGACATTATATCATTCTCACATTCCCTTTGGTTATCACCGAATTAATGAATTTAATATGAGGCTCCATTTTCAATATCCATCTTATGTGCACACCAAACAAATTTCTTCATTGTTAAACCACTCATATATAATTATATTGGAAGAATTGGTTTTATACCAATAATGAAATGATAGTCCTGATTTTAGTTTGAATAATAAAATCAATTGACTTTATTATGATAATCATAAGGATATCCTTATAAGAAAAAAATCAATCTATCCTCTATATTATTTAAATTGTGTAATTTTATCACTATAATAATTTAAATAATTAATGGAAAATATTTTTGATGTATATTTTTTATAAAATCCTCCCATTACATGGATTCAACATCTTTATTGAGGGTTATATTCATAAATAGGGTCTAAAATTCATCGACAGTGCCTTCCAAATGATAAATGACTAAGAAAACATTTTCATTCATTATGCATTAATAAATGGAAAATATTATTGCTATTTTGTTAGTCCACATATTTATATTTAGTGGATTTGAAGACCCATTAATAGAGGGTGTACATTGATGAATAAAATATTCAAAATCGTGTTATTCTATTATTGGTTAATTTCATTGCTCAACACTATTTAAATTATTTCTCATTACATGAAATAACATTATGATAAATTTTTTAACTCAATATAGTATCCCATTATATTTATAATTAGAAAAATCATCGTATTTTCCATCACACCCATTATTAAATATGTTTTTCATGGTTCTAGCTATTTACTGAAAACAATAGGGTCATCATGAGTATTTTTAGCTACCCAAATATAATAATTACAAACAATAATGTTTTTAGACTACTATTCACCTTAATACATTACAAAATATCTTAATAATTTATAGTTTTATAGTGTTTTGTCACAACCTTACTTAAAAAATCCATATATTATATAGTGGAAACTTATTTTCACTATCTATTTTAAGTACAAAATTATAACATTTAAACGTAAATGTGTTTTCATTTCATGATAAATATTAATGAATTTCATAATGAATTATTACCAATTATTACTAATCCACAATCCAAATATAAACATATTTATATATATATAATTGGAATAAAATGATAGATAAGGGTCAATATAATAAAAAAATAATCTTGTGAGTCTATTTTAAATCAATGGTATCCAAAATAAGTTTTCATAAAAAATAATACAACTCGGTTAAAAATAATAATTTATTTATATTTGAATATTTATTGACTGATGAATGTTTTTCATAAAATAATTTATAAGAAAAAATAACAGAAAAATAATAGTCATGAGGGATTTATAAGAAGACATGAGATGTTATGAAAGTGTTTTTATTAAAATAACTTCTTACTTAAAAATTAATATCAATTAATTTAAAAATATGATTATCTTTCCATTTTAAATCATTAAATTTCCATGGAAATCAAAATTTTATTATATATTTCATGTACTTACCTTGATAGATCATCAGTTAAGAACCATAAGAAACCCTTAATATAGAATAGTCATATGGTTAACATACAACATAATTATCTTGATAACATAAACACTACTCAATTTATTAGAGATATATATACATTCCCACAAATAATATAAGTTATATTGGGATCAACCATCAATATAATCAATTTATTTTTACCATATCACGAATAATACCATTCTAAACAACTTAAAACATGAACCA
Source organism: Viscum album (assembly GCA_963277665.1). Classification (NCBI taxonomy): domain Eukaryota; kingdom Viridiplantae; phylum Streptophyta; class Magnoliopsida; order Santalales; family Viscaceae; genus Viscum; species Viscum album. Next base: position 1,513,155,156 of record OY728131.1, read on the forward strand.
AATACAATTTGGGGTATTAAAGTAAATGTTCCTTTTAAAAAACTATTTCTAATAAAAATTCCCATAAAAATAGAATGTATGGTTTTTATGTGAATAAATAGAGAAGATTAGAAGAAACACAAAAATAAAATAATGGTAATGATAGTGTCATATTTCATTGTCACCAAATATTTCAAAATAGAAAAACCATTTTTTATTTCCTAAATATAGTAAGAACATTACAAAAAATATTCAATTTTGAAATATTTATAGGAATGAGACATTAAATATCTTTTATAATTTATTTATGTTCATATACATACACATAAAATTTATTTATAATAATGTATAAATGGTATATAATTATTTAGAAATAAATTACTAAAATATTTAAAATCATGTTTTTTAAGTGTCAGTTACCTCAAGAATGACTCATCATGTACAATATTGTTCCTCCAATATAATAAATTTATATATATTACTTACATTCCCATGACAAATTTTCATTTTAATCATTAATTTTCCAATTTTATAACCAATTACTCAATCAATTATGTTTATATTAGATGTTATAATGTTATTTGTGTCATATATAAAAATGACTATGTTATGTTGATAATGGTCAGCATGGTATTTATTCTTTCATATCTAGAATTAAGTATAATGAAATAATTATAATATTTATACAAAAATTAAAATTTTAAAACCAACCATGAAATATTTCTATGAAAAATAATCTATATTACAATCACTGAGACAATAAGACATATGTGCGCTTCAGAAATGTTTCCATTTTTAAACGATCACGATGGATTGAAGGTAAGTGTAATGTTATAATTTAATATTATAATTATATCAAAAATAATATATTATATATTAAAATATTGTTATAGAAATCATATATATTATATATTGTTGATAAATGAATCATGTTGCTTCATGGAGGTGGTATTCCACATGTACACACCAAAAACTTTATCATCTTTAAATAAATAAAAATGATAGAATTTAAATTATATATTAAATTTAATAATGATAAATATTTCCTTAATATAATATATATAAATTAAATCCATAATTATATCTATCCATGAGGGGTGGTGATGAAAAAAAAATCAATTAGTTCGTGAGGCGATAGTCCTTCGTAATCATGAAAAGTGTTTTTGTTTCCCATTTTATAAAAGATGAGATCGATATAAGTGAATACATTATAATAATATATCATTATATGGAATATACTAGTGTTAATATTTCATCATGTTTGAGTACTATTTTATGGTGGTGGAAGAAGATATTAAATGAATAGGCACAGTTACGTATTATTCTTCTTCTTTAGACAACCTCTTAATATTTACACCAATGCATTCACAATATAAATTTATGATTTAAACAAGGAATATAAGAAATGGCGATTAATTATAGGAAATTACTTTGTTATTCATTTCATGATACAATTTTTTATGTTTGATGAAAATAAGAGAGAGGTTTCCCTTTTATAAGAGAGGGGAGGGGAACTCTTTTAATTTAACAAATTATTAAATAAATATAAATTAATTTTCATGATTTATGACTACAGATTAATAATATCAAAGTAAAATATTATTAATAATAAAAATAATCTCATTAAATAAAAATTTTATAGATTTCATATATTTTCTCACACTTATATTTTTTTAACCCGCGTTAAACCGTTATATACAATTAAAGTGGAATTCATGATTTTACATAATATGGGTTAAAAACATTACTAGAATAAGAAAATTATACCTTAAATAGATCATGGATGTTACTTTTCAACCATATCCCAATCAATTAGATGAATATTGTATTTTTTGGGTTTGAAATCATTTAATTAAATATTATTTAATATTAATAACATTGATATCAATTTTGGAAATATTCAGATAATTTCTCATTTAAAACCATATGACAATAATGAAAGTATAATATAATTAATTAATTCTTATTTAATATTCATTTCTTATAAAAAAATAAATTACTAAAATAATTAATTTAAATAAAATTACACCTAACATTATTAAAATCATTTATTTTGTTTTTAAATTATTTAAATAAATATATATTACCATTGTGTGAAAATTTAGGGAAATTATTTTATTATTAAATTTTATAAATAAATGACCCTAAAAAAGAAATATAACATAACTCTAAAAAATATTTCTTATTGGGAAAAAATTCTTTCTATCCTTATGATAAAAAATTTAATATTATAAAATATTAGGAAGGATAATTTTGATTTTTCATTAATTAAAATAAGATGAATGTCAAAATTATGATCACATTATACCAAAATAACATATAATTTAATTTTTGATGATTCTGAATTAAATATACTCATAAAATAAAATTAATTCAAGATTTTTGGTGACGTTATATTATTTATCATATTATTTTTTACCATTCACTAAACCATTTTACCTGTATTAAGGTAACAAAAGTTAGTATGATTATATTTTATAATGTTCTAAATTAAAGAGTAAACATTTAAAATCATTTTTACTTAACAATAATAAATATTGAATCCATTTTTCAATATTCAAAACACATAGGTGGAAAATATTACAATAAAATAAAATGTCAAAAACATAATGAAAAATAGTTTTCATGAAATATATATTATTACGTAAAAAAATTTAAACTAAATTCCATTATAAAATTCATTACAACGTATATAAATTTATTTTTCATAACATAAATGAAATATTTAAATTAGATATCTTATCAAAAATATAATTTATATTTAAACATATTTAAATGAAAATATTGTTTTCAATATAATTCCATATTTTTTTACTATTGAATGAAAAATTAATCCTTTTAGAAAAATTTTAAATGTACATCAGATAATATTTTTGATATGATGACCTAAAATTTGATATCATTTTTATAAAGAAAAATTTATAAAATTTTAATAAACTATTTGTAACATTCACTCCCCAAAATCAATAAATTCTATTTCATAAGAAAAAAAGGTTATAAAAATTTTCGTTTCTAAAAATTGAGGGATTATTTCATAAGATTTAGTAGAAATGTTTTTTGACCAATATATCATTAGTAATTCAGATAATCTAATTCATTCCCTAAAATTCAATTTGTTCATTAGAACATTCATATTTAAATAACAATTTTTTGTTCTCTCTTTAATATCAGTGTTGCATGTCATACACATTGTCAAACATAATGTATTTTTATTAAGTAATAGGCTATCACATTCTCCCTCATTTTAAAAATTTCATCCTCACAAATTGAACATTACCTCAGTAATTGATAGTTTTCCTTCTCAAAAAACCTTTTTAACATCTCATATCATAAAAACTATTTAATTAAATTTACTACATAAAATAGGGAAACAGAAATAAAAAAGTCATCTTAAGTAAAATAGAAGTACGTTTCCAAGTAGATAAAAATAGAGGGAAGATAAAATAAATACATGTAACACAAGAATAATATCCAAATAATTATGGAGAGTGATAGACATCATTTTTCATGGAATGCTAATGTGACATTTCTCTACCAAAAAACCATAAAACAAATAGGATTGAAAATGACTATCAATTCATCTGATATTAAGGTAATGGGATTACTAGTTTTTTTCAAATATCATTCCTATAGTAATAAAATCACATTACCATACATACTAAAAACATATCAAAATATACTTACATGAAGAGGATAATTTTTTCATTTAATAAATTTCTACCAGAATCTCTTCTTTTTCTCTAAACAATGAGTATTAGTGATGACATTTTTTATGTATCAATCAATAAAATCAACATTTATCTGATCCAATGATTTCAAAAAATTATAAAATGTTATATATCATTCCATTTTACATTAACCAAAACAAATATGGTTATCCAATGTTATTATAATTCCAAAAATGAAAAAAAATTATATGAAGAAATAATACATTAATCTAAAAAATTTAATAGTAATACCCAATGATCGAAATAAATTATTTTTAAAATAACTATCTATAAATTTAATCAATATTTTTTTAACTATTGTTGAAACCAATTAATATAATTATTTAATCATGCATTATACTAGAATATATCTCCAAATCATGTCAATATTCTTTAATGTATCATAACAAATATATATATTAAATTGTCATACAATCCCCATGATATGATAGTTGTTTCCATAAATGGCTTGAATGAACATAAAACTACATTAAAATAATATATGATTCCAATAGGTAATTCTATATTTAATCCAAATATAATGTCTAATAATAATTTCTTTACAATAAATAAATAAGTTTCCCAATGTATTTCACTTCATCCAAAATTACATTAATCACCTAATCAAAAAATCATATTTCTATCTCATGGTTATATATATTAGAAAACATAAGTTCAAAAAATAAATAATAAAAATATTTATCAAATCTTTTAATTTAACAATATTATAATGGAATCCTGACCAATACATAAGGTAGTTTAGTGGTTGGTGTTTCACACTTTTCTCTCTTTGGTTGTTGGTTCATGCCTTATGGTTTTTCCTAAAATGAAAATTTTTAATCATCCTATAGTTTGTCCATTTACTAAGGGTATAATAATATAATTCATTTAATGTTACCAATAATATAATGAACAACCTATAAAATATCAGTAATCACTAAATGGATTTTTAAAATATAATTTTTTCAATATAACTCGTTTTTTCCCAAAATAAATTATTCATAATTAACAATCACGTCCTTGATATCAATAATATATTATCCTAATTTTTCATATCCCTTTTACACTTGACCTCCAATTAGTGTGTATACAAATTATCACTTTTTCACTACACGACATTTCAAATTTATCATTTCAATCTAACATATATTTTTAAGTATTAAAATCAAAAACCACTATAGAATAATCATTAGTAGTTTCAATATACTCATAATATTTAGAATATATAAAACACAATGATAAAATTATATAAAATAATAATTTTGAAAACTCGATACATAAACACATCCTTCTTTTAACTACCATAATATCCTTTAATATTTATTTTTCATCTAATTAATTAATAATATATTCCTATAATCGAAAAAATCAAATATGACCTTTTTATTAATCACTATTGACACAATAATGTCTCATACATTAAACATAAGAAAATAATTAATATATTTAATTCCATAAAGGGGGGTCTTCATTTATGTCGTTGATATACCCTTTATCTTTCAACATGAAATCAATATTCCATAAAAAATTCAAATGCTTGTTGGTATTTCCCATTACTAATGAGATGGATATGTTGATAATTTTAAATAAAATAAAATTGATTCCATTAGTCAATAGAATATTCAATAAATCAAAATGTGTTTTATATATAAAATAATTTCTTTTAAGTTATTTTGATTTTTTAAATTATTTAAAAAAAATTAACATTACATTTCAATGATACCAATGACTAAATAATATATAAGGTATGAGATATTTATGTAACATTTTGTTATTCATCTTGATAAATGATGTTTATTCGATACAAAAATATACCATTAAAATTTATAGTTATTTATTTCTTGTTAAAATTAATATAGACCTTTTAAATTCTATAAAAATTGAAATTCTTCAATAATATAGAAATAAATTAACCCAAAAATAACATATATAACATCAACAGTAAAATATATATTAACCAATAATGTGTTATCATAATTTTTGGATGTCATTCGCGATAATGTAATAGAATTATTTTAAAATAATCTTTCACCTTAAACATATGGGTTATATAAACCTCAACCCAAGAAAATAGCTCTAAAAAAAGTTGTTCGCCTTAAAATCAGTATTTTAAGACATAAAAATGGATTTCAATTCCTTTATATTTTGGATCAATGTAATCATATAAACCCATGAGAGTACCCATAAATCTTAGTAAGAATTATCATGAAAATGTCCAAATCACTAAAGTTATATATACCCTTGTCTAACACAAACTATTATAGACATGACTTATTGAATGTGGGAAATAAATGAAACCTATCAGATAACTCCTTGGTTAGATAAACCTCCATATTGGGAAACAAAAAAACCATTATTAGTAGAGTACCATTAGTCATGAATCACTTAGGTAAAGAGCCATTATTTAGATAACATTCACTTGTGGGAGTTCCCAAGGATTGGATTCAGTTTTTCTCTCTAACGCCAACTACAGATACCCAACGTTAATGTATAAATATTATTATATCTTCAAACTATAATTCACCTATTTCATTCTCAAATATCATTATAGTATAGTGTTATATAGAGTATCTTAAGAAATATTACATAACAAGCACATTTAAAATAATGTGGGCACATCTATTCAGAATCCATTTTCCTATAAAATTAAACATTTTAAAATAAACATTTTTTAGTTTCCTAGATATTCTTCATGAAATTCAACGTAATTACATATCAATATATACCCATCCATAAATCTGATGAAAAAAATTATAAAATACTTTATGAGCACAAATATATTTGTAAGGAACATAAAAAACCAGTTTGTCTATTTTAAATCATAGGGATCAGAATGGTTTTTTATTTAAATGTAATAATCCTCGACATCAAAAACTCATTTATATATACAAGGAAAAATTATTTTGTCTCAATTTTTTCCAAAACATAATTTATAAGAAACATAATTAAAAAATAATATTAACGAGGGATTCTTGTAAAACATTAAATCCTAGGAAAAATGTCATATATATTTTTTTAAAAAATGAATAACAATTCCTTGAATTTTTTTATATTACCTTTTTATATTTAATTAATTCAATGAAAAGTCTCAATAAATAATTGAAATATTAGTTTTTTACCTTTTTATATCATCTTCATAAAACCAATATAAAACCATTATAATTGTAATAAATATGTGGATGGAAGACAACATAATTCTATGGGAAACATAATCATCACCTCATACATTAGATCATTTTATAGGTTCACCCATAATATATGTAGTATTAGGATCACCAATAATCATGATCTATATCAGGTTCAACATTTATAATAAATAATTACCAAGGACCATACCATGAAAAAAAACCATGAAAACTCTTTTAAACCGGTATGAAAATAACTTTTGGATATTTAAATACCCTTTCCATTTAAGTACCCATTTTCAATGAAAGAATAACCAGAAATTAGTAGTGATGTTTTTTTAGGAAATTATCGAAGTGAAAAATGGAATCCAAAAATCAAATAACAATAATGGTAGTATTAAAATTCAATGCCTTAGTATATATTTAAATAGAATATTCCTTTTATCTTTTGTAGTGAAAGCAGAAACATTCCAAAAAATATTATATTTGTAAAAAATGAATTAAATATAAATTAAATATAATATATAATTCGATAATGTCCATATAAATTAATATAAAATTTAATTTTAAGAATATTTTCATGGGAGATAATGATTTAGAAAACAAAACTTTGAAAAATTTAAAATTGTATTTAGTTAAAGTGTCTCTCACCACAATTTAGACTCAACATGTATTTATTTTTCATTAATTAATATCTAAAATATGTTAATTTATTACATTATAAATAACCATATTCATGTTAGTTATTAATTTTACTAATTTATCATCATTTACTAAATCATCTAAGATCGCATCGGGTGTTTTGATGATGTTATGATAATATACTAAAAATTACTTTGGTATGTTGATATTGATAAAAAATATCATTAGTCTATCATATCAAAAATAATAATCATGAAATAATTTTAATATTTATACATAAATTATAATTTTAAAACCATCTATGAATGATTTTTATATAAAATGAACTATGTTACCATCATGAAAATCGTATGTGATATGTATGCATGATTGACATTTCTATTTTCAATGATCATGATGGAAAGAAGGTATGTGTTATTTTATCATTACTAAATTATAATTATATGTCAAATATTTTATTATATCTCTAAATAAAATTATATATGTCAAATATATTATATGGTGATGAAAAATTAATCAAATTGCTTCATGGTGGTGGTAGTCCACACATAAACAATAATGTCGTTATCATATTTAAATGAATATAAATCAAAGTAAATTATATTTTATCATTTTAGAATGATTTATTTGATGTTAATATCATTAATATGCACATTTAGTCCATAATTATAAATATCCATTAAAGGCGGTGATAGACAAGGAATTACATTGGTTTGTGAGTCCGTACTCTTCCAAACACATGAATAATGTTTTCATTTATTTTTTGATAGAAGCAATTATATATATAGGTGATGGAAAAAAATCATAATTTTAAAGAATAGTGAATAAATTTTTTTATTATTTTTTCTTTTTATAGAAGATTTTATTGTGGTCAGAAATGGATTCAAATAAAAACTCTCAGTTAATAACTATATCTCTTATTTAGATAACATCTTGAGACATACATTAAAATATTTTATAGGATTGTAATATGATAAAAATATGACCAATAAAATATGGGACGATATTTTAGGATGGGATTTAGGTAGGTATATTCATAACCAATATGGTTTCGACTTATTAATAAAAGTAGAGACGCGGGTCATTTTATAAGATAGGGGAGGGGAACACTTGGAATAATAATGATTTTTCAATTTATATAAACTAATTATCATATTAAAATGGGTAAAAAATTGATAAGATTCAAATATAATATGTGGATTAGTATTAATTTTCTCATATAATAAAAATTGAATAGTTTAATTTAATTTTTCAATATTATCTTCTTGTTTAATCTTTTTTGAACCATTTTTGATAATTATTATAGTATTAATGAATTTACTATCTAGGGGGATAGAAATTTACATTATGAAGAATATTGGACAATAAATAGATCATGTATGATATTTTTATCTATATCCAAAAGAAATTTGAACATGGTATTTTTTAAAGTCATTTTAGGAAATAATATTTATATTAAAATAAATTTATGTTAATTTTTTATCTATTCATATTGTGAATTTAACCACATCTATAATTTTTTATTTATATATAAAAAATCATACAAAATAATAATTTTTTTTTAAATTATATTACTATTATCATTTGGGAAGTCATTTATTTTATTATTATATTAATGGAATAAATACTGTATCGATATTGTTTAGTTTTTTAAGGTAATTATTTAACCCCCAAAGATTATAAATTAATTAAAAAAATGAAAATAATTATATCTATAAATTTTATATTCATTAATAAACATAATTTCTATTTATCCTTAATTTAAAAATATAATAATAACAAAACATTTATAATTATGTTTTTAAAATTTCTATACATTAAATATTATAAAAGAAAAAATTAATAGTAATATAGAAATAAAAGATCATATATTAGAATTTTTTATGATAATGGATGACATATACTCATCCAATAAAGTTAATTACAGTATTAATGTTACATTATAGTATTTATCGATAAATTTTTACCCATAAGTATCCCATTTTACCTTTATTAAGGAAAAGAAATTTATATGATTACAATTCGTAATGAATAAAAATAAAAGGGAAATATTTACCAAATGTGGACCAACTAATTAATAATATGGTATCGAATTTTTTAGATTCATAACCTAGATGACAAGAAATTTAATTTAATATTGAACTTGCAAAATGAGATGAAAAAATAGTTTTCCATTAAAATTACTTTTATGTATAAAAACGTTTTTATAATAAATTAATGTACATAATTCAGAAAAAATTCAATATTTTGAATATTTATAATAAAATAAATTAATTGAATTTTATATTTATTTTGAAATAAAATATAACATTATTAATACTAAAAAATAAAATAAAATTTTCTATAAAAAATTATTATTTTGAACTATTCACTGAGAAATAGAAATCTCAAGAAAATTATAAAAAGTTTACAATATGATAATTTTATAATATTTCTTTCAAAATTATAAAAAATTTAAAAATTAACATTTCTAAAAGTTTCAAATAAATGTAGTAAATGAAATTTTTTAAGAAAACATAATTTTGATGAATTAAATGTCTATTTTAAAAATAGAGAGCTTATTCCTAAGAACTAGTAAATAAATTTATATTAAATAGGATTTATTTATATATTTCACAATTTGTTTATTCCTATTCAACCCACCAAAAAATATTATGTTATAACTTCCATATTTAAATATTAATATGATGTGGATCCATTATGTTCGGTGTCGTGAGTCAAACACAGTATCAAATATAATGAAATTTTAAAATCTCAATGTTTTACAATAATAGAAAATATCTTAAGAAAATAAAAATAAATAATCATATGAATTTAACAAATAGAACATAATATTTCATCCTCTATGATACCATAAGATTAATAGAATAAATATTTAGTTTGAGTTATATTTTATGATTTTGTGTTATATTATACATCATAAAATAACTATAAAAACTCTAAACCAGACATGGAAAAGAAATAATAATACCCAAGTATAATTTCCTCAATCTAACACTCATGGGTCATATGATGACACCAAAAACATTATATCTCCATCTTTGATATTGATGAAGGTGGCCCAATTTTAACTATCTAAAACTTTAAAAAATAATAATGAAATATAGGATCATGTGAATTATCAAGGACCTTTTAGTTATATAATTCTATAGAATTAGTAACAACATTATACAAACAATTTACATGTTTTTAAATAAAAATTTTCCCCCACATAACCCATATTTCATTATTTTTCATTAATTCATCATCAGTATACATATGAAACCCTTCATGTAAAAATTCATTTGAAACCATTTTTGATATCCTAGGGAAATTGATACATAATAAGTGTTAGATGAAATAATAAATAATTATAAAAATAAGCATAATCAATTTAATATAAATAGGGATCATAAAATGAGTGTAAGATTATGATGAAGTTTTTAATGTTCATGATTGTAACATAAGTATATCCATAACCATAAGTATCTAGATCCTCAAACCTAAAAACATGGCTTAAATATTTAATAATGGAATCATTCATTATAATCAGTATTTACATGCCATTTGATATCAATACTAATCGTCAAAATAATTATAAAAAAATAAAAATAATAGATAACAAATATTTGGTATTATAGAACATCTTCACAATAAAAACATTAAAGAATCCATACATTTTGAATAATTGTACAGTTTACTTCCAACATAATTTGTTAGATAACATATTCATTACCCAATGTATTTAGAGTGATATATGGGTGCTCTAATGGTATATGCTATATTAGGATAACCAAATACTATCTGGGTACACCCATAAAATAATCTACATCAGGCTCACTCGATGATATCATGCTGAACCCACTATATAACAATGTACTATAACCAAAAATTAAGAACATAGATCCATAATTTCATCTAAAAATTAATTTTAAAAATCATTATTCATTTTATAACTTTATTAACCCATCGGAAAAAACTTTTTCTATAAAAATATCATTGAGACATGAATGAACCAAGGAAAACAAATAGCTTCCATAATAACATCTTTGAAGCTTAACTAACCTATGGAAAAGAAACAGGATCCATAAGTATATCTTTAATACATGATTAACTCGTGGAAAAGAATCTAGCTCTCTAAATTTTTTTTAAAAGAATTATTAAACTATAGAGGAGAAAAGAGATCAACCACAATATCTTTGAATCATTATTATCCCATGAAAAGGAAACAGGTTGCCTAAAAATATCGTTGAAGAATGATTAACCCATAGGAAAGAAACCTGTTCCCTATAAATATTATTGAAATAATGATAATGTATCTACATAAATAATGAGGATGGTATAATTATGAAATATCTCCATTGGATCATAATTATCAATACATATTTTTAATTTTAATGAATATAAATACAATTAAAATATCATTAAATTTATTTTTTAAAATAATTTCTTTTTAAATTTTAAAATAATTATTAAAAAAATTCCATTAAATATTGAGAGAATCTTTTTCTTTGAAAATAACGGTGGAAACATATAAAAAATTAATTAACAATAATTTAATAATTTTCATGAGTAAAATATCATTTCAATTACAGAAATTTGATTTTTTTAATATAAAAAAATTATACAATCATTTTATTTGAAATGAACATTGAAAAATTATATATTATACTTCATAGAAAATAATTGTCCTAACCATGTGGAATTATTTTTATATAGCACACATTAAAAAAATATACATTTTACATTTTTAGTAAAATCAAAAAATAAATTATTTGGAAGAAACATCCAGATTCATTTCATTTTTAAGAGTAAAACTTGGGTAAAAATGTATTTAATTAATTATATAATTAATTTTAATAAAATTAAAATATTATTATAAAATATTTTAGAAAACAAGGATTTTGATGAAAAAGATAATTGATCTAAAATAAAATACAAGATTAGTATCTCCCTCGGTTGCTGGTATGTAACTCTTAATTTATGGATTTGATGTGAATAAAGTATAAGGGGGAATAGCGGGAGAGATGGAGATCTTTAATTTTCTGGGCAAGTGAAATGGAATACGGGCAGTCCATGGTTTATCTCGACCATGCTATAGCCTAATAGAAACTATGTGGTTTGGGAAGTTTAAGGAAGCGAATAAAAAATGGTTAGGTCATGGTTTTGTAGACCATGTGAAGGGATATCTTTGAGGTAAAGGATAACACATAGATAGCACACGGTTTGAATAACCGTCTGACTAAACCATGAATAGGTCAAAACCACCAACATAAAAAGTGGATATTAGTCATCCGTAATATTTAATAAGACATTCCTCCTCTTATGTGTCCATAACTCGGTATATTGCTTCTCCAATGGTCAAGGAAGGATCTACCATTGATCTGAAGGTTGTATGAAGGCTTCCATTGGTAATTAGAAGCTGATTTCTCATAGTAACTCATCGTTCATGATCATTTTTATGATTTCCTCAGATCTACTTCACTCCATCTCTCATTTTCTTAGATGTACAATCATTGTGGGTAGAACTGATGTTTTTCACTGGGGGAAAAATAACATATACCCATGGTTCAAAACAATTGGTATAGAACCCAAAACTGTGGGTATAGGATATACCCACGGTTTGGTGAATCTTGGGAAACCAAGGTGTTGGTATAGGTTCACAGCCTATACCCACTGTTTTTAAACCCATGGTCATAGATAACTCTACCATTATACTACCTTTTTCCACCATGGAACAACCTTCTACCCACTACATTAGAATCGTGGATCTAAATATGTTAAAAAAATTGGGTGATGAGTATTGATCCTACAATCTGCCCTTCATTCATGCAGCATCTACCTGTCTAACCTGCTTGAATTTTATTTATATATAGGTATCCCTTAATGGGGTTATATTAATATATTCATTCGTTCTAGGAAAAAGGAAAAGTGAGTTTAGAACCTGTGACCTCCACTTCAAATAGTGAGGGCCTCCCCATTCAATCTACAGAAGTTATGTGTTTTTATATTTACATCTAAATAATAATATTTATTTTAAATTCCACATGTGAAAATAAAAGGCAGCGGGTTTTGATTCAAAAAATCCTTTTATCATTAAGGCACACTTCATTAATTGAGCCATGTAGGTTTTCATAGTGAAACTATATATTTTCATAAATATATTAATTTAGACCATGGGTATAGGATAAAAAGTTCTAGTATAGAGTTTTCCTTCCCTATTTTTTCCCACTTTAACACAGGAAACATATACCCACCGTTCACTAAAACTGAGGGTATATGGATTTTAGTCGAGACCTGCATCCATGGTTCTATTAGAAATTCATCGGTATAGGTACTGAATTGAGACCTATACCCATGGTTTTCTAAAAACCGTGGCTATATGTTCGGAACATAACCTTATACACATGGTTTTGGGAAAACTGTGTGTATAAGTCTGGATAGACCAATATTCCCATGGTATTGATGAAACTGTGGGTTTTGGGGGACCTATACTAAGAGTTATTCCCAAAACTGTTGGTATTGAGGAAATTTACAGTAGTGTTAGATGCAGAATAAGTTTAGATTTGGTTTTTTTCTGTTAGGGGAAGAGATATAAGGCGGGTTCGTAGAGAGTTAACCAGATTTTGTTGGGATGTTTCGTTTTTTTATCATTTTCACTAAAAACCCTCAAGATAGGTGTCTAGAATCTTTACACCTCTTACTAGAATTGCTTGGATGAGTTTCAAATTGGTCTATTGGATTTAAATTGATTTGTAAATATTTTTTCAAAGATTGATATAAATCTATATTAGTGATTATTTATGGGTTTTGATGAAATTATGGAATTACGGTGAGTCAATGAGAATATTTATTTACATTCATGATTTAAAAATGTGATTTAAAAATATGTATATTTAGAAATTTTGAAATGCTTATTTGGAAATGGATTTCAATAAAAATATTTTTTCATTGAAATGGTTTTGGGTTTTGAGTTTTGGAATAGTTTTGGAGCATAATTTGTATGGGTGTTCATATTTTAATTCTAAGGCATGGTTGAAATATGATTTTTTTCTAGGTACTAAAGGTGTAATGGAACATGGGAAATAATTATCACATCCTGACATTATAGATCGATGAGATACCACTCATGATTATAAAACTTTCATAATGAAGAATGCATGGTTAGATACGTGGAATGGAATGTTTATGCCAAAGGGATCTAAGGAAATGAATTAAATGTATTGGTTTTATTTTTTCTGGAAAAATTATTTTTTGTGAAAAGGTTGTGACATTAGAATTATTTTATATTTAGTTATAATTTTTTTTAAACATGCCAAAATTTAGTTATAAAATATTTTTAGATCTTCTTTACGATTAATTATAAATGTTTGTGGAATTTTATTATATAAACTATTTTATATAAATTTTTTAACTCAAATAACCTAGTAGAGTGAGTAGGGATGTAATTGGGGAAACCTACTATGTCTTACTACTCAACCCTATTTTGGAATTTTAGTTATTTTGTTGATCTCATCTTTCGGGACATTGGAAAAGGTAAAGTATCACATGTTTAACACTACATCATGATAACTAGGTTTTTTGGTGTTATTGGAGCATGGAGCTTGTGGGGCTGAGAGTTCATTATTAATTATGTAGTTTTATTATTTTATCTTATAATGTTTACTTTTATGTTGTAGTCTTCCACTATGGCACTTATTTTATTATGCTTTTGATGTATGAAATTTGCAGTAGGGTATTATTCTTATCATGTATCTTGTTGTGGTATATTTGGATATATATTGTGGGTTACTTGTTCTATTTATAAATGATAAATCATCCCCCAAATTTTTTGAAACCCTTTCGCATTTATTTTCATCCATTGGTGTCTTGGAGATGTCACTTATGGCCCAATATCATTCCATCACACTCTCAATCTTACAGGAAGGGACGAGATATTACGAATTGTATCCGTTTTTTCGATTCGAAAGATTATTTTATAAAAATGGTATCTATATTAATTTTTCTTGAATACTTTCTGAAATAAATGTTATCATCTTTTTCATTTCCTTTTGGAACATGTAGTCATAAATTTTATTGGTTTTAGAGTTGAACTAATTCTTGTCTATTTCATATGTGGGATTCGTAGAAATGAATATGATTTTTGGGACATGAAATGTAGAGAATAAAAACACATAGATAACCTTATTTGTAATTTTAGATACCATGTATTTGAGTACATATGTTTTTCACATACACTTATATGATAGTATAATATCATTTTCATGGGTTTAGCCAATGAGACGAGCATGACATGCATTAGAGAAATACGCTCCCACTAGAATTTAATATTTAATTTTATATTGAAATATATGATTTGATACACAATGTTGATTAATGAAAAATGTTTTATTTTTTAAATATGAAGACCATAAATATAGCATAGTTGGTGTATTTTCCAAATTGATTAATTTTTTGAATCCACATGAATTTTTTTAATAGAAGTTGAATTTGAAAAAGGTTGATTTTGGGAATGTAATGTTTTAAAAGTTGATGTGGTATAAATTCTAATTCTAAGACTACAGTTTATAGAGGGTGAGACATATATAGTTAGTGGTTTGTTTAGAAAATGGATCCTCATAGGAATCATAAAATCCAAAAGGAAAAAGCTACAAAGAATGTGGTTTCACCTGAGCCACATGTGAACCAAGATCTGGTTCAAAGTATTGTCCATGAATTTCATGCTACTCACATAAGGAATCAAAGGGATGCCCCAAGACAAGTGGATCATTAAAACTAGATCCAGAAACAGAATCCACCCATATTCTATGGTGATTTGAAACCCAAAAAGGCTAAGGTGTGGCTGAATATGATGAATCATATCATCGATTTCGTTGACACCCCCATAGAGTTGAAAGTAAAGTGAGAAATGTATAGGATTAAGGATCTTTCATGCAAGTTGTGTTTTCTATTAGTTTTATCCCATATAGATCAAGGCCTTAGTTGGAAGGTTTTTGAGGAATTTTTCATTAAATAATTATATCCTCCATCATTCATGATTTGATGGCCAATATGCTTCATCATCTTAAAGAAGTAAAACATATATATTTCCGATTTTGTGTCTAAATTAATATATTTAGTGTGCTTATCACATAAGGATTCTCCCATTGCATCCTTGAAGTCATATATCATTTAATCGAGGCTGAGACATGATTTTTTCTCAAAGATAGATGTGCTTTGTATTATGAACTATATAGAGATGGTGAATAGGGAGATAGTGGCTGAACAAGACATTTTAGTATCTATGAGAGGAGGAAGTATCATGATACCCCTGGGAAACAGTGGGAACTCTAATTTTTGGAGTAAGTAGAAGAGGGACACATACATGCAAGGTGGGAGTAGAAATCAAAATCAGACATCTGGAATTGCGAATATTCCTCATAAACCCCAGATAAATGTGGGATTTTTACAATGTTGTTAAATCAACCACATGAATAAATAGTATAAAACACCACCAATGGAATTCCATAACTACAGCAAGATGTTTTATATTAACCACTATTGGTGTATTACTCCAAGGTCATGGGCTTTGGACACATCCCAGGTGTCACATGAATCGTATTTTCCAATAGGGTGGGGAATGTTGAAGCAATCTATTCAATATAATGGAGCTATCCATGGTTATTATTAGAAAACCATGACTCCTCAACAAGGGAAATCACATCAAATAAACAAAAAGAAAATTGAATTGAAGAAGTAATTATATTGATATGATCTAATGATTATGGGTGACGAGGTTGGACCATCAACAGTGATAGTTTTGATTCTTTTATATTATACCCTTATACAAGTGTTTTTTAATATTGGTTCATCATATTCCTTCATTTCTTCTTGTGATATTAATTTTATAATTTTAAAATTAGATGTGATTTCATCTATGAAAAAACAATAAACTCTTCTTGGAAAAAGAGAATGTCATGCCATTTTATTTAGAGCATGTTCTATAACTATGGATACATGTAAACTAAAAAGGTACTTGTCAGTGTTGAAGATAGATTTCTATGAAACAATATTGGGAATGGATTGGTTGATAAGATTCACAAATCACATTGACAGATTTATAAGAAAAGTTATTTTATCAATTGAGGATGGTTTTGAGCATCTCTATAATGGATAATGGTTTGTAATGATTGAGGAAATGAGGTTGTTGGCACCAGTAGTGGGAAAAATCCCTTAAGAATTGGTTGGATAAACTCTAACATTGATGGAATAGATCTAGTGTAACAATTGTATTGTAGCCGGGGATCAATTTTAATATTTTTTTCCTGAATATTTATTAGCATTTCCACCAATAATAGAAGTGAAATTTATAATTGATCTCTTCCCAATGACTAGTCATATCTCCTTCCCTCTTATCAAATGTAACCATCGTAATTAAGGGAGATAAAGGTGAATTTAGAAGTGCTGGAAAGAGATTTCTTAATTTAGCCAAAAATGTATCTGTGGGTAGCACCAATCTTATTCGTAAATATAGAAAATGGAAAACTATGTCTATTAATTTATTATCATAAGCTTAAACAATTTATGATAAATAATTTATATTCAGTTCCATGAATTAATGACCTATTTGATCAACTAAGAGGAGCTCAATGGTTCTCTAAATCTAACTTGCAATCATGATATCACCAATTGTGAGTTCAAAAGTATGATATTCCAAAAATGGGTTCAATAAGTAGATATGTGAATATGTGATAATTTCTTTCCTTCTTATAAATACACAAATAATCTTTATAGAAATGATTAATTGGTTGTTTTAGAGACATTTTGATAGTTTTGTTGTGGTGTTTGTGGATGACATAAATGTGTATTCAAGGACTAGAACCGAATAGGAAAAAGACATGGATATATTGTTGGGAATCTGGAGATATCACTATTTTTATGTGAAATTATCATATGCTGATTTTTGGATATAACAAGTATTCTTTAATGGAAATTTAATCCGTGAAATAGATATTTTAGTGGATCCAGAGAGGGTATATGCTATTATCTCTTGGAAACCGATGATGAAATTATTTAATATATGATTTTTTTCATGGTCTCGATGGTTATTACTCACTATTTATTCATAACTTCTCCATTATAGCATATTCTATAACAATTATTACATTGAATAATGATCTATTTCATTGGAATGTGGAATTATAGAAGACTTTACAAGATATGATTGTTCATCAAACATCAGCACCAATAATGATATATCTTAAATTAGGATAGTGTTATGTGGTGTATTTTGATTGCTTCGGGATATGGGTTGGGATTTATTCTAATTAAAGGAGTATGTAGTGTTGGTTATGGATCATTATAGTTGATAGTTTATGAAAAGAATTTCCAAACACAATATTTGGAGTTATTTGAAGATGTTTTTTCCTTGAATACTTGGTGACATTATTTTGTTGGGGAGATATTTATAGTGTTCACAGATCATAAGATCTTGAGAAAAGTTTCTCACAAAAAGATTTGAATCAGAGGTATAGGAGATGGATAGATTAACTCTAGGTATTTGAATTTGATTTATTTATTCACCAAGAAAATGGAATATAGAGGTCGATTCATTAAGAATAAATTAGCATGCTCAGTTGGAAAAAGAATCCATAGATAAGTGATAGTGTTTGTCGGTCCTAGCTGAAATATATGTGGAATGTAAAGACAGATCTGGTTTTATGGTTTTCATTTAGTTTTCTATAGTTTTGGATTTTATGAAGATTGTATAGGATGCAAAGACATTTTATGTTGGATGTATTAAAATGAGTTCAAAATTCAATGGTGGGGAGAGCATTGAGAGCAGGATTCTAGATGAGTGTTTAGTGTTGTGGTTTAGTAATCAGATAGTTGTATATTTGAATTTTCAAGAGAAACTTATTCAGGATTACCACAATTAGATATACTCTATTCATTTGTGAATATAAAAAATATATTGATCTTTAATAGAACAGTTCTGGTGGAAAGATATAAAAATGATGTTTGAGTTTTTCTCAACGTGAATTACTTGTCAGTAAGATAAGGAAGAGCATCAGCTACAAACATGTTTGTTATGATGTTTACTTATCCCTCGGTAGATGTGAAAGTAGATAGCTATTTATTTTGTTACAGGTCTTCCAACAAAGGTTTAAAAACATGATAACATATGAGTGATAGTTGATCGACTCACCAAGTCGGCTCATTTCAACCTCATTCATGTGACACATAAGTTAGAGGATATATCCAAAAACTATATCCAATAAGTGGTAAAGAGAAAAGGTATACAAATTTCAATAGTGTCATTAATATATCTAACGTTCATATATTTTTTAAATCCTTATACAATTCCCTTGGGACTCAGTTAACTATGAGTACGGTGTATCATCCTCAGATGGATGGGAAATATGAATGCATGATACAAGCATTAAAAGACATGTTTTTAGCTTATGTAAAATATTTTTGAGGATCTTGGGAATAAGATGTTCCATTGGTGGAGTTCTCATATAATAAAATCTTGCAGGACTCAATATAGGTAGCTCGGTTCAAAGAATTGTATGAGTGTCCTTATCATTGTCCACAATGTTGGTTGGAAAAAGATGTGACATCACTAGTTGGTTAGAGCCTTATCCAAGAAAAAAAAGAATATGTATAGTTGATCAGAAAAATAATGGATATGGATAAGATTCATTAAAAATTGTATTTCTATCATTGTCGACAGACATTGTCATTTTCATTGAGTGATCAAGTGTTATTGCTGATTACCTTAGATCTACTTCAATCTTTTTCTTGTATTCTAATATCTACACCCAGTGTGGCTGGAACTAATGTTTTCTATTCCTAATAAGTTTATATCATTATTTTTTTGTGTTAGGGTAAGAGATCTATGTTAGTTTCATGGATATTTAGCCATGTTTTTTCTGTTATTTTTCTGAGTATCGTGTTCGTCAAACCATCACGTAAGGGGGCTTCACTCTCGACTCATCTTTCTAGAATTAACTAGATTAGTTTCAAATTGGTCTATTTGATCAAAATTAAACGTGAAATCTAGATTAGAATATTGATATAAATATTTTCTAGTAATTATTTATGGTTTTTTATGACTAGGGAATTATGGTAATTCAATATTCATAGTGATTTAGTTTCTAGATTTTAAAATGATGATTTTAAAATATGTCTTTTATGAATTTTGAAATGTTTTAATAGAGAATGGTTTTAAATAAAAATATATTTTTTTACTGAAATGGTTTTGGATTATTGGTATTATAATATTTTTTGGACATAATTGGTTGGGGTTTTCACATTCCATTTATGAGGCTTGGTTGAAATATGACCTTCTGCTCTGTGCCAAAGATTTAATCACAGATAGGAAATAATTATCAAGTGAGGTAATATTATATCGATAATTTACCACTCATGATAATGGAAAAGTCGTTAAAAAGAATGCACTATTGTATATGTGGAATCGAATGGTTATGTTAGATGGAACTTGACAAATGAATTCAATGTATTGGTTTTTTTTCCATGAAATATAGATTTTTCTTGAAAAATGGATGACAATGGTTGTAGTTTATATATACTTATAAAATATACTAAGAACTTTTTAAAGTTTAGTTATAAACCATTTTTATATCTTTGTTTATATTTAGTTATAATTTTTTTTGGATGTTTGTTTATATAAATTGTTTTATATAAATATCGATAACTCTTGTATCATAGGGGAATGAGAAGCGAAGTCATAGGGGAAATCCTACATAGTTATAGTAATCACCCCTACTTTAGAACATTGGTTCTTTTATAGATGTCATCTATCGAGACATTGGAAAAGGTAAAATATTACTTGTTTACAACACTTCATGATACTTTGGTAGTTTGGTGATGTTTTATCATAGAGCATGTGGGTCATGGAGTCAATTGGGGAACATGGAGTTTTATTTGTTTATCTATTAATGTTTACTTTGATGTTGTAGTATTTTATTGTGGGATTTTATTTGAATATGAATTTGATATATGGACTTATGAGTTTTCTTTCATGGTTATAATGCATCATTCAGTGGTATGATTGGTTTGGTATTGTTGGTTATGTTTTCTATTATTAAAGGGTCAGTCTTACCCTTAATGTTTTAAAAACCATCAACATTAATTTCTCACCTTTTTCATCTTTGGTATGTCGCTTAAGGCCTATTAGCATTCCACTAACCTCTCAATCCAATGGGAAGGTGTGGTATGTTAAAAGAACAGTATCACATACAAATGACTACCATTATATTTATTAAATAAATATGTTATGAAATGTAATTAATCATGTGAAAAATAATTATAACCAAGGATAATAAAATAGTTTTGGGTCAAGAAAATATTTTCATATTATTTTCTCCAAAAAAAACATGATCTTAAATAATATCCAAAGAATATTAATGAAATTAAATGTAAAATTGGAATTATATAGACCATAAAAAATATTATATAAGTATACCTTAAATTTACGTATCAAAGAATGAAGATTTTAGATGAATAACAATTATAAAAATAATAACATTGAATTTGATAATTATTCAATGAATCAATTATGTTTGTAAAATGTAAATAGAAATAAAACAATTTAAAATTCTACATAATAAAATGAATGTTTATTACAGACAGAATTAACTTTTATCGAATTCAATTAATAAGAAATATAACCCAATGAAAATCAGTTGATTTTTAAAATTATTTACCATTTGGTAACATTAAATAAAAAATCAAATTGGTTAATTAAAATTGAATCATAATTTAACGTTATATATAAAGGATTCACTATATTTCATGTAAATTGGATAGTATATTTACCAAATAAAAAATAAAAAAATTGGTGCATATGGAATATGTCTCAAAGAAATAAATGTGAGATGAGAAAACCACATACCTCAAGTTAAGGAATTCTAGGAATAGCCTTTAACTCCAATTTTAGAAGCCTATATCTATTATTTGATTTCTAAAGAATATTTTTTGGGTTTAAAACATTATAAATAAATGATTTATTTTATTTATTTTTTATGAAATTATTGAATAGTTAAGCAGTTCTGAATGTGTTAGGTTTTTTGATGACATTTATTTCATTGTTTGAAGATTCTTTAATTGCATTGATTGTGGTCAAAGAGGCCACATTATAAATATAAATAGAATAATGATAAATATATAATTATTTAATTCATTAAAAAAGATTAATTTAAAAAAAATCATGAAAAATATATTAAAAATGAATTACATAATGATTATGGAGATGATAGGTCTTACATACACATGAGTAATGATTCTACTTTTCAATGATAATTTTAGAAGGAAGGTATGTATTATTTTATCATTATACATATATTATTTTATCATAAATAAAATATTATAAATTAAATATATTTATATAAATAATAATTATTATTTTTTTAGGAAAAAAAATCACATCACTTCAAAGAGGTCGTAGTGCGCAGGTACACGAATGACGTTGTCATTATTCAGTGTAATAAAGAAAATTATATATTATATATTAAAAAAAATATTAAATTAATTAAATATTTTTTCATTTATATCTGATATATTCAATAATATTATACTTATTACCATCCTTATAAAGCATTTTCAAAAAATTAATGACACTACATTGTGATTATATAGCCAGTCGTACACTCAAGCGATGTTGTTATAGTCCCCTCGGAATGGAACGTAAAAAAAATATATTTTATATAATAAATAAAACTTACTATATATGTTGAAAATATAATGTATATATATATATATACATTAAATAAATCATTAATATAGTCTTTGAGAGGTGATCATTGAAAACGAGTGACATCAGATGGTGAGCTGGAAGTCTGCCATACACAGAAATGATTATATTGTATCCCATTTGATTAAAGCGGGGAAGGATTGGACTATTTTAATTAGTATAATAATATATTTGAATATAGGGGACACATAATTTTTCATATGTATATAGTTAAATAAATGTTTATGGATGTTGACGAAAAATTAAAACAAAACTACATAGTTATAAATTTTTCTTCTTCTTTGACCACCTCTATAGTATTACACATAAGGTATTCCTTGAATGGGTTTCCACCAAAAAATAGGACTATAGGATGAGTTTATGGAAGATGGAATTTATTTTTTATGTATTATTTTATAATATCTAGTTTCATATTATTAAGAAGAGAGGATGTGAGATTTCCTTTTATATGTGAGATGAGTGACACACTTGTGATTTTTTAAAATAAAAAGATATTCATGCTTCTTTTCTATGAAAAATGATCCAAAATGAAATATATTTTTATAATTATATATGATTAATTCAAAATAATTCCAGGAAAAATATTTTATTAATGTTTTGGTCATTGTAACCCGTATCATTTTAGTTTAACCCCAGGGAACCCCATTTTTACATTGACCGTTGTATTTTATTTTTACAAAAAGCTGTATATATCACTATCTACTAAAAGATCAATGTTTTTAAAAAAATCTAAAAATATAATCCAATGTAAATTTTGACAGGCTGATTTCTGAAAATGAAGTCATTTTTTTGATGATATTTTCGAATACATACACAAAATAATTATCATATTTTTCATGAATAAAAATAAGAATCATTTTTGAATAAAAAATATTTTTGATGAATACAATGAAGTTACTACAAAATTGATGAATTAGTTAATAAAAATTTACTGATAAATTATATTGACTATGAAATATATATATATATATAAATATTTCATAAATTCGTTAATATTATTCATACATGGAAACTTAAAATCTCTATTATAACTATTATATATATAGTGGGAGTTTTATGCTCGGTGTTGCATGTCAAATAGAAAATTTATAACTACCTAACCCAAACCATTGTGTCTAAGGTAGATTTCCCAATGACTCAATAATACCATCCAAATTTCTTAAGGATTATGTCTCCCAGCGAAGGTCTAAATCCATTAATGGTGAGAATATTACCCCTCTACCACATCATGGGATAGATAAATAATAACATCAATAAAAAAATAAAATAATTAATCAGGATAATATATGTGCAAACTTGATGATGAAATACATGATAATAATTCCATATACAATAAGGATCCCACTAAAAGATAAATCTAGAAATAATTGTAGCAGTAGACAGCCCCCTCAAAATTAATCCCACAACTTCACCATCATCTAGCTCCACTTTCTTGACTATCCATCATAGGGCTCTTTCGTGTCACCAGATATATGTGCAGGAAATCTACAAGTGCACTGAAATGTACGACTAGGGTCTGAGTACATGAAATAGTAAGACCCCACCAATGACCCTTGAAAACATATCATAAAATATAAACCATTATTCAATTAATATAAATGGGGTAAAAAAATAACAAAAATATATAACAAAACTACTGAGCACATATTGGGTCTTTAAGGACTAGCTCTATACTCTTTGGCACCATGATGGGAGAAACACAACTGCTTTGGAAAAATGATAGATAGAACATTATTAACTATCACAAAAGATCCTCCTCTAGTGGGCATCCCTATGAATGTGACACATTCCTCTGATATGGATATTAAAAGTATATGGAACCCCCATGTCTGGCACATCCCTCTTGAGTAGATAGTCTAAACATGTGTCAAATATCACATAATTACCCAAGTCTAGTATATTCTACCTATAAAAATATATATATATATATATATATATCCCCAAGCATGTAAAACATCTCACCGACTAGAATAGTCCATATACGTACCATCCCAAACATGAAACTTCCATCTCATTGGATAATATCATGCATGGGTCACATCTCATATGTAGACCTAATACACGAATCTTATACGCTCAACTACAGAAGAAAAAAATATAAGATATATGATATATAACATAAATGACACATCAAATATCACATGAATTCAAATATCATCATAATAAAAATTACCATAATCTTAATTAAAACAACAAAGTAACAATTCAAAAGCTACATAGACACACATCATGTGATCACACATCAAACATAGGTCTCAGAGGATATACACACATAACAAACAATCATTTCAACAAAACATATAGGACATGTGCTAATGTCATGGAATTACTTTGGCTATACACACTCACACAATATATCATTTGAATAACCTCTATTAGTCATTCACAAATTTTAATGACTCCCTATGTTATGTACAATGATGTCTGACGAACATGGTTGATGTCCAAGATCATTTTCACCATCGAAACATCAATACAATTGAATACAAAATTTGTATTGAAATTCTTCTCATCAAGATAAAATCAATGACATTGAAAACTTATCAATCAGGTAAATATCTCATGATATATATAATAAAAAAAATTGGAAACTTTTAAGAAATAATAAACAGAAGAAGAATAAACAAGTGATAGGGGGAATGGGTGAGGAATAGGTGCTACAGGATAGGGGAAAATTGAATAGGGGAAAGCAGCAACCCATTTCCACCCATTTATATTTATTTAATTTCAATTATTAAATATATATTTTATTCCTTTGAATATTCCCATGCATTTTGTAATCTCTTTTACTTATAGTGTAGCACCTTTTGGCCCCAAATCTATTTATTATACATTCTCTTTGTTATATTTATTTTACATATTAATGATTTTAATTATTAATTTAATATAAATATATTTATATTATCATTTATACACATGCATATATATATATATTTATATATTTACACCATCGCAAATATATATATATAGCCGATACATATTCATGTTATGTATATACACATCCTTAAATACATGTATACACCCACACATTTATTTATATTCACATATTTATTAAACCCATATATATACTTGTTGTATATATATTCAGATATTTTTATATTTCAATAATAATAAGGGAAATAAAAATATTATTATAATTATTATTATTTAATATTTCACATTTTTCAACTATTAGAATTAAAATAATAACATTGAATAAAAATGGTAAAAATTAATAGATTTTTATTGACCACATGACATAATTTTTATGGTAAAATTAATAATATCACATTAGTTACGTTGTCCCTTCATCAGATACTTCATTACACCATTATTAATTATGGATGAATCTTCTCATTTTTTTTGTAAAAATAACAATAATAATAATAATATTATTATTATTATTATTATTAGATGAAAAAATATATTTATAAAGAGCTTATCATTACCCTTATGTGTGATTTAACTAAACACCCAACACACAAAAATGTTATATTTCTCCTATAGAAAATGAATATATTTTAGACATAATGGAGGTATCATATTTTCCATCATAGACACTGTTTCGTGAGATATTACATTGTTTTTGAAAAAATATAATAAAAATATAAAAAATTATCAATATGTAATATTTTTCCAAACACTCAATGATAAAAAATCATATGTCATACCTAGGGAAAACCAAACATCTGAGATCTAATAGAGGGTTATGATATCTCATGAGGGAACCCTTTTGAGAGATATATCAATTTTTTAGACAAAATATTCACTTATTAATATATTATGATTAATTTTTCTAATCTATCATTATTAAGGCTATATGGGCTTTGGAATCCCATGAAAACTACGTTCCTGACTTGAAAAAATTTCTATAGAATATTATAAAGTATTTATATGTAATTTTCCATTATGTAAATCTATAATAAATACATGTGTGGAAAATTAAAATTTTCACAGGAAATAAAAATAAATTCTATTTTTTAAAAAAATAGGGTGTGCTCCAATTTAAAATTAAGGATATTAAAAATTCCCCCACCATAATTCCTATCACCATTGAGAAGTGTTTTATATCAAGAAGTCAATAATTCCCACTATAAGATGATACATATTAAAACATTTCTCATTATGATAATTTTAATTAAAAAAATTCAATTCCAACACAAATTTTTACAATCAACGCAATCAAATTCCATTCGATCACCTTGAAAGGAACACACAAATCACTTACCTAATATTAAAGGATTAATTTGATATTACTAAAAATTACATGTTAGTCAGAGAAACATATATATTATGAAGCATAGAATACAACATTCTTCAATAAGATAATTCTATAAATAATTCCCCAAGGCCCATATCATAATTTCAATAGACATTTAATTAATTTGAATCTCTCTAATTCAAGGAATGTGTATATATTCAATGTGTAAATATGTGCCTATAATGATGCTTGAATGACACCAAATCACAAAAATCATGTTATGAATATCATGTGATTCATATGAGGTGAATCTAATCCAAAATTTCATAAACAACAGAAATATAAATTCCCATTTATGGAAACATGATGATCAACTATAAATTATTGATCAAACACTAACATATTTTCCCTAACAAAGTCCCAAATATCGTAACACTACACTCTACTATCTAAAATCATGAAAAAATATAAACTAAATTTAAGGAGCCAGCCTTAATACTCTAATATTCTAGTTTCCATGGACTAGAAATGAATTTCTTTATTTCTTGATGATATTTTAAGTTTACAGTTTTAAAGAATTTATAAAAACACTTACATAGTAAACCTATATATTATAATTGAAAACTAATACTCTGTATTAATTTTTTCCACCAATGGAAACCCTTTTAAATTTAAACATGATTCATCTCCATGACACATCTTCGATACATTAATCATGACATCTTAGTTTTCCCTAAAAATCATTAAGACATGTGAAAAAAATTAAGACATTATATGAGAAAACAATTATTTGTTTTCCATATTAATAAATAATTGAATTAGTCCATTGAAAAATATGAAAACCAATTTAATGTTTTTTGAGTGAATAAATGAAATATTATTCACATGAAAAATCTTCACAGTTTATGTTCAAAAGGGATTATTAAAAATCATAAAAATAATATATCATAAAGGTAACTTGTTAAATCATTATCATATCACTCTTATATATACAATATCTCTCTTGAACATATAGGGATCAACCATCATATTTACATTTGTAATAACTTCCATAGTATATTCCCAAAATATCTTCTGAGAAAACTAATTGGTTAACTCCTTCCCATTACCAAATGCATTAGGGGGATATAAAGGGATCACCTTCCCTTAGTTTTTAATGAATCAACACATCCTTATAAATAATTACCAAGAACAGAAATATAATAATAAAAATAAAATTTGATTAAAAGAAACATTCTTGAGGAAAATTTATTTTCCCACATTGAAATCACATTTCATTTCTCAATAAAACCACTCATTTATAATTGAAAACATCTTTATTGAAAATAAAATTGCAGATTTGTTAAAGAAATTTCAAAACGTTAAGGTTTCATGAAATATGTATAATATATTGATACAATTTAAGTTAAAGATATCTATTTTGACTTCTGTAAAAATATTTCTAAGAGTATCATTAAAATATGGTTTTGAAAAGAATGTCTCTAACAAATATAATATCATTGATTTGAAAAATAATTAAATGAATCAAATTTGTGAATTTTATATAAATACAATTAAAACAAAATGAAATATAACATGATATGATACATATTTCATTTCAAACATAATATTGGGATGATATAGTCAATTATGTAAATTTTTATCCCAAATTATTTAGTTACGAATTCCCTTACTACTTTGGAATTAGACAAATCATTTGAAAAATGAAAGGGTAAAATTTTAAAAATATGAAAATATATTAACATTAAATAAATTCATGATATAATATGTCATTGAGAAGTTATATACACCTCATAAAACAATATAGGTTCCTAAAATAAAAAAATTCTTTAATAAATGAAAATTGGGACAAATAGCCTGGAAAGGATCCCTTTTTGAAAATATCAACTACTACAAATGTGGCTTTTAAAAGCATTAAAATCTCATTTAACCACAATGAAAAGCATTGTTATTCACATCAATGATAAAGGGGTGTCCCCTTTATCAATGTTATTTTTTGTGATTCTAAATGGATACCTACCTAGAGTGTTCTCTTTATATTACAACACACATAGCAGAATAAATCCTATAATTAAAATAGTGTGCACCCAGAATCAAAATAAAATTTAGGCCACACATCAGAATAAAACATACTATTTATATTTAATTGACATCATGAATATAAAAATATCATCCCATGATATAAAAATATAAACACTTCTATTTACATTTCAAATAAAATGTTTCATATAATTACATTTACAATTGTCCAACAAGCATTCTAAAACAATAATATTCTATCTATTGAAATTTTTGATCCCCTATCAAAAATAAATTCCCATGGTATTAGTTTCTAAAAAATTTATCACAACCCGATAAAAGGATTCCACCTATATAAGAAAATAGATATCATTATAGTAATAATATAATGAAATAAATTGAATATTAATATTAAAAAACATATCAATAAAATGTCAATATTTAATAAAAATGACATATTAAAAGTTGTACTAGTCACACCACGCATCCTATTATGGTGGGGTTTATTATTACTTATTATAGATGAGTTATCAATCATTGTCCTAAAATATCAAATCAATCCCAGTTTTTTTTCTATGTTTTTTGTATGCCACTTGTTCTTTTACTAAAACTAATGTAAATTTTATATAATGAAATATTTGGAGTCATACTAGACACACTATGCATCATAATGAGGTGAGACTTATTTCTACCTGTCATAAATGAAATATAGATCATTGTACAAGAGTATTAAAAAATTAATATGTTTGGTCAGTTTTCAATATGTCTGTTGTGTTTTTTTAATGTAAATTAAAACTGAAAACACACGTTATGAGTCATACCATTTTTCAGTGTGCTACTGTTTTAAATCATACTACATCATACATGTCACAAATGACATTTGAATTGCAGTCTTAATTTAACAAGACAATCAGAGAGTGTTTTCAGGGTTTTCATTGAGTGAAACATTTTGAACAAAATTGTCAATTTTAAACTCATAATGTACACTAATCGTCATACCTATCACATTGTGTGTCATATTGAGTTTTGGGTGACTCCTACACATCACAATTAACTCATGGATAATTATCCTAAAGTATTAAAATATCGTGAATGTGTTTTCCATGTTTTCAGTTTGTCACTTGTATTTACATAAATTAATGTGAGTTTTAAATAAAGAGACAATTTGTGTAATGTCGGCCACACAATTCATCGTATTGAGGTACAACTAATCCCTACATGTCAAAAATCATTAATATATTTTTTTCATAAAATATAAATACAATCTGAATCATTTTACTTAGGTTTCAGAATGCCACCTATTGTTTTTATTGAAATTACTGTTAATTTTAAATAAAAAATTGCAATTATAGTTATAATGGTCACACATTGAATTAGATTGAGGTGAGGTTGAATCTTACATGTTAATATTGAATCATGGTTAATTTTACTAATGTTTGAAAATAATCATAAGGCATATACCCAATTTTCTGTATGTTACTTTTTTCAAAAATTAATGGTAGTTTTAAATAAATAAAGGGACTCATTGAGTTATATTGGTCACACAATGTGTCATATTGAGGTTCGATTTACCACTACATGTCACAAATCACTAATATATTGTTTTCATAAAATTTTAAAACACTCTGAATGCATTGTGTTGGTTTTCATTATATCACTAGTTATTTTTTCTTAAATTCATGTCAATTTAAAAAAAGACAATTTTAGTCATACCTATCACATCATGCATCAACTTTTAGCATGGTTGAATCTTACATGTGATAAATTACTCTTGGGTAATTTTTATAATGTATCAAAATAATCCAAATGCATTTCATCAATATTTATTACGTCACTTATTTTACATAAATTGATGAGAGTTTTAATTAAAAGGAGACACTTTGAGTTATACCAGCCACACCACGATTTTTACTAAATTGCATATGATTCCTACACATCAAAAATTTCTTATAGATCATTATCCTAGAGAATAAATAAAACATGAATTTTTTTATCAGTTTTTAGAAAGTTAGTTTTTTTACGAAAATAACATTTCAAATTAGAAACATTCATTTTGAGTCATACTGATCACACCATTCATCGGTTTGACCTAAGACTACTTCATACACATCTAAAATGTCTTAGGAATAAATTTCATACATTATAATGAAAACCAGTGTTTATTTTCTTGGTTTTCATTGAGTGACACAATTTGAACTAAAATTTCAATTTTAAACTAATAACATACCATTTTCATTATACCAGTCTCACTATGCATTAGATTAACCTATGAATGACTTCTACACATCAAAAATGTCTCAAGTTTCTTTTTCTTATATAATAAAAACAATATAAACTCAATTTTTAAATTTTTAGTGCATCACATGTTGTTTTCACTCTTATTTAATATCAATTTAATATAAAAACACACACTTAAAGTCACATTGTCCACACCATGTATCAGATTGAGGTGAGGATGATTTTTTACATATCACAAATGACTCATTTATCATTATTGTAAAATATAAAAACAATAAAAATTATTTTTCATAGTTTTTATTATGTCTTTTCTTAATTTTACTAAAAATAATGTCACATTTAAACAAAAAACACACTTTGAGTGATTCTGGTAACTTGTTTTTATTCCACAGTCTTTAGTAGGAAATTGGATATTAAACCAAAAATATTTAACCAATTAGCTAATAAATATATAGAATATCTTATGTCATTAAAATTAGTTACATAACCTAGTGATCCATGCCAGAATATTTTTGGTCCAGTGGATTTGGAAACATGAAAACATAAATAACTAGTTCATAAGAGTTTCTCATAAAGTTATTATTTACTAGAGTCCATCTTTGAATTATTATTTCTAAAATTATTATTAATAACCAAGATACAATAAATATATTAATGGTTGGTTATAGATGATCAATAAATGTAAGTAAGGGATATATCAATGATCATAAAAGGATAACATGAGGATAAAGATGTATGAAGGTGATATCAACATTAGAAATTCATACCATGCATATCATAAATTATAATCAGGAGTCATGGATCAATGCATGGTAGTTCAGAATAAATGAATATTAAATGATCAAAGTATATTTTAAAATAAAAACATACGCATTTAGTAACATATTTATGCAATTTGAATAAATTTTTCCATCATGTATTCTGTCCATTTTTTTCTGACCACATTTATATCATCTAATAAATATGAGTCTTTTCGAAAAAAATAGTAGTATTGAAAAAATATAAATAAACAAATGATTAAAAAAATTATGTTAAATAGTAATTACCATCAAAAATACCATTTCAAGGATATTGGTTTGTTCATGGAATATGATCCCTCTCAAAAATTTCAATCCTAATAACCTCAATCCTTTCTATTTGTTTATTTCGAGTAGGAAATTAAAATTGAGGTTAATAAGTAGTTTTTTTATATGTTTTTCAAAAGAGATATTTTATTATATAAATCCTGATATTTATCCATTCATAGTAATTGTATTCACTGTTGTCATTCTCCCTTGGCGTCATCCCTTTTTAGATGTTATTTATACAACAGCCTATCAAAACGAAATCCTCATTAAAATTAAATATAAATTATATAAACTAATTTTTAGTTATAAAACATTAGATGTTGTGTATTACCAATTTAAAATTTTCATCATTTTAGGATGTTTTTTTGGATATCCATGCATTGAATCAAAGAAATAAATCATTAAAGCATCCAAATCTAATGCAATTACCATCCAATACTTCCTAAAAACACAAAAAGAATAATTAATAAAATAAATAAATATACATTTGACATGATTAAATTATATAGTTTAGCCCATCCACCATCAGTATAAAATAGAGTTTATATATGATATTTTTCTTTAATATGATTTGATCAAACCTTTCACTATTTCATTAATTTTTGGACATTATTTTCTTTTGTTATTTAGAGGAGATGTGGGGACATACAAGTTTGAATTTTCTTTCATGGGAAAATACCTTCAATTTTTTTCATATACATTCCATCCAAATATAAGAAATATATTTAGTAATAATTAACAAAGTATCTCATCTTTTGGAAAATCAAATCATGAAAACATACCTCAGGTATAAATTTAAAAATTAGGCACCTAGCCAATCATTGTTTGTGATTTTAGATGCACTATCAAGACTAATGAATTATTGATCTCTATCTCTGTAAATATTTTATTCAAATTCAATTACATTGTTTCCAAAATATTTTAAATTTTTTTTCACATGATCCATGAATGATGGTAAATGTGGTTATAGAACGAGTGGGGTAATATTTTTCCTAATAGATCTTTTTGATCCGTTGGTCAATCTATTAGATTTTTTTGAGATGTTCTTTAATTTCATCCCCTGCTATTTGACCATCTATAATAACATCAAATGGTTCATACTACCTTTCATTAATTATTAATGGTTTAGTATGAAACGTAAATTGGTAATTAATAACTCTTTTTTGATAGGGTTTTCTAAGATTTGATGGCCATGTGATGAATAATCCAACAACTTCTTTGACGATTTTAATATCATCCTCATGAATTGGAATAGGTATCTTATCAATCGGCTAATGGGATATTCATATTGATACTCACACATTCAATATTAGATGTGTTCTATTTTTTATCATGCCATTTTGAATATTGAACACCGTATCCCTCATCACAAGTTAATGGGTTGGTGTTGCTAGATATAAATCACAGTCATTATAAACATGTATAATAATAGTATATGAAATGTTCTAGTTTCATTTTTATTCTCAATTCACAGAAAAATTTATTAGAACATTGGTTACCTCTACTAATAAATATCTTTCCTCATAGCTGGTGGTGGTGGGGATGGATCTCCTCATGTTGGTTGTCCCTGAGTTGTTTCACCTCTTTGAATCTCCACCATTAATGTTCCCAACATCATTATTTAGTATTAAAATTTTCCTCCAAAAGTAGATATTCTTTATCTCATTTGTTTTATTAATTCACATTGATAGAACTCTTGTTTAGTTTTTTCAAAATATGTTTGTAAGGTCACCCCAAAACTCGCACCTCTGAGGCAGCCAAACTATTATTGTTCCTTCAATGTTGTTGATATTATGAGTTCATCTAGTATATGTGTTGTTATTTCCTATGACTATGTCAAGGATAAAATATAGTAAAATAAGTTATAATTATTAATTAAAATTTATTTAAATTAAAAAAAATTTGAAATACTTATAGATGTTTCCCACACTTTTTGTGTGTTTTCATCTATTTGTATCCTATCATTATTTACACAAGCCTCCTTCCATAGCACAAGGAATGTGATGGAAGTATCTTTTTATTTTGATTTATCAATCTATATATAAACACAATAACATTATTATGGTGTTGTTTTATGTAACATAAAATTTTTATGGTTTATTTTAAATATGTGCCAAATATTTTTCAAGTTAAGTGTACCCAAACCTTCTATTACATTAGAGTATGATGGTTTTGTTTATCATTAATTTTTTTAGAACATTGTTGTCGTTTTATAAATAAAAAAAATTCAATCAAATTGATGAATACCCATATTATCAAACATCATATTAGAAGCCATATTGTACCTCAAAATAGACATATGCACGATATCAAACAATTGCATCACATGATTCTTGGGATATCATGTGTGTATAGATTACTAGTGGGTTTGAGAATATTTTTCCTTTCAGCATATCTGAGATAATTTGTTGTTAAAATTGTTAGAAATACTCCTTAAATCCTTCTATAAATCATTAATACATAATTTTGGGGGGATTTATCTACTATATATACATTTTAAAATAGATAATGAAGAGTAAGTCAATGTTTTTTTTAATTTTTCTTAAAATAGTAATATGATATCAAGAGGTTACTGTAATATCTTCCCACATCATTTCTCTCAGGCCAAAAACTATATGGTATAGTTAATATAAATCAACTGATACATGTTGGATTGTTTTGATTCCAATATAATTGAATATCATGGCCTTTTTGGAATTAACATGTTGATCCCTCACATTCCATTCCATCTTGAATTTGATTCCCATGATTATCACCTTAATTTTTTTCTAACACCATCAAACTATGGTGCCCATATTTTTCCTATGACACTGATCCTTTGTCTCCTACCATTTACCCAGAATCAACATCACTAATATGTTCATATGAAGTGGTTTCATCGACATGTGCATATGGTCCTTGTACCTCTTCACTGGGAGTAGAAGAAGGTTGAGAAACATCTTGTTCCTCTGGAATGATTTCACCAGCACATATAAAAGGTCACTATTCTACACTGAAAGTATTTGAAGGTTGAGATACCTACTATTCCTTGACATTAGGATAAATATCATGTGTATAAGGACACTCATATATTATACACGTAGAAATAAGATGATAGGCCTATTGTTCCTCGGGAATGGGAGCACCAGCTCATGTAGTATGTTTCTCCATTGCAATATGAGTAGAAACTGGTTGAGAGACTTCTGGTTCCTTGGGATTGGGAGCACTAGAACTTCTGTAAGTCATTATCTACACAATTAGTTAAATGGTAAATTTAGATTATGATAACGCAACCTCAAATAGAAAATTACATGAGCTAACACAATGTATATTACAAAAAAATTATATCCTAATTATAGAACTCATGTTTTCATTTTTAAAGGGTAATATGATTTGACCCCTCTATCGATGATCCAAATACCTTTATTATGGTCTATATAACATAGAAAACACTATCTACGTTGGGAATTCTACAAAATTATTTCAATGTCCCAATGAAATGGTCATGGTTAGTTTATTTTTCATCTCACCCTTATGTGGTTTTTGTCAAAAATAAAATAGTTGACCACTTTAGGATTATGGGATCTAGAACATAAAATACTAGTAATGCCTATAATCCCATTATAATTATTTTATCTTTTTACCCTTCCTAACAGAAATCAACTTTTTTGAATCACATTTCATATTTTTTTACACCACTTCTGTTATCAACACAGATGCATTAAAAAATAGGAACATTGAATGTTTTATAATCTAGCACCCATTTTTTCTTGATGATGCCAAAGTACGACATATTCTTGTAAAATGGATTTATGTATTTAAAACCAGAAACATTCATCACTACATCTATGAGTGTAAATCCACTATTTTTCATTGTAATGTATTTATCATTCCCAATTGTAAATGATGTATAACCACTAATTACATAACCATTTAAAGATAATACATACACACCAGGCCCTCCAATTGGCCATCGAAGTAGTTCTAAAATTGAATCCATATTTTCATCTTACTCCATTAAAATATAGTCCCAAAACCATCCTATAAACTATTAATTATTTTTAAATATTTTATATCCATATATTTATCCCTTGAAAAATTATAATGGCTAATAATTTATTTGTTTGTTTCAACATAGGTGGAATCCTCAAAAATATTATGCAAAACCAGAAGTTGGGTCTTCTCCCAATCTATAATATCAATTATGACATCATATCTTCGAAACTTGTTTCTAATGGAGGCCACCCTGGGTGACTAGATTTTAGTAGGTCAATGCATTCCAAACCAATCAAGTTTTTGGTATATAATTGAACAACATCCTCAACAATAAATTTCTCTACAATACAACCCTCTAGATGACATCGATTTTTGACATACCCTTTAAAAATAATTATATACCATTCAATGGGGAAAATCAATCTATAGTGTACAACAACACATGTTAAAATACCTTTCACCAAGTGAACCTTAAAATGAACCATCAAATAAATGAATATTGGAGGAAATAACATTTCTAATTCACATAATATGATAACAATTTCTCTTTCAATAATTAGAAATTTTGTAGGGATTATGACACTACTATATATAATTTTGAAGAAGAAACAATGCTTCTATAATGTATGATGATAATTCTAGGAAAAACTAGAATATAAATCTATAGGAATTAGATATTTCGTAAAAACATTACAGTCATGGGATTTTAGACCCTATATATTTAACCTTTTTATTGACACCATGTTCTTGATTTTCGGTTAATACCACTATGGAACCTTTAAATCATTGAAGAAGTTAAAAAACTGATATATATCCTTCCTAGGATGTGTAAAAGTATCTCAAGGAAGAATAGTTTGTTTTTCACCCCTCACAAAAACCAACTCTTCTCATATTCTCATGTCAACCATGGCCAACCTAGCCTCAATTCAATCATGTTTTTTGGTACATTCAGCAAAGTGCTGATTAAACTACCATATAAAATATTTTTCACCATACATAACATTATGAAAGTGTCTGGAATATAGAAAATTCTAGTATGGTAATTCAAAAAAACATTGATCTCTTTTCCCAACTTGTTTCTATTTGTTTTTTTAACGGTTTAACAAAAGTAGTGTCCAAATCTTTTACTTTCTCGAATAGTTGATGAACTATTAGCGGAGATGATGTTGTATAATCTTATAAACATCTATCAAAGGATGTTATACCAGATCAGTACATATTTCATAAGGGTAGAAATATGTTATGTCTTACAAACAAGGATTTAGATGATTGTTTCAACTTAATTGGTTGTTTACCTTGTTCGCAGATGGGGAACCCATAAATTCCTTTAATTCTATATCCTAAAAAAATTCCACAAGAATGAAAGTAATTTTTTCCACTTACAACATTGATTTCAATGTGAAATCATCACTTCTGTAAGAATCATACAACTTAATACCTGAATCCCATGATTATTTCAAATCCCCATTCAATGGAGTAAAAATACACATTAATATCATTTCCTAGTTGTTTTTTCATAATATAAGCATATACATCATGATGTGTTATTATTTTATGCATAACCATGGTTGATAACTATAATTTTACAACATAACTGACCATGTAATGTGAGTGATGATTTGAAATCCAAAAGGATTCACTCCATTTGTAGATTACACAAGATGAAGGTCTTTGAGGTTGTTTCAAAAATCAGGATACTCAAGATTGATTCTATTCTACTAAGGAGAATCGTTGAGTGACATAGTTTACTATCTTTATTTCATCTATCTTTGTGCCACGTCAACTTTTGTACAGTCTCTTCACTTCCATATAGGAGACTGAACCTTGGAATGATTGTTATGTACTATTCAATTGTAATTGGACTAGATTCCTTGTTCTTGTATCGTGAATAACTACACTTTTTTAATTCTCTAAGTTATTTTTTTTTCATTATAAATAATATAATGTCATTCAGGTAGGCATGTATTATTTCGACGATCGTACCCATCAAGTGTTGCAGTCAATTAGCATCATATATTTGGCTCGAGAGTTTACTTTCATCACGGATCTTGTCATTCAATAGAGAAAGTATTTCTGTAAAACTAGTGCCACTCTATCAATTTACTGCATTCAAATTATATAGCTTCAATAAGTGTTCCAATGTTGTATATTTAGTGAAACCACCAAACAATGGCATCATTTCACAACACTTTAACTTCTCAATCAATTTTCAAGAATCATGAAGTTCAGCTTCATCTATCCTTCTCTTTTCCTCAATAAGATCTATGTTGTCATTCACATCTGTAATCAGGTCCTTGATATGGTTTTAATCATTTTCCAAATGTGAAATCATATTAGATTAATCATATAACATAGTGTTACCTCATATATTGTATACATATTGTTTTTCCCCATGTTTATTCCAACATGTATAGATTCGATCTATTTTATGATAGATATGGTGTTCTTCCAACTACTCTAAACTAACTTCTCTTAAATAACATTAGTGTAAACAAATAAAAAGTAGTTGAGATGGGTCATATGCATGATATTTTGAATACACGATGAACACCTTGACACTATATTCATACTTTATTTGTCAAAAAATTGGCATCCATCCATTATTTATTCTTTTTTCAACCAATTTGATTTGGTAATATAAATATTTAACAAAATAAATACATTAAATATTGATATAAAAAATAACCAAGTGTAAAAAGTTATAGTTTGTAGGTATCCAATGAAAACTATTTATAAAATCATATATGAAATTCAATTAAAAAACTCACCAGTTACACAAATATCTACATAGAAACACTATTATTAAAATAAACCTATCAGTTTCAAGCACACTTTCTTATAACTTTGACACCTTTTTTATAAATCATTAATGGAAAATTCATGACCCAATAGTATTAATCATTTAAAATGAGTTAAAACCATTATATATTAAAAAGTATCTTTTAAAACTTCACACACCCCTTGATAATGTGAAATTATCATTACATACGCTTTAAAAACATTCACATCTTTTTTAAAATCCAATCTGGTGAGTTGAAAAACACTTGGAATGCATTCTAACTCCAATGAAATTGTCTAAATAATTTTAAAGTAATTTAAAACCATGAAAAGGTATATTGATCAAATATAATTTTTTAAGAAACGTTTCAAAACACTTATCATTTTAAAAGATCCACTTAGGAATTTTTAAAAAGACATAAACCCTAAGTGAAACACTTTATAAAGGATACATGAATCAAAAATAACCAACATTTTATAAAATATAAATCTATAAATATTTTATCATGCCTCCCATGAATAAAAATTATAAATCTTATAGTTTTCTCCAAAAAAAACTACTAAGGATTGAATAATTAGTTGACAAAGACATTCTTGTCACTTGGACATGAGACTATTTAACCTGAAGGCGCATATATTCAAAGAGGGAAACCATATTCCATTTGAATTTTTATTCATGTACTACATAAGCATGATCCTTACACTATTCAGAAACATTTTATACACCCAACAAAACACATAACCACTTCACCACTCTGAATTAATAACTACAACATATCACCTCTTCTATATAAATTTCATCACCTTAAGCCAACCAAAATACACCATATAAAACACCAAACTCATCACCGATTAAAATTATCTACAACAACTAAAAAATAATCTCCTTCCTATATCAACCATAAAACCCCAATCTAACAAACACAACAGTTCATCCATCACTATAGCCACAAACTATTCTATTCACTAATTCCACATCATCAATCGAAACATATTAAGATTTATAAGGAAACTAACCACCACTCCTACTTCATAACACATTCCTACCCCAAAATCAACCCCAATAAGTACTAACTGATATTACACAACCATAATAAGGGTTCTACAACTAACAACAAAAGCAACACAATATTAAAATACAAAAACCTATCCCACTTTCATCCTTATTTTCATAATCATTATGTGTGTTCAATATGACATCATCACCGAATTCTTGATTTTTAAATAGCTTTCTCAAAACCTTATTTTGATTATGAACCTTTTATAGGAATTTTCCATATAAATTCAATTATATAAATAGAAAATAATTTTGATCGGAAGAAATATCACTAACATTGAACACATAATAAAGATTTTAATAAATCATCATAGAATCTTTATACATACACTCAATAAAGAGTAAAATTCATTTTAACGTGCCTTTAAATTACCAAAGTCCAGTTTTAGGAAAATAGGTTACCGAAAAAATATCATCACCTAATGGAAGAAATAGCTAAATGGAACATGAAAATAAATACCCCAAATTATTTAAAATAACTACTTTGTAATTCAATGATATCACTAACACATTCTTCCATATTATAAAATAAAAGATTTATATGCTTTGATTTCATGCTTTATACATGACATGCTCGAAATAACATGCATTAAACATTTCACTACCTTAGAGACATTACACAATAGTACTTAAAGGGTGACATACATGTTCATACATACTTAGGTGAAACATTCTTAAAAAATAAATATGATTAAAAAAATATAAACTAGTTATTTCATAATAATTCATGAAAATATAAAAACATTAGACATCCTACTAAAAACAAATAATATATATCATAATATTTTAATGTCACTTACTCATTATCATTTCTCATAAACAACACATGCAATGGAATTTATAATTCAATTATAAGCCCATTAATAATTTAGTATTCCAAAGCCCTTGTTATGAATGATAGGGGTTGAAACTAGTTCATTCATGAAAATGTCCTCCCAATTCTATGGGTTGTCACTAAGGGAAGTCAAAAGGAAATGAGTAAGGGTTCTGAGAAGGAAATTCACAAGGAATCTCCAAATAAATATAGCTTTAAGAAATACTGAAGTTTTTCTTGTTGGTGGAGGAAAGAATCATAGTGGCAGGGCGGAGGGGGGCTTGCATTGCGGCGGAGCAGGGCTTCATGGCGGCGGCATACGATTGATTCATGGTGGCGAGTAGGATGAGAAGTTATCTAATGAAGTGGAGGAGTAGGAGGAGGAGGAGGAGGAGGAGGGTTCATAGTGGCAATGAGGATGAGGAGGATGAGGAGGAGAGCCCCTAATGGGGAGGAGGAGCACGATTCACAAACGTATGGTATGGATTCTATTTGAGTTTTAGGAGAGCGAAGTAAGGGTGGGACTGTTAGTGTTTTCTATAAAACTAGGGAAAGTATTTATCAATGCTAGATAAATATCACAGATAAAGGATGAATTTATCAGCAATAAATTAGAAATTGTTGATAAAGACACCCTTTATCAGATCTTTTTTTGAGCTGATAAAGATTGGCATTTAACAATGCTAAAATCATGGTGCTTATAAAGGCATATCTTTATCAACATTATAAAAGAACCGATAAAACTATAATGATAATAAATTATTTATATATTTAAATATAATTATACAGTTTATTAAAAAAAGATAATTTTTTTATATATAAAAATAAAGAAAAATAAAAATTTATTTCTTTATATAATAAATATGTATTTATTTATAATTAAAATATATATGATAAAAATATATATTTTTAAAAAATATATATTTATTTTATAAGTTTTTCAAAATTATTTAGATAAATATATATTTATATTTAACTAATAAAAAATTTATAGTAAATATATTATAAAATTTATATTTATAATTATAAATAAATATTTATATATTTACAGTCATATATAAAAATAAAATAATATACATATATAAATATAAATACTAATGAAACTAAAATAAATATATTAGGTACAATTTTATAATCATTTAACTATAAATATACATTTATTTATCTAATTATGAAATTATAAAAAATATAGATAATTTATATACTAAATTTAATTTCATAAATATTTAAATATAGATATTTATATCTTTATATCTATACATTTATGACTATAAAAAAAATTTATTTCTTTCTAATAGTATTTATAAAAAAAATAAATATATTTATTATCATTATATATATATATTATTTATAAATATGAATTTATATATTTGTTTGTAAGTATAAATATTTGTATATAGGTATATATTTATATATATTTTTTCATTAAATACAAATATTTGTTAATATATATATATATAATTATAATTGTACATAAATACATTTAAAATGTATTGGTATATAATTATAAATATTAAAATAATGTTTCTCATTTAAATGAAAATATATGATAATTTTATAATCATTTATATATATATATATATATTCAAAATTATTTATACATAACTAAATATTTATAATTATAAATATAGTAAATACATTTATTATTTAAATACATTTATTGTGACTTTTATTATTTATCAGAACATAATAGCTTTATGGGAACAAGAATCATGTACACTAAGTAAAGTATAGATCATAATAAATGGGTCATCATATATATGGCCAATATAAATAGTAATGGGGGTGTAATGTATAAATGAACTTTCATGATGAACGCACTGCATATATATAAGCATCAATTATATTAATTCCTTAGTTGACTAATTATATAGAAAAATTTATTTATTTAAATACAAATATATATTTCATTATAATCATATAAATATAAAAAAATATAATTATAAATATACATATTAAAAATTTTATATATATAAATATATATATATTTAAAAATCATTGAGGTATATATATAAACATATATATATAATAAATATAATAAATATGTTTATTATTTAATGAAATTTATTAAATATATATATGAATTATTAAAAAATTTATATTAATTATAACCATGTGTTTTTTATTTAATGTAAACAAATAAACTTTTTTTAATTCAAATATAATAATTTTATATAAATTCAGTATATTTTTTATTAAAAACATTTATCAATGATAACAAAAACACTAGATAAAGTTGTAACTTTTATTAGTTCTTTTTTATCAAACATAAAGGGTAAAATTATCAGCTATTTTAGCAATCCCTAATAATAGCCCCCCTTTTATTAGTAATTTCATCTTAAAGCTAATAAAATATGGAACATCTGTTGTTTGGATTTGTGGGAGTGATTTCAGGAAAAGACAAAAATTAATTCTTTAAGAAATTAATTTACATATAGATAAATTTATATAAATAATTTTAAAATAATTGACAAAATGAAATTGATGTATATAATAAATCATTAAATCATTTAAATATTTTAGTTAAAGAATCACTTATATTGATATTGACTCATCATGTATGTTATTTTTCTTCATGAATAATAAACCTAAGATAATTTATAATTTTTTTAGAAAAATTTTAATTTATATAATTAATTTTATATCTCTAATGATAATTTTATAATAAATAATTATTCATTTAAGTTCACATCTTACGTTTTGATAACATTCAGTACTAGAGTCTAAAGTGTTTTCTGTATGATTTCTATAGTCAAGGTGGACATGAGTACATCGTCCCAATAATAAAATTCGTGAAATAATTATAAAATTTATACATAATGTATAATTTTAAATACATCCAATAAATATCATTATGATAAATGAACTATCTTATAATCATTGAGATGGTAGGTCGTACGTATGCATGAGTAACATTCCCACACTTCAATGATCAATATGGAAAGAATGTACGTACCGTTATATCATTAAAAATGATAAAAATATAATATATATATATATATTTATATATTTAAATATACTTATATATATTTTCCATGTGGTGTGATGATGGATAATTGGATCGCATCACTTCATGGATGTAATAATCTAAATGCACACAAGAATGACATTTTCATATTTCTATTCATCAAAAGTCAAAAACATAAATGATATATTACCTATTTATAATTATAAAATTTTTATTAACTTCAAATATATTAATTTATTTCATCATTATACAAAATATTCAGAAGCAGTGATGGAAAACTAATTCCATTGGTTCACGAGGCAGTAGTTCATCGTACACACTAACGATTAATTCTTTTCCAATTTTGTGGAATCTAAGATTGATATAAGTTATTAAAATAACATAATAAAATATAATTATAATAAATATAATATTTTTATTATTTTATCATGGTTAAAGAAGTTTTTATAGATTTATAAGAATAAACAAATAAAAAACTCTTGATAAATAATGATACCTC
This sequence comes from Viscum album, assembly GCA_963277665.1. Taxonomy (NCBI): domain Eukaryota; kingdom Viridiplantae; phylum Streptophyta; class Magnoliopsida; order Santalales; family Viscaceae; genus Viscum; species Viscum album. The sequence goes on from OY728131.1 coordinate 1,513,199,940, forward strand.
ATCTTTGAATAATATCTTTTTTAAGAGCATAAAACCACAATGGTGGATTTATTCTTAAACTAAGACCTATAAAAATTTGGGATGTATTATTGGATGTTATTTGGACTATAATAGGTAGAATAAAATACACTTTTATGTGTGACTAAAATAGAATATGATTTCTCATTTTAGAATATAGGTGAGGGGCACACTTGGAATTTATCAAAAATAGTTATATTAAAATAAATTTTTTTCTTTTCCAAATGGATCCAAAATTATTTATTTCTAATATAAAATGATTATATGTTGAAATAAATTCATATGATAAAATTTTTAAATATTTTTAGTATTGTTTAATCCTTATCATTTTCTTTTTAACCCATCATTAACACTTTTAATTATTACCCTGACAATATGGATTTTTACTATTTGATTGTTAATATAATTATAATAAAATACAAATATACCCATAAATGGATAATTTAAGACATTTATATAATTATACCAATCATTTGGTTGAATTTTTTTTATGAACTTTATGTCTTTTAATAAAATGTTATTTATTTTTAATAATCAATAATTTAAAATTTTAAAATATTTATTACATTGAATTTCAAAATATCAAAAAAACTAGATAACATAAAAAAATATTTTAATAAAACACTAGAAACTAAAAATAATCTAAATAAGTGTCTTACCAAATTAGTTATATCAAAAATTATTTATTAATTAATTTTTATAGAATTGAATTGATATTTTAATTAACAAACTAATTTCCTCATTAAAGTTATCCAAAAAATTAAGGTATTTATTTTTCCCAAAAAAAGAAAAAAAATCCATGATGAACATAAATCGTTTATTTATAAAATTAATATTTTTATTAGAAAATATTCTATAGATAAACCCATATTAAAAATAGTTTTGTTACTAAGAATATGATTGTGACATATTTGAATTTTCTTTGATCAAACTATTATAAATGTTAAAATCACAAATTATGAGAAAAAGAGGTCATATATTAAAACAATGAATGATTTTCGACTTGATTAAATCATCCAATAAAATTAGGTTATGTGTAAGGGTTATTTTATAGTGATTATCATATAATTTTTACCATTATATACTCGATTGTTTCCCTAATTTTCCACTTAGTATAGTATAACAAATTACCAAGGTCACTGTTCATATAGGCCAAAAAAATAAAAGATACATATTTAATAAATTTTGAAATTAGAATTGGAGATATTGAATCCATTATTCTAAATTTTATTCAAAAAAATTGATATAATAAAATTTTAAAACTAGTCCAATAGACGTGATGAAAAAGTGAGTTTCTAAAGTGAAAATATTCAAATTATTGAAATGTTTTTATCCAAAATCTTTATGATGATAATTATGATTAAAAATGGATTAAAATATTTATAATTGATCTAGTTTTACTTTAAAACCAATTTAAAATATATTTTAACATTATACATTATTTATATGACAACTCACTTTTAATTAAAATGCAGTATATTTTAATATTTATCATAAAATGAAACTTAACAGAAAAATACCAAAAAACCACCCTAAAATATTTTTGAAATTAATATTTATAAATGATGTTTATTTTTTCAATTAACATTTATAAATGTCTCAATATTATGTTTTAAATAAAGTACACCATAAAAAAGTGGTAAAATTTCTTATATAAAAAATACATCTATTTATGCATAAAATTGGATTTATTTTTATATCGTTTCTAAAATAATAAGGTAAATTTTTTAAATTATATTGAATATATATATATATATATTTGTGTTTCATAATATAATCCTACAATTTTTATTTTTTTATTTTATTGGTATAAAACACAGTTGTGCATATATAAATAGTTTTTCAAAAAAATATTTTATTTTAATTCCTGAATGGTTTTTTCATTTATAATTAGTGGAACAAAAAAATTATTTATATATATATAATATTTTTAAATTTTTTTTAGTCTTATTCTTACCATACATTCTAATTGCAAGGTTATAATGGTAACATAATCAAAATATTTAGTTGCTCGATTAATCACAATGTGGAATGTCATGTATACTATTGAATACAACCTTTCCATTCAAATACTCAGGATGGTATATTCTCCCCCCACCCCCACCACATTTAACAAATTATATCCTCCCAATTTAAACTCGACCTCTTTAACTAGGGTTTGACTTTTCAAAGTACCATTCCTGAAATCCCACATTGGAGAAAGGGTGAACAAAACATCCATTTAAAAAGAGAGAAAGAAAAGTATGAAGGTTTCCTTAGATAAAACATACAATATTCCAGGTAAGAAAAAAATGACATAAAATTACAAATTAACAATAATTCTATAATAGATAGTGATAGAGAACATGTTCATTGTAATGTTATCCATTAAAAACTATATATTTTTTGGTGGACTCAAAGGATAATGATTTCACAGAAAGAAATCTAAACAGAAAATGTTTTCATTTGAAGTATTTATTTAAATATTCTATAACTATAGTTAATAAATTATAGTACCTTATACACTAAAATATCATGGAGATATACATTCTTGAAAAAAATAATTTCATTCTTTATTTTATTTTCATCAAAAACTCATCTTTTCCTCGAAATGATTAGTATGAATTTTTTTAATGCTTCACTCACTAGAATCAACTTCTACAGTTATTTATATCCTAAAAATTAAGAAAATATACTACTATTATCTTTAGACATTATCCAAAACCAAAATGGTTAGGATAATATAATATAATTATCCTAAAATAACAAACTGTTATATGATGAAAAACTACTTTAACCTCCAAAAGTTTTTTGTACTACATAGTGTTCAACATAGATCATTCAATAAATAACAATCCTTAAAATTATGCCATATATTCAAAGCTATGATTGAAACCAAATAATGAAAATTATTTACTCACATAGTCACCAATGATAAATTATCAAAAGATTAATAATCACTCATAATGTCTTATAGAAAAATATAATTACCCTAAAAACATAATCTCCTCGATATGATAATCATTTCAATAAATTACCTGAATCACAATAAAATAATATTTTCCAAAAAATTAAAATTTATCCTTCAATTCTAAAATAAAATACAATAATATTATATTTACCCTAAACATATAGATTCCCAAAATAGTGGACATCTTCTAAAATAACCTTCACAACTTCACATCAAATCTATTTCCAATCCGAAGGTTAATTATTCAATAAAATATATGATCCCTGAATAAATTTATTATTCACCAATAAAATATATTACATAAAAATAAAAGGCCATACTAAGAAGGACTTCATGTTGGATAGTAATAAGAATTTCACCCTTGTTGCACTTTGAATATGGGTTATGTTCACACGGCCTTTCCAGAGTTGAGGATTTGTCACACAATTAGCAAGTTGTTATTTTTTTAAATATATATTAATAAAATAATTTTGTGAATTGTAGCAATATTAGAAACATCCTATAAAATAAATTGAACATGCGGTTACCTCAATGGTTATCTCATAACTTTAATTTTTCATCTCATAATGTATTATACTATAATTACCTCAAAAATTAATGTCTACAAAAATCCTATTCATCACGATAAGATTTCATAACATGAATCATAAAGAGGGGTTTTTAGGGAAATGAACATATTATCAACCAGAAAATTATAAACCCATCATAATATCAATTATTATTAATAAAACATCCTAATATCCAATGTTTTCTAGACACTTATCTAATAAAAATGTAAGGAACTAGTTGTAAACATCTCATATTCTAGTTAATTTAGACAATAATTAATATTATTTATTTCCCACATATTTTTTTGGCTTCTAGTTTTTTATTATAGGGAAAAATACATAAATAGTAATCCTGTACATTACACATGGAAAATTATTCTCAGTGTCAATTTTTTCCACCAAAGAAAACACTTTTAAAATAAAATATGATTTCATTTCATGACACATATTCAAAACATTCATCATGAAATATTCATTTTCATTACCAGTATTTATGGACATTGGAAAAAAATTTGGGGTGATAAAAAAATCATAATGGGACATAGTGAATGAAAATAATTTTCCAATAAAAAACATGAAACCAAATAATTTTTTTTGAATATAAAACAAATCAATTCCACCAAAAAAAATTAACACACTATTTACTCAAATAAAAGTAATAAAATAATTAGAAATAATAAATTGTAAAGCTAAGTTATGTATTATGTTTTATATCACTGTTACACATATAATATCTCTCTCATATACACATGTATTTACAATTATAGTTTCATTTAGAATAACTAAAACACTATATTTTTCAAATATCTTAGGAGAATCCTAATCAGATAACTGGTTCCCATTACACAACGCATTTGACATCTATAACATGATCTCCCATCCTTGGTTTATAATGATACCACCCATCCTAATAAAAAATTAAAAAGAACGATAATGTAATCATAACACATAAAACATGAATAAAAGAAACTTTCTTGAGGAAAATAAATTTTCTATTTTGAAATCACTTTTCAGTTTTGTAAACCACATACTCATAAATGAAAACATTTTATTTGAAAATAAAAATTTATGTATGTGATGTAATCTTATAAATATTAAGGTTTCATAAAAATATAAAAATCATTTCATGTTTTATAAGTTAAAAAAATTCATCTTTACTTTTTTAAAAATAGTTGATAAAGTTACATCAAATAGGGTTTTTAAAAGAATAACCCATACAATTATCATATCATTGATGTGAGTGTTAATAAAATGAATCAATTACATGTATTAAATTTAAATATGTATAAAAAATTAAAAATATAGCATGTTATAGTCAAAAATTAGTTTCTCACATAATATTAGCGTTGCATTATCGATGATTTATAATTTTAACCCAAATTATTGAGTTAATAATTTCAGTACTATATTCGTTTTAGTTTAATTGTATACCACTTTAAGGAGTAACATTTAAAACAATATCATGATAATATATAAATTAATAATATATCATGTTAATGGGGAGTTAAATTAACCTAAAATGTAATATAGGGTCATAACATAAAAAATATACCGTAATAAAAGAAAATTGACACGAAGGACCTGAAAAAGATCACTTTTTCCCAAAAAAACTAAAAAAAAGAAATTTTAAAACAATAATGTCAATATAAATAAATAACCTAAATTAATTTTAAAATAAAGTAATTCAACGAGAAATATTTTGAAAAAAATCCATAATATTTTTGAAATGAATTTTTTTAGTTAAATAGTTAATTATATTGACTCAAACTCATCACATATGTTATTTATCATCTTGAATAATAAAATATACTAATTTCTAGTTTCTTGATAACATTTTTAAATTATATTATTCTTTTTACATAACATAGTAACATTTTATAACAATTATTTAATTATTAAATTCACATCATTCATATTGGTGATATTCAATACTTGAGTCAAAATTGTCTTCTGCATGATTTATATAGTCAAAATCATCATTAGTCCATCATATTAAGAATAATATTAATGAAATTAAATTATATTCATTCATCAACATTACTTTTAAATCAATCTATAAAAAATGGTTATAAAACTGAATTATTTTATAATTATGTTGATGATAAGAAGTATGTATGGATGAGTAACATTTCAATGTTTCAATGATCATTATAAAAAGAAGTTAATTATTATATTATCATTAAATAATGATAATAACATCATATACATATATATTTTATTTTATTTCTTTAAATATACCTATATATATCATCCAAGTGATGTGGTCATGAAGAAAATTAATCACATCACTTTGTGGAGGTGAAAATTCACTCATACACATGAACGATGATATCATTTTTATATTCATGGAACTGTTAAAAATAAAGGATATAATAACTTTTAGAAATTATTTTTTACAATAATTTAATATATAAAAATTAATTACATCATTATATCTTTTCTTGAAATATGGTGATAGAAAAATATTTTTACTGGTTCGTGAGGTGGTAGTTCACCGTACACATGAATGATTATTTTGTTCCCCATTTGATAGAATTGGAGATTGATATAAGTCATTAATCTAAAAAATAACAAATAATTATATTTATAATAGTCAATTTATTATTTTATCATGGTTTATTATAGTTTTAGGGATGTGTAAGAATAAACAATATAGAAACGATTGATTTAAATTAGTACATCATCTTTGAACAACCTCATTTGTTTAATAGCGTAAGACAACTTAGTGTGGGGTTTTACCTAATATAATACCATTGTAATAATGGTAATTAATTTGAGAAGGTTTCTTAATAGTTTTTGATTGAAACAATTTTTTTTAAATTTTTAGGAAAATAGAAGAAGATGTTACCATTCATAAGAGAGGGGAGGGGAAGTCTTCGAATTTCCAAAAAAAAATGAATTAATATAAATTAGATTTCTTTTTTAAATATCTCCAAACAGATTTATTTCTAATGTAAGATTATTTTTGGCATAAATTAATCCATAAAAATAACATTAGGCATATTTTGATTATTTAAAATCATTATCTTTTGGTTTTAAACCCTTTATGTTTTACAGTGACAACATCTGTTTTTACCATTTTAGGGTTAATATATTAACTATAAAAATCCAACATACCCATAAATGGATAATAGATGAGTTTTGTTCATTAAAATAATTATTTTCCATAGTTTAGTATTTTAATAAATTTATATCTTTTAATGAAATAATATTTATTTTAAAATATAATTAATGTAAATATTTAGTCTATTCTTTAGATTGAATCTAAAAAATATTAAAATAACTAATAACATAAAAACAATATTTTAATATATTTCTATTTTTTCAATGTATTGTTGAAAAATATGTTCACACAATAATTATATTTTTTGTAGTATTTTTTATAACATATATTTGATATTTCCATTAATAAAATAAATAATTCACCAACATTATGTAAGCGTTCAAGATAATTATTTTTCAACAAAAAAAATAATGTTCCAGGATGAGTATAAAAAAATTATTTTTCAAATTAATTTTTATAGGCTATGAAATCTCTGTATATCTTCATGTTCAAAATATTTTATTTATTCAGGATATTATTGTGACGTCTTTATCAATTCATTATTGAAAATATTATAAATTTCACAATCACATATCAATTGAAATAAAAGACCATATATTCGAAACATGAATTTTTTTGGTCTAAATATACTCATTAAATATAAATTTCCAAGTGTAAGGGTCATTTCATAGTCTTTATCATAATATTTATACCTTTAATTGCCATATTTTTAAACTGATTTACCCAGTATCGTGGTAACAATGATTACCAAGGTTACAATTAATATTGGAAAAAAATAAAATCGTCTTACTTAAATAATTTGGTCCTTATGATTACAAATACATAATCAATTTTTTCATATTCAATTTACATAATTGAATGGACTTACTTTAAAATTCGTATCACGGATGTGATGAAAAAGTGGTGTTATAAAGTGAAAATGTTCCAAAGTTTAAATTTTATTAAATCCAAATTAAATATTAAAAATATTACAATGATTTAAAATGAATTAGTATATGTAAAATGGATCTAATTTTCCTTTATAACCAATTTAAAATATATTTTATCATTATAAAATATTTACATAAAAGGTCAATTTTTAATTAAAATGCATTATTTATCGATATTCATAGAAAATGATACATATTATAAAAATAAAAAACTCATCCTAATATAATTATGAAATTATGGTTTCAAATATGATGTTTATTTTTTAAAAGAAAATTTATAAAATTTTATATATTTATTTTTATAATGAGTGATCAATCAAAAGGTGGTGAAAATCCTTTTGAAAAATACAAATTTTTACACGTAAGTTGCATTTATTTTCATGTTATATATAGAAATAAATAGTATTACTTGGAAATGTTATATTTATTATATTATATTATTTATATATATCAATAATATTATAAAAATGTGTGATTTTTTAATTAGTTTAAAACAAACTTGTATATATTTAAATAGTTTCTCAAAAATATATTCTCTATTATTCCCAAAAGTGTTTTTTTATTTATAATTAATTGGTTACAAAAGAATTAATTATATATAAATTTTTAAACCACATTTTCATAATTTATTTAATATTTTTCATACCGACTATTCTATCTACAAGGTTATAATGGTATCATAATAACATGTATATTTTTGTTCGATAAAGCTCGAAGTGAAATATTAAATACTATATATAACATTGTAATTTCATTTAAAAATCAATGATGATAACATAAATATTAGTGAATTATAATCCCTCATATCCTATTTTGTTACATCCTAACCCAAGTCACTTGGTCTTTGCAAGAATGCCACATATCCTCAAGAACGCCACCCTTTTTTCAAGAGGTTACCCACTAGCAATGTGGGTATAAATCTATTAGTGGTGATATTATAGCCTTAATATCATGTCATGGGACTGATATATACTAAGATTAATATATAAATAAAAAATAAAAAGTGTAATAAATTTGTAAATTTTTTAGAATCCATACATGATAAAAAACACAATAAGGATCGAACTAATTGATGAAGCTATAAATAAATGTATTAATAGATGACCCACTTGCACATTTTCAATTAACATCAACATCATCCAGCTCCACAAACTCAATAATCCATCATATGGCCCTTTCCCATCACCAGATCCCTAAGCATGAAATCTAAAAGGGCACTAAAAATCCAGAGTATTGTGTGATTACAAGGCTCAGTTGGACACCACCAATAGCCATTAACAACAATGAATAAGATATACAAGTGCATGCATTGAATATAAATAAGGTATAAATATAACAACAATATATCACACAATTACTAAGTACATATTGGGTACACATGGACTACATCTTCCTACTTCAACATGCAATCGATAAAAACATACCATCATCAGTATAGTGTGAGATAGAACATTGGGAACAATCCAAGAACATCTGCCTCAAGTGGATAACCCTAGGCATGTGACAAATTCTTCCAGCACAGACAGTCCAAATACATGTCGACCAAAATTCTAGAAAATATATCTCAAGTGGATAGCCCAAACATGCAAAAAATATCAAAAGATGATCTATGTCTAGAACATCCATTCTGTATGGAATGAACAAAGAATTTGAAACATCATGTTGACTAGAATAGTCCATGTAAAAAAACTACCCATGTATGGAACATCCTCCTCAGAGGATAGTCACATGTATATGTCACATCTCACATTTCATCCCAATAAAACAATACATCATGCTCAACTACAATAGAAAAAGATAAAATATATATGTTTTATATGGAAATGAATTATCAACTGTCTCATCAAGTCAAACTTTATCATAACCAAAATCATCAAAATCGATATTCTATCAATACAAACATAGGTCAATGTTTATACACATACTCACTCACCCTATGTGATCTAGAAGCAAACATAGGTTTCATTGGCTACACTTGTATGATAAACAATCATGATAACAACCCATATTGAACATTTTCTAATTTCAAGGAATTCTTACAGCTACACATGAGTTCCAAAAATCATTTGAATAACACAAATAAGACATGAATGAAAAATAAGGACTTCCTAAATTATGTATAATGATGAATTACATTGATGGTTCATATCTATGTCTAATTTCACCATTAAAACCTCACGTACATCTAAAACGAAATTAGGTTTTAAATTATGCTGGTCAACATGATCCCAATAATAGTAACAACCCTTCAATCCATTCAGTATCTCATGATATATCAAAGTGATAAGAACAAGAAAAATAATAAAATAACAATGATAAAACTATAAATGGGTGTAAGTGGGGTTTTTCCTTCACCTATGTGATTTCACACTCTCCTCCACCACCTCTCCTTCCCTCCTTACCCCACTCTTATTTTTTATTTTGTATTTTTTTTCCAAACTTATATCTTTAAAATATCATTAAATATTGATCAGGTTAATTTACATTTAGTGTTTTTTTATTCATCTTGAAAAGAATATTATTAATTATAATTTTTCTTGAAGGAACTGATGTTTTAGTGGTGAAATTGAACTTGGATGTCCACCATTACTATCAGTCATCATGGTACATACAGTAAGAAGTCCATAACATTCATTCTTTTATTATATGTGTTATTGAAATGAGATTTTTTTCTTTTTTATATATATTGATTCCTTGAAATGAGCACAAGGTCAATATGGGTTATTAAACTGGTTGATTATCATGTGTGTATAGATCGTGAGGCAATTATTTGATACCTGATCATATGAGGTGTGTGTAATCCCATTGAAATGCAGTTTTTTTTAGATATTAATTTTTGTTATTGTGAATATGATACAAATTAACTTGAAATTATGCTTGATATCTCATTTTCATTATGTATCATATGTGTAGTATTTTTTTCTATTGTATTTGATCATGGAGGATTTTCCTATTGGGTCATCGTGTGAGATATGACACATGCATGAGACTATCCTCTAAGTTGGATGTTTCAAATTTGTGATGGAAAATATGCATAAATTTCTAGTCAATGGGATGTGTCACGTTTTTTGGGTTATCCATATTGTGGGGATTCTATAGACTTGGGTCTACATGTGAAATTTTCCATATATTCTAGTTATCCCCATGAGACAGATGTTCCAAACTAGGGGCTATCATGTACATAGACTATCCATACTAGTAGAATGGATAACAGGATTGAGAAAATAACTATCAGATGTTTTCTATATATAATTAATGATATTCTCTCTAGAATTGTTTTGAAGTAGGTTTATTTCCCCAGAAATGGTGCTGATGAAGGTAGATCTAGTCTTAATGGGCCCAAATAGTGCATGGTACTTGTGTGACATATTTTTTTATATATGTACCCTATTTAGAATTATAAAATAAATATGTATATATTCTAGTTTTTTAAGGGTCAATGGTGGTGTCCATTGAGTATTTTACGAACACCTTACTTGTAAATCTTATCATGAATTTAAATTTCATGATTTTGGATCTGATGAAGGGAATTAGTGTTGGATATTAAGAGTAGCGTATGATGGATATAAATATAAGAGGGGTGATTCAATGTCGTAAAATTATAGTTTAAATAATTTAGAAAAGGAAAAATAGAAATCCACTTAAAGTAACTTTACTTAACTCATAATTTGTCTAATTACAATAGTAATAATTGGAATCACAATGGATGTAATTTATATAAAATTATATTTATCATATTTGCAATTATGTCAATAAAAAACAATAGATAATGATGAGTACAATGACTGAATTTATATAGCATTTCCACAATAGAAAAAAGCATGTTAAAAATAGAAACTTATAATAATATTATGAATGACATATAACAAATATTAAAAGGATTTAACACTTTTTACCATCATGGTAATGTTTTTAATAACCTTTATTAATGGTATCAATATTTTTATAGTTATTGTAATGTATTTCTTTTTTAATATGAAACCCCTCAATATGATGATTGAAATATATTTATATTAATATCCTTGGAATACCGTGATATGATGATCAAATTCAATCTTCCAATCCCAATAATTTCTCAATCTGATGGATCATATTAATCATATTCTTATCACTGAATTCAATCAATCGTAACAATGATTGGTCACAATTAAAAAAATGTTCATTCCGAAACACACTTGAGAGGATGTATTAAAACTAACAACTCTATAAATAATTAAAAATACAAATAATGATTATTTCAAAATTATAAATATTCATATGAATTTATAGGTGAATATAATGTGCTCATAACTATTCAAATGAATTGTTATTTATAGGCAATGCTTAAATGGTCATATTTCTGCATTTATTGCAATGAAAATGAAAATATGATGTTTGAAAACTCATCTCTAGCTGATTACCAAACATCCTTAAATTTACACTATTAATTTTTTAAGGTATTAATTAAAATAGAAAAAAAAATATTTTTAATTTGACTGAAACGTAGGTCAGTCATATGGAATTCTTTATCTATTGTCAATATGATAATCCTTATAAGAGGTAATCTTATAAGTCAGTGCCAATATTATTTTGAGGGTTATGAATTTTTCATTATGATAGATAAGAAAAAATTATAATTCGCGCTCTAATTAAAGGTATATCAGATTAATCAGACTTATACTCAATTAGATGATCTTAATAAAGAATAATATGATTATATTTGTAATATATAAAAACATTTTTATATATGATAAAATATATGGTTTCCTATATAAATACTAAAACTATCCAGATTTAAATATCTTTATAACATTAAATATGAATTATTTTTTGATTTCCTAACCCAAATTAATTTAAAATTGTGGCATAATTCTTATGAAGAAATAATATTACAATTTCTGGAAACCAGGAATAAGAGAATGTAAATGAAAAACTAACATGAAAAACATACAGCCACATGTTCTTTTAAAAAATCATATTTTTAGTTTCTCTTTAAAACATAATGTCTGTGAGATTGGAACTCATCTAAAAATGATGTTGAATACAATGTAGTATGATAATAGTTCTTCCATATAAAATAATCCCCCTTATGTATTTTTTATATTAATGATAGTGAATCCCCTCTTTATAAAACATTATCTACATTGAATGAAATACCCCCATTATAAAGTACACTCCCCTTTAATATAACATTCTCTCTCTTAATAAAACATTATCCCCATTAACATATCTTTCCCCATTGTGATTTTAAGCACAATATGAAATAATCCTATTTTTTATGAAATGATAGAAAATAAAAGGTTTTATTCAATACTAAGCTAACTAATCATCATTGTAAATATAAAATAATATATAACCAATCAAAAGTAAAAACATTAAAAAAAATTAGATTTAGATGAAAAGTAATCCATTATAATAGTTCAAAAAATAATGTGTTTTGATCAAGAAAAAAATTGAAATTTGAAAAGAAAATTAATGATTCTTTCTTCATAATAATATTGACAAAATATTTCATCTTCTTAAACTCATGACAATACTAGTCTAAATTCACAATTCATTCATCTTGAGACTTTTCCTGAGTCTGTAGCCTCCTAAATTCCACAAATAACTCTATATTTTGATCCCTCAATATGATAACATAATAATTGCAAGGCCAAAGTCTTCTCATATCTTGATCTATTTCATGAATCATTTGTTTTTGTTCATTTTAATCCTCAGTTCATTCATCGCTTGCATATCTAAATTCATCAAAAAAATAACTCTTTCATCCTTGTCTAATGATAATTTTTTAATGGATTAATCCGTCTATAATATATGCTTATTTACATCATCAAATTAGTCTTCATGAAAAAAAATATTGAAGTCAATCTGATTAGACCACCATACCATATAATTTCATGATTTTTTCTCAGTTTGAAAATTTTCTAAAAATGTTTTAAATTCGACATTAATTTATGTCAATAATTTGGTCAAAACATTTATTAACTTCGATTTCTCACAAAGATTATTCTTAAACACCTAGAATCTTGTTTTAGGTTTTGTAAAATATAAAATATTTCATTACAATATCCTCAAATCAAGACCAATATAATCAAAACTTTTTTGATCTATTATTTCTGAAGGCTATTATTGATTGGGCGTAGATTGGGAAGGTTTAGCTATGATGGTTATAACTTCTACTTCTCTTACATTGTTTATATATTTCATTTAAACATTATCTAAAATATATATGACACTTCAAGGATTTCCAAATTCATTTCTGATTCCAAATTTTCATCAACATTCATCTTTGATTGTTGATCTTCTTCCTCTTTCATTGATGGCAATTGTGCATTTTTTAAGAGGATTCTTCCTCTTTGGAATTCTAGATTTTTCATTCTTGTCGGTCTTGTAGGGAAAATTTTATGAGGACGATTATAATGATTTTTTATTAGAGTTAGATCATTATCTACATCTTCTTAGTCATATTCATGTTCCCCCTTATCTTCAATAACTACAATTTATTCTTATACTTCTTCATATTCCTCTTCTTATGGTGCTTCTTTTTCTATATCATCAATTTATTCATAAAAATTCTTATCAAGAAGTTTTCTAGATGTATTGTTATTCTTATATATCATTTTCTTTTTATCTAGAGATCTCATTATTTATATGGAATGATTAGGACTAATTATTCCACAAAAAATTAATCCTCTATATCATCAACCACATAAGGAATATTGATTGGAACATAAACTATTTCTCAAAAAAACCCTTGTTTTGGTATAACATGACAATTATGCCAAGTAGGCAAGAAAAAATTTTTAGAGGCTCTCTCTATATAGTCCTCCATGATTACAATGATATAAACATATTATAATCTATACTTATTCTTATTTTTTAGATTTTTTTATTGTTGTTCTCTATCTCGTATTTTCAAGGATTATTATTCTACAAGTTCTATTCTGAATTCTGGAACCCTAGGTGTCTTCTCAACCTTATTCTTATAATTTTCTAAAAAAACTTATCAAGATTTTTATTTTCTTTCAATTTATTTTATGAAGGATATATATTTTCCTTTAATTTCATATTCTTAACTACATATTTTTTTCATGGCCATTATGTATCTGAAACATCACAGTCACTATTTCCACAAACTTCATTGAATCAGTATCAAAACCCAATATCATTTTTTGACATCATGTCATCACTGATAAATAAGATATTTTCTTTAACTAGATAATATTTTTTTCACCATTAATATCTCTATGTACATGAAACCAAATTTACTTACAAATATGGAGCATTATTATTTTTCACATCATTGTGAATTTTTTATTATTATACACTATGATAAAGATGAACCTTACTCAATATATATTCCTCATGTTCACTCAATAATCCAAAAAACATTAGATTCTTTTAATGTATCTTGGTCACCCTTCCACGGAATTCAGTATCATGGAATCTATAGAAGTAAAAATATATTATCTTGTCTCAAGTAGGATATATTACAAATTTATTATACTTTTAAAAAAGTCACTTCTACCATTTTCTAGTTAAAAGATAAAAGTCTATTTGAATACATATGAGAAGGTAGCTAGGACTCTCCTTCTGGTGGTAATGGGACCAAATTTTTAGATCTTTTAAAAGAAAACTTCTACATCATTCTAAACATTGTGAATTATATTTTATCTTTAACATGCTCCATAACCAAATTAATATAATTATAACACTGTGAAACAACATTCAAATAGTAATGTTCAAAATCATTATCTAGTTTTTCAACACATAATGATTTCCATCATTGGAATTAAATTATATTCATGATTTTTGAATCATATTTGTTAAACCATGACCATTCAACCAGATATTAATTGATGATTAAAAAAATTTCCTTGGTCACTATCAAACCTGGATTCCAAAACAAATGATAGAAGAAAAGAAATACATCTAGACTAGGTCATTTGAATGGGTCAGATTCTCTATATTGAAGACTAAGAACAATTGATTTTCCACATTGGCTGACCCAGCATTATATTAGTACAAGGGGTGATGTTTTATCTTCCAAAAGGTAAGCAATGGTTGAGATGAAAACCCATTATCATATGAGGGTAAAGATTTTTATGAATAATGTTTTAAATATTTTATGAATACTCAATGTTTTTAATATTTTTTAGTGAGGATAATTTAAATTATGAAAAAAAAGTTAAAATAGTGAATGGAAAATTTTCATTTAAATATTATTACAACATCAATTATAAACTAAAGTAATTATATAGTGAAACAACATAAAAGAATAGAACAGTTTTATTCAGAGTTGAATGATTCATATGTACAATTAAATAGTTTTTTTATATATTCTAAAACAAAAACATTATGATTGTATTTAAATAAAGACTAATTTATATATTTTCATTAGAAAATAAAATAATGACAGTTTTTATAGAAACATGAATATGATAATTTTGATAGAAAAAGTTGTGAATGTTTTTTAAATATGATATAATTTTAAAAAAATATGAGACCAAAAATTTTATGATACTTTCCACATCTAAGAATAATTTTTAGGATTCTAAATATGATAAAGTTATGAATTTTTTTAGTTCAAAAAATTTATTAGGATAAAAATAATTTATTAAATAAAAATATAAAAACTAAATTTTTAAAGTATTTTTGTGACAATCACAAATCATATATACTCCCCCTTTAAAAATGTGTACCTTAATATAAGAAGATTGATAAAAAAATAAGTAATAATTAATGATTAATTTTTTTATCATTTTTATCATCATTTTTATATATTCCAATATACCAAGATGGCTCGATCATGGGCATAAAACCCATGACCCCAAAATTTATTCAAAGAAAAATAAAAGTTGCAGTAAACAAAAAGGGGGAAAAGCTACCGTCCAACAGACCACGCCAACAAGAACAAACAGAGCAAAACAGAAAATCACCTTTTTCGAGGACGGCCTCGACCCCTAGATCCCCCCCGACTGGCCGGGAGGCGACCACGCCCACTCTGCTGTCCAGCTTCCATTGCCATAGTCAGATCCTCAGTATATTCCATAGGGGATGCTTCCCCATGCAGGCCAACATCAATGCAAGTGTCTTCCTTGTGATCGGCAGCAGCATGATACTCTTCATGCACCGGCCGAAACTCCTGTGTATCCTGGACCACCTTCATCTCAGAAGAAGAGAAAACAGTATTATAAGCAGTGGATTCCACTACCACTGGGATCTCCATCCCCTTATCAGCATCAGGTATCAAGGTGCTATCCCGATTATTGCTACAACCTACCTTCTTAAGCCCCTCCAGATTAATCATATCAAACTCCGGAGTATTAATCGACTCCAACATAGAGAAGAAATTAAGTACTGGATTTGAAGATTTCGGCTCAGCACTCAAAGTATCCTTTGGAGCAGCCTTAATATCATCAACATGCAGAGTTGAACCCTCCAAGAATATTCTCTGTCCCAATATCAGCATCACCCTTCAATAATAAATCAGAGTGGTTAACCTGCTGGACCACATCCTCTCCTACCGTACCACTATCCACCATCACAGCACCATGAAGCCGCGCTCCCACAATAGTTACCTGGGCTAGATTAGCCCTCAACTTATTCGACGTCACCAATTGAAACCCATCTTCATCAAAGATCTTCATCTTACCCTTCATACAAGCCGAAGCCACTGCAGCACGATCAAACTCAGCATTGACATCATCCTGAACAGCAACCTCATGCTCCGATTGGACCCCATCCTCTTCCTCAACAAGCATATGTTCACCCTGCTGGTCATCAACCGCAGCCTCATTCTGAACTTTAGTAACCATTGTAGTAGCATCCGTATGAACTAGATGACACCCTTCCTCCTCTTCAGCAATATCAGCCCATGACCTGCAAGCATCACCCCTGGTAATTCCAACAACAGATGGTTCCAATGCCTTATCAACTGATCGATCATCAGCAGCAGCCGGCTGGCCAACAGACTGCTTATCCAAACCAAGCCGGACAGCCTCAACAAATGAGGCAGGGCCTACCTTTGGAGGTTCCTTTACTCTAGAAACCAACTTAGAACCAGCCTGCGCCGCCGAAATAGTTTTGCACTGCTCAGAGGTATGACCCACCGACTTACAAATTGTACACTTCAAATTCCTACGACATTGCATAGAAGTATGACCAATACAAAGACACGATTTACAGAAGATAGGAAACCACTCATATTGAACAGCAAGTTCCATATTAAATTCCCCAGCAACAAGGAAAACCTTGTCAATCAGGACCTGTGCTAGATCAATTTCTACCAAGACCCTAGCAAAATGGCCAAATCTAGGGTGTTCAGTCTTCTTATCCACCTTAATTGGACTCCCAATGGCTGAGGAAACTTCCCATAAGACTGAAGGATGCCAAAAAACCAGTTTAAGCCCCTAATACGGACCCATGTTTGAGTGGAGGAATTCTTAGTGGCAAGGGGATGCGATAAAGGATCCCACTGTTGTACCATTATATACCTAGGCTTCAAAGAAACAGGTCCGAAGCTCCAGGCTATATTCAGCAATTCCTCCGAAGGAAAAACGACATGAAACATACCTCTTCCGATGAAAATCAAACGCCAGACCGAGAACCCCCAACTTCTGGCCAAGCAATTACGAACTTCATCAACCCTCACCGGAGCTTCGCCACGAGTTCTCGACAATCTAGCGAGCAGTGAGAACCTACATTCCTCAAGGCGATCCTCTAGAACTTTCGGATTAGCTTCAACAAAAGCAATCGAACCATTCTTGGTGATCCTCTTATTTAGAGAGGCTGAATCGGATAGGGATTCAGAGAAAAACCTGTTTCGGGAAGCCAAGCCATCATCCTTCCGCCTAGGGTTTAGCAGACAATCCTTCACCGCCAAATCAATAGCATCACCCGGAGCGACCACCTTTGAGGGAGGAACGAAGACATCCATAGGATCAAAATATCAATCCAACAACGCTGCCATCAATCACTGAGTAGAAATCGCCGAGGAATCGCCTCTCGAGAGCTTTCCTGCATTTCCCCCTATATATTCCAATATATCACAACAAAGATATTTAGTAAAAATTTCATAAATGTTTTCTTCTATATTGATGAATTGTAAAAATATATATCCATTCATTCTATGATCCAAATGGAAATGGTGTATAATATGTATGATCATATAATATGTGTGATATTATAGGTTTATACATTACATAATAAGACTAGTTTTATCACAATGTACTTGAGTTTTAAGTAAAACTCATGTCGTAGATAGTGACTGTCTGTTTCATCCTTAACACTTGAGCAAAACAACTTCCAACTGCCAGAAGTTCATCTAAAATAGTGAAAATTGATACTAAGGATTGTTTCTTATAGGAACAAGAAAGTAAATAATCTCCTAAATATTGAAAAGTTATTTATGTTCTTCTCTTATACATTCCACATCCAACAAACTCATCATCTAAAAAACTTTTCAGTTCAAATACATTTCTAGAATAATATAAAGGCCTAAATACAAAGTTCCCTTAAGATAATGAAAAATTAGTTTTCAATTTTTTATATTTTATTATATTTTATTTTCATTATATCTTGCACATATTCATATTGAAAACATTAAATTTGGATGACCAACTCTTAAGTAATGTAAACGTCCTATCATACCACTAAAAATGTTTTGATCAAAATGTTTCCTAGACTTATGAAGATATAGAGTATTAGAGGTGAAAATAAGAGTACTAATACTTTTAGTATTTTCTTATCAAAATTTATTGAGAATATATTTTCTATACTTATGTTTAGATACAAAATTTCCTTCTATTTTTTTATGTTGAAATCAAAGGAAATAAATTAACTCACCCTTCAAACTCACTTCAAACTCAGACTTCATAAGATCTAAAATTAAATATATTAATTATTTTGTACTATAACCAAATATCATTTCATGAACATATACTTATACATTCATAATATTTTCTTTTTCTTTTTTTATAATTAGGGTTGGTCTACTACTCCCTTAAATGTTTTTTGATAAAAAAATATTAATAATATATCATACCAAGCTCTACAGGTTTGTCGATGCCCATATAATGCTTTAGTGAGTTTATAAACATATTCTTTATGTTCTTAAATTTAATTACCTAGATTTGGTTCATCATGAATGTCTTCTTAGACATATCCATCATGAAAATAATACATCAAACTTATTTGAAAAATATTTTATTTAAAGAATAATACAAAGGCTATAGGTATTCATATAGCTAAAATTACTACAACCAGAGCATGTGTTTCATCATAATAGATTCACCCATGTTTATTATATCTCATAGAAACAAGTATATATTTATTTGTATAACTTATGTCATTTTAATCACATATATTATGAATAACCAATTTTAGTCCAATTATATATGTTTCAATACTTTTTTAATCAAAATTGTATACTTTGTTTCACTCAATGTCATTGAGATCATATTGCATTTCTGTAATCCGATAATCATCACCTAAAACATCATGAGGGTTAATAAGTGTAAATTGAAATCATAAAGATAAATATTTAATTTCATTTCCTATGGAATTTATAGTCCTAACTTGTTGATCTACATTAAAAATGATATTTACACAAGGATGATTCCTAAGAAACAAATAAATTCATGGGTTTTAAAAAACCTATTCTTCATCAATATATAGATAATCCACCTTTGTAATAACATCAGAAACAAAATCTTTATTTATATCCTTATAAAAATAAATTTCTAACAATGGTTGAAAAATATTTTTAGAAATAACATTCGAGGATTTACGTGGGGTTGTATGAAAACAAATGGATATGCTTCATCAAATATAGCATGCATTGTTTCCTCAATAGTATTATAATTTTTATTAATAACTCTATAGGACATATAAGTATTAGAATAAACTAAAAATATACCTTCAAAATAGTTGGTTCCATATTTATAAATATTATCTTTACTATTCACAATGAATACATTAAAACACAAAATAGATAAGTAAGAAACATTTTCTATTATTCCTATCCATAAATCATAAAAAGTTTTTTTAAGAAAGGTATAATTGAAACTTAATTTACATTATAGTAGTATATACAAACTACTTTAACCTAAATGCATTTAGAAGCTGAGTCTTCACTCAGTATGAATCAATTTATTTCTTGAATAATTATTATTATTATTTTAACTACACAACATTTATGAGGTTTCATAGTTACTGATAATTTATGTTCTACACATTTCTTAATAAAAAATATTGAAATCATAATTATAATGTTCTACACCATGATCTCTATTTATATTTTTCAAAGAGTGGTTTTCCCCATTTTTAACTCTAGCTATGAAATTTTAAATTAACTATGTTCTAAGGATTTATTTATGTGAATATAACCCCATATATATCTTATATAATCACAAAATAAGTTATATACATAGTATGTTTCATCAATTAATTCAATTTTTTTAGTACCAAATAATTCTATGTGCACTAACTATAATTAATATGATGTTGGTGTATCACTAATAGGATTAAAACATTAATTTTGGTGCTTACCATATTAACAAGGGACGTAGACATTTTAAATGTCTACCATCTGTTTTTGTTAATCCTTAACAAGTCCATTTTAAGAAAACATAGAAAGTATTTTGATGTTAATGTGTTTAAACTTTATATTCAATAAAAAAAATAATCATCCAGTTAATTATGTAATGGTATTATTTGGCACCTAAGGTCTTCTATGTCTTGTGTGTAAACATTCACATATTAATTGGTAGGAAGAATAAATCCATCCTTGGAACTATATAATAACAATTTATCATTCCTAATGTTTTGAAGTTAACCTTCATTACTTAATTTTCATATTATTATAAATAATTTCTTAAAAACTAATATAGATAAAATATTTTAAATAATGGTTTTATAAGAAGAAAATTGTTATATATTCCACTAATATATACTTGATCATTATCTATAAAATCTATATTTTCATCATTCATATTGATTATCATCATGGAAAAAAAATTCTAGAAATGTGCCTCAAACATCCACTATCCATATACCGAATATTTTTCTTGGTGCTATCTTTGTTTCCATGAAAATAAAATGTTTAGTTTTTTAGAACCAAATCCTTCTTCGATGTGGTAATATTAGAAAACATAAAAATAATTAACATCATTTCTTTTAAAAAATATGATTTATTAAAATCTAAATATCTTACTCTATTTAAGGAAAAAAATTTCTTCTATTTCCCACCTATTTGTAACTTAGTGGAAAATAATAACTTTTGGAATAACATAATTTTTACTAGAAATATGTTTTCTATTTGTAAAACTCATTCAAAAGCTACTACCATGAGGTCTAATTTTTTTATAAATTTAATAAAAAATTTACTTTCCTATTGTGAACATTGACATAATTTTTCTCAAAAACAAAATGCATATTTTAGTTTCAAAATAAAATTTTTATTGTCATAATTGTTAGATTTATATATATTTTTATTTTTTAAATCATTTTTAATAATTCATTATCAAAAACAAATTTTAAAAAATATATTAATATGGTTTATTTATATAAAAATAATTGTATCAAGATCCATAGAAATATTAGATATTTCAGTTTTCAAAATCATTATTTTTGAATACACCTTATGATGTTATGTTTTGGAATAATCATTTTTTCTTGAAATATTTCAATTCTAATTTTATAATAGTTTTAAAAAATGAGAAACTTCATTATAACAGGGTAAAGAATTATATTTTATAGAGTATTATTCTACAATAGAAGATATAGAATTTTTTAGATCGGGATAATTAGAATCTGAATAAATTTTGGTGAGGTATTCAGCTGTATATACATTTTCCTTGGGATAATTATTTACAATGGGTACATATTCAAAAAATAATTGTGTTCCTCTATCTACAGCATTTATTATCTAATGAACTTTTAGATGAATCACCAACACTAGTACTCCACATGGAAAAAGAATCCCAAAATTTCGTTCCTTTGGATTTATAATACTTATTATCATTCATTTATGAACTCTTTTCATTTATAACATTCTTTTTCTTCTTTGGAATATCAGGTCGTATGTGTCCAACATTTATACATTCATAAAAAGTTACATCAAAATACTTATTATCGCTATTATACTTATAAAAAATTTTATATCAGTATTTTAAATCATTTTTTAGACTATATTGTTTTTCCTTGATGCTATATTATATAATTGATTCTATGAATGTTCAAATGTACTAAACTATGACTAGACAACAACTTTTTTCTTTTTGATGATTTAACAAATTTCTATGGAGAAATGATTTTTTTGGAATATTATATGTTATAGAAAAAGTAACATCACCATATTTTATTTTTTACTTTCTCGTTATCCCTTTTATATATTCTATCATACTACATAAGTTTTCTAATATGATCAATAAGTGTATGATTAGTTAACTTCCCTATATCATTAACAATAACTCTTTTTTGATTTCTATACATTAAGAATAATATAAATAATATTTCCAATAGTATATCATCATTGAGAAATTTTTCTCCAAGAGACTATAAACTATTTACAACAAACATAGACTTTTAGTGCAACATGGAAAATAACTCTCTAGAAAAAAAATCAAATACTTTATTTCCAGATCTATGAATATGTCTTCTTTTTCCCAAAACTTTTTATGTACCAAAATGTGGAACATTAAATTAACACCAGATACGATTCGTGTCTTCACAAGATAATATCAGACTATATATATTCATTTTTATAGAATATAATAGTGTATTTCCATCTTTTAAATTAAATTGATATTCCAAAATCTTGGATTTTTTTTAAAAAATAAATTTCATTATTAAGAATCTAATATTCTCTAGTTAGCATCAAAAAAGTATCAACTCCAATGTTGATCAAAAATTCATTTATTCTATATCAGTAATAATCATAACAATCTCATCAAATATTGGTGGTCAACTAGGATTGAAATTTTTAAGAGATCCAATATTCATAATATCCATATAAAAATAAAAAATAATTTTTTCTCCAAATACACATTAGTGAAACGATGTTTATAAACAAAAAGGCTACTTAAAAAATTAAACAACATGCAATAACTAATGAAACCAAAAAACCAGAAAGTAAATTAATATTAAAAACAAACTCTTACACCAATTATAGGATATATGATAATCATATGATGGATATACATCAATGTGGGGGTGAATAATAGTTTTTTAAAAAATTGATTAAATGATATAGAGTATGAAAATCACAATCTCTTAAAGTATCTTTATCAGACACAACATTTATCTGATTTTCAAAGTGTTGATTATAATAATAATGGATACAATTTATATTAATCTATTCTTGTAGTATTAGAAGTTACACTGATAAAATAAAATGATTTGAAATCTGAATATGATGACTGACATTATATTATATATGCACATAAGAATAGAAAATTTTAAAAAACAATAGCTTCTAATAGTAAGAAGGAATTATAAGCTATATTAATTTTTTTCACTTTTAACGTTAAGTTTAAGGTAGTAAAAAACATTTACTAATAGTATCCATAGTTTTATAATTAATATAAAATCAGTCTTTCCTTTCAATGAAAGCTATCGATTTGACAATAGGAATAGTTTTATCTTCTTTTCCTGAGAATTAATTTATACAATTATCGATGTATGTCTTCCTAACCCTAGAATCCAATGATATAATGGATAAGTTTTACCATCGTCTGATCCTTATAATCATATGATTGTAATAATGATTTGACATGATTACAAAATTAACAGTTTATAAGGAAACAAACATAACAAGGATTCCATAAAATTACCAATTATCAAATTAATTAAAAAGACTAATAATTAGTAGGTTATGATTATAAATCATTATATCATTAAATTCATGAATGAAATATGCTTCATATACATTACATGGCACACTATTAATAGGAAATGATCTAATGTTCATGTTTTTCAGTTTGTTTCAATGGAATCAGACAGTTGATTCTCGAAAGATCATTTATAATTGAATCCATAAATTCATTTTTTAACACCATTAATGTAATTAAAGTATTACATATAATATAAACAAGTGTTAATATTTAAATTATAAACTTATATCAGCCTAATGTACGTAATTATCGATGGTCAACATGATAATCCTTATGAGATTTAGTTTGATAAATCGGTACGAGTATCAGTATGATAGTTATTACTTTTTTCTATATAATAGACAAGAAAAAAGTATAACTCTTGTTCTGATTAATGGTAAGTGAGATTAATCAGTTTCATACTCAACATAATGATCACAATGAATAATATTAATTTTATATTCATAATGTATTAAAAAAATTTATATGTTGGGAAAAATAAATTTTTTTATAAAAAAAACATAATAAAAGTCTTGGGATTATTTTTTTAATCATGGCTTATTTAAATGTTTGATATGAATATACGATAAAATCGAAAAGTAGTAAGTGGTAATTCTAATTCAATAAAGGTCCCTATGATGGATAGTTGTCCAGGTTGAGTGGGGTGATGCTGGAAATTCTAAAAGAAGTTTGATTTGTTTTTCTATTTCTTCTTTTTTTGATTGATTTATATTATTGTTATATCCTTGTTGTGTTTTTATTATCATTTTTTTCATCTTCCTATTTTCACATTTATTAATCCGATTATCTATATTATTTATATATTGATTATAACAATCCTACTTTTTAATATACACATAAACTTAATATATTACATAAAATCTTCACTTGATACAACATAGGTGATCGATAGGTATAGGGTCTTTGGGGTATAGGATCATTAAATAACAAATTTAAACATGAAATACAACATCTTTATTGAAAACATAATTTACATGACCACTACATTCCATCGTACTTGGCATTGCATGGGATAACCTGAGGACATGTATAAGAAAAAAGTGAGATATAAAGCCTAGTAAGGGAATAAACATGTAAGAACATGAGGAATACAATAAATGTTATAAAAATGGCATATAAATGGAGCTCAAGAGAAACATGAACATAAAGGCATGATATATCATGATAATCATAACATGTAAATGTGGCAACAACACTTAACATGGAATTAGCAAGAGCCAAGGCTCATTGCACATGCAGCATGTGTAAACCAAAATTGCACATTAAACAGAAGTAAAACCTAATTTCACATGAATTATAATTATTCAACACCCATTTAACATGACGTATCATGATACAATACTTTACCCAATGAATTGGAGAACTATCAGGGCCCACCCTTCGTAAACATTTCATTTCATGCATAAGTGTGCCACATGGATCATATAACATGGAATCAATCAACAGAAAAATTAATTCCACAATTAAGTAATGTGGAATAAATACATGAATGTTCCATTAAATTGGTATATGTTCATACAGGTTAATACCCTTTATAGAGTCATGGGTATGGTATTCACTACACAATGATCTTTGCTTAAAAATGCGCGGTGCAATTTTGGCAGCATAATGGTGTGACATAAGAATTCATGAAAATAATTGATGAGATGAAAAGAGTGTCTAATCATATGTACATAAAATGGATATTAATTGGGTCATATGTATACATGTCCCCACAAACATAATGTAATTTAGATGCATAATACAAAAGAATTACTTGGATACAGAAGAGATGAAAGAAATCTCTCATGGATTTTTTACATGGTAAAAGGTGTACATGGGAGGCTTTAATGAGAAATAAAGGGGTCTCCAATCATCCAAAAATAAAGAGGAACATATGAGGGAGGTGAATAATCATACCCCAAAAATTTTAATTGAAAACAAAAAAGGCATAACAACTTAATGAAATTAGACAAAATGAGAAAGTAAAAAATCCCTTACATGAAAGTGTGATCCCAATGGCTTAGGAGGGGCTTTAGAGTGGATTTTTGGGAGCTTCAGGAACCTTGAGAGGATTATAGAGAGAGGATGGTAGGGTTTTGTCTAACTCCAAATTCTTTGAGTGAAGAGGAAGTGGGATTTTGGGTGGGTTTATAATGGAAATGATAGGGAATTCTTTATTATTTAGGTTTGGGACACCTCACCTTAAACTAATCTATACCACAAAGTAGCCCATGGTTCTTTCCATAGTATTTAAAAAAGGGGAGTGGAAAAAAATATTTTATAAGGCCAACATCCAAACTTAATAAAATATTAGGGTTTCTTATGTTAAGGTGAGTCACACTCTAAAGGAAAACAATTTAAAAATACAAAATGTTTTATAAGTCATCCAGGGTCCACAAAAGCATTGTAAAATATATCAAACAAATATAAAATAACATTATTTTAATTCTAAAACATATATTGGCTGAACATAATGTTTGTAGTATTTCATTATATCCCTATTTTTTCATTATGATGTCATAAATCCCATTATATATTTAAACGGTATTTAATTTTTACCCAAAAAGTGGACTGTCTCGGAAAATTATGAAAAATACACCATTGGATAATTTTGACATCCAGATTCCAAAAATAATATTCATTTTATCTAAATAATTTTATAAATATGTTAATTTTTAAATTTAAATATAGAAACTAACATTTACTGAAAATTCATGTTGTTTGACTAAAACAGTTTTCAAACCATAATAAAAATTACAATTGCATTCATAAAATTATGTGATCATTTATATTTAATAAAAAATAAATTAGTAATAATATTTTATTAAAATATTATTTAATTAAAAAATCCATTAATTCAATAAAATATAATTCTTAGTTAAATATTATCTAAAAATACTATTTTTCTTTAAAAACTATTTACAAAGTAACAATAATGAAATGAATACACATTATTTATACAAAAATAATGTACATTGTCATAGTGCTAGGGTATTGTTAAATAATCCTGTATAACACATGTATAATACCAAAGGGTAAAGTGTGTGATGGTGACAGAATCTTGGGGTGGCTTAGATAACATCGCTCGGGTGGTCATCGCAATTAACATCCACTTCTCCCATAGTCAGTTCTGCTCAAGCTTAACATGCTAAATCTCGGCTTGGTCTTAGTGAAGAGAAAATACCATTCAGGCGACCCAATTTCCAAGCTCTAATAGATGGGATTTATATAGGGAAAGTCTACTGGATGAGGCCATCATTTCCTTAATTTGATAAAATTGGATTTGTTAAAGCCCAATATTTATACTAATCATGTGATCATTGTTCAATGGATATATTAGCGACGGTCGGAATTTATAATGTTATTTTAAAATCTAGAAACATATATCCAATGAAGTTAACATTTTATATAATAATAAAAAGACATTTAATTAGATTATGAGGAATTTTCATTAATGAATGTTGGGGTTGTTACAATCTCCCCCCTTAAGAAATTTCACCCTCGAAATTTTTTTCCCACAATAAAAGTGATGTGGGTGACATTGGTTCATCACTTTTTCTGAATCACATGTTGCTTCTTCAAACTTGTGGTTTCGCCACAACACCTTGGCGAGGGTCATTGTATTATTTCATAGAACTTTTTCTCTACGATATAAGATCTTCACTAGTTTCTCCTTATAAGAAAGATCATCCTCTAGTTGTACTACCTCGGAAGAGAGTACATGTGAAGGGTCTAGTACGTACTTCTTTAAGAGGGATTCCATAAATAATTCATGTACTTTGTCCACGGTAGATGTATGTGCTAGTCGATAGGCCACATCCCCAACACAAT
This sequence comes from Viscum album, assembly GCA_963277665.1. Classification (NCBI taxonomy): domain Eukaryota; kingdom Viridiplantae; phylum Streptophyta; class Magnoliopsida; order Santalales; family Viscaceae; genus Viscum; species Viscum album. Next base: position 1,513,228,136 of record OY728131.1, read on the forward strand.
CAATTATCTCAAAGGGGAAAATGTACATAGGACTTAATCTCTCTTTCCTTATAAACCTCATGACCTTCTTCCATGAAGATATGCATATAAATACCATGTATCTAACATTAAACTCAAGGTCTCATCGATGGTTATTGACATAAATCTTCTACTGAATCTGGGCTCCCTTGATATATTGTTAAATGGTTTTCACCTTCTCCACCATTTCATCGACCATTTCTAGTCCTAGCAGCTTATGCCCATCGACTTCATCCCAACATGTCGGTGTTCGGTACATCTTCCCATATAGGGCTTGATAAGAAACCATTTATATGCTTGAGTGGAAGATATTCTTGTAAGAGAATTAAAACAGTGGAATATGTTTGTCCCACCCTCAATTGAAGATGATAGAACATGCTCTCAAAATGTACTTAAGTGGTTGGCTAGTCTGCTCAGATTGGCCATTAGTTTAAGGATGTTAAGACATCCTGAAGTTTAGCTCAGTATCTAGAGCATGTTCAAGACTCTTCCAAAACAAAGAGGTGAATCTTTGTTCCGGATCGAATATAATAGATATTAGTAAACTATTCAGCCTTACCAATTCCTAGATATATATCTGTGATAGCTGATCCAATGATAAGTCCTTTCAAATTACAATGAAACCTACCAAAATTGTATGAAGATCCACAATAACTGAAATTGAATTGTTGCTTTTGGATTTATTCGGAATTCCAGTTACAAAGTCCATGGTGATGTTCTCCCATTTCCTAGATTGTTTGGGCAATGGTTGCATCATCCCATTAGACTTATGCCTCTTTAACATTACATGTTCACACACCAGACACATTGTTTTATACTCTTTGATATCCTTCATCATATAATCCCACCAATAATGCTCTCGGAGATCTCGAAACATCTTTGTGTTTCTTCAGTGAATAGAGAAATTTGAAATATGTGCATCATCCAAAAGCTCATTCTTCTACTCTGGACTTGATATAACAAATAGTCTTTTCCCAAATATCATGATTCCTACTTCATTAACATTGAACTATGAGGATTTCCCTTTTCTGATAGATTTCACTCTCTTCTGAATTCCCACATCATCCTTTTGAACATCCTTTATCCTTTCCAAATGGGACTATTGAGGAATCATTTGTGAAAGGATTTATGATGTTCCCTTATTTATGATTCCCATGTACATCTTTATCATATATAACTAGATTGGGTCCTTATCAACTCTTATCATTGATATAATTGCTCGTTTCATTCTAGTTAGAGAATCTTCCACCTTATTGGATTTCCCAGGGTGGTAATAGATTGAGCTGTCATAGTCTTTGATCAGATCTAACAATCTTTTTTGACGCATGTTCAACTATTTCTGTGTGAATATATACATGAGGATTTTTTGGTCAGTATATATTTCACACTACTCCCCAAAGAGATAATTCTTCCAAAATTTTAAAGAGAAGATCACTGTAAAAAACACCAAATCATGTGTTGGATAATTCTGCTCATGAACATTCAATTACTATGAAGTATAGGCCATGACTTTGTCATTTTTGATCAACACCCAGCACATACCCTTCTTCGAAGCATCACCGAATACCACAAAATCTTCTCCACTTATGGGTAAAGTGAGTGTGGGAATAGTGATAAGCCTCCTTTTTAACTCTTTGAAGCTTTCTTCTCATACATCACTCCAAGAAAACGTTACTCCATTCTGAGTTATCTTGGTAAGAGGGTTGAAAAATCATGTTAAACTTCTCACAACTCATTGATAATATCCAGCCAACCCCATCAAGCTACGGATATCTATTATCGTTGTTGGGCTCAGCCATCCCACAATTGCATCTGTTTTGAATGGATCCACAAATATCTCATTTATTGTGATTATATGGCCCAGAATGAGTCCTCCTTTAACCAGAACTCATACTTTCTATACATGTCATAGAGATTCTCCTTCCACAAGGTCTCTAGTATAGTTCATAAATGGTTCTTATGATCCTCCTTGGTTTTGGAGTATATCAGAATATCATCAATAAAGACTACAAAAAATTTATCAAGGAAATATCTAAAGACACTCATTATAAATTCCATGAAGATTTCTAGAGCCTTAGTGTGTTTTAAAGGCATTACTATGAATTCATAGTGCTCATATTTTGTATGAAAATAATTCTTAGGGATATCTTCCTTCGTCACCCTTACTTGATAATATCCTGACCACAAATCCACCATGGAGAATTATTGTGATCCACAGAGTTGATCAAACAAGTCAACAATTTCTAGGGGAGGATAATTTTTCATTATCGGGATTTTTTATGCTCATAATAATCAATGTTATGGCGCATTGACCCATCCTTCTTCCTGATAAAGTAGACTGGTGGACCCCATGGTGATGCAGTTGGGTGTTTAAAACCGTTATCAAGTTTCCCCATTTTTTTTATTCAGTTCCTCAAGCTCTACAATAGCCATTCATTATGGAGTCTTAGATATTATCAACCACCAGGTATAAGATAAATTGAGAAATCAACATCCCTTATAGGAGGAAGACCAGGAAATTCCTCGGGAAACACTTCAGCGAATTCCCACACAATATGCATGTATTCATGGATGGTTAACTCCTAAGAATCAATAATTTGAGCTAGATACCTTTACTCATAGGGTATTAATATCTACATTTGAGATGATGTAGCTAAAAAATATTCTTCTTCCTCCTTGAACATGTATTAAATTAGGGGTCGATTCTCTACATGAAGAGTGATTTCCCTCTCACTACAATTTATGTTGGATATATATAAGGAAATCCAATACATGCCATGCAATATATCAAATTCCACTAGAGGGAGTATGAAGAGGTTTTATGAGTAATTAAATCCACTGATTATTAATTGGGATGAGTTATATTCATGGGATGAAATGATTTCCCCATTTTATGTACTCACCAAAATCCTTACTTCCATGATTTGTGGTGGTGTTGGTAGTTGTTCTACTAAACATTTGGGATATAAAAGAATTTGTAGAACCAGAATAAAAAAATATGTTCTCTATTCTTGTATGAATAACTAGGGTACCTATCACCACTTCATTATCAGAGTTCACTTATGCAGTTGTGATTGGAAATGATCTCCCTTTGTTTCTTGGATATTGTTGGTTGCCGCTGAAATTCTTTTTCTTAGGGAAATGATTTGCAAGAAGCCCTGGTTATATGCAATTTTGGAACTGAACAACACGTTGAGGTTTGAACAGAGCATTCTTATCCTCTGTTACATCCATGGGTTTTTCTTGTCAGCTGTTAATATCTTGGTGCCCTTCTCTTCCACACCAAAATCGTTTCCTCGTCCCCTCGGGAAATTTTTAGGGTGCTTCTTTTGACACATTTGCAAAGTGCGATACTGGATATTCTTATCACTGTTGGATTTATCCATCAAACCACCATCATTGATGTCCACCATAGTATTATTATCCACATTATACCCCATATATTCTCTGATCTCTATTTCAACCTTGATGGCACATCAGAAAATTTCCACATAGCTGTCGAAGTCACGGATTTCCAGTGCCTTCCATAGGTTATATTTTAGCCCACCAAATAAGTGTTGAACTGTGCATTTGGGGGTAATGAAAAAGATAAAGGCATATCAAGAAAGCCTTGTGAATTTTCCCTTATACGCTCTTATAGATTCATTGTCTTTTTTCTTGATGGCAAGGAATTCCCTTTTCATCTAATTTTGGAGGGTGCACCGTAAATATTTATCGAAAAACATCTTCCATTAATCCTTCAATTCTAACGCCTCTATCTATTACTCAGGCATTGTATTTTTTATCAACTTCCACGATTGATCATCTTCACCATTCATATGAAAAGCAGTCAAAAGAACCTTCTCTTGTTTGGAACATTGAAGGATGGAGAATATCTTTTCAATGGAGTTGATCCATCATTCGGTGATTGAGGGATCATAAGATCCATTAAAAGTAGGTGGTCTTTGTCTCATGAAGCTCTCAATAGTGACTTGATTTTTATTAGGGGGTTGAAAGTTACTCTTGACCGATGTTTATATTAAATATTGAGTTAACTGAGAGAGAAGTGTGAAAATGTTCGTTCTTCTCTCTCCCATTAGATTTGACATCTCATTTGCACAGTCATCACATTTATCTTCACATCAGTTGTTAGACTTAGTCCTCCAATTACCAACCATTGGCTGGTATAAAAGTAATGCTTGGGGTAACACATAAAGGGAAATCCACGGACAAAACAGATGACTTTTAAATAACTTTTATTTCTTTAACTTATGAATCCATATGCTTCAATCTATGCTATCTATGATCTACTTTCTAACATATATTCTTAGGGGAATTTTTTTAATTCCCTTATTAAGGGTTCATACTTATCTTATGAATTTACCAAAGCATAACCAATGGGAGATTCATAACCAAGAGTGCAGCAAGGCCCATTGTCGGGCACCAGTTTCTGTTCGAGTCTAGCTCAAAGTGGTGTTTTTGGGTTTCACCCCTGGATACATCTATGCCAGAGCCACCTCTACCTACTTGTATCCAGACAAGGATGTATTTGATTGATAAACCACTTAATAAATACTCACTAATACTTAAAGAATTTTTTATTATACTTATTCTTGTCTTTAATTCATCACTACTGTTTTCTAATCCTAATCCCAAAAATAACTAAACCTATCCTTTTATACCAACTATAACAACCTTGAATTTTATTACACATATAATTGTGATTTATTACATAAAATATTCACTTGATATAACATAATAGATCGGGAGGTCTAGTTTTATTAGGCATTACGATCATTACATAACAACATAAAACATGAAATACAACATCTTTATTGAAAACATCCTTTATATGACCACTATATTCCCTCTTCCTTAGCATTGCATGGTATAACCTGAGGACATGAAAAGAAAAGGGTGAACTATAATGCCTCATAAGGGAATAAACATGAAATAACATGTGAAATACAATACATGTGAGACAATAGGCATGTAAATGGAGCACAAGAGAAGCATTAACATAAATTCATGATATAGAAATATAATCATAACATGGAAATGTGGCAACAACACTTAACATGGAATTAGCATGAGCCAAGGCTCATTGAACATAAAGCATGAGTAAAATCTCAATGCACATGAAGCACGAGTAAAACCTCATTTCACTTGAATTATCATGATTCAACAACCATTGCACAATATTTATCATGATACTATACTTTACCCAATGCAATGGAGTGCTATCAGGGCACACCATTCTTAAACATTTCATTTCATGCATTAGTGTTCCACGTGGATCATATAACATGGAATAAATCAAAATCATAAGTTATTACATGATTAATTAATGTGGAATAAACACATGAAAGTACCATTAAATAGCTATATGTTCATAATGGTTAATACCCTTGATAGATACATGGGTTTGGTATTCACTACACAATGATCTTATCTTGGAAAACGCGATGCATCTTCGGCAGCATAATGGCGTGCCATAAGGATTCAAGAAAATGGTTTATGAGATAAAAAGGGAATCTAAACATATATAGATGAAATGGACAGTAAGGGGGTTATATGGATAAATTTCCCAATAAACATAATGGAATTTAGATGCATAATACAACAATTTACTTGGATGTAAAAGAGGAGTAAGAAATCACTCACGGAATTTCAACATGGTAACAGGTGTACATGGGAGGATTTAATGAGAGATAATTGGGTCTCCCATAATCCAATAATAAATAGGAAAGTATGGAGGAGGTGTGAAATCATACCCCAACATTTGTAATTGAAAAAAAGGATAACATCATTATGATAATTAGACCAAAATGATAAAGGAAGAAATCCCTTACTTGGAAGCGTGATACCAAAAGAATGTGAGGGGATTCAGAGAGGCTTCTTGAGAGCATGGGGAACCTTGGTAAGATTATAAAGAGAGGTGGGAAGGGTTAGTTAAAACCCCAATGGCTTTTAGTGAAGAGGAAGTTGGAGCATGGGTGGGTTTATATTGGAAAGGAGAGGGAATTCATTATTATTTAGGTTTGTGACACCTCACATTAAACTAAAAAATACACAATACATCCCATGGTTTTTGCAATAGGGGAGTTGAGAAAAATAGTTTATAAGTACAATGGTAGAAATTATTTAAATTATAGGGTTTCCTATGTAGATTTGAGTCACACTCTCAAGGAAAACAATTTAAAAGTATAAAATGCTTTATATGTAATAGAGGGTCTACAAAAGCTTTTTAAAATAAATAAAATAAAACTAAAATTTCATTATTTTAATTATAAAACATATATTGTCCAAAACTAGTGTTTATAGTATTTTATTACCTCACTATTAGGACATTATGATGTCATAAAACACATTATATATTTAAACAGTATTTAATTTTTACCCAAAAATTTGCCTGTCTCAGAAAACAATGAAAAACTCAACGTTGGATAATATTGACATCCTGATTCCAAAAATAATATTCATTTTATAAAAATGATTTTATAAATATGTGAATTTTTACTTTTAAAATAAAAACTGACATTTACAAAAAATTCATTGTTTTTGACAAAAATAGTTTTCAAACCATAATAAAAATTACAATTGCATTCATAAAATTATATGATCATTTATATTTAGTAAAAGGTAATTTAATAATAATAATTTATTAAAATATTATTTAATTCAAAAATATATTAATTCATCAAAATATACTTTATAGTTAAATATTAACTAAAAATACTATTTTTTCTTCAAATCTATTTACAAAGTAGTAATAATAAAATGAATGCATGTTCCTTATTCCAATTAATGTACATTGTCATACTCGTAGGGTGTTTTTAAATAAATCCTTATGACACCCTCATAAGACCAAAGGGTATGTTATGTGATAGTGACCGACTCTTTGGGTGGCTTAGATAACATCTCTTGGGTGGTAACCTCTATTAACTTCCACTTCTCCCGTAGTCGGTTCTGCTCAAGCTTTACATGTTCAATGTCAACCTAGGATTGTTCAAGAGCAAAGAAAAAAAACAACACCTCCTTTTTGTGCTCCGAAAAAGGGGCTTCATATGGGGAAAGTCTACTGGATGAGGTCATCACTTCCTTTTTCAGAGTAAATTTGATTTCTTAAAGCCCTATATTTATACTAATCATGTGATCACTGTTCAACGACTATATTAGCAATGGTCACAATTTATAACAGTATTTTAAAATAGAGAAACATAAAATCAAGGAAGATCACATTATATATAACCATAATAAGACATTTAATTATATCAAGAGAAATTTTTATTAATGAATGTTTGGGTCGTTACATTGATTATATTATATATCAGTCATATGACATTATATAGAGGGTATAATATCCCCACTAATAGATTTTGAGCCTTCATTCAATTCATAAACCTTTAACGCAAAGGGATCTGTGCCTAAGTTCATGCAACACTCCATCTTAGTCTTGGTGGTTCAGGTTGGGATTTTCAGAAATCAAACTTATAGTTATTTTCCAAAATCATAATGTGGCATATCCTCCACCTTCTAAATGGTATCAACAAAATTATAAATTTATCTCAACAATTAATGGATGGAAATTTGAAAATGTCTTTTTAGGATACCCACTAGATAAAAAGGGTTAATAAAAATTCTCTTGATGAGAGATAAAAGCGTTTATGAATGTCAACTAAAATAACACATACATGGTTTCCAAATATAATAACATCGGTGGGAATCAAATATTTGGTCATGGTAGAAATGTGTGATACCCTAATAATGATATATATTAATGAAGAAAATTGTTCACAAGAATGTTAATAATCTAGATAATTTTAGTAACCACCAAACCATAAACCAAATAGGTGTTAAAAAGTCATTGATATTAATATAATTGATTGTAATATGACAACATTTTTTTAAGACCATTTTCCAAGAGTTGAGGAATTATTTACCATCATGATATGTAGAGTAAGTAAATATACTTATTTCATTTTTATCATTACATCTTCTAATCAATTTCCACCATAATGACATCCTTTTCTATAAACAATGATTATTCAAAGATGGTTTTTCATTACTAAATCACTATAATCAACATTTAAATTTCCACAAATCCAAAGAAAAGATAACAATTATATTCTACATACCTTTAAATAATAACCAAAACCAAAATGGTTATCACATGGTATGATATTTCCCAATTTGAATAAATTTTTTATGATGGTTCAATAAATTGATTTATAGAATTTAATAGTAAAAACCATGTTAAAAATAAATCACATTAAAAAAATATTGAATATTCCAAATAACCATAACAACCTTAGAATTAATAATTTTTTTTCCTCAATGTTTATATCATAAATTCAACTTATAAAACAAAAAAAAAATAGTGATCTCATTTTGAAATATCATTAATTAAAAATCCACCAAAACATAATTCAATCGCATGATAATCTATATTATTTAACTTGTATTCCCATAATTACCATAATATCCAAGATCAATTATACCATAAAGGTCATCAATATGTTAAATATTATATCCAAATAAATTAATGTAGTAATGTACATTAAATTAAATTATTACATATACCTAAACCTAGTTAAACTTCTCCAAACATTTCTTTAATCATTTTAATATCTAATATAATAAAACCTCGATGGGATTTCTAGGAATTTGAACTTATGATTCTCATTAATATTATAGAAATATAATGGAATACATAACTCTTAATATTACCTCATATGAAAGAATTATAATCTAAAATCCTAGCTAAACATTTTCCCTAATATAAATTATAATAATTCCAAATCCATGGACCTAGATCGGGTTCTAAAAACATAAAAATTACATTTTAGGAATTGATAAAGATGAACGTGACCCAAATTTTTCTACAGAAACTTATGACATCAAAAGGGAATATTTGATCGTGTAAATTTTCAAAGACCATTTTGGATTAGAGATTTAGATAATTAGTAATAACTATTATATAAACAATACAAATGTTTTTAAATGAGTCTTTCACTATATAATCAATATTTTTTTTATTTAACATTATATATTTATAATCGTCAATTTAAAACCATTCATTTAATAATACACCCAAAATCATTCATGATAACCTAGGGAAAATGAATCAAGATAAGGGTAAGATCAAATGCTTTGTAAGGGTAAAAATATGTATTAATAATTTAATGTCATCAAAGAATTGAAAAGAGCATAATGGTTTGTTGAAATAATCATAACGTATGATTGTAACATAATAATATCTATACACATCAATACTTGGAACAGATCATTTGAAAATATGAAAATATTATTTCACATAATAAAATATTCATTATAATAAATATTTACAAGCCATTTGATATAAATCGTGAAAATAAGAACCATTATAATCACATAGCCTATATAAATAGAACATATTTGTAACTTAGATCATCATCATCATAGAACCCTTAAAGAACCCTTACAATTAAAATAACCATATGACCAAATTTGAATATATGGTTCTGAAGATCATTATAATTATCAAATGCATTGGGTTAGTATTTGGCTATATCAATTACATAACCATTATGAGGATCACCTTGTTCTATTTGTATACACCCATCATATAAAATATATTTTGATCACTCAATGCTATCTTGGATCACCCAATATATCATAATGCATATTAACTATAAATAAACTTCATAGAGATTTCATGTCATCCTAAAACATATATAATTTTTTTAAATCCTTTCATAGCATGATTAACACATGGAAATGTAATATTTTTAATAATTATATCATTCAATCATGATTACCCTCAAGGAAAATAAATGATTCCCATGAAAATCTCATTAAATCAAGATTAACCCATGGAAATGAACTGGGTTCAACAAAAAAATCATTGAATCATGATTAACAATTATAAAATAAATTAGTTATTTAATAATCATTTTGAAATATTATTATCCCATGGAAAAGAAACAAGTTTCACAAAAATGTCTATAAAACATGAGTAATGCATAGAAAATAAACCGTTTCCAAAAAAATATCATGGAATATTGTATATCTCATTGAAATGAAACTGGTTCCAAAACAATCTATTTAATGCATGATAAACCCATGGAAAAGAAATGTGTTCTAAAAAATATTTTTGAAATAATAATAATTCATCCAGAACTAGAATGAAGATGATATCACTAATAAATATCCACATTATAGAATATATAACAACAATGGTTTTTGATATCTATGTATGGAAATACCATTAAAATAGCATTAAAAATTTCTAGAAAATAGCCCTCTCAGCTTGAAAAACATTTTTTAACTAAAATCTCTCAAAATATTGTGAAACTAATTTTCATTCAAAACCAACTTGGAAACCTAAAAGGTATTATTCAAATATAATTCAATACATTCCTTGTTAAAAATATCATTTCAATTTTGAGGAACACTTTTTTATAATATAAAACATTTTGAAAATCGTTTTTTATAATAAGCATGTGAAACTATAATGGGAACATAAATGAAAATTATGTCCATGAAGTCATGGAATTATATTCATGTAATACATGCTAAAGGAAAGATTATTTTCAGATTTTTCATTAAATTAAAATGGGAACTATTATAAAAATGAAACGTAAAGTCTTGTCGAATCATTTTTTAAAAAGTAAAAATTGGAAAAATATGCCTTTCATAAATAATTTTAATAATTTTAAAAAAAAATTGAAAAAATTTAGAATTTTGAAAAAATTTATATGGAATGTTACCAATTATAAAGAAAAATAAAATATTGGTAAAACATGTTGGTAAAATTTGTGATATTTATTCTATCAATAATAGAGGAAACTGAAATTAAACATATGAACCGCATTCGTTGACAGAAGATAATAAAATGTTTATGGTGAACGGAAATAATAACTTATTATTTATTCTATAAGAAAAGATATCATAAACAATCTCGAAAACATAATGATTTTAATATAAGGCCATTACAACTTTGGTAACTCTTCATTTATAATATCCATGAGAGAATAAATTCAAATGAAAATATAAATATCATGAAAATAATTTGTTTTATGAAATAACATGACAAGGGGAGTTTAATGCACCTAAAAATTGAATATATGACCATATCATAAATGTTTGTCCCAAAGAATGATAATTTCATAAGAATGGAACTTATATAAAACATACACATAATTTGTGAAATAATAGATGAATTAATTATGTGTATAAATTATAAGTACATATATGAAAATTGAAAAAATAAAAATATAATCAAAATCTATTTATCAAATAATCATTTATTTTAAAATACAATGAATAGCAATACAACCTAATAAAAGGAAATTGATTTATGAAATTATAGACTACCTGGTAACTTTCATTTCAAAACCATTTGATTAATTTAAATTGAAACATAATATACTAGGATGTATGAATTATTCAGGTTATTACATGTTAATATGGATAGTATTTACACTACACAATTAAAAACATGTTTTTAATGTGGGATATATCTCATAGAAGTAAAAATGATACAAGAAAATTCATTACATCGAGTCCAAACATTCCATGCATGTCCTTCAACTTTGGTATAATAAGTTTATTAAATTTTTTTGGATTTGTAAAGAATATTTTCTAGGTTTTATTGCTTATACATAAATCATTTAGTTTATTTCTTTATAATTATATGTTTGAATTATTAATCATTTTATTCTACGTTGGGTGTTTTGATGATGTTTGGTTCATGGTTTCAAAACAGATTTGGTTTGTTGATCATGTTCAATACGGTCATTATTTAAAAATATAGAAAATATGAAGAAAGAAATGATTATATTTATTATTAATAATTTATATTTCTAAAACCATTCATGAAAAAATATTATGTGAATTTAAATACGTTTTGATCATAGAGATAAAAGACAATATGTACACCTGAGTAACTTTTAAATTTTTCAAAGATCATTATTGATAAAAGTTGCATATATTTTTTTCTTTCTAGAATCTAAATAATACTATAAATAAAATATTTATAATTTATTCATAATTATATATGTCATTCCTATGATGTGGTGATGAAAAAATAATTGTGTCGGTTCATCGAGATGGTAGTCCATAGGTCATGAACGAAGTTATCATTTTTCATTATAAGAAAGAAAAAATATTTTTTATTTAAATAAAGATAAATACATCATAAATATAATTATTATATCATTTATATTACAAATATTAACAGGAAATATCTTTATTACCTTCCATATAAAGAGTTTGCAAAAAAATTAATCACGTCGCTTCGCGAGGAGCTAGTCCTCCATACACACAACTGACATTATTATATCCTCCCCAGGACGGAAATGAAAAGAGATAGATGTTATATTCTAAATCCATAATTAAAAATATTTTTCGATTATCATATATATATATATATACTATAAATCCATCTTTTCAACAATCCTACAGAAGTGATGATGGAAAAGGAATGGAATCAGTTTCCGTGGTGGTAGTCTCCAGTACAAACAAATGATGATTTTGTATCCCATTTGATGGAAAATGATATAGATTTAGGTTATTAAATTTGTAGAATAAAATCTCAATATATATTATACACATTTATATCATATTATCATTGATTAAGAACATTTTAAGTAGGTGGAAGAAGAAATAAAACAAAAACACATAGTTAGGAATTTAACTTCATCTCGAACCACCACATTAGACTTATAAAAATATTATTCCTAAATTGAGTTTAAAACAAAAAAAGTTACTAGGATGAGTTTTGGATGTTATGAAGTGATTTGGGTAGGATTTGGGAGAGGCCAAAATGTTTTTCAGGTGTAAAAAGAGAAGATGGTGGTGGCCTTTCATAAGTGACTTGAGTGGAACACGTCTAATTTTTCTAAAAGGAAATGTGTACCCATGTTTCTCACCTCCAAAAAGGTTACAAAATGAAATATTATAGATATATATAACTAATAAGGTCAAAATATTTAGAGAAAATAATATTTAGACTTGTTTTTAGGTCATTTTTACCATTATTATTATTATTCAGACCCCTGTAAACCAATTTTACCTTACCTAGGATATTTTTATTTATTTATTTTTTCATTAATTATCTAAAAATATTAATATAAAATTATTATATAATGTAAATTATTATTATTATTCAAATCATTAAATCCATATTACCAAATTTAATTCAAATTTTTCGAAAAAGTTATTGTATACTTAAAACCAAATAGGCGTTTAAATAGCATGTTTTCAAAAGTGTATTTTTTAAGGAAAATAATATTTTTATTTTAAAAATATGAAAACATATAATTTTTTGATGAAATTTAATTAATATTTATTTATATAAAATATATTAAATTTATTTAAAAATACCTCATTATAAATTATATTAATTAATTAAAATGGTGAATCATTATAAATTTTAAAAAAAATTTATAGAAATTCCATTTTTAAACCAAATAAGAGAAATATACTGAAATAAAACATGAAGATGTTTCAAAAACATAAGTGTACTAGATATTAATTTATAACAATTATACTAATTTAAATATTATTCAAAACATAATGTGTTTATGGACTGATGCCTGAATAATAAATACTCATGAGATTTATGTCAAAAATTCATTTACATACATATTAGGATCTTTTTTACTATATAATTTTATTAATTTAGACCAAAACTCATACATAACCAATCCATATAATACAAAGAGGAAACTTTTAATCAATATTAATTTTCCACTATAAGTGACTTTTATAACAAAACATGTATTCATTTCATAATGTAAAACTACATGACTTTTAACTTGACCTATTAATTTCCCTTACCAGTCATTAATTCAAGTGAATTTTTTTAAAAAATAGTGGGATTATAAAAAAAAATATTAAGGTGTTTAAAATGAATGTAAATTCTTAGTCTAGTAAAAACATGAAAACTCATGAAACATTTGACTATATTTTCAATTTTTATTATGCATAAGAAAAAATTAACATGAAACAGACACACACTTCTTTTTCACAAATGAATTATTTAAAAACCTATATCAAGGAAATAAAAATAAATTTTAGTAACTTAGAGAATCACATTTATAAACCATTTTAAACCGTTATAAAATTTAACTAGATCCTATTTGAATCCATAGGATAAACCCTTTTGAAAATACATACTTCTTTATTATTAATACTAGGAACATTACACAATTAATTAGAGTGTTATTTAGGAGCACCCACTATTAATGTTATAATGTACTCACTCAGTGCTATCTAGGGCCAACCATTATATAAGTTGTAACAGTATCATCTAACTCTATCTAGAAACACCAATTATATAATCTTTAACAAATTCACCTAATGTTATCTTGACATAGTTGTTTCTCTTAAAAAATTTAAAGTACCATATCATGAATAAAAAAATTATTCTTAAACATATATTTGATAAAAAAAATATTTAAAACTCTTTTAAACTCATAAGAAAATCATTTTTTACATCAAAATACAATTTTCTATCAACAACTGTTTTTCCATAAAATGTACCGAGAAATGGAAATTGGATTTCTTTAATCTAATTAATTAATTCATGGTATTTAAACTGGAAATAAAATAATGGTTATGACATTATTGAAGTCATTATCCCATAAACATTAATATATAACATTCATGTTTTCGTTTTCCAAAATATTCTCTATAAAAACATAAAAAAATATTTGTTTTCAAAACCATTGAACAAAATTAAATGTGACATCAAATGCACTTTAAAAATAATTTATTTCCCTAAAAAAATCATTAACTTATTTTTTTTAAAACATGTAAATTTAATAAAATTAGTTTTATGTGAAATAATGATAAAATTTTTTTTAAAGAAAAGTATGGTATAACATGGAAAACACATTATTTATAATACATATGAAAAAATAAAATTAATAAAAACGTTTTGTATCAGTAGAATAGAATAATTAACGATGTAGAATTTAAAAGGGTCTATATGTACACCTTATAAATGATTAAATGTTCATAACATCAATATTTTCCTCAATGAAATGAATTTGAGATGAAGTCCCCTACCGTGAGTTTGACTTGACATGTGTCTTTTTATCTTTATATATAATAATATTTTTTTATTTCTATAATTTCATTAGAACCTTTAACTAATATATTATTTCAATTATTTCAATTATTACTATGATTTATATAATTTCCTAAAAAATTAAATTTACTTCATATTTTTTGACTCTATTTTGTGTATGTATCAAAAATGACGTAGGTAGGTTAACTGTGGTCCAATTTGTCATTATTTTAAAATTTTAAAAATAATAATTATAAATTTTTATCATATTTATACATCAATTATAATTTTAATAGTTATCATGAAATATTATTTTGATAAATTAAGTGCATTACAATCATGGGGACAACAGACTACACATATGCATGAGTACTTTTTCCTTTATTCAATTATCATTATGAAAAAAGGTTAGTAATATTTTACCATTATAGAATGAAAATGATATCATATATAACATATTATTTCATTAAATATACTTCTATATAAAATCATGTTGGTTTTGAGATGAATATACATTCACATAATTTTATTAAGGAGGTAGTCTACATGATCATGAACAACATTAAAATTTTTCAATGAGTGGAAAATAAGAAAAAATTAATATATTACATTTTTCAATTGATAAATTTGAAATTAATATCATAATTATGAAATACATATCACATAAATTCATTATAATTACCTTTATTACCTTCACTGTAAAATGATAGTGAAAACTAAATCACATCTCTTCACGAGGCAATAGTCTGCCATACACACGAGCAATATTATTACAACACCTATAAAATGCAATGAAAATAATGTATATATGAAATAATTACTCAATTTTTATTATAATATTAAAAATATCATATATATGTATATATAACCTTTATATCCCTCTTCATACGCAACTGTGAGATGAGTTAATTGAAAAACGAATGGCATCAATTCGTAAGGTGATAGGCTTCCAAAGACACGAATGATGATTTCATAATGCATGTGATGGAAGCGGAGAGTGGTTTTGGATATTATATTATGAAATAACATTTGAATATATTTTATATAATTATTTTTCTATATAATCATATTTTAACAATAATATAATTATATGGAGGATAAAATTATATAAAAACACTCTATAAATAATGTTACCTCTTCCTTAGAAAACAACTTCTTATTTTCAGAAAAGGCCTCAAATAGTTAGAATTCTTCCCAAAATAAGGCTTATAGTATGATATGATAAAATTATATAAGTTATTTGGTTAGGTATTGGATAAGATAATTTTTGTTATGTTGTAATGAGAGAATGTGAGTGGGTGACCTTTTATAAGCGAGGTTAGGGGAACACTTGTAATTTTATAAATGAAACAATTTCACCCACGCTTTCTTCATGTCACAAGTCTCAAATAATAGACGATTATATTGATTATAAGTAATAAGGACAAAATATTTCCTTAAAATATATTATTTTCTATATTTTATGTAATTTTAACTCTTAACATTATAATTTCACCCCTGGTAAATCCATTTTAATCTTAACAGTAGAATGTAATTTTCGCTGTTTTTACAATTAATTTTCGTAAATAATTATGTTAACATTAGTTTAAAATTTAATTATCATAATTAAAAATTTTGAATCAATTTTAGAAAATTAAAGTTACTATATTGGAAAAATTTAATTTAAATCAGAACACGTAGATGTAATAAAAAAGTAGGTTTTCAACTATAGTATTTTTTTAGAAAAATATTTATCTATATTAACTATATAGATAATAATTGTAATTTTCTGAAAATATATTAATGTTTAATGATATATATTCTTTGAATTTCAGTGAAAAAAATTCCCCATTATAGGTTATTTTATTTAATAAAAAGGGTAAAATTTATGCCTTTTAAAATTGTATTTTGGAAAACTCATTCTTAAACCCCCAAAAAATTATAATAATCGATATACTGTTAATAAAATTAAATTTAGTGGATTAAATATAAATAAGTAATACAAATGTTACATCAAATCATATTAAAAATATAATGGTACTTTAAAATTATATAATTTATTGAAAAGAAATGTATTTTATATAAAAGTAATCATTTTTTTATTATTCAATAAATTACAAAATTACAGAATAGGTAAATTATGAAATGAAGATTTTAGGAAGAATATTGATATTTATAAAATAAAATATATAAATTTTATAAATTTAACTTTAAAAAATAAATATAAGAAAAGTGTTCAGTTAAACTTATTTCCTTTCAGATCAAAAGGTATCATAAATTTTTTATTAAAAATATATGTATATTATTAATATTAATAAAAAATAAAGATAGTTATTTTACCATTACATGGGTTGTTATATTCTTAAAAACATTTAGAATATGTGTCCTTAAAAATTTATTCACCCATAAAACTATTTGAGATATTTTCCCTAATTGCATTTTCAAATTCCCATGTTTCCACTTCAAAGATTTGGTTTATTAATTAATACATAAACTGGAGAATCAAATTATTCCACAATAGTTGTTCTATATAGTTAATCATATTAATTGTTCATTCCTCATAAGAATGATTTCTTTTCCAACATAGTTGTTTTTGAGCTCCAACCATGATATAAATCCATAACATTTTCCCTCAATATCACAACATGTAGTACAATTGGTTCCTGATATAAACTCAATGATAAGGCCACTAGTTATGAAACTAATCTAACTTTCACTTGGATATCACACAATACCATTAATTATGAACTTATATACACCATTAATTCCATTATTTATTACATATTTCCATGGAAAAACATTTATAATAGAGTGACCAATTACATATAAAGAAAGATCATTCATCTTTTTTTCAACATACAATTATATCTTCTCAGATATATCCTTATATATTTCTTAAAAAATGAATCTACACTATCATTCCCTCTACCAAATATCGTCCCATACTTCATTTCTCCTACATCATCCCAAAAATATGTTTCCTAAGACAAATTTCTATATAAATGCTCAAATGTTTCCATCTGTTTACTGGAATGAAAACTATTGTTATAAAATAACTCCACAAAAGAAATATGGTGGCTCCAAATTCAATGATAATATGTTTAATATGAAAAAAGCATGTATTATATGGTCTAAATCATCTAATCAATGAATATATTTTATTGAGGATAAAAATATTTATTAAAATTTAATTTCGTACCCAATGAGTTCATATGTCCTTTCCAAAAATTAGATGTAAACATAGTATCATTGTATAATAAAATCAGGAGAGGAAGTCCATGTTATTTGGTTATCTCAATCAGATATAGTTTAGGAATATGATATAAATTCATTTTATCTAGAATGGGAAAAAACAGAATAGATTTATTTAATCAATCAACAAAAATTGATATTGATTTATTACGTTGATATGTCACTGGAAATCCAAACAAAAAATTCATTGATATATTTTCTCATTTTTCCACTGTAGCACTAGAAAATTATGTAACATTCCCTTCGATAAATGTAAATTTTTTTAACTTATGACAACTCAAACACATAATTTTAATATAAAAAATATAGCTTTTCATTATATTCAACCTACGGTACTCTTGAATGTCTTTATACATCTTAGTTCCTCCTGAATGAATGGAAAACATATAACTATGACCTTCACTAAAAAAACATTCCAAAACAGGTAATTACAAGGTACACATACTATTTTTACAAATATCAAAACTCCTTTTTTATCAATAATAAAATCAAGAAACATTCCCTTAATAATTGATTCTACCATTTCATGAAAATATTGATCATCCTTTTGAGGATTATAATGTCCCTTTGAAAAAAATAAAACTTCACTAAAACTAAAAAAATATATGATTTACTAACATGCTCAACTTCTAAGCCATGATTTATCTAATCATTAAAAAATGTGACTTGTTCTAAGTGTAACATTATTAATTTATCATCATGTTTTGTACTCAAATCATTCTCCACTTTGTTTTATTTTTTTGGGATTCTTATGAATCTAGAAATAATAATCCTATATCAGTTCCATCCATCATATATTTCTCATAATCAACTAATTAAGAGTGAATATATAGTTAAATAAATTATCAGCGTATATTTCTTACCTTAACGATAAAAAGCATTCCTACAAAATTTTAAACATAAAAATCACATTTTCTACTTCCAATCATGTGTAGAGTAATTTAACACTTAATATTTCCATTAACATGAAACATAAGAAATTATCTGATCATTCTACAGTATGATAGAACCATTTCCATTCGATGAAACATAATAGAAGATGAAAAATCCACCATATCTAGAAGGAAGGAAATAAACTATAAAATTCATAAATCATATTTATTTTTTCCAAAAACATTCATCAAATTCTTTTATAAAGATTAATTTAACACTTTTTTAAGTTAACATGGTCATCGGTATAGAAAACCTAGAAAATTTTAAAAACACTTATAGTAACCTTCTAACACGAGAATACTACAGGTCTCTATTATATTAGTTTTTGTATGAAACTCCTCAAAAACATTTCCATTAATAGGTTAAATAGTTACACTATCATTGTAAATAATATATCCACAAAAACAAACATGTTTCAATGAAAATACACACTTAAAAAATTTCATCAATTGTTTGTTTTATTTAAATTATTTCAAAAAAATCCTTGGCATTCCTTAATGTTAATATGATATTTTAGAATATACCAAAACATCATCAATAAAAATTACAAAAAACATGTCCAATAACTCATGAACAACTCAATTGATATGGTCAATAAATATATCATGTGCCATAGACAACAAAAATCGCATAATTAGAAACTCAAATTTCTTATATATGGTTTAAAACAATGTTTTTGGAATGTATAATTCTTTTACATTCAACTAGTATAACCCCAATAATTGTGATGTTCTTCAAGACCATGAGTTTTTTTCTGTTGTACTCTAACAAGCTTAGGTAAATATTTATCAAGGAAAATATTATTAAGTATATCAAATTCCATGGAATCAAGATCGATATTCTCTCTAGTATTCTTAACCAAATACCATCATCGATCAACTTCACCTTTAATACTATAAATGGAAAGTGTTTCCATTTTATGTTCTAAGATACAATGATATCAAATATCTTCTTTAGGGTATTAACACATTCATTATCTATCATTGGGTTATATGATCTGATAAAATATGGAGGACATTTCCATATATAGTTCTACAATATGGACATGTCCCATTATGGTAGATTGAGGTCCTCCCTATCAGGAATACCACAACCATTAATAACTTGTTTCAACTTTTCCACCACTACAAAAAAATATTCTATTTCAATTCCCACAATACTAGGATGCTGAATTGGAGGAAAATTTCCCTCTCAACACCTTCCCACAACTGCTTCCCTATTTCCTAAATGAAAAACCATTATAAACATTATTATTGTAGATAAAGAAACATAGTAGTCTTTAAATACTATATCATTCTATATTAACCATCAATTAAATATTTTTCAACGGCATGATGTAATCATAATTCTAATATATAAAGTAATATAAACCAACCATAGAAAAAAAATGTAACAGAATAGGCTTAAATGTTAAATAATCATTAGATTTATGCAATTGATTAATTATATTAAATTTTATGATCTTTTCCATTTTATAGATTTAATAAATTTCTCAATAACTCATATAAAATAAAACCATATAATAAAAATTGGACACTTTCTATCAGTATCAATTTTTTAGGCAATATAAAATGTTTCAAAAATGTGTTTTTTCATTTAATAAAAAGTTATTTTGATTTTACACTTTAACTCTTTGTTTCCATTACTTATTTGTAAACCCTAGGAAAAACAATTTTTAGAATATGTTATTATAACCAAAATATTATTAAGGGATATAAAATGACAGAAATATT
The DNA here is from genome assembly GCA_963277665.1 of Viscum album. Lineage (NCBI taxonomy): Eukaryota > Viridiplantae > Streptophyta > Magnoliopsida > Santalales > Viscaceae > Viscum > Viscum album. The sequence continues at coordinate 1,513,249,088 of OY728131.1, forward strand.
TTACCATGATAAAACATGAAATATCATGTAATGTTTAGATTTATAAAAAATGTTAATTGATCATACAAAATAAATCATTTTTACATGAAAAAATGCACTGATTTTTTTCAAATTAATCCTTTTAAAGCTGTTTTCAAGAATATTAAAACACTTTTTAGTAATATAGAGCATGAAATACATAACACGTTTTAAACCCGTGTAATAAGTAAAATTATCCCAATTAAAAACATCATAGAAGAACTTCAGTAAATCCCTCTATATTGACTATTAATAATATGAACATTACCCAATGTTTTTGGATACTATCTGGTAGAACTAAACATGTAAGCTATAATGGGCTCACCTGAATCTATTTAGGTACACCATATGTATAATATCTAATTGGATCACCCAATGGTATCTAGGAGAAACCATCATAAAATCTATAATGGGATCACCCAAAAGTATTTGGCTGCACCCATTTCTAATTTATAATTATCATGTACCATATGATGAATAAAAAAATTATGCTCTAACTATTCAATCATAAAAAATTTGAAAATCTCTTTTCAACGTGATAGAAAATTACTTTTGGAAATGAAAATATATTTTCCCTTAAATAAACATGTTTCAATAGAAATATTAACCAAAAATGAAAAAATATACGTTCGTTGAAGAATTAATTAATGATTTATAATAAATTTAGAAATCAAATAAAGGTTATGGTGTTGTAAATTTCATAATCACCATAAAAATTAAAATATAACATTCCATTAGATTTTTATCCAAATGTTTGAGATAAATCATGTAAAAGTAGTCTGTTTGAAAACATTTAAAATAAAGTAAAACGGACATAAATTTTAACATATAAATATTTTATGTCCATATAAATACTTATATATTATTTTATTAATAAAATATGGACATGTAAGGTAATCATTTGGTAGTAAAAACTGTTAAAATATATTTTTTTAAAGGAAAAGTCCCTTATCACTTGGGAAACACTTGAATCATAAACCATATAAAATAATAACATTAGAAAAAATTAAAAATCATAAAAAATGATAAATTAATGATTTAACATGGAAATGGTTCTGTATATACACCATACAAAATATTTAATTTGAATTACATCCAAAAATTCATCAACAAAAGAAAATTGACTTGTTGTCCCTTACCATGAGTCTTACTTGTCATGTGTGTCATTATATTAACAAATAATATAATTATGTTAATTATTTACTTTATTGGGATACATTTTCTTGCCTTTTTAATATTTTTATTTCACCTATTATGATGTTATATAAAATTAATTAATCATTTATGTTTACATCAAATATTTTTATCTTATTCAGCTTATGTGTCAAAATTTACATTGGTTGGTCTACTATGGTCAAAATTTTTATGATTTAAACAAATATAGAATAATAATAATTAAATATTTATAACATTAAATATTATATTACTCTTTTACAATTGACCATGGAGGATATTTTTGAGAAATGAAATACTTTTCAATCATGGAGGTAGTAGGTCGTACGTATACATGCATTGCGTTTCTATTTTTCAATGATCATTATAGAAATGATATATGTAGTATTTATATTTGAATAATAATATTAATAACATATATACCATATTATTTCTAAATTTTTCTTATTTATGTCATCCATGTGGTAAGGTGGAGAAAATATAGTCACCTCACTTTATGAAGGCTCTAAGTCATACATTTACAAATGACATTATAATTTTTTAGTACGTGATACAGTAATAAAAAATGATATATTATATTTTTTAAATGATAAATACTTCATTATTATCATAATTATTCCATATATATCAATTAAATTCATTATAATTAGTTGAATTTGCTTTCAAGAAATTCATGACTTAAAAATGAATCCCATCGCTTTGCAAGGAGGTAGTCTATAATACACACGAGTGATGTTATCACATCCCATACGAAATAAAAAATTAAAAAATTAATATATGTCATTATAGAAAAAAAAATTTAATTTTTTTATGAATATATTATATTAACATTATTTCTATCATCATACCTAACTATGAGATCTAGATGTAGTAAAATTAATGACATCGGTTCATGAGGCGGTAGTCCTCTCTCGGAATGAATAATGATTTTATAAAAACCGTAACAGAAGTGGATAAAGGATTAGGTTATTAAATTAAAATAATAATATCTAATTATATTTATTTACATATGGTTATTAAATAAAAATGTTTGACGAATAATTTGAGAAGGTGGAGGAGGAAATAAAATAAAAACACTCAAAGGGGAACATTACATATTCTTTGTGAGTCCACTTTTGTATTTCACCAAAGGCCATTATTGGTTATACGTAATCCAAAAAAAGGCTTCAATTATGAGTGAGTAGAATTTTATGTTTTATTTTTGTAGATTTTGAATGAACCAATATGTTATTAGGGTGAAAAGGGAGGAGGAAAGGGGTGGACTTGTTTTAGTGAGGTGAATGGAACACTTGAATTTATTGAAAAAAAAAATAATTCCTCCAACATGTTTTTAATGTCCTAAATATCAATTAATAAACTATTATTGATCATCTAGTAGTTAATTTTAGATGATTTCTAGTAAATAGATTACAGAATGGTGTTTATGTTAGATTAACCCATATCATTTTAGTTTAACCCTAGGTAAATCCTTTTTTTAACTAAATTGATGTAATTATTTTTTAATGTTTTCTTTATTAATTATGAAAGAAAAATTATATGAACTTATTAGGAAAAAAATTTATTACTTCAAATATTTATTCGATTTAAACAAAATAAAATCACATAATCTTAGTAATACAATGGAAAACCAAACCTACTTACTAGATGAAAATTCGGGATATCAAGAAGAGTATTTTTGTGAGAAAAAATGATTCAATATTATCTCTATGACTAATAATAATCATTATATAAACATATATTTCATTAAAATAATTCCCCAATATGTATTATTTTAATTATTTAAAAAATATAATCACTATGCATTATTAAAATGTTTTAGGACAACCCTCTTTTTAAACTGAAAACCCAACTTCTGCTAAAAACCGATATAATGTTGAATAAAAAATAATTAATCGAACATATTAAAAATTAAATATTACAATTGAAATCATATTAAAATCATATTGTTAATTTTAAATTACTTAATTTATAGAAAATTAAATTTATTTTATGAAAAAACAGGTTTTTTTCACAATTCACTGAAAAAATAAATATTTTCCAAAATAATATCAAAAATTAACCATTGTTATATTATAATATAATAATTTTAAAAATTATATCCATATTTTAAGGTTAAAATTATAAATTTTTTTATTATCCATTGAAATAAAACCCATATTGTAAAATAATTTAGTTTTAACTATTTACTTTTTTACTTAATAATATCATAATAATATAATGATGAATATAAATGTATAATAAATTAGAAAAAATATTATAATTATTTATTATATCATTAAATATTTCATTACAATGGGACATTTAGAATTATTAATTTATTTAAAAAAATGTCATTTTTACAAAATTTAGTATTCTTCACTATTCAATGAAAAACAAATGTTTTCCAACAAATCCCACAATTTCTCCCAAAGTAAATTTTTTTATCCTATATTCAAAAATAAAGTTTATTTTATCCAATAAATTGTAAAATTTAAAAAATAATATAATATTCTTTTCTTAAAAGGAATAAAAATTATTTTTGAAAAAAAAATATTTTTAAAAATTAAAATTACATATCTATGAAATTGATTGATTATTTTCAAATAATTTATAAAATAAATCTATTTGGTTAGTAATTTAAATATAAATATATATTTTATAATGTAATTAACAATATTCATACCCTCCAATTTAATGGCTAAGTGGTAATGGTTATATATATCGTGGTTCATTTAAGCTTTGTGTTGCAGATCTAGTAAGTTATGAAAATAGTTTTATTTTCTAAAATTTTTGGATGTTACACCAATAATAAAATACAATTATTAAAAATCATTTACATAAATTTCATCTTATAAATAAAAAAACCATAGTACCAAATGCATTATTTTATATCGTGATTAGAGAAATATATATCACATTTGAAATTATTTCATCGTCATCTATAACAAATAACCTTCCCATAACCTATCCTTATAGATGTAACATAATTAATACTCTTCTTTATTTTATAAGAAATAGAAACCAAAAAATTTGTGAGATGAAATTCTTAGTAATGGTATGGCATATTAATGTTTCAAAATGGTTAGTTCATAATATTGATAGAAAACATCTACATGGGAAGAATATCTATTAAAAAGACCAGGAAATCATAATAATTGTTTATATATCAAAATACAATAACATATATCTTAATTTAATCATTATAAATCATAATATATTTCATCCTGCAATAATTCAATAACATGAGAAAATAATAATGATCTATAAAATATAAAATAATCATGTGTAATGACATATAAATTTTAAGAAACACAAGCATATAAATTCATAACATTATTGAAAAATTTAACTATAATATGGTCCACACATAAAGCTATGAAGTGAAAATTAATTAATATGCATAGAGTTATTGACATATCAATAATTACTATTCATGGAATTGAAATGATATTAATAATGTATATGCGTAGTGTTTTTAATATAATAATAATATTAATTTATATAGTGTTTAGATAAAAATATTTTCCATGAAAAGAGTTGTGAACACAGTAGTGTTGTATATGAGCCGAGTTTTTAATGTAAAAATATTATACATCAATAACCTAATTATCTCATGTCATATAAATATTACCCGAATTTATTATTAGGATAACTTATAACCAATAATTACATAATTATAAACCATATAAAATGTGTGTGTTCTATTTGACTAAAAATCCATTCATTATCCCATCATATATTCATTAAAATGTGAAAAAATAGGGTTCTCAAGAAAACATTAATATGATATTATTTTAGTCCATACATAGAAATACTTTTTATACTATCGTTAATTTATATCCTTAGTGAAGCATAATTTACATTAATTAATGTATGTCGAGATATAAGGACAACATTTTATAAGGGAAATAGAAAATTTCTTCAAAAATTGAGAAGAAATGTCGATTACATTTTACAGAATTAATTTAAAATGAATAAAATTTATAATTTAATGGGAATATAAATTTTTATGTAAAATCATTAAAATATCGTGAGTATGATTCTTAATGAAAAATGATAATGGATGTGGAAAACAAGATTTGTATGAAAATATTTTTTTAAGAAGATTCAGTTTGCAACTTTTTATGAATGGTGAAAGATGAGTGAAAAGTAATAAAAATATCAATAAAATATGATTATTTTCTTAAATAATTCAATTAATATTTGAAAATACCCAAATAGATAATATAATAAGTAAAAGTACATATATTAAAAAAATAAAAAATTTGAAATTTGGGGATAAATAATCCCATCTAAAAATAAATGTTAGTTGGAGTTTAATTACAATTATCGTTTCAGTATAATTTTCATAAGGAGTGATCATAAATATTAATAATAAATTAAACCAAATGTATAACTAGATGATTAGAATATATATGTATTTATATAATAAGTAACCATATAATTTCCCCCAATGGATTCTTAAACATTAAGAATCTCAATTTTAAAGTGAAACTAGAAAATAATCACTAACCTTTACTTTTGACATTGATGAAATCACTTTAGCAAAATATATAACAAGAAAAAAATTATTTTAATTTATTTAATAATTTAAATAAATTAAATTACCATTAATACTCTTCAATTATAATCATTAATTACACATATATTTGTTGTTGTTTCTTTATTTTAATTAGTTGATGTTATTAATTTAAATTATCTCATACCAGTTTCGTAATGGTGATGTTGATAATCAATTTTTTCTACAATGTTCATAAATAACTTATTATTAAATTTAATGGATTATTATTTATATCTTTTTTGTATTATCATATTTATTCTGTGGAAGTTACGTGTAATATTCACAAGAATGGAATTCAAGATGATCATGTTTTAGGAAACATACTAATAACAACTTCTAATTTTATCATGACCATATTATTTCCTTCATATATAGAAAGTAATATTGATAAAATAAGTAAAAAAATAATATAATATATTTGTAGTATTTATTTTTTTGATAAATATCCATATTTAAAATACTAATATTTTTGAAGCATTGTATATGCGGTTGATTGAACTGACACATACAATAACACACTATACTAATTAATTAGTAACAATACACAGTTATATAATAGAAATATAATTTTATAATAATTATAATAATGTAAATATAATATTTTTAAATTTTAGAATAAAATTTATAAATATTTGAGATGAGATGGTATTTGAAAATGATTGTAATAAACTTTGTATTTTGATGAATTCTCACCTTTTTGAAATGGGTTCCCATCTAATAATGGATTTAGGCCTCCTCTAGGGAACTAAATGAAACTATATGTCTATAAATAATTCATTATAGTAAATATTTGTATTATTTAAAGATATTCATGAATTTAAATAATATTTGGGAGTGATATAATAAGGGTTATTTTCTAAGTATGTTTTGTGAGGCGTTCACCGAAATATTAAATTCATAATGTATACAACTGACATTTTAATTTTTTAAAATTAAAAATTAAGGGATATGGGTAAATAATCCGCTCAAAAAAAAATTAGATAATAATATATGATATTTTAATTCATTTCCATTTAGTTTTAATAGTTTTACCTTATTTTACATTTTTTTAACTAACTAAATTTTTAGATTGGAAAATTATTTTTATTTCTAGGAATGAAATTTACATTCATGCCCATATGTTATTGGAAGGATTCCAATAATAACCCTATTTAAAATAATATAATTTTGAAACATAAAATATTTAACATTTATATGAAAATAATATATATTATGAAAGAAGTTATTTTTTCTAAAAATATTGATTTTTTAAAAATTATGTTTTATTAATACAATTTTATATCAATTAATATTAAAATTATTTTTTTACAGATAATTATAAATTGAAACATTCTATTACAATGATTTTTTATGTGTGATGATTTTTATTTATTAAGATAGAAATACAAAACATTTAAACACTTATTCTTTGAAAACTTTTACCTTTTAATTGTATATGGTATTAATCAAAAACCTAAATAAATAATTATTAATAATATAATAATTTAAATTTTTCTCTAAATTTGATCTAGAATCTTCCTTTTATTATTATAAACACATAATTTCCTTCTATTTTTGTAAATAATAAAAATAATTATTATATATAATGAATAAAAATAAAAAAAAATATTATAAATAAATATTATATTTTTATTTTAGTGTAAAATTAAGTTTTTATCTTTGAATTATAATAACATTAATTTTTTGTTTATAATTACACATGTTTAATGTAGAAATTGGGTTTATGTATAACCCTTGACCACATATCAAATTACTATATATCCAATTGTTATATTTTTAATAACCATCTATATAATGATCAAATCACATTTCTATATATAGACATGCATGAATTACTAAAATTATTCATACATTTAATTTATGTGCATCTCATCATGTATGTTAATTTTTTATTGTTTTTACGTAATTCTGTAGTTAGAATCAAATATACTATCTTCAATAAAACCCATGAGGACAATGATTTCACGCTTGAATTTTTTTATTTTCAAGTTGTTTTATTCCACTTATTGTTTTCTTAATGTTATTTAACATTACATTATAATAATTTTTTATTTTTATATTTCATTTTCTAATTTTATATTAATATATTAAGATTTTTTCCTTAGTGTTTCATGTATTACATGTTTTCGAACACACAATATTAAAATGAAATACATAATAAAATCTTACTACATTGTTGTAAAAACCTATGGAGAGGATGTGTAATTTTGGGATGGGTTATATACCATTTTTTATTACATTCATGTTTCTTGTTATGTGATGTCATATCTAAAGTAAAACATCATATATGAAAAAATGGATGGCCCTGGACCTTTAGTGTGCCCTTCCATAGAGGGAATGAGAAAAATATCTTTTACTATAACCTACTTGAGTGGGGGATTAGGCATGGGATATTTTGAATTTTCATACTCTTGTAAGAGGTTGTGGGTTAGGTTTTTTAGTTTTCCCTTCTCTAATGGTAATTAGGATGGGATATATGGATATCTCTTAATCCAGTAAAAGTTGGAGGGTTGCGATGATTTCAGTTTACCCATCTCTATGAGGAATCATGTTTGTAGTTTTAAGAGTGACATTTCTCTAAGATTCAATAGTTATATTTTTATTCCTTGTCACACTCTATAATGGTAATTACATGGGTCTTGATGAATGGGTTACCCTTAATATTCATGTACGGGTTAGGTCTTGTTCAATGAGACTACTTGATTTTGGATATAGTCTGATGCAATTTGTTTTGGGTATAATGGTTGTCTAATCAGTACATGATGAACCGATGTACATGTTTATTTTATTAAATTTATGTTCCATGTTAATAAATTTAAATGATATGATATATTATTCAGAATTTGTGAGACACTGCTATGTTGTATTTCATTGAATCACTAAATTCACTCTAGTGTGTGTGAAATCCTTATTTTTCATTCATAAGATAGGTATATGTTTTTTAGTTGAACATGATGGAGAAGATTAGTTGGATTATAAACATGGTTGTTGATGCATGGGGATAACATTGGATCGTTTGTGTATTTTTTTTATTTTGTGTTTTTATCAGGATTATATCTAATCAGTTCTATTATAACACTATATTTTTCTGCATTATACATTTTTATACATTAGTTGTTTTATTGATTATGTGTGCCATGATTTTTGTATGGATGGAAATGGTAATTTTATTTTTTTTCTACTGTAATCCAAGCGAATATCCTCCCCAATATATTGTTTATACTCTTGCTACATTTTGGTATCCTTGGGAATATGTGTAGGTGCACTTAAAGTCACGAATCCCACTTCCTTGGACTATTGATTTAGGTTTTATTTTTATAACAAGATCACTGTGTCTATCTAGATCAAAAGTTATGGTGATTTGTACATAAATTTAATAATGCTTGAAAATATCTTAATGATTCAAAAAATCACATAATTTAAATAATTACTATGAAACTCAATAGGTGGTTACCAATCCATCGCAAAAAACATATCATAAAATCAATTATATTCTAGTATTGAAACAAAGTAGTATGAATATAAAAATAAAAATATCATGAAAAATAGACTCTATTTATTTTAAATTGAATTAAAAATTGACCACCTACAATTGGAGGGTCTATACATGCACACCTTTTTTGAACCATGTATTATGATCTATGAAAATAATCAATATTCATCATCGATGGGATGAAATGATAAAAACTATAAGTAAATAACATATGTAATAATATAATGCTAAAAAATGACATGATATATTCAGAATAAGTTGATTTCTAAGAGACCTATCACAAGGTGATTTGGTATAATAGATTTGGGAAATCTTCTAGACCTTCCATTGGAATATATAAATTTGTATAATGATATATTGAATTATTAGAATTCCATAAACCATAAAATAATTTAATCAATTAGGGACTAGATCCTATCCCATTGTTATACCTATACTTCTTCATTTTGGTAAATTTCTATTACATTTAAATCAATATATATATGTTCTAAAACCCATAAATTGTAAATATTGTTATTTTAAAATAGTAGATAAAAACATAAAACATAATCCAATAAATACATGAAAGAGTAAACCTTATCAATAACAGAAAATATCCAACCAAATGTGTCACCCATATGATGTTTCAATTACAAATAATAAATTAATTAACATTCTATAAAAGTAATTTAAAGGAAAATAAGTTCTTACATCATAAATAGAAAAGATAAAAAATTAAATTCAACCAATAGTGGTAAAATTTTATTTATTATCCATGTAAATATATATTATTAAAAATATTAATTCATTCTCCTTCTTTTAATTATGATCACTCAACCCCAAAAGAATTACATTTCCCACATCCTAAAAATATGCTATCAAAACTGGGAACAACACTGATTTTTTTAAATTATCTCTTTGAGGTCCTATAAAGAAAATAAACTACACTTAAATATTATTGAAACCACATAAAAAATATTAAAATTAGTTTTACATAAATGTTATTTTATGAGTGATAATCATGGAAGATTAACAATGTATTCTCTATACATTTTGTTAAAAAAATAATTTATAACTGCATTCCATGAATGAATCCTTGATATTTGGATAATTATACCTCAACTAGAGTGTGATAGTGGAATCTAATAATTGACAACATCCTAAGGGGATTATGTAATGTTAGATTATATTATTTAGAGCTATACGTATAGGAATAGTGATTTTCTGGCTAATTAATGTCATTAGAATTGTGAAATAATTAGGATATTATTAGAGATAATGACATGAGTGGGAGTGGTTAAAATAGGCGGTAAATTAGACAGAAATCCCAAGTCCCTTGATTCTATTATTTTAATTTTGTGTTTAAAAAGGAAAAAATGATAAATTTAAAAGTGAATCAATCTTTAAACCTAATGGGTACTAGTTATAATGACCTACAGTACATAGTTGTTCATCATAGTGCCACATACTCCCTAGAGCCCCCAACAAGTACCAATTACTAAGACATAAGTTATGTTCTTATAGAACCGGACCCTATTTACCTTTTTCTTCCAACTATACTTGAAAAACCGCAATATAACTAGAAAATAAAACATGATGAAAAATGAACTAAAATGGGTTTAATTTAAAATTATTTTCCTTATTATTTATGATGGTTTCTTTAATTAATTGATATATATCATAGGGTGGTCCTTTCAGTTAGACTTCTTATCTGTGTACTTAATTTTTTAGTTTTATGTTGGTGGACAGTATATCAGTTACAATTTCTAGATTGGGGTGGAGGTACCTACGAGAAGATTTATATTTTTCAATGATATGATGTGTAAACTTGTTTGAGGTTTGTTAATAGAGATTTATTAATAGAAAAGATTTGATTTATTATTTGATGGTAAATTGTCCAATTTTATTTATTCATTTATTGATACATTAGCGTTGAATATTCCAAAATATATATGATAGTTCAATGGTATGAATATACAATATATTAATATTCACACAACTATATTACGGGTAATATTATAATGACCATATTAATAGTATTAGTTGAATTATAATGATACCATATCATTGTAAATAAAACTATTTTTGATTATAATGTTCTCTATTTTACCTTGGTAAATGTATAGAATAGTTTTCAGTATTTTTAGTTGTTTTCTCGCATGTTTTCTAGTATTTTATAATGTGAAAACAATTTGTAAAAATATTATTCTAGTATTTTTCAGAAAAAAATAATATTATTTATTTTTTCTTCTTTCGCTTGAAATTTTAATGGATTAAATAGGTGTGTGATTATATACTCATTTTTTAGTCTCCAAATTATACTATATTAATGGAAAAGTTTAAGGATAAAGCTCTATAAAAGTTTTGGTTCAGGTGGATTAATAATTTTTATAGGTCATGAAATATTATCTTCTCCATTGATAAATAATTTATACATTCTTTGAGACAATATATAATGACATTATCATATTGGTTACATCATATATATATACCTCATAGAGAAATCAAAATTTATTTTCATATTCCTGATTTTAATTTCCATGTTTTTAATAGAATTATATCCATTATGTGGGTTTTATCATCCATAAATTATGCCTTATAATATTTATTTTATCTATACTAGGTCTGTTATTAGAGTAGCATATCACTATCATTTTTTATAACAACCATGTCATCAATAGTAATGATAAATTATAAGCATTACCATTAAAATAGAAAGCATTAAAAAATATATATCTTATTAAATTATGATTTTTAGATAATTCATTTGATAATTTTTTAAAACTATTATATTATAAAATTATCCTTATTAAATTTATAAATAACAAAATATTTATATTCCCTAAATTTTTAGTACTTTTTGTATCAAACTTTCTATGACCAAGAAAAAAATATATTTTTAAATCTCTATGTAATCTATAAATCCTCATAAATTTCTTCTCCAGTTTATCTAAATTATTTTTATCCACATCATAATGACCATTAATAATTTTATTGTGATTTATTTTAATATTTTATATTATTCGAGTCTTTTAGGAGCATCAAAACATCTATCGTTTTATTTGAAGCTCACAAAACATTCTTTTACACATATCTCAATGTTTATATGCAACTCAACCATGTTATTTTTAATATCCAACTCCCTTATTTTAGTTTCATCCTGCTATTTCTAATTTTAATGTACCTTAACATAAATATACTTATCAATTATATTCCATTTTTCATGACAATATAATATTTCATCGATATCATTTCACAATATTAATTACATTTTAGATACATAATCATCTCTACAACTAATGTTTTGGGAGATATTTTTCGTGGATTTAGTCTCCATATTAACCATCACTACCTTTGAGATTCACTAAAAAAATATGAAATTTAATATAAATTCCATATTCTAATAAATTCCTGATTAATTTACATTTTTATCTCAATATGAAGAATCACTAATTTTTAATATTGTAAAAATATTATCCATTATAAATTGATAAATTCTTTTCATCTTTGTTATCTTCACTCTTTATTGTCAATATTTAGAAATAAATTTGATTATTTTTACATTTTAGAAATTAGTTAATTCTCTATAGAATAATTAATTTGTTTTCTAACCTATTATGAAGTGTTATCCAATGAATCTCCTAAATAGTCATCAACATAATCAACATCATCTTCTTTCCACATTGGATTTTTATCTATATTGTTCCCAATAAAAACATAATTTAAAAATTTATTCGTATATTTATGATTAAACATATTACATTACAAAACATTCAAATAAAAATAGAAAAAATATTATTCAATTTCATGTCATCACGTTTCTCTTTGGAATATATGTATTCAAGAATTTCACAATGATTATATCAATTTTCATCCATATTAGTCTTAAAGTCCAACTCATTATCATTTTCCCCCTTTCGACATTTGTTTTCCCTTTCTTTATCTCATATTAAATACAAGTACATCTCATGTAATAAAGATTAAATCTATCAAGATCATGATTTTTAAGAGTAAAAAAATTTGGATATATCATATTTGGTTTGATTATAAGAATCATGTTGAAAACCCTAAAACCATTCAACATATGAAGAACCAACCATAGTGAACTTGACACATCACATGGGTAAGTCTATAATAAGTCCCAAATAGCATTTTAAATTTTCATAGGCTAGAGATATAAAATTTGGTATCAAGACATATCCAACATACAATTACATAACCCTATAATATTAATCAATATGAATTTAAAACATTATTGAGAATCTTGAATGATGTGTCCATACATTATACTACCATGCATCATAAATAAATAATTCAAAACTACAAAACAATCCAAAGATATCATAACAAAAAAAATCCAAATGATACATATTTATCAAAAGTGGTTAGAATAATTTAAAAGTATTAAACAATATAATGATTGAGTTTTTTTTTATAATTCAATGTGGATAAATATACACCCCAAATAAATATATATAATAAGCTAGTATAAATAAACTAAAATGAAAGATAAACTAGGAGTGATAGTTGATAAAAAAAACTATATAAAAACTAAATCCATGTTTCTACAACATCTATATATGACCCATAGAAACTCAAAAAATCCAAATTACTACCATGATGGGCCCATAACATGAAAAAACACGGTAAACATAACTTATGAACTGAAAAAAAATCATGACGACTATATACACCCATTTCAGTGTGCAAATAGGTTGTTATAGAAATGTAATCTATAGTATTTCAATAATGTGATTTTAAATTTCATTTTACACATCATTTCATTGGTACTTTTATGAGAAAATAATTGGAAAAAATAATTTCTAATAAATAAAAAATATTAACTAATTCCTTATTTATAAAAACATCTTCCCATTTTAAACAAATTTTTGGTGGAACAAAGATCCTATGATAATTTGTTTTTATGAAAAAAAACTGTAAACACATAAATTTATAAAAACAAAATAAATATATTTCCTTACTTTCAAAATTTTTATTATATATCCCACACATATAGTAAATATCCTATTTTATTTGAAATCATCATTTTCAATTCCACATATAAAAACCATTTACAAGTAAATTAAAAAAATAATGTAATAATATTTTCACTAATGGATACCATGGAATCAATGAAATTTAGGTATTTAAATAAACCACAACAACATTATTGTGCAACAAAAAAAATAAAAATAGGGGCTATAATAGTATACTTGGTTAGAATTTCCTATATGGAATAATAAATGTGAAATAGGTATAATGTGAAACTCACTAGGTTCTTGTTGGGATGGTCATAGACAATAATCAATATAGAATGAACTATCATCCATTGTTTAAATATAAATCACAAAACTTACTGACTTATTCTCACTATCCTCATTGAGGGTACTATCCTTTATAAATAAGAGAATACAACTAAAGGACATAACTAGTGAATAGTTTAACAACTCATTCATAAATTAAAAACTCTCTCTTGGTAAATGACTCTCAACAAAAACTACTACAGGTGAAAAGAACTAATCAAGTGAACATAGTATCCAAATTTCCATTTAAATGAAAATATGTAAATTTTATCTCCCCAAAAAAATAACCAAAGAAAAATACCCTTCTATAATCTTTATCCCCACCTAACGTAAATAAACACCCACTGGACAGAATTTATATCATGTATATCGAAATAAAGGGACTCTATTAAGGGTCTCATGATCATAATAAAGACTTTTAAAAATATATAAAAAGACATTTAAAAATTAAATTAAGGTTCTATGTTATTTTTAATCATTTTAATCTCATATTAAAATATCCATTCAAACTAAGCACTAAAAATATTGCACACATGAAATCATTTTTTTCAATAAACTGTTTTTCATTTGTAATAATTTTATTACCATAAACCCCTATTTCTTTTGAAATATTTTTTTTAAATCAGTATTCTATTATTCAATTAATTAACTTTGGAATAATATCATCATTCATAAAAATGCATTTAAAAAGATCCACTTTGTCCATTTCACAATAACATGTAATTCATAAAGAACAGCTCTATAAATTATTATGTTATCAAACAAGTTTAAATTCTCTTATTTAAAGTTTATAAATCACCAATACACATTGAAAACCTATCATGGTTATCACATATGTGTACTTTATAAAAATAAAATCAATTCTAAAGCCCAAACACCTAATGAAATTACATATTATGGAATTTCATCGGAAACACTCACCTAAATCAAAGTGGAAATCAATCAAAATCAAAGGATGAATCAAATGAAATTATTATTATTCCTTCTAAAGTCCATTTAAAATGAAATATCCAAATAAAAAACAATATAAACCATATAGTCAACCACTATGGTCTCGAGGGTTTATGAGAGGAAATAATACATAGTGGAATTGATGTTTGGAGAAAAAAATGATGAATAATTAATGGGAAATTGGAGGTTTTACCTTCAAAACCATCTAAAATAATTAATGTAATCTATATAACCTAATAAGAAGAGGGTTTAATAACTCCTTCATGACCCCCTAGGTATTTCAATTGAATGTGAAGTAATATGGAGGGGAACATATTAAAAAGTAACAGTGGTATTATATAAAATTAACGATGTCTAAATAATAGGAAGCTAATATTTTTTGACTACATAGTTTAACAAAGCATGAAAAAATTAGGAATTTATCACTAGATCGCCCTGGGCAATATCACATAGATAGGTCACAAGGTTTACCAAACCATGCACTAATTTTTAAGAAAATACTAATTTCGACCTATAACCCACATTCATAGTTTATATTGGAACCTACATGGTTTACAAAAATAATAATGTTACTATGAAATACTAAATAACATGAAATATGCAAATAAATGATTCAAAAACTATTTAAATTTATAAAATACAAAAAAAATAAGATATATAAAACAATACAGACATGGGGGGTTTCACAATTCATCCCAAAATGAAACATACTACCTTTGTAAAATCTTCTATAAAAGTAAAATACAATGGAATGTCTCATACCTCAAAACACAACAATGAGAGTTGAATGTGTCAGGATTAAAACTAGAGGTGGAACAGATGAAACTATTCCATGAGATCAATGAAATAAATCATGAAATGTCACTAAAAATCTTTAGTTATGATCACTAAAATTAAATAGATTTTAAAACTAATGATAAGGATACCTAACATTAATGTAATAGACATTAATATTCTATCTGATTTGGTTAGATACAAGGGAGATAAAACTTGAATCACAATATTAAAAATAAATACATCAACCATAAATACCCGATGAATCGATATTGCTCCTCCATCCACTAAAATCCCTCCAGGATGTCAGTATATAATAAATCTAAAAAAACCAAACACAAGAGATAACATAACATCTACTGGATAACATCTATTAATACCTTCCATCCAAAATTATATATAATGAAATTACAAAAAATAATTAAATTAGGAAAAACTTGGGAACAATTATTGGGTCACAAAACTAAATAATGGGGTATAATGTAAGAAATCATACCCAAATCACCAAATCATTGTGAACCTAAGATAATCCCAATCAAACACCAATTTTTTTATAATCTAATATATTTATGTTACCTTCCTAGTTACATAAATTAAACACCAGATTCTCCCCTTAGTTCAATTATTCAAAATCAAGCCTCACTGTTGCCACCAAAACATAGATAAACATAAAATCGAATAATAAATTAGAAAGGTATGAGTTCACTTGTTTGATAAAACAATATATAAATAATATTTAAATTGAAAATAAAATATCCAACAACAAATATTTACCTCAAAACTATTTTACTTATAACCAAAAAAATTCAATCATTATAATCTTGTCTTTTTATAAGGAGAAACCAAGACTAGAAAAATCCAAAACTCATCAATCAAATCTTCTAACTAATGATCAAATTACATTAGAACCCATTCCAACATAATGGGACATATTAACACCACTAATTGAAGGTTTTAATTAATACCTATTTTAAATAACTATACCTTTTAAATGTAATCAAGAAATATCATGGGGATGAAAAACTCCAACTCTAAGAAACAATTGGAATTAAACATCAATATCGTAGCATCTAAATGATGAATTTAGAAATTAATTCTGTTACCTACCACAACATTCTTAAATTAATGACCTTGAAATAATGTTTGTAAAGGTTTCATAGGAAATACTATTATATAGTTGATTCATGGTTGTGGGTTACCACCACACCAAGATCAGTACATTAAATAGGCTCTAGAAACATTATCCCATAAAGCCTCATATGTTTCTAGTGAATTTAGGTTTCCCCATACCCCTCTATGAGTTAGATCAATTAAAATTGATTTTATTCATTATAATTTTAATGTAAAGGAATACAATTCAAGTATATGGTCCAAAAACACTCTAGTATTTGGATACAACACCCTATTAAAATATTAAAAATGGTCCATAACATAGAGAGATATTCCAAAAAAAATTATTATTCACCCTAATTATTATTCCTAAAAAATAATATTATTCATCAATACCATTTTAGGAGGAAGAAACTAAAACTATGAAACATGAACCTAATTAATTGATATTTCACAAAAATATAAAAATGTTCTATATCAACTAATGGAAAACATGAAAACACATTAAAAAATTAATACACATGATAAAAATATCCATTTCTCAATGTATAGAATAAAAGTATAAAATTCACGTCATGGAATTATATAAATAATAATATTAAACCATCTCTCAAAGAATTAACCCTCTTTTAGAAAACTAAATAATTTTCATTTCACAACTCTTTTATGAGTCAAAATTTCAAACTCTCTATTATGGAGTTTAATAAATTTATACAAATCCACTTTCATTTCAATTCATTTTTCAAAATCTATTATAAAATCAACTTCTATTGAAAAACTATTATATATTTGATATCTATTTCCAAAATCATCCATATTTTGTATTGAAAAAAAACATAACGTTTCATAAAATCCACCTCTCACACAAACTATAAATAAAAATAAATTAAAATGAGAAATAAATAACAAAATATTAATGTAATATCAATTAAATAATGTATGAATGATCAATAAAAACTCCACATAATGAAATCTTTAACATAGAAATCATATTTAAAATCACATAAATAATGATACACGTCACTATCATAAATTATGAAATTAATGGTGGAAATGAAAAAATATTGGTGGAATAAGAAATGTTAGTATTGTTGTATTATGGTTATCTCAAATATGAACTGGCCATGAAATAACCAATGATTAGTCCTCAGAATTGTGTGCATTGGCAGAACATAGTTTAGCAGATCATGCTGGCTAACAATGAACATTTAGTTCTTCCATATTATGAAAGCAAAAATTATGAAACCCGGATAATGTCTTCAAATTCCCAATTGAAATTAAGAATCTATCAACAAATCAATAAATTATTTAAATAAAGACTCAAATATCAGCTCTTGTCCAAATGGGAAGGATATAGCTAAAATCTCCCCTGTACATACCTCCTGAGGTGCAACATTCAAATATTGACACACTAAAACAATAATAGGTTTCCCTAGAATAATTTTTCCATGAACCAACCTAGTTCAACCTGATGCATCAAATAGGAGAGTTTTTAATAAGAAAAAAAATAATTTTCTTGATTTACATGGTATTTAGTCAAGAACCATAGAATTTAAAAATAACTGTATCAGAAATTTTTTACTCTTCAATGTAATAAATATAATGTCAGAAACTTTCTGTGAGTATAACATGATTTATATATATATATGAGTAATATTAATATAAAATAATTATCATTAATGAATATGAAAATGAAAACATTACATAACCAAGTAATACTTAAAATTAGATATAAATAATGATGCAGTAACTCTCATTTCAATATATATATATAATTATAAAATTCAATTATAAAATTCTTAATTGATGAAAATATTTCATAAATAAATATATCACTTAAAATGATATATGAAACAAAAAATAGAATATAAACTAGATTTGGATTCTCACACATCACCATCGAAAAAGTAAATGAAACTCCATACTACTAAAATATATTTAGGTGACCTTTGGTCACTCACCAATCTAAAAACATTTCCTTATACACAGCAAATAAGTAGTAATAAAAAATAACTCAACTTAAGACCCT
Organism: Viscum album; assembly: GCA_963277665.1. Lineage (NCBI taxonomy): Eukaryota > Viridiplantae > Streptophyta > Magnoliopsida > Santalales > Viscaceae > Viscum > Viscum album. The sequence goes on from OY728131.1 coordinate 1,513,268,458, forward strand.
GAATGAAAATAATTGAACTAAATTCACACATCACTATGTATATAGTCTGTATGAAGAACATTCCCAGTAATATTTAACAATGAGTTTTTAGAATTCATTTAAAAAAAATTTTCATTAGATATGTTATAATAAAAATTTTAAAAAAGTTATTTTTACCAAATAATAAAAAATTATTTGATTGTTCTAGTATTAGTGAAACATCCTTTCTTCATAAATAAAACTGATTTGGTACCCATTGTTGTGAGGAAATAATTTTGAAGACCATAAACTAAAACCTCATATATTTTAATATAAAAAACTAATTTCCTTCTATATTTTAAAAACCTCACTCAAAAACCCCACACATATAGTAAAATTTCTTTTTTTATAAAAATTCTTCATTTTAAAAAAAAACTTTTTAATGAAATTTGAATCAAACTAAAATTTGATACTAAAAATAATTGCATAAATTAGAACCATAGTATCCATGATAGAATAGTAAGTAAATTTAACAGCAACAAATTTTCATACACAAATATTATATATATTTAGATTAATTAGAAATACCTAATAGTATTATGCAAGGTAGAACCATATTGTCTTAGAGTTCTTGGAGATTAGATGCATGCTCTTCTTATTTTATGAAAGATCATCAATATCTCCCTCAAATATATTCTCACAGTGTACTCCTATTATGAATATCATACCTACACATTTTTTCATCTCCTGTATAATGCAATATAAAAATAGTTGACCTCGTATTATTACTAAGTATATTAATATGATGTAGTGTCCTGACACTAATGCCACTTAATGTTGCAAAGGGACAGTGGGCCACAAGACCTCAAGTGTGTCTTTATGAACACAAAAGGATGCTGACTAGCATTGAGGGCCTACTATGTGAGAGTGGGGAGAATATTCCATCATTTATAATAGTGAATATAGCAGTAGATTGTGATAATAAATAGAGAAGTAAGAAATAAAGAATAGATGGTAGTGGAACAACATGTATGAACATGGGTTCTAAATAACAATAAGTATAATATGAATAATAAATAGATAAAACTGATGGTAATGATATTTAAAAAAAGAATATTCAAGTGGATGGGGATATAGGAATATACCACATGAAAAAAAGTTAAAAAATGTTCAAAACTTTCTATATCTTGAATCTTAAGCACAGTCTATGTTATATACCCCCAACTCTATCCTAAAGCCCGAAATCAAATATCAGAGGCTAGTTGCTTCCCTTTATCTATTCTTGAAATCGTAAAGTGTACATGGGTACCAATTGAATCCCATGTATCATGTGAGAGAAAATATTAGTAGGCCACCACCAACGGTGTCTATCTCAAGGAATTCATTCAATATAAAATTAAAATTTTTCCATAATTTATAAGTACAAATAAATAAATAAATAAATAAATATACTAGACTAGGTTCTAATGGGAATCCCATAAAATTATTCCTCCTTTGGCCTAATAATGTGAGTCTAAACCAAGGGATCATATGAATGTAATCTGCTTAATTTAAAGTGAGAGAAGACAGAATGTCCCCAAGCTTGTGATTGGGCTCAGAGGATAGGTCTCTATGTATTCAACAACAACTATTCATTTACTATTTGAAAAAGATATCATAATTTTTAAATAAATTAAAAATATATTTATAAAATATTGTGAGTCACCCTATTTCCATCCAAGGAATTTAGAAAAGAATATCATGTTTGTCTCTGAGAGCCAGTTATAATCCCAATGCATTAAGATTTTATCCAAGGTGTCCTGAGAAATAAGGTCTTATGTGTCACTCTAGTCATTGTGTAAAAACAAAATGAACTAACCTATGTGTCCATCCCAAGTATCACATATAGGGACGTGAGCCACTCTCAATGAATCATATAAACATCATTCCATCAATCCCATCCTTGGAGAATCCCATAGGTAACCAGTGTCACCAGTCTAGAGTTTAGATAAATAATGGATGGTTAGCCTATCCCAAGAATAGTTGATGTTTCCCCCTTTGGGTTTACAAGTAATTAATAATTATAACTATAGAGAAAATTGATCTAGTCCAATGTTTCATTAATTCAGAACTCAGTGTATCAACTATGGAACCCCATGAGGATATGTCATGGTTACCAAGTAAATACCACTTTCACAAATGAGCATTTATACATGAAATGTAAATATATAACATGTATTGAAAAAGGATAATTTCTTTAGATCAAACCCTTATATCATATAAACCTTTTTGGTTAATGAATTTCCATTTATATTTTTATTTATGGCCTAGGGTATAGTGCATTAATCACTTGGGTAATTTATTAAATATTGATCACTTCATTCCATGAAATTTTTAATGGGGCCTAACACAAGGCTTATAACCATGTTCAATCCAATCTATAACTAAAGGAATTTATCAACTAGAAACACCCTCCAGGTAATTTCAACAAGTAAGAAATATGTAAAAAATATTTCTTGATGGTGATGAATGTACATTGGGGCAACAGTAATCAAGGAAGTCAACCCATGGGTTCGATTCTCCAATAACTGAAGTTGTTAAGACCAGGGTGAGGCATTCAATTAAATTTAATCAATAAAAGGGAGGATTCACTGAAAGGGTAAGGCTCATATCAAAATAACACATAGTATATGACACAACATATTGAGGTAAATTAACATATACCACATTCTTTTTCCACATAGTTCATCTCTCGTCCAGTGACAACCGCTGATTCGTGGTATAATGGTAGACACTGAAGAAATCATCAAATTACTAGAAATAAGGGATAAAATGGTATCACCAAGATATTTTAATAGGGAAAGGATGAAACTATAAATATATGTAATAGGATGAAATATATAAAATGTTTCTTTCCGTTGCTTCTGACAATGAGTGATTTGGAGCCCATATAGAGGATATATCAAAAACCCAACAGAGAGGAGGAAGGATTTAAGCATGAGGGGTTCAAGAAATCAACTGGAGAGAAAAGTGAAATGAAGAAAGGTTTAAAAACATTAAAGAGGGGTAAAAATGTAAAATCACCCTGAAAAACATGGTCCAATGGTTTGGTTGTATGGATGGTCATATTGTGCGTTAATTGTACTCCTAGCCGCAACTACTAATGGGAACCTCACACAATATGTGCATGTTTAACTAATTTTCTCCAAACCATGTGAAACCACTATCTCCAAGTAGTCTACAACATATTAAGTACATGTATATGGTGTTGCACACTGGTAGAAAACCCATGTTCCCCATGAACCACATTGTATGCAACCGCCCAGTTCTTGGAAACTGTGTGGTATGGTCGACACGGTTTCTACTAAATTTGTGGCATTGTTTTCCCCTTATAATTTCAAGACTCTGAGATCTTTATGATACATGGACACCCCTAAGTCCTCTTTGAATACCATAAGTAACATTATTAGGGCCAAAAAAGGAATTTAAACTGAAAACTATCGGTCTGTACCTTAGAGAAAATTTAGTATGATAAAACCTCCACTCAGTAAGGAAACTCATTTTCGAGTGGCCTTTCTGAGGGTAATGAAACATATTCTGAGAAACATTATGGCCACTATGAACATATATTAGCCTCTCAATCCCAGGTTTTATCCTTTATACGTGTTTCTAATATAAAAACTGATCCAAATTAAGTGACCCACCATTGATAACCTTCATGATCCATTCAATGCTACCATTTGGATACTCCTTGAATGATGTATCCACCTCTAGCTCAATATCCTCAAAGTGAAATGAATTAGGTAGGCCAATATGATAATGTTGAAGTTGATATACATGGAATACATCATGCATGTAATTATACCTCTAAGGTAATAACAATTGATAGGATATCGTCCCTATTATATCCACTATCTTGAATGACCCGCCATATAGAGGTGATAACATGACCCGTATCTAGATTTCTCTGTCACTCGATTTGATAGATAACCACATAAAGAATTGATGTCCAACCTCATACCATAGAGGATAATGGTGGTGATCGGTATATGAAATATAAATATAAAAAGCAGTAAAAATAAAATTTTGAATATGTTTAAGTTTCTTTGAAGTATTCATAATAAGATGATAACCCAATAGAGCTACCTCACTTGCCTCTAACTATCATAGAGGTGAACATAATGGAATATTGTAAAGGGCCACATATAGATCCATCTCAGTCATGTCCAAAAATCTTTGGTTTTAGGAAAAATAACCTAGAGGAATATTATTCACATATAATCTTCCAAAGTTAATACTGTAGAACTGAATCCTATCCTCAAACACTTGAGTCATCTTCCTAGACTCTCTATTGGTCTAATAGTGATAAGTTTTACTCAATAGATCATGTGAACCCGTGATTTCTATAACTTCTACAACAACAACAATGTAAACTGGGAATCTCAATCTGAAACTATATAATTGGAAACACTGTTATGTTTTACAATCTCTTGTATGTAATTCCATTTTAGAACAACAATTGATAACATATATAAAGTAGATAGGAAGTGTAAAACATTGGTCAAAATATCAAAAATCCTCTTTACTACATAACTGGGTTGAGGGGATCTTGGAAAATGCATCTTGAAATCAATGGTGACATTGTGATTTTTCTACATAGTAATTGATGGATCGTGTAGAAGTCAATTGGTCAATGGTTATCTTCCCTAACTTATTTATAGGTGGACCATCGAGTGATGATACCCACTATCTTCCTCTTTATACCTAGCCAAAAATACTTATGGTGGATGTCTTGGTACATCTTGGTGAGACTAGGATAAACATAAAAAACAGAGGCATGAGATTCCCTCGTCAGATCTTCTTGTATATCTAACACCACCCATACATGGACATGGAAGAGTAAGGTCTCGGTTTCAACAAAAAACCAAAAAATTGTTGGGTTCTCTCATGTGAAAATCTCCCTAAAAAATAGGCCCTCAGAATCAGACAATTTTCTCATCTAGACCCTCTCTAGGAGAGAGGATGTCACTTCAAGATCTCCTAATATTGTTTTCACATACTGTTCCTGATCTTCAAAGCGCATCTTATAAAATATTCCCTTCAACCTCCACTCAATTATAGACTCATTGCATGCACCTGAGTTTTCTGGATTATGGAATAAGCTATGACATATCCCCTTATAGGTGGTTAAGTAATCTAAAAAATGAATGATTGTAGGTATTCACGCCAACTATGCCACCTTGAATTCACATCTTTCTATATGGATATGTATTTAATACATTAATGGTCTATTTAAATGACAAACCAGACACCCAGTAAGTAATGACTCTATAATCATAGACCATGAACCACAGCTACTATCTCAAGGTTCTGTGTAGGATAATTTCACTCATGTTGCCTCAGTTGAAAAGATCGATACACTATAACCCAATCAACCTGCATCAGAACTATAAACGTAATAATTTTAGAAGAATCATATTAAATAATATATATTATAGCCAAATTAGGATGAATCAGGATCATTACTGAAGTCACTCTCCCATTTAATATCTGAAAAAAAAAATTCACAAGATTTAGTATGGTGAAATTTTACACCCTTCTTTGTCAAACCTATAAGAAGAGCTCTCAGTTGTGATAACTCTTGGATTAGACACCAGTAATAGCTATCATGCAATAAGAAGTTACATAGATAAAATATGTTTTTTTGTATGCTCCTAAGAAACTATATTTTGTGCCATTATTGGGTAAAAAATACAAATATATGTTTCATGACATGACCCATGAAGTGAACCTAGATGATCCATAAGTGGCACTTACTGAGAATCATACATATTTGGTGCTCCCCTGGTGTATTCAACATGATCTCAGGATGGTTATAATAGTCATGTCTAGTTTGATAATACACTATTATTTATTCTATGATAACTACCACAAATGAATCAAGATAAAAGTGGAAAACATGGTTCATCAAATACATAAAAACCACTGGATTATTTTACAGGCTAAATGTAATTACCAGATATATCTACAAGAAATAAATTATCTGTAATTATGTACATGGTGCATATGATGGCCTCACATTAACTTGATGGTGTCCTACCCTCAAATAGATCATGGAGAAAACGATTTCTCCTCAGAGCTAGTCAAATAGGTTGTCTATACAATGAAGTGGATACCGTTACTTCACCATAAGATGGTTTAGATGATGGTAATCCATGTAAAACATGACATATTGTCATTCTTATTAGAAAATAGGACTTGTGATACAAATGCTAAAGTGATCAGTTTGATAAAACCCTTAGCCTATAAATTTCATGATTCTTCTTTTGTTCTTGAAGCTAGCTATGTAACATCCTATATGGAGGAATGGAAACTGGTGCCACACCTAGCATAAGAACAATGGTGAACTCGACCTATCACTCAATAGGTAATCTAGATAAATCATCAAGGAAAACATCCATGAAATTATTTACCATTATAGGAAATTCCAGAAGCCATATTTCATGTGTTATCAAGAAGAGACTTTCTATCTAGGATTATATTCCCCCTACCCTAGATTTTCATATGTCTATATTGACTAGCATTGAGATCCAATTTTTCTTTAGGGATATACATAATACTCTTCGGTTATAATATTGGCACCTGGAGAAAATATTAATCCTCCTGAGCTTTATACAGAATGATTCATTCCATACCGAGAATGACATCTAGGTAGGTCATCTCGAGGACGAAGAAACATCATAAGAATATTTACCCACCAATTTCAAAGGGGAACTCCTTGAACTACAATATACCCTCATTTTGAACTCTAAATAGTGTATTAATTGTCATAACTCAACTAGAGTACCCCATCACTAGGGCCATACAACCAATTGTTATATAACAATGAAATGAGTGGATTCACTACTATCAAAAAGGGTTCAAATTAGAGTGATGTATAATTGAATAATACATATAACTATAGATGGATCTGAACTCTTATCCTCTAGAATAAGACAAACAGTATAAATGTTTCTATAATCCTGATCATGAGATGCTTCCAGATTAGCCTAAGCATGTCCACTCTATTGACACTAAAACATTGATCCCTAAAATAATCATACATAACCAAGTCCTCAGAATAATCCTATGATAGAAGACAAACATCCATCCTGGAATCATGTCATAGATCATGTACCTGAAAGTGTTTTTGGCAACAAACCCTCGTTTCTTTTCACTGGTGGAATGGATCGGTAGAGACTTGGAGGTGACCCATTATTCTAGAAGCCCGAGACTCAATCGGTTTCCCCATATACTAAGGATTTTAATGACTAGACTCCCACACCTGTGACACAACATATAATAGTCAGTGTCTGTGGAATGGATGGTATTTCCCCCTTATAAATCCTCAAAAAATTTACCTCTTGCCACTTGATAATACACTACTATTCTTGGAAGCTGAACTTCTGTGTTTAATGTTGCATGATTCCCTTAACTTCCACCCAATGATGAGGGTCTAATTTATTATTTTTGAAATGGTGTCCAGGTGAAAGACTTTCACCTATCAGAGGATGGAATCAACAATACCATCCTCAAATTTTCTATTTTTTTCCAACTCATCACCAGTAATGGTCAGTGGAAAAAATTGTAAATTGGTGAAGCATGATGAGTACTCCGTCCTACACATGTCAGCATCTTGAACATGCATGAACTCATGAACATGGTCTGTTTTCATGGTTTCAGAGAATAATAAGTTAAATAAGTTTGTCTTCAAATCCACCCAGACCATACCAAAATGTCAATCGGCATGAGTCAGAGCATACCACCAATGCATGGTTTAGTCATGTAGCATGTAAGTCATGTGTTTCATACAATTTTATTGAGATGTCTTGATGTGCTCAAAGATAGTTACCATAGTCTCCATCCATGACATATAATCCTCAGTTCTGCCACTCCCAAAGAAGGTTCATGGATGTTACTACTAGAAATCGTGGGTTAACATTTCTCTATGAGCTATAGGTTGACAAATATCCTAAACTAACTACATAATGTGGAATAAGTTGTCCAATAATCAACCATCAATTCCCAATGGAATATATATAGGAAGTACCTTAGGTGTTATTGCAGGATGTATCATTTGTGGATCATAGCCCACAACCTGATGGTTATTCTCATAGCTACTCTACTTCTGTGTAACATGAGTTTGTTATGGTGGAATATATATAAAATTTCCATGTCCATGCCTTCGATGGTGTTTATAAGAGATAGGGAAAGTGATATTGGTTGGATATTAATAAATCCATAAAACTATAAAAACACACCCCTCTACCTACTTCTGGAGTTAGGTAAACATAGTTATTACGATCATGATCATATTATGTGTTCCATTCCAATTTAACGATCATATTAATTTTGAATTTATTTACATATGTTCTTGTATACATAGTTATTACGATCATGATCCATTTAATTTCATTAACTATTATAAGTATTATATTATTATAGACTTTATAAATTTAAATTTCCACTTCAAGTAATAGTATCCTAACCATTACATAAGTCAAGAGGATTAGTTGGCCATGATTTGGGTTTTAATTATATTAGATTTATTTGGTACCCACCAATCAAACCCAAAAATATGGAACTATTGAATAATTGAACTAATTATGTAAACCTGGAAAATGAAATCACTCTATAACGAATAATAGATATGACACCACAAAAATTACATGAAATACTAGAAATGTATGTCAAAAAGTAAATATGGAATGATATTTTAAACCTATAGTGCTTAATGTGATGCATAATTTAAATATTACCTCATATCATTGGTCCAAGGATAAAAATAAAAATTAATAACATACACAATAATAACTAAAAATAGCAGGTGAGTCTCTATATGGTGATATCCATTAAATGCTAATGGTGCAAGTAATAACAACATTTACCCATCCCAGACAATTTGTTTTTCCCCTGTATGTGGGTTAGAAACTCAAAGTTGTAGGCTCATCACCAAATCCCAATATCTTATTTTCATATCTAATCCTAAATTATAATAAAAATGAAAAATTATATTTCATACCACTTCTTAGCATAACTCCATAGATGACAGTCAACATTTCCCCATGGTGGTGGGTTATATGAGCTCATGCATGCCTCCCTAAATTCCAGATACTTCTAACTAGTAGAAAGAACCTATGGTATGTCATTGGGGATACTATTCTATCACTGATGAAAGTGAACTAAACTGTAGATAATGATAATAAATAGCAGAACAATAAATATAGACTACATGGAAGTGATACCATATGTTTAAATATTAAAGTAAAATGACAATTAGTATAAGAGGAATAATAAACATATACAAATGAAGATGATTTTATAAAAAATAAATATTCAATGGGTAGGAGATACAAGAATATACAACATGCTAAAAAAATATAAAAAAGGCCATAAACTTCTACATATAGCATTAAGAGCATAGGGTCGTTCCTCTTCCCCCAAATATATATTAAAGAAGTAAATAAAACATAAAAAGTTTGTTTCTTCTCTTTATCAATTCCTTCAATCATAATTTCTACTTGGGTACCAATGGTGGACTGAGTAGTGTGTGAGATAAATTCTCATCAGGCCACTAGTAACATTGTATATTTTAATTCATTCTTTAAATATAAAATAAAATGTGTTCAATAATATATAAATGAAAATAAAAATAAATAAATAAATAAACTGTGTTGGGAACCAATATGAAACCCTTCCGATTCAACATTCCTCAGCCTATGTCAGTGATTTTGAACTAATGGATCATGAAAAGGTAATGCGAGTGATAGGGAGTGTGAGAAGATGGATTACCCCAAGCTTCTGAATTTTCTTTGGGGAAATGTTCCAATGTTTCCAACTCCAATATTTCATTACTTAATTAGAAATTTCCTCATTATTTTAAATTAAATTAAAACCTCATTATGATATATTTTGAGTCACCCAGATCTCATCCACGGACATTATAAATTAATACCAAATGTCTCTTTTGGGGCCTAATATAAGACCAATTTCTAAGGATTCCTTCCAAGGTGACCTCAGAAAAAATGTCCCACATTTCACTTAAGTAATTTTGTGAAAAAATCATGAACAACCTCTAATTCAGTACATGGAATTTTATTTAGGGGTCCATGTCTCTCTCATGGTAGGGAAAAAACCATCATACCCTTATGGTCATCCAAGGTGTATCTCCTAGGGAACTATTGTCAGTCATCTAGAGTTGAAATCAATAACACTCTATGATCCCATCCCATGAATAAAAAATGTTTCCATAGGTTTGTTCACAAAGCATTGAAAATTATAACTACAATTCACATTGATCCCATCCAATGGGACCTTAATTTGGAACTCAATGTATCACACATGACACAAGATGATGATATAGTTTGGTTATAAAATATATTCCACTTTCCGAAACAATCATTTTTAGAAACAATATACATATATAATGTGTCTATAAAAATACCATTTCAAGAGCACAATACCATATATCTAATCAAGATTATTGGTCAAGGAATTTTAATTTAACGATTCATTTATGTAATTTATTATATGTAATAAATCACATGTCCAATTCATTTAATTCAACCACTATATTTAATGGTATGGGTATAGGTGACCAATATATGGGTCATCATCAAATTCAATCGAATCAATGATGAAAAACATCTATTAATAGAAAAAACCATCAAGTTCATTTCATGTACTGAGGAACAAGGTCAAATTATGTCTCAAATGTCTTGAATACCCATTTAGGTGAAATTAATCAATGCGATCAACACTAAGGAATTATTCACTGCTATATTGGGTCACTAAAGGAAATATGAGGCATTCAACTTCATTTATTCAAAAAATTAGATGATACAAGAAAAAATTAATCTTGTATAACAATGGAAAATATTATATAAAGCTACCAAATGGGGTATATAAAATATAACATCTATATTAGAATCATTTGGCACCCCATATCTAACATTGGTCATTGGTTTGATCTATAATAGAAAAGAATGAATAATTCATAAAACATATTGAAAATAAGGGAAATGGTCACACCATGATAGTATAATAGATGATGGAATAAACTTGAAATTTATGTGGGTGGATAGAATATCACACCTCTAAATTTTGGTTTCTTATGATAGAAATAAACTTAGAGATCATATGGAGGGGATATCACAAAACATACAGAGAGGATGTGGACGGGTATAAATGTGAGGTAAGAGGATGAATCCACTAGTGAAAAAGGATAAAATTAGAAAGGTTTTAAAATATAAAAGAGTCCAAAAATATAAATTCACCCTAAAAAACAAGGGTGAAATTTTTGACTGCATGGTTATCCAAACAGTGCAACAACCACACTTCAACTGTGTCCAACAATGCACCATACCACTAATTAAAAATGTAACCGCACAAGTTTAGATGTATGGTTTATCAAAACATCCACAAACTATGAAAATATTTGCTATCCACAAAATTATATAGTAGAACATGTTTGTGAACCTGGGCTCCCACAATTGAATACAAACCATGTGTCCCTGTTCACCCCACTATCTATAACCATACAGTTTAGAGAAATTCTGCCAACTAGGAAGCATTATTTTTAAAAATAATCAATCATAATCTTAACTTTTAAATTTTTGGGCTCTTGGCCTTGAAGGAGACCGAGAAACCCATTCACCAATTTTATTCCCATTGGAAACATTTTTAGATCCAGACAAAGATATTTAAACCAAAATCTAACAGTCTTTACCATTGAGAAAAGAAAATATATTACATAAAAGATATAAATCTGTGGTTATAATAAATAAAAAGACGTGAATAAAGTTATGTTAACATGATCATAACAGATTATGCTCATACCCAACCTTTTATAGATCATAATCAGGATTCATGGGATAATCATTGTCATTTCAGAAAACAAGGACTATAATAGAGATAAATCATCATAAATAACTCATGATCTATAAAATCATGTTATAAATGTGTTTCCCACATAAATAAATAAAACCATTTCATTTTTTATGTTTAACTACCAATACCATCAATATAATAGATCATGATACACATGTCTTCCATAGTTGATTAGAACAAAACTTTTTCCCTTAGTAAAAAAAGACCACCATCTTGTTTCTTATTTTTATCTCTTGAGATATAAAGAATTAAACAATGAATTATCATGAGATATAGGACCCAACCATCACATAAAAAAATAAACGTATGTTCCAAAAGAAAATAAATCATTGATTATATTAGAAAAAATGATAAGAACCTGATTTCATAACCATTTAATAGGAGAATAACCAGTGAAAAAGAAATAGATTTCATAAATATAATGAAATCCTAAAAAAGACATCACAAAGAGAATAAATATAATACCCTTGAATAATATCCCTATTAAATCAAAAGTAATTACAAATAATGTACAATTATATGGAAAATAACTTTGAAATATCAATCGAAATAATTAAAAAAACATTTCCATTTTTAAATAATTTATTATTAAAGAGACCTAGAATTATTAATGAGAACATTTTCATTTAATATAAACTACTATTCATTTAAATTCAAATATAAAGTAATTATTGAATCATGACAGTGGGTAAATCATCTTATGTCATATAAGTTAAAAAAACATTCTTTTCATTTATTTATTAGAAAAGTCACAAAGAATATTTTCTATATATAAAATAAAATTAATCCACTAAAAACATTTGATAGAAACTAAAACATGAGTAATAATTAAATTAAACAATCAAAATATAAATGTAAAAAAATATTTTAGGATGTAGGTTTATAAATATGTACATAAAATAAAAAGTGAGTTTTAAGGGAAACATTTAAAAATTGATTTTTAAAACAAATAAACATATAAATATCATATCATTGAAGAGTGCATTAATTAAATGAATATATTATATATATCATTTGTAAGAACACCTAACATAGGTTTTAATACAATAGAAGATAATCATTATCCATCTCACTAATAATCATAACAACTAAAAATTGTTGATGTAGAATCTTAACCCTGTGAAAGGAAATTGATTTAACAAATACCTTACCACTTTTTAATAAGTCAAATAGTATACCCCATAATAGTAATCTTTGTAAAATGAAACATTTAATACAATGAATATATTTATATTCAGGATACAATATAACTAATGGTAGTATATACACCATAAAAAGAAATAAGTGTTCAATCATGGATATAGCTCCCAAAAGATAAAGTGAAAGGAGAATCCACTATTTTTTGTACTTTTAACACCTATGTAATCATTTTAAAAATATTATTAATTAATTACAGAGAAATAAATATATTTTTAATACCTTATATGATACTTTTAGAGTTTCTTACCACCCGTTCATAATTAATATTTTAATATTTTTAATGTATTATGTGTGTTTGTTCAATGCTTTATTAATTATTTCATTTGGGTATCATTATATATTTCCTTATTGAATTAAAATAATACTCTAGAACAGAAATAAAATCATATTCATGAAAATTATGAATTTAATATATTCCAATATATAATTTCATTGTTTTAGATATGAATATGGTTTATTTTATAAAATTTTAATCATAAATGTGTATTTTAATTTGGTTGTTTTTTCAACCAACATGAACACATTTTATTAAATATTATGTATATATATTAGTTTTAGAAAATGAATTGGGTTATAATTTTAATATTAAAATATTATCTAACTAGAATAAAACATTTATTACCACCCTTGTAAGAGTTAATGGAAAATGAATAACCATTATCTACAGAGATAGTCAACCACTAAAATTTAGACAATGGATTCATATATATGAATAAGAAAAGATAATGAAATAGGTTAATGGAAGATATTACATTAGAAAGATAAAATTACTTTATATATATTATACTCTTTTTATTATTATTTTGTGGGTAATTATGTTGATGATATTGTATAAAAATAAAACATGTTAAGGGAGGTTGCTTGAGAAATTTACCTCTTGGATATAACCTCAATGAAGGACCCCTTACGGATCATTGAATTGATCATTAGCTGAAAACAAAAACACATGGACATTATTAGAGTGTGCAGGAGAGGGTATTAATATTATGTGATGATATTCAAAGATTTTGAGGAGAACAGTGGAGGTGGGGTGGTATTTAATGTTGGGTAGTGTTTGTTTTATGTGATTAGATAATAATTATTTTATATTTGATGCCAACCACAATTGGGTGGAATTAATTCTAATGAATTTAGTTACTAATTAATGTGTTAATAGCTATTTAATTTTGATAAACACGTCATCCAACCATTTAATTTTTTATATTTTTTAATTTTATTCTTTTAACTTTTAACATTAACCTCTAACATTATTTTACTTATAAAACTGTAAAACATTTTACCACAATAAATATTTTAATACTAAAATATTTTTGTTTAAATAAAATACGGTTATCCTAATTATAAATATTTGATACATTTTTTAAAATAAAAACACATATATTTCAAAATTACCTAAAAAATAAAACCATCAAATGGAATGAAACACTGTTTTTTATAAATGTATTTTTATGCCCAAAAATTTACCCAATCCAAAATAAGGTACAAATATTTTTTAAATTTGATTAATAAGATTATATCTTACTAAAAATTACTTATTTTTATGTGATATAAATTTAAAATAAGAAAATTAATTTTAATTATTAATAATATGAGAGTTTATTATAAATATGTATTTTTTACTATCCAATACAAAATTAAAATTTTCCGAAATTTATCAAAAAATTATACAATGATATTTTTGAAATAATGAGTAGAAAAAATATTTCTATTTTATCAAATAAATTTTCTATGGTTGTTAAACATTTAATATATTTATTTTCTTTTAAATATAAATAAAAATCACATTTTGAAGAAAACATATATTATAATAAAAAATGAAATTTCTATAAATTATGTGTTTATATATAAAGAATAAATAAAAATGTATTAAAAATGAAATTCAAATTTATTTTATAATATAGTAAATCAGAGTCCTAAATTCCAATTTAACAGCTAGTTTATGGCATTCATTCCAAATTAATAATAATTTGGTGTTTGTTTAAAATTTATGTCCTATGAAATGTATGTTATCGAATATATTGAATTTATTTAAAAATAAACATATCAGAAAAACTTGGGTTGTAAAATGCTGCCCCATTAAACAAAATTTTACACTAAAAATTCATTGCTCAAATATATACTAAAGTAGATACCACTACCTCATCACATCCCTTCGTTTCCATGTAGCTTCCTCAAATTTGGGGTTTCACCACAAAACATTAACAGGTTGAGTGGTCTTATTTCATAGAACATTATATCTATGATCCATAATCTCTACTAGTTATTCTTCATAAAAATTACCTTTATCTGGAGTTATTACCTATATGATTACTACATTGGAAGGATAAGTTTTGTACTTCCTCATGAGAGATCCATGGAACACATAATTAAAATGAGATATATTTGGTGGGAGGAAAAAACAAAACGTTATTATCCTAATACGATCAAGTATTTCAATGGAATAGATATACACATTGTTTAGTTTTCAATTATATCATTGATATAGAAATTAAAATAAATTTATTCCCACAAATGTTATATTTTTGATCGTATTGATGATTATCATCATAACATTTCTTTCTACTTTGTATTGTCCTTACTTGTCTTCGAATAACTATAACATTCTCTATTATCCCATTAGTCAAATAATTTCTCAACAATATTCATTATACAGCTTCTTTCCATTATATTGTGGTTCATGAATTCATTACATAATGGGTTTTATATGGATCCATTAGAGTGCTCAGGTGAAAGTTATTTTTGTAATAAAACATACCTAGAGGGATCTGTTGATTGTAATGACCTTTTAAATCCATATAAAAAATATTATAGTACATCCTATATTGTATGAACTATTATTTCAAACTAAACAGCTTTCTAAGGATGATACATAGTTATGGATCTCAACTCTATATCATGAGCTAGGTAAGGACTTCACCAAAACTAAATGGTAAACCTCTGATCCCAATCAGATATAATTTAAAATAATAATCCACGAAACATTTCAACTTCATTAATACATATTCTTAAAAGAATATGTAGAGATAAATATTCTTTCAAGGATGTGTTCCAAATTAATAATGTAATTAACTATAATACCCAATTACTTCAACATTAAAAATTAGATAAAAACAAAAGGTAACCATTAATTTCTCTTAAATTTCCTCAATTTGTAGAGGAAGTCCTTTTGGAACGTCTTTTTTAGATATACAAAACCAATGGGCTTGTATTTATGTAATTGTAACATAATATATGTAAAATAAAATCACATAAAAAACTCAGAAGTGGTTTTAACACATAAAAACATGATGGTGACCATAAGTATTATGTTAATCATAAATGGAGACATATACACTTCCAAAAGTTATTTCACCATTTATCCATTATACATTCTCTTATTTTGTAAAAATATAGTTTTATTGAAAGTTTAAGGTAATCATTTTACTAATAAAATTTGAAAATTGATTTCATTATTCTATAATCAATGTTAAAGGTAATAATCACATGAAATTTCTCTAAAGGGTGAATAATAAGACATTTATAAAAAATCCCACATGGAAGTCCCATCTATGGATTGGAGAATATGGGTTCACTAAAAATTATGATTTTATTCCTCAATTGTGATTGCTTAAGCATTACCTTTTTCATATATCATCAAATGTTTTTGATGATTATCATCCACATTAATCTTTTTATTGGGTCACTTATTTTCATAATTCCCGAACATTGTGCACTTGAAACACTACAGTGTTGGTAGTGTATTTGTTGTAGTCCACTCCTCTATTTTAATAACATGCCCATTAAATGAATCTAGACATTAAATGACTTCATAACCTGCCTTTCCACATTTATATAACCTAGAAATTATATTAAATAAGTTCCCATGATATTTATTTACACATTTCATAAAGGAAGATAATGAGAAATTGTTTTCACCATGTTGATTATTCGATTGTTTTTCAAATTAATATTTATTTTCTTATCAAAATGAAATAATCGTGGGAATATCTAATTTCCATTAATAATTTGAGTTAACATTTATGTAAGTACTCATAAATCTGAAAATATTCTATAGCAAATTTCATTCACAGACATAGTTTTATGCCACAGAAGAAAGAATTTATTTTACTTTGGGATAACTTGTATTACTTGTAAACATTTCCTTGTAGGTACTGATGGATTTGTCATCTATTTTCATTTAATTAACAAATTAATTCTCTATGATTTTATGTATAATATAAGGGATGTATATACTGAACAATATCATGGTAAACGCATCCCATTCCATTGATTTAATTACTTTTTCGTTCTTTGTATTATTGAGAAGATTCCACCACTGATTTTCTTTTCCATATAGACGATTAACAACTATAAAAAAATTCATTTTATAATAAATAATGGACAAAAAATAATTTATCAATGGTATTTATCCATATATCATACACTATGGAAGCAAAATACATCCTAAAATAAGGTGGATGTCGCATCCTGAAATATTCAACAGTATGTTATTCACGACATTGATGATTTTGATAATCGACATGATTCATAGGCTTTGTAAGTTTTGTGAGTAGAGAAACAAGATTTTTCATTCAATCTCCAATAATTTTTTGGTTTATATAGAGGAAAATCATTTCATTATCAATATCACTCATCATTAATAAAGATCTTTCAGGATCGTTACATTTACTAAAACCATCAACTATAGAATAAGAGACACTGATGATAGGGGAAAACCACCGAATTTAGACAAATAATACATAAAATGTCTAAATTGTGACTCCTTAATCTATGGCACCAAAGGCTTAATCATTTTCATTAATCATCATTAATAAAACAATAAGATTTTATTTTATACTTAGTACTATTAAGAGGTATTTAAAAATAATTTTTCTAACCCTAATCTCAAATGAATTTTTGAACCCTATTTTGATGCCAATTATTGTAGTCCATGGTTTTCATGTAAAAATATTACATCCCTTTAGATTAATATTCAAGATATAAAAAAATACTACATGATAGAACTATAAAGGTTTAGAGTATTTGGATATAAGATATAAAATCTTTTAATTTTATGAATGTTCTTCGACATCTCCCATTAAGATCTCCTCACATAGTACTCCTCTTAGGCATACCCCAACTAAACCCTTCTTCATCTGATGGGGAGGGAAAATAAGAAATGATGATCTAAAATTCTCAATTATGATAAATATAGTATATTAAAATAAAGATATTATGAAATATTTAGATAATAATAATATCATATATTAAAAAGTTCATACCCAAATTTTCCTAGAAATTAATCATAAATCATTTCATAAATATTATAAATTCAAATAAAATTGGACAAATGAATCATAAATCATCATAAACCAATCATGATCCACAAAATCATTTCATAAAATTTTGGAACCATTATAAATTGTGAAAACCATTTCTTTTTATAAGGATGACTACTAAGACAATCAACATAGTGGATCACTAATACAAAAACGGGATTTATCAGTACTCAACGCGGGCTTTAATTGCTTTAAAAACGTTGTAATGCTTAGCGCTGATATAGTGGGGGGCCCTTTTATCAGCGCTATGAAAATCCTTGATATAGGACCCTTTTATTAGTGCTAAAAAAGCACTGATAAAAAACCCCTTTATCAACGCTTTTTTAAAGATGGTAAAAGTCAAAAAAAATTAAAAAAATTAAAAATTATATAATACAGAGAGAGCTTTTAGCAGCACTTAAGCCTCCTCTATCATTGCTAGGCAGACCCCCCCCCCCCTCACACTCTCCTTTATGATGCCTGTAACACCCCAGGTAAATAAAGAATATTACATTTTCATATTTATTCATATTTGTGAATAAAATATTAATATGACTTTAAAGGGGATGCTATGCTCGATGGCATAGCCACACGCAACAACAAGGTTCTTGGGAATCTTACGTTGCACTCTAATAATAAAATAATATTATTTTAAATGGTAGTTAACATGTAGACATTGTATTGGCGGGAATGGATAGAAATAACTAAAATATGATTATATATGTTTTTAAATGTTTTTACATTTATCCAATAAAAGATAAAGGCTTAAAATACCAAAAGAATTCAATTTTAGGCGTATATGGCCTAGTTTTCAATAAAGGTTCACTTATCGCCTTTTGATGGAGAACCATCATTAAATATAGTTTTTTTCAATCTTATACATTCTATTGGACCAAATAAAACTCTTCTTAATAATTGGGACATCAAAATTTACTTTGTGTAAATTTTTTGTATCTTCCTGATAAATTTCATTTCTTATGAATAGTGTAAAATGTTGTATTTTAATTCAAGACCTATTTTTAATCTAATTTATTTATATTATTATATTATATTTTGAATTGGTTTTAGAGTTAAATTAGAATATATTTTTACCATTAAATCCAATAGTGGTCGTTGGAATTAATTTCACTTTGAAATCAGACTTAAACTAGTGTCAATTTTTTGATACTTATTGTTTCATAAAAACACGTTATTTGCTATGACAGCAGGAATTAATTATTAAATTAATTTATCTGACTTATATGTTTTGAATTTTTTAAATTAGACTTCATTTTTGAATTTGGAATATCAAATATATCTTAGGGTGCATTTTTTGGATTTTTCTGAAAAACTTCAATTTTTGATGAATAGTGAAACAACTAAGTGGTACTTATAAAAACTGATTTTTCCGTTTAAATGAAATTTTTCCATATTTGTGTTTTGAATTTCAAAAATCCGACATACATGGTTGTCATTAAGAAGTAAAATTTGGTTCAATGGGATAAAAATAATTTTTTGGTGAATAGTAACTTATTAAGTTTTTAATCGCAATTAGAGGTAATTAGTGTAGTTTACGGTATGAATAATGTTTTATTAAAATGAAATGACCTAAACACATGTCCTACTTTCATTGGATGTGTCCTGGTCGACCAAGACAATCCATGGGTCAACTTGAGGACCCCATGGAGCCACTTTGGTTGGGAAATGACATAAATATCTTTTTATTTAGTGTTAAAGTAAAAATGACACAAACATGATATGATGTTAGTGTCAAGGGAGTGTCAAGAAAGAATCTGTGTTTTATTTTAAATATCTTTCCATTGATGGGAAGAATGAATACTATCTTTAATGTAACCACTTTGTTTAAATGTGGAATGTAATGCATGTTTCATGATCTAATTCTCTAAAACTCTAAACCTGAAAAGATCCTCAATGTGTAATCATGTAATAACTCAAGATTAAGTAAGGTTTAAGGCTGGGGCCTTATAGTTGGTATCAAAGGCCGGATTAGATAACTTTAGAGGTTAGGGTATTCTTTAAGCATAAGTGACATTACCATAATGGTTAGGATTTCAGAAGGAGTCCTAGTTTTAGATAAAGTGAATGAGTAAGTATATAATAGTGTTTATCTTCCTCATTAGTATGTGATGGTTTTGTTGATATACTCACACTGACCTTTCTGTTTTTAGTGAAGGGATGGATCTAGCAGGCACTAGAGAGAAAACAGGTTTGAAGAAAAACTGTGGTGGTTCTCTGATTAAGATACTAGATAAATTGGAGGATTCAATGAGGAAACTCGTGGTTGTTCTAAACCAAATATCAAGGAGTCATGATCAACCACTTGAACCTTGGTATGTTGTATAATACATCATGTACGAGATGACCAATCGATGAGGAAGATCAGGTAATAATTATAAAGGTAACCATTAGGGTTTATATGATCCTTACTTTTGAGATAATTATGGGTTATTATATGTTATGATGGAAAATGAAAGGCATGAGATAAACGTGAGGTTAAAATATGTTATGCTTATTTTTGATGATTTTATCTCATTTTGGGGAATCTTTTAAGAATTATATAGTTTTGGAAAAAGGACAAAACGCAGACCGTGTGACAACACGTCACGTCGGACAAAGCTGCGGGAATCGAACCCTTAACCAAAGTGTGACTGGTATTTATCGCCTACCACTGGACTACGTGAAGTCCCTGGTTAGTTTGACTGATTCTTTTTTAGTTAGATGATTTTATGAATTAAGAGTAAGTTGATTTTGGGTTATCTATGGAAATTTATTAACATATCATGGAGGATATCTGATTAAGTTAATTACTTTTCAATACGAGACATTAAGAGCAACTGATATTGTTTGGAGATAAATGTTACGATTTAACTTGGAAGACTATGTGACTAAATCCTTAAAATATTTGGGTTTCAATCTTAGTTTGGTTTACTTTGAATAATTTTATGGACAAATTGTTTATTGGATGGTCCTTGTTGAACTTTGGGTTTTGTTGGACAAATTTAGGAGATTATGAATAGATTTTCTTTTTATAAAGGGTTATCCTTTTCTGAATTATCTCATCTTGTACTAACCTTTTGGGTTTTGGTTTTGGTTAAAGTCTAAAGACATGGGAAGTATATATTTCTTTTTTTTGGATTATGTGATTCTCTAGAAGTTAATTATAGTACTCTTAATGGGAACAAGTCTTCCTAAATACTCATCTTTAAGAGAAAATATGAGTTTGTGTAAGGAATCTAATAAAAGATTAAAGTCAAAATTATAAGTGATTATGCTTCCTTATGAATAAAATCCTCAATAAAAAGTAACTTAAAACAAAAATGTTTTTTATTAACTTTTCCTCCTGGGGAATCAAATAACGTTAAACCCATCACAAGTTTGTGATGTTCTTGTGGTTAACTTTCTCCTAAACATGTTTTCTATCACTCTCCATCAGAACATGACCCTTTGTTTTTTTCCTCCATGTCCATATTTTCATTCTCGCAATCCTAGTATGGGTTAACTCGGGTGACCTTTGTACTTATCTTTCTTTATTTTAATGTTATTGTTTTACCGACTCTTGTTCCGATGTGGGACTTTCAAGGATGTTTCCAAGCTCAATTTTAAAATTGCGAGGACGCAATTCCCAAAAGGGTGGAAGGATATAACACCCCAGGTAAATAAATAATATGACATTTTCATATTTATTCATATTTTTGAATAAAATATTAATATGACTTTAAAGGGGACGCTATGCTCGATGGCGTAGCCAACACGCAACAACGAGTTTCATGGGAATCTTACGTTGCACTCTAATAATAAAATAATATTATTTTAAATGGTATTTAACATGTAGTCGTTGTATTGCTGGGAAAGGATAGAAATAACTAAAATATTATTATATATGTTTTTAAATGTTTTTACATTTATCTAATAAAATATAAAGGATTAAAATACGGAAAGAATTCAATTTTAGGCGTATATGCCCTAGTTTTCACTAAAGGTTCACTTATCGCCTTTTGATGGCAAACCGCCATTAAAGATAGTTTTTTTCACTCTTATACATTCTATTGGGCCAAATAAAACTCTTCTTAAGAATTGGGACATCAAAATTTACTTTTTCTAAATTTTTGGTATCTTTCCGATAAAGTTCATTTTTTTATGAATAGTGTAAAATGTTGTATTTTAATTCAAAACCTCTTTTTAATCTAATTTAATTATATTATTAGATTATCTTTTGAATTTTTTTTAGAGTGAAATTAGAATATATTTTTACCATTAAATCCAATAGTGGTTGTTGGAAATAATTTCACTTTGAAATCAGACTTAAACTAGTGTCAATCTTTTGATACTTATTGTTTCATAAAAACAAGCTATTTGCTCTAACAGCGGGAATTAATTATTAAATTAAATAATTTGACTTATATATTTTAAATTTTTTAAGATAGACTTCATTTTTGAATTCGGAATATCAAATATAGCTTAGGGTGAATTTTTGGGATTTTTCTGAAAACCCTCAATTTTTTGATGAATAGTGAAACCACTAAGTGGTACTTATAAAAACTGATTTTTCCGTTTAAATGAAATTTTTCCATCTTTGTGTTTTGAATTTCAAAAATATGACCTACATGGTTGTCATTGAGAAGTAAAATGTGGTTCAATGGGATAAAAATAATTTCTTGGTGAATAGTAACTTATTATGTTTTTAATCGCGATTAGAGGTAATTAGTGTAGTTTATGGTAAGAATAATGTGTTAATAAAATGAAATGACTTAGACACATTTCCTAAACTCATTGGATGTGTCCTGGCTGACCAAGAAAATCTATGGCTCAACTTGGGGACCCCATGGGGCCACCTTGGTTGGGAAATGACATAAATATCTTTTTATTTAATGTTAATGTAAAAATGACACAAACATGATATGATGATAGTGTCAAGGGAGTGTCAAGAAAGAATCCGTGTTTTATTTTAAATATGTTTCTATTGATGGGAAGAATGAATACTATCTTTCATGTAACCACTTTGTTTAAATGTGGAATGTAATGCAAGTTTCATGATCTAATTCTCTAAAACTCTAAACCTGAAAAGATCCTCAATGTGTAATCTTGTAATAACTCAAGATTAAGTAAGGATTAAGGCCGGGGCCTTATAATTCCCTTCCCACGTATCCTAAAATGTGTGCACCCCTTTGCTTCTACCCGAACTCGAACTCGCGACCTCCCCCCTTTCACGGCTGCACCTTTACCACTTTGTCATTTCATTTTTTTCCTTATTTAATGATATATCTATTTATTTATATTTATATATTGTTATATTTTTTCATATAATGATATAGATTCATATTAATATAAATATATTTATTTATATATTAGTATATATATATTCATTCGTATATTAATATTTATTTATATTTATTTATATTTATTTATATATAATTTGTTTGTTGTAATTTTTTATCCATATATTTATTTGTATATTAACATATACTTATAAAATTAGTTTTAAATAAATTTATGAAATATGTTTTCTATGTGTGTTTCTAAATAAATAAATAAATACATGCATACATACATATATACAACACACACACACATATATATATATATTTACGAATAAATACATATATATATCTATATATATGAGTATTGGAAAAGCCATAGATGTTAAAATGACCCTAACATATAATCCAGAAGCATGTTTTAACTCCATAACCAGTCAAATCTATGAAAATGAAACACTCTTCGATATGATATGTGTTACAGGCCTAACGAACATCCAGGTCAGAATTTATACTATTGGATCGATAATATGATAGATATGATTCTGACTGTAGTATCAAACTGTGATGATACTCAATATATAAGAGGGGGTGAATTTTATACATTCAAAAACCGTAAGGAGAGTTTTCATAAACAAAATTCACTACACCTTTAAATTCTAATAACTTGCATGATGTTGAATAAGTGATTCCATAAATGAAAATTAACAAAATTTTACAACAACTATGACTCTACCTTAAAGTGTATATAATCCTATAAAATAGGAGTACAAGTTTAAGGAAGTATAAGATAGATATACATTCTTTAACAACCAAAAATACAGTGGATAACAAAACTGAAACACTACAAGTAACAACTAGTAACTCTTTTAACTCAAAGATAAGGGTATCCAACAACCCTGGATAAAGGTCCCATGATTTATACTTTCAAGAAAGTTTTTCTTATACAAACCCTAGTAAGCCTTCAATCTGAATATTGGTATCTCTCATTTTATCCCCGAAAGCCCTCGATTTGTAAGAAAATCGGCACCTCTGACTTCACAACTCGAAGTGTCTGACTTCATGGAAATCGCACCTCTGTATAAAGAAAATCTGCAAAAAGCCAAGTTTGAACATTCCATTCAAACATTCTGCACGAAGCCTGAGAGTTTATAAGAGTCTCTCTCTCTATAAATCACTTCAACCTCATGTAATAAATGTTTTCAAATGTAAAATTTAATGTTCTGAGCTTATTCAAATGAGTTGTGATTTATAGGCACATCTCCAACAGTTGTCTCCATCCTTCTATGGTCATATTTTTCCATAAATTTCAGAGGGACCTGTACATGTGTCGCACAAACAATGATTTGTTAGTAACTAAAATAACAAAATCATTTTATAACAAAAACATGTGTAAGACATAATATGGTCACATAACCAAAATCAAATATTCAGAATGTAAGCAAATAAAAGTAAAGAATCTAACCAAAAACATATTCAGTGTATTTAATACAAGGATATATGGATTCTATTTTCAATGAAATTTGGAACCTGAAATCTATAGAATCACGGAGCCTGAATATCAAGAAAATTCATAATCTAGGTTTACAAAGTTCGGAGTCAGAGTTCATGTGAATTCAGAGTCAGAACGTACAAGGTTTGTAGTAAGAATTCATTAGAATTCGGAGTCTGAACATACAATGTTTGGAGTTATAAATCATGATAATTCAGAGTCAAAACTTACAAAGTTAGGAGTATGAATTCAGAGAACTCAAAGTCAGAACTCATAAGTGTTTGGAGTCTTAATTCAAAGAACTCGGATTCAGAACTCAAAAGAGTTCGGAGTCTGAATTGAGAGAACTCGGAGTCAGAACTCTGAAGGGTTCGGAGTCTGAATTTAGAGAACTCGGAACCTGAATTCAGATCCTGAAAACAAAATGCTCTTTATCTAACTATTATATGATTCTTATTTTTTATATATGAAACCTATTGTTACATTTAGACATGATAATTAACAATGAAAAACATAGTGAGGATGAATTTCTTTGAGGAGGGAAATTTTCCTTAAGATAAGGTGTTTGTGATTTTCAAAACAAGAAGGAATGGTAAGGTCATAAGGAAACGTTATTGACTCAACATTCACCCCCCAAGTATGAAGGAATGAAAAGTCATAAAGAAAACCTTATTGGATCAACAATATCCCTCTTTTTGAAAATCATAAACATCCATATGAAAAAGAATATAAGTACTTAGAAAATATTTTTTCTCAACTTTGAAAATAAAGCTGATCTCCCTTATCATATGAACAATGAGAAATATGACTAACTCCCTCTTAGACATTGGAACAATATGGATCATATTCTAGATTTCCGGAATGAGATTTTTTATTATCTTTGAGTAAAAAAATCATTGTGATGAAAAATCCCCCATATATAAAATCCCTCTTACTTAGGGATATATCTTCTTTACGTAGTATTATTTTTCTATTATCCCCTTTCCGAATTTCAAAAAGAATATGATGGAATTGAAAAGAAATTATAGTACATGAAATATTAGTACAAATCATGCAAAAAAACAAGAAAAAAAATTCATTAGGATAGGAAGAATTTGTACAAGAAAAGAATAAAAAAAGAACAAATTGGATCTATTTTCCTTCCTTCCCCTTGGGTGTCAATTTCTTCACTATGGTTTTTAGCTTTTTGTGTTCCTTGTGGTATTCCTCTACTTTCCTTAGGAGTTGATCTTGATCCTATTCTTTCTTCTCTAATGCTTTGATCTTTTCTTTTTGATCCTTCAGAGCATCTACCTAAGCCTTCAACAACTCATCATGCATAACTAGATTCTCTTAGATATTGATCTAAAGATACCTTTCCATGTTCCAACATTGAGAAAAATAATACAACTTCCCATTCTGTTTTTTGACTTCTTGGATCCTGATATTCTGCTCAAGGGTTAGCTTTTCCTCAAAGATACTTGTGATATCCTTGATTTTACCATATTCTATGTCAAAATAATCTTTTAAACCATCTTTAATCTCATCAAGTTCTCTCAAATATTCAACTTTCTTTTTTAACCATCCAACCATTTTCTTGCAGGATCTTCTGTGAGAATCGTAGTTGATATGGAAAGATTTGAAGTTTGCCACCATATTAACACACTTTTCCATCACCAATGATACTGAATCCAATTTTTGATTCATGCTGTGTTGGAGAAGCTGACATGTCGAGTCAATGCTTGAAAACATCTTAATGGTCCCAACTAACTTCTTCAAATACTGAACAATGAAATCATGTTCAATAGAAGATAATTCTGAATCCGAGACATTTCTCGGTGAGGGATCTTTATCTAGCTCAACAAGAATCATCTTTCATGTTCCACCAACATCTTTCTTAATCACAACCACTTTAGTAGGTGTATCAACAACCACTTGTTTAGCCTGGTCATATCTCGGAACAACATCATCTTCCGGAGACTCTTGTTCACTGTCAGACAGCTGAACAATTCTATCTTCTTTTATTTTTTCCTTCTCATCTCCTACCTCATCATCTTCAGGGTGAATAAAATAATGATTATAACATTCATCCTTAGAGATCTTATTCACTTTATCTTTAGATTTTTCATCTAACCCAGGAGTAGCAAGCTTTGACGATCATGCATGAGAGGTCCAGATTGAAATCTTCTCGGATGCACATTCCTTATTATGAAAGTCTTAAACTTTCTTTATGAGGTCTTATATTTCACCACTCCTTTCATCTTCTTGTATTTATTCCATAGATTCTATTTCATCAATAATATTTTCTTGTACTTTTTTCGGGGTGATAAATTTCTTCCCCGGTGTCTCAGGTAAGGCCTCTATCAAGAATTATTTCAGTACAAGTATATTCTCAATTTCTTTCTCAGTATTCCTTATAAGGTATTGAACAATTTCATCCTATATCATCTTCCTCTTTTTCTTCTTTTCCTTAGCTTACTTCTCAAGCTCATCGGTTGTCTTTGTTTTTAAGTATTATCTTCTGCAGGATCCATGCCAAACTATGGCTCCCCTTCCTTATGATTATTCTTGTCTTCCCTCCAGTTGGCTACAACCTCATCTGGATTGGATTTTTTTTTCATTGGCTTTGGAGGGGTGGATTGGGTTCCATTAGCATCTATGGTTTTACCTTTAAATACTACTTCATTTAACTTCCTCTTCATTCCTACTTTTTTTGATTGTTCAAGAACATATTGTTCCTTCAGAACAGCTTCATCCTCTTCCTCTCGTAAGTCATGTAATTATATGGAATATTTAGAGAAACCAATCTTCATTCTCTTCAAAGTATCATCCCTTTCTAACATGAAATTTAAATTCCTCGGCTTGGAAATGTAAGAAATCATGAAAGACTCAAGGCACCGAACAATTAGCTTTGATAGGATGGCTGGATACATGTTTATCTGAGCTATCAATTTCCAATTCATGATATTTTCAATCGTAATGAGAATATTCTTCATCATGTTGATCATCCTCACATTCACCAAAAAATATACGATGTACTTGTCACTCTTCTTCAAGGTGTCTTTATCACCTTTTATCGGAATGAAAAAACCTTGCACCTGTAATTGAAGGATCCGATTATTTATTGAAAATTTGCAATCTTTGGAGTCTTGACATCCGAAATTCCAAGACACTCCATAGCTTTCACCTTGAAAAAACTTCCTTGTACATCCAGAAATTTATGGGAACAGAATACAACTTCCCCTTCATAAGAAAACCCCACCAAGCTAGTAGCCTTGTTGTATGGAAGGGAATATATTTTTTCATAGCTTTTGAAAGAAAATTTATTATTCTCTTATTCTTCAAAGAAACGAAAAGATTCATAAAATTCCACTAGAAGATCCTCATAAACTACATCTTGAGCTCCTGTCTTTGATATTCAAACACTTTCCCATCCAGTCAACCTAATATTCTTGGATATAATTTAATCATACATCACAAATAAATTAGGATGCACCAACCTCTCTCTGTAAATCTACCACCCTGAAATTTACTTGATAGTTGACATCTCTTGAGAAGGAACTCCACCAGAAATTCATATTTGAGCAAGATTTGAGAGGTTTGGAAGGGGCTTTTAAAAGGGGTTAGAACTTAGGTACATAAAGTCTTGAAATCCGATGTGGGATAGCCCTTCAGGGGTCCATTAAATAGGCATTTGAAGTGATGGTTGAACTTCCAAAGTCAATCGAATGATTGAGAAAATTTTTGATTAGCACTGATGGTTGAAATGATAGCCACAAGGAAAACTTGGTAGAATATGATCTTTTTAGGTTTTTAATAAAAACATTCATATTTAAGGAAAACAGAATCCAAAAAATTTAAACAGAAAATGAAAATACCAGCAAGTAAAAGATGATTATGAAAACTTAGGAAAGGAAACATACCTTTTGGATTGTTAGGACGATTATTTGTAAAAGGTAATATTTTACTTGAAGGACTTTATATTCTGAAAATTTTGATTACAAAAATAAAAAAAAACTTAATAATGAAAAACATCATTACGAAAATTTTGAGTACGAAAATTTTAATTACTAAATATTTTGTAAAGAAAACTGACTATGAAAATTTTTATTACGAAAATTCTTCATTTAACTAACAATAAAATGTACAACCCTTATGAAAAAAATTTATTACCGTAAGGAGATTGAATTCAACAAAAAGTTAATGAGGAATATTACCTTATGGTTATCATTCCTAACTTCTGTTTAATGTACTAAAATCTATGAGAGGGTAAACATTTTGGGAAAATATCATAAAGTTGATCTTATGTTCTATAAATTGATGAATGATATTTCCTTTTTGTGTGTGATCCTTAAAATAGTGAAGCCTAATATCTATGTGTTTCACACGAGAGTGATGTGCAGGGTTTTTACTTAGGGAAATGAAACTAGTATTATCTCACAAAATTTTTGTTTTGTTAAAACTCATACCATAGTATGTGAGTGTTTGTTACATCCACAACACTTGAGAACAACAACTTCCAGCTACTACATATATAGATTCAGCAGTGGAAAGTGCTACTGAGTGTTTCTTCTTGCATGACTGAGAAACTAATGAATCTCTTATGAAATTACAATTTCCAGATGTACTCTTTCAATCCATTCTACATACACTAAAGTCCACATCCAAAAAAACTTTTTAAAATAAAATCATTTATAGAAATATAAGATTACTAAATCCATGGTGTCCATTAAGTAGCAAAAAATTATTTTCACTGCCTTTAAATGAGATTCCTTATGCTTGGATTGACATATTTCATATAAGAATACAGAAAAAATTATGTCTGGATGACTAGCTGACAAGTAAAGTAAACTTCATATCATACCTCTAAAAGATGATTGATCTAATGGTTTCCCAGCTTTATCAAGATCAAGTGTATTTTAGGTAACTATTGGAGTACATATACTCTTATTGTTGTCATATCTATACTTTTTAATAAGATCCTTAATATACTTATGTTGGAAAATATATATTCCTTCTCTTTTTTCATAAATTTGAAAACCAAGGAAAAATGTAAACTCACCCATCATACCCATTTCAAAATCATATTCCATTAGATCTACAAAGGAATTAGTTAAAGATAGCTAGGTTGAACCAAATATAAGATCATCGATATAAATTTTAAAAATCAAAACATTTTTCTTATCATTATTTATAAAAAGGGTTGGATATACATTTCACTTAACATAATTATTTTGAAGCAAAAATCATGTTATTCTATCATACCAAGCTCGATGGGCTTGCTTAAGTCCATAAAAATATTTGGTAAGTCTAAAAACGTGAACTGGATGTTTTGTATCTTCAAAACTAGGTGGGTGTTCAACAAAAACTTCCTCTTGAACATATCCATTAAAGAAAGCTCATTTCACATCCATTTGAAAAAATATAAAATTAAAGAATGCTACAAAGGCGAGTAAGACACGAATAGATTCAAATCTAGCTACTGGAGCATAGGTTTCTTCATAGTCTATTCCCTCTTGTTGATTATAGCCTTTATCAACTAACATATATTTATTTCTAACTATGATTCCATTTTCATCACACTTATTTATGAAGATCCATTTACTCCAATTACAGATGTTTCCTTAGGTCATTCAACCATGGTCTAGAATTTATTCCTTTCGAATTAATTTAGTTCATCTTTCATTGATTTTATCCAGTCATCATCACCTAAAGCTTAATCAGTGCTTTCTTGTTCTAATTGGGATTGAAATAATAGACGTTCTACTTCATTTCTTAAGGATATTCTAGTCCTTATAAGTTGGTTCACATAACTAATGATACTATTACTGGGATGAATCTTTATAAACAACTGGTTTGGGTTTTGTAAAACCTATTCATCAACGTAGGGTAGAAAATCTTCTGGGGAAATGCATCAGAAAAATTTTCTTGGGCATTTTCCTTATCAGAAGGATATTTTAAAAGAGGTTGATAATAAGTTTTTGAAAACACATCCAAAGATGTCTGTTGGGGTTGTTTAAAAACAAAAGGATCAATTTCATCAAATTTTACATGTAAACTCTCTTCAACGATACAAGTGTTTTTATTGAAAACTCTATAATCCTTAGAAGTTGTGGAGTAGCCTAAGAAAATTCCTTCATTAGATTTCGGTGAGAATTTTTGTAGTTTATCATTAGTATTCAAAATGAATACCTTGAAACAAAAAACATTTATTTAGTAAAGTCTTGGTTTTCTACCATTCCATAATGCATAAAGTGTTTTGTTAAAAAAGGTCTAATCAAAACATGATTTATAGTTTAATAATCAGTACTTATAGCATCAGCCCAAAAATGTTTGGCTACAGATTACTCAATCAACATGGTTCTTGTTATCTATTGAAGAATTCTATTTCTTCTTTCAACAATACCATTCTGTTGAGGTTTTCTAGGTGATGAGAAGTTATGAGTAATGCCTTTTCTGCTACAAAAAGTTTCAAAGTTAGAATTTTAAAATTCTCCTCCACGATCATTGTGAATAGTTATAAAAGGATGGTTTTTCTCATTTTTGACTAGGGCTATAAAACTTTTGAAATAAGAAAAAACTTCTTATTTCTTTTCTATAAAATAGACCAAGTTAAATCTAGTGTAATCATCAACTAAAACAAATACATAATATTTTCCTCTAATGCTTCCAGTTTGTGTTGGAACAAAAAAATCCATATGGACAAACTGTAATGCATTAGTGGTTGATACCTCACCGACTGATTTAAAACATGATTTATGTAGCTTTCCATATTGACAGAGATCACAAACTTTTGAAGAATCAAATCAAACCTCTAATAGATCCATAACATGTCCTTTCGTGGAGAGTTTACATAAGTTCTTAAGGTTACAGTGACCTAACCTTATATTCCATAACCAAGAATGGTCTTCCATTGCACTAAGGCAAGGTAAGTGTTGGCTCCTATGGTCTTATATGTTTAGGGTGTGAACATTCTCTTGCCTATTGGAAAAGAAAATAAAATAATACTTGGAATTGTGTATTAAACACTTGTCATTCCAAAAATTCAAATGGTTACCTTCATCACATAATTTACTTATGCTAATGTGATTGTTCTCAACAACCGTAACAAACAAAACATTTGAAATCAATGTTTTTTCAGGAAGAATGATGTTACCTACACCAATAATTTCTCCCTTATAATTATCTCTCAATGTTACTTTTCCCCGTTCATCTTGATAATCTTTTCAAGGAAGTTTTTGTAACTAGACATATGCTAAGAACATCCATTATCTATGAACCAATTATTTCTATTGGTACCTTCTTTATTTTCCTAAATATAAGAATGTTATACTTTTGTAATCCAAACTTCTTTGGATCTGGATTTGTTTGACAACAAAATTTTTTTTATCCACATTTGTTTAAAGAAATATGTTTTATGAAACCCAAGAGATTAAACATTATTCAAAGAGCAATTTTTCTTCCAATGCCCACCACTTTGACATTTAGTACAAAAAGGGGATATGGAAGGAATGAAATAATTGTTTTTGAAAACCAGTTTTCGATGATTATAACCTACTCTAGTAGTATTTCCTTACGATTTGATTTGAGAATACATCATGCCAAAATTTTCTTTACCAGAAGTAATGTTTTGAAGATGTTTCTTAAGGGAATATATTTCAAATTTTAGTCTGATGAATAAATTATTATCCTCTAGAATTATTTATTTAGAGTTATATTTTTTCTCAAAAACATCTATTTTTAAAATAGCATTCTTAAGATATTTAAAATGTTTTTCCTTTTCCGAATTTACTTCCTTATGGTCTTTAGAAAGTTTTTCTAAAAGATCACCCTTATCATTAAGATCTCTAGAGAGGTATGAAATCTCTTTTGTAATAACTTCTTCCCTAGTAATTTCTCTGTCCAATTTATTATAAATTTTACAATTGTTTTCTTCAAACAATAGGGAAAATATAGATAATTCTTTATGTAAAGGTATTTCTTAATTATCTTAAGATGAAGTATCTTCATTATCTAAAGATGAAGTATCTTAATTAGAACTAATATATCCATAATAGTAATTCTTATCAAAAGATAAATTCATTAAATCTTTGACAGACTGTACCTTGGCGATAAAACATGTATTTGGGAAAGAAGTAGAAGCAATGAATCCAATATTTTTTTTACTGATGATTCATATTCCGAAGATTCACTTCATGAAGTGTCTCCATAGCCAGCACTCTAATTATTGTTTTCTTTTCAGACTATTCTTGTGCGTTGAGCGATAGAAATTTTTCTTGTTTCTTTCTGAATTCCTTTCTTTCTTTTCCTTCTTTTTCAATAGAGGGAAATCAGGTCTGATATGACATGTTCTTATACATTCATAAAAAGTAACATCCCCATATTTCTTCTCTTTTTAGTCTCTTTTCGTGAATTTATTCTTATAGTTCTTTTGAGCAACTATCTTGTTCATTATTCGAGCAAGATTAGCTAATTCATTCTCAGACTTTTCTGTATCACTAGATTCTGACAGAATAGTAACTTTCATTGACTTTGATCTAGTCAATCATTCTGGAGTCGTGGATTTCATATGTTTAGATGTAGTTGTAAAAGAAACACCTCCATTCTCATTCTTCTTTTTAATATTATCACCATCTCTCTTTAATCTAGTCTCATGCTAATAAAGAGTTCCAAACAATTCACTTAAGGAAATCTAGGTAACTTTCTTTTTCCCATCAATTGCCGTCCTCTTGGACTCCCACTCATTTGGCATGATGTCTATGATTTTATCTACAAGAGCCTCATCATCCAAATCTTTTTCTCTCATAGACAGTAAGCTATTCACTATAGTCATAAACCCTTGCTGAACATTGCTTATAGGTTATCCATAATGAATGTTAAAGCCATGGTATTTAGCTCTCAACATAGCTATTATTGTCTCAATAACATTTGAAGTACTAAAATGTGTAACTTCAAGTTTCTTCTAGTTGTCGTTTTTAGCTTCACATGAAGATAATTTACTATAGATTTTCCTCATCATGGAATATAGCAATGTATTTATGTCTCTAAAATTTGTTTGATATTCTGATTTCTCCTAATTAGTAAAAGTTCTTAATTCCTTATCAGTAATTTTATAGTCCCCTATCAGCATTAGGTAGTTATCAACTCCAATGTTATTAACGAAATTCTTCATCCTATCTCTCCAGTACTCATAATCATTTCCATTAAAAACAGGAGGTCTGGAAGGATTTAGATTGTCGATAGAACCGACATTTAAACAAGTCATCTTAATGAAAAAACTTAGCACATAAACTTGTTAGTACTAATAGTTTTTAAACAAGGAAAATATTCCTCAATAAGAAAAATATAGAACTAGGGTATCTCTACGAAAAAATCAATCTAACCTTGTGAATCCGAACATGTGAATCTGAAAATATGATTCTGAAAATAAGAAAAAGATGAATTCTCTTTTGAATCTAATAGGGAGATTAATTCAGATTGAACAAACCCTTTGAAACCAAATGTTAGATTGGTTCTGGGTATGAGGTTTCCAACCTCTGATACCAATTTTTGGATTGATAGTACGATAGATATGATACTGATTGTAGTATCAAACTATGATGTAATTACTCAATATACAAGAGGTGGGTGAATTGTATAATTTAAAAATCCTTAAGGAAATTTTGCATAAACAAAATTCACAACACCTATAAATTCTAATAACGTGATTGATTCTTGAAAAGTGATTCTGGAAATGAAACTTAACAAAAGTTTACAACAACTAATATTTTTCCATAAAGCATATAGAGTCCTATAAAATCAGAGTACAAATTTAAGGAAGTATAATATAGTTATACTTTCCTTCACAACCAAAATTACAGCAGAAAACAAAACCAAAACACTATAACTAACAAGTAGTAACTCTTTTAACCCAAATTGAAGGGTATCCATCAAACCTGGATAAAGGTCCCATGATTTATATTTTAAAGAAAGTCAATCTTTCCCAAACTTAGGTAAGCCCTCAATCTGAATATTGGTATTTATCTTGCTATCCCTGCATGCCCTTGATTTGTAAGGAAATAGGCACCTCTAACTTCACAACCCGAAGTAATTAATTTCAAGGAAATCACACCTATGCATGAATCAATGCATGAAAAAACCATTCAAACATTCTGCACGAATCCTGAGAGTTTATAAGAGCCTCTCCCTCTATAAATTACTTTAACAGCATGTATGAAAAGTTTTCAAAAGTTAAAGTTAAAGTTCTGAGCTCATTAAAATGGGCTCTTATTTATATTCATAGATCCAACGGTCAGCTCCATCCTCCAATTGTCATATTTTTCCTTGAATTTCGGAGGGATATGTACATGTGTCACTCAAAAATGGTTATATAGTAACTGAAATAAAGAAATCATTTTATAAAAAAACAAGTGTAAAAAAATATGGTTTTATATCCAAAATCACATATTCAGAATGTAATCAAATAAAATTTTAGAGTCTAACCAAAAACAAATTTAGTGGTTATAATACAATGATATTTGGGTTCTATTTTCTAAGGTATTTGGAACCTGAACTCTATAGAATCCCTAATTCTAAATTTCAAGGAAATTAAGAATATGGATTTACAATGTTCGGAGTCAGAGTTCATGAGAATTAGGAGTCATAACTTACAATGTTCATATTTACAATTCATTAGAATTCAGAGTCTGAACATAAAAAGTTCGATATCTGGATTCTGAGAACACAGAGTCTGAACTCAGAAGAGTTCGGAGTCTAAATTCAGAGAACTCGAAGTCAGAACTCCAAAGAGTTTAGAGTCTGAATTCAGAGAACGCGGAACCTAAATTCAGATCTTGAAAACAGAATTCTCTTTATCTAAGTATTATATGATTTAGACGATTTAGATATGAAACTTAATTTTACATTTAGACAAGATAATGATCAATGAAAAAAATGGTAAGGATGAATTTCCTTGAAGATGGAAATTCTCCTTAAGATAATGTGTTTGTGATTTTCAAAACAAGAAGGAATTGTAAAGTCATATGGAAATTTTATTGACTAAATAATCACCCCCAAGTATGATGTAATGGAAAATTCATAAGGAAAACCTTATTGACTCAACATATACTTGTTTGAATTTTAAAAAATTGAGGTATCCCGACTAAAAAATCTGTTTTATAGGCCTTTTGGCCCCGAAATATGTGACAGAAGCTTTGCTACTGTCACTAGTGCATAGATATTGTCACGGGATTTGATTTGATTTGTTGTAGATCTCAAATAGACACCCGAATCAAAATTTATGACAACTTGATGTTTGAGTTACATTTTCAAATTATTATAGATCTTTTATTAATTGTTTTGAATTTTTGTGCCTTCAAATTGTTATTAATTGATTTTTAATCAAGAATATTTAACAAATTATTAATTAATAATATTTTTTAAAATATTTTAAATCCATTTTCACTAAATTTCATATATATGAAACTTAATAGTCTATTTATACTTATCTAAAACCTATTTAATAATTATATATTATATTTATATTGATATAAATATACTTATATAACAATATTTTATTTTTCATTATTTTTTTGAAACATAAAATTTATCACCGGTAGGAAAAAGTGTTCATAAATCCACCATTTATCAGCGCTACTAAAAGAAGGGCCGATAAAGGGGTCCCCTTTATCAGTGCTAAATAAAGCATTGATAAAGTGGGGCCTTTAACAGTGCTTTATTTAGTTCTATTAAAAGTTCCCCTTTATCAGACCTTTTTTCGCATCGATACAAGGGTAGTTCTTTCCTTTCCCATATTTGTAGTAGTGGATCAAGACACACCTATTTTTCATAGTGGATCAGGGCACACGTATTTCCCATAGTGGATGAAGCCCATTGAATTTTTCCCACTGTTACCTCATAAGATATAATGTTTTACCTGCTTAATTTTAAGTGGATATCTATCCCACCCATCACATAATGAATACCATAAATATTTTTTCCTAAAGAGCATAAATCATTCATCATAGCAGAACCCATGAAAAAAATTTCTTTCATAAATATATCATCAAATCATAACCCTTGGAAATGAAATGGGTTTCATAAATATCATACCATAATTAAAACAAAACCATTTTGAAAATATGTATAGTATACCTAAATATAATAACCATTAATGAATAAATAACATCACATAATGATATCAAAGAAGGAAAATATTTTGGCTACATCACTTGAAATAATTCTCAAAAATAATTAACATTTCTATTTTATTAATCATGTCAATTTAAAGGGCCACATAGTTGTAAAAGAAAATAATTTGATTTGAATATAAAATTAAAGGATTGTAAAGGAATCATAAACTCAGAAATGCATTATTATATAAGGAAAATATATACATGTTTTATAATTTAAAAAACATTCCTTCTGTATTTTTTTTAAAAAAAATCATAAGGAAACTCATTTAGAATATAAGAAATGTTTTCATACCATTTTTTAAAAATTATAAAAAATGGGTGAAAATGAATTATAAAAATGAGAGTATTATTGTAAAAAATTTCAAAAACAATAATAGAAAACATGGACTAGGAAGAAATGTAATGTTTTAAGGGAAACATTAAACATATAATTTTTAAAAAAATAATCCCTTATAAATATCTTATCATTGATGTGGGAGTTATTCAAAATCAATTGACTATGTGTATAATTAATACATCCATTTAAAATAAGTAGAAATAAAACATATAATAATAATAATTCATATTACACATAATCTTAACATGACATAATCAATTAAGTATAAGTTTAACTTAATGAATATAACTTTAGTTAAGAAATCGCTTACCACTTTTTACGTAGTCTAATTATATTCACCATAAAAATAATTATTATGAAATGAAACATTTAAAAGCATGAATAAAATATTATTCATGATAAGGTATTTCAAGGTGAATTATATACACCAAAAAAATTAAATAGGTGGTGAATATGGAATATATCTCATAGAGTCAAAAGTTTGACGAGAAACAATTACCGCATGCTCCCCTTTAGTTTTTCAAAATATAACCTCTTATATAATAGTTCAAACAAATTTATTAATTAATAATATAACTATAATCATATTTATAACAACTTATATGATACTTTTAGATCATATTTTTACCTTTTCATTAATAATATTTCATTATTTTCATTATTCTGGGTGTGTTCATTTCATAGATTCATAATCAGTTCATTTGTGCTTAATTGTAGATTTTTTTGTAACATGGAAATAAAACTCTAGAAGCGAAATGGGATTTTATTCATGAAAATAAAAAATTTAATGGTCTATATATCATATTTTTCCTTTCATACATGTATATTCTTCATTTTATAAAATGACAAAGATAAATGTTTTGTTTAATTTGATGGTTTGTCTAACCATCATGAAGTAGTTTCATTTAATATAATTTAATGTCTATATATTTGGTATAGATCATGAAATATATCATAAAATACACATTTAAATCTAATTTATCTATAATAATAATTTTAGGACTACCCTTGACGGTGGTAATGGAAAAATGAAAAATCATTTTCCATGGTGATGATTATTCGCCATAATTTAGATTATGGTTTTTTTTTCATTGAATAAGTGGAGATAAGCAAAGGGGTGGATATAAAATATTACATTATAAATATAAAATTAGATTATATATGTGATACTATAGTCAGTGTTATTTTATGGGTGATGGAGGTGGGTAGATGTCAGAAAAACAAAAAAAAAATAAAGAAAGGTTGTTTGATAAAGTTACCTCCTAAATATCACCTTCTTGAAGGACAGCTTAAAGATCATGGAATTGGTATTTGGATGAAACAAGAATCAAAAGGATGTTGGTAGAGTGTGGTGGAGATTTTTTCAACAATTTTAATATAATAAATTATTTTTAGGATAAAGGCAGTAGTGAGGTGTGGTATTTATACTTGATGAGGGTTGGTTTTAAATGATTAAATAACGATGATTTTATATTTAATATCAACCACATTTTAGTGGAATTAATTCCAATAACATTTTTTGATATCTAATGTTTTAAAAGAATTATGAGGTTGAGAAACATATCAAAAAAGCATTAAATATTATATTTTTTGTTATTTTGATTGTTTACCATTTAACTATAACAAGGTACATTATTTTACCTATAGTGTAGATTTTTTTACCAAGGAAAATTTTCTTATGATTAAAAATAATAACGACCATGTAACCTAACATGGATCTCCTGACTAAAAATATAGAATCTACTTTTTTATAAAAAAAATATATAAGTTTCAAAATTAAATTTAATGTTAAACCGTCAAACCAAATGAAAAAGGGTTTTTTGTAAAATTGTGTTTTTATTCCCAACAGTAGACATATACAAAAATAATGTATAATTAATTTTTAAATATATTTAATTGTATTATAAATAACTAAAATTTACATATGTTACATTTATATCTGTATAAAATAATAAAATTATTTTAAATATAAAAATTATAGTTATATAAAAATATTGTATTTTTTAAATGATTACTAAAAAATTAAACTTTTTAGAATATTATTTAAAATTAATCCTAAGATAAATTTATTATTGAGAACAAAAAATAATGTTATTATTATAAAATATATTCATTGAGATTTTTAAAAATAATTATATTTATTTTCTCATAGAATTCAATAAAAATTACATTTTAAAGAAAACTTATAATTGAAGAATAAAATTAGATTACTAGAAATTATGAATTTATTTCATAAGCATATATTTTTTTTATTAAACATGAAATTAATATATATTTTTTAATATAGTCGACTTTATTCATAAATTCCAATATAATGGCTAGTTTAAAATGATTATCTTAAAATAATATTATTTTAAAATTTATTTAAGCTTGGTTTTCAGTGTAACATAAGCTACCATATGAATTATTTTTAAAAAAAATTACAAATAATAAATTCTTTGAGTGTTGTAAAAAATAATCTTAAACTAAAAATTGTTC
Source organism: Viscum album (assembly GCA_963277665.1). Lineage (NCBI taxonomy): Eukaryota > Viridiplantae > Streptophyta > Magnoliopsida > Santalales > Viscaceae > Viscum > Viscum album. The sequence goes on from OY728131.1 coordinate 1,513,308,534, forward strand.
AACACAAATCAAGATATATATATGGAATAATAGAATACAGAGTCTGAATCCCCGATATTAAATCCTAAATGTAAACTAGGAATAATGGGAAGAAAATTTGGTCATATGGTTAGAAAGTCCAAGAGAACACTTATCATGGTAAAAATTACACTAATATGTTTATTTTTTAAACAATAAAACACTGAAACTAATCACACTAACCAGATATGGGGAATATCCTGATATATGGTGGATCAGTGGACTATGGAACACTTTTAGAGAATAAACTACGTAGTTTAGCACAAATCCAGGCCACTCTCTTATCTTAGTTTTCCTATGAAAACAAAAACAATAATTGATAGAAAAATTTATTCATGTGAGTTTAACATAAAAAATGATCATTTAAAACATTACAAGTAACTTTCATCTCACCACCAAAACAATCTCAAGAAATAACCCATTTTAACATCACTCACATCAAAAAATAATATATAAAATCTCCCATAGGACACAAAAAATATAATGAAAAAAATTAAAGGGATCAATTAAGGGTTTCATGATCATTATAATAACACTTTTATAATTTTTCAAATGGTAATTTTAAACAACAAACTGAGGGTTCAAACTCATTTTTAGCAATTCGAAATATAATCATATAACATACATTGAAACTAATACATGACAATAAAAAAACATGAAATCACATTTAGAATAGAACCATTTATAGTTTAAATTAATGGGAACCCTGAAACACCTCTATATTTTTAAATTATTTCACTAAATTACACATTTATACATTCTACATTCAAAACAATGGTAAACCCCATTTATCATGGAAAACCATTTAAAAATATTTTCTTAGAAAATTTCACAGACACTTTCCATTTATAAGAAACCACTCCAGAAATCCTGAAACTAAAGAAAAATTTGAAATACCATTCCCAAAAATATAAAAATAATTTAAATAATTTAAAATCCCATCATTGTTATGATATAAAAATATTTTGTTAAAATAAAATAAATATAAACTATGAAACTCCAAATGAAATGATTAATAATGAAAATTAAAAAAAATAACCTCAATCCTAGTTGAAATTATTTATCTTAAATGGATAATGTAAACCAATTAATGAAAATTCCCTCTAAAATCCCCAGACAACTAAATCCTTAAATAAGAACAATCTTTAACCCTAGAATTGACCATTATGCTTATAAAGGTTCAATATTGAAAAAGAAACCAAATAAAAATCAAATTGGGGATATGAGGAGAGGAATTGTTATGTTGAAATGGAAGGTTATTCCATATAAATACATTTAAAATATAGATGAATTACATGGAACATAATAAGAATATAATGGAAATTCTCCATCAGGATTTCCCTAGGATGACCAAATGAATGTGAGTGAAGAGGTAAGGGGATGTTTAAAAATATACATGGGTGAAATAAATAATTAACAATTTTAAAAACATATGAATCTCATAATTTTTATTCAATGTTCACAAACTATGCACCATCCATGTATCTGTCACTAGATCACCTTTAGATTTTTTTCATAGATTGACCCCAAGGATTAGAGAACTGTGGTCTAACCGTCTACACACTACTGGAGATGACCTATATCCCACAAACATGATTTATTCTAAAACATTTATAGTTTACAGTGATTAAATGTATCATCCTTACAACACACCAAACACATGATATTTCAAAATTAAAAATATCTAAAAAAATTTATAAAAATATAAAATATAAAAAAATTATGAAATCAATAATACTCCAGTGATATGGGAGTGTCACATGTCATATCCATGAGATATTTAAGTGTGTTTATTATTTAATTTACTCTCACTAATAACTTTTACATCTTCTCAGAATCAATATGAAAATATTCCACAAAATATTCATTCAATATATGGATATTAACACCTATGAAAGTTTGGTAATAATCATTGATGTTCATCAAATTTTCCCATATGTACCTAAAAATTTAAAATCCATGAACATTTAAGGAATTATTCACAAATATGATAATTGTATTCAATATTGGGTTTCAATATAATTATTTATGATTCATAACCATGATAATATACTGGTAAAACCTTTAGCTATTTATTTATAAGAATCATCCCAAACAACATCGACATCAATTATTTATGATAAAAAAATATGGAAGAATTATCATTCTTATATATATGATAATTGTTCATATTGAATATATGATCAACATTAATATTTAAATTAAATATTACATCTATTATAATTAGTAACAAGAATATATCAAAAGACAAATTTAGGTGAGTAACAATCACCATTAGAATGATAAATGTATTTAGATAAAAATAAGAAGCACAAAACTAATACTAATTTATATGTTCCAAAGTGAGATACCGAAAATGTAAGAGCATAGTAAATGAATATGAAATTTAAATTTCCCATTATTCAAACACACCTATGAAATAATTTTACATTGACAATAGATATTTTCTATTATATAGTTTACACATTCTTTTCATATAAGATATCATGTATCCATCACTAAGGAAAAACAAATGATTTATGTTGTTTACTATAATAACTATTAGATAAGTTATATTTTTACAGATTTTTGAATTAAAAATCAAGTGGCATACACTTTTTATAAAGTTAAATACACAATTAAATTGGGATAAACATTTATCTCCTTATAATATGTATATTATAAATGTTTTCTCTCTCACAATATTTTACTTATAGTAATAAAAAAATAAATGTTACCTTCCTAATCTGATTATGAGATAATTAATCATTATGGTAGATGAGGATATTAATATGATATGGAGACTCAAAATTTTATATCCATATTATCTATGTTATAATGTCCAGAGAAAAAAACTTTTATACTTCCACATATACAACTCTTAATATTTTTTATTGGAAAATACGTATTAATTTCCTCCAAAAAATTTACCTAACTCTTCTTTGTCACTCGAATATGAATTCACTAAAAATATAGTAGTCAAAATGAAAAAAAACTAGCTACAAACCTATTCTATTTGATCCCCATTATTTTCTTCATCATGTTCCCATATTGAATAATATATTTCATAAATTTAGTCGGTGAAATAACTAATCTGGTTAAAATATTACATTCTATTTGATTATAAGTTAATTATTTAAAATATTTAAATATATTTACTGCCCCATAAATCACCAAAAATACATGGCCTAAATATTAATAATTAATAATGAACATGAATATTTTATTTTTTATATTAAACCATAAATTACACAATTATGCTAAATAGAAATATATTGATACCATTATAAAATATATCATTAAAAATTATATTACAACCAAAATTCACTAATAACAATTACATCAATCATTATAACCCATATATGGAATTTATAATTCCACTCCACCATTATAAAATACTCTATAATATATTACACTAGATTTATACTTACTTGTTTAACTTAACAAAAAATCCCAATCACTATAACATTGAATTTATTTTTAAGCCTCGCCATTACCAACTCTATGTGATACTAATATGGCCTTTTAATTTTTTATGTTTCAATTAAAATGTTGTTATAAATTATAATTGAGATAGATTCTTTATAATTATCACAATCACAACCCTTTAGTTTTTTTATATACGCTTTTATGGAAACGAACTCACCCTTATAAAGTGGCCTCCATGCATTCCACATATATAAATATTCAATTGTTTTAGTTTCAACATTATTTTTTCTCACTAATCATTTTGTATCCATTTAAAATAATCCATCACCTTATAGATAGATATGAACCCCTTCATAACATTTCAAATGAAATCTTTTTCATTACTTTTTAACTTATAAATTATTATTTATATCAATTTTCATGTAAATTTTATATAACAATGATTTTATTTAATTTTTTATTTGATATAGATTGAAACAAATATAAGTATATAATTTTAATATTTCATCGTTATTCTTATTTTCCTTATCATAATTTCATATTTTGACTCCTAGAATTTAAGACATCTTATCATCTAAAATTTTCTTAATGGTCTACCCTTGTATTAACAAGTCTACATGGATCCTCAAAAAATAACATTATTATAAAATCACTTGTTTTAAAAAATGATTATTTTAACAAGTATAATGGTTTCTAAAAGAAATAAATTTCAATAAATCAATCCCATTATTTAAAAATTATCCATAAAATAAATCTCCTCAAAAACCAAAAATCATATGTCACAAAAATAAAAAATCACAATTTATTAAATAAATTTTACCTGACCATTATTTGAAAAAAACTTGTTTAGTTAAAGAATTTGGTATAAACATCAAATCCCACATTAACAAATCATAATCTAAAAATGATTTAATATGAAAATACGACCTTATGAAATTAATTAAAAAAACTCAATGATCTATATCAATTAATAACGCATTCAACATACACCATAAAAACTAAAAAGTAAAAATAATCTGGGTTATTTCATTAATAAGTCCAGATATTTGATTACATCAATAAGAATATAGTCCATCATTATTAACCTTCATAAAAGAGAGAATGAGAGATTCATAGAGTGAGATAGAGATCGAGATAGAAATATAGATTCAAAAAATTGATAAATTTCAGATTAAATTGATCTGGTCCATTTAAAATGGCTGCAACAATAAAGATAATTTCATTGATATAAGGTGTAGAATACAATAATTTTTCAAAAAATAACTACACCATACTAAAACATGAATTTAAGCATCAATGATAGATGTGAAATAAAATTGGGGTTTTTAATTAAAAATAAAATACCTTTTATTGGAATATACTGTTTTAATATATAATTTCCAAAAACAAAAGCTTAACCATACATGGTTCACTATGCATTATTTTATAGTATACATGGTGGACATGAGAAATTGCATAACCATATGTATAGTTATATAAGAGACTCATCCTAACAACCTATCATGTAGGATATGCTTCCATGATTAAAAGGATGTGAATCAAAACAATATGTCCCATGAAAAAATACTCAAACATCAATTTTATGTAAAAAATACCAAAAAACACAAATAATAACTGAGATATGAAATTCAGGTAATCCTAATCCTCCATATTATTAGAATTTTTATAATATAAATATAACCAGGCTTTGTCCTACAAGAATAGTTTTTTCTATTAATGACATATGTAGATCTATCTCTCTCAAACACATTTTCATTAATTGATTTCTGATATCCCAATACTCTCACAAAATAAATACTTTAACCCTTTGGCATCTCTAGTATCATGTCAAAAATCAAGAAAATCCTTTTAATAAATGTCATATATCCTTCCAAATTAATTATTTGATAGAGAATAAATTAGTTAGGAAGTATCTTGTACATCCATAATTGAGAAACATATAACACATAGTTCACTACAATATACATTAATAAAAATAGTAAAACACATATCTTATTACCTTAATGATCATATATAGACCATTATTTTGTCCATTATCTAAATATCTATCTATATAAATGGTGCACCATATGTAATCATATTGATTTATACATGTTATTTTCTTATTAAATATTTTCAAATCTTCCATGTGCCTTATGTGATAATTCCATTGGAAAATTTATCTCATATATAGATTTTAATAGTTTCCTCTATAAATAAAACATGGGTATCTAATGGAAAAAATTAATGTTTTTTCTATAGTCAACATTCATCAGTATAATAGATCAATGATTATTTTAAACTCTTATGAATTGTGAAATAAAAGTAATCAATACATATTCTCATGAAGTTATAACATTGTAATGGCCTCAACCTCTTGTTTCCATTCTTTTGTAAAAAAATTGTGTTTGAGGTGTTTTGGGAGTTCTAGGAATCTTATTTCAACACTTTTCCAAATTTCCTAATTTTTTAATGGTAGCTCATTTCACCAGTGGGTTAGTAATAGTGAGCTAGGAACACTGATTCAAAATGGTGAGTTAGCAACATTGACTCATGAATATTGGCTCACCGAATGGTATCTCAATGAATGATGATTCATCAAACAGTGACTCACCAAATTAAATATCTCTGAACGGTATCTCAATAATCAATGACCCGCTGAATGGTGAGTCCTCTAATAGTTTGTCACGGAACAGTGCATCACTAAATAGTCACTCATCTAATGGTGAGTTTTCCAATAGAGAGTCTTCAAATGGTGCCTTATCCCATGATAATTCGTCCTATAGTGGCTCATCCAATGGTGAGTCATCCAATAGTGACTCATCAAATGGTGAATCATCCAATAGTGAGTCATATAATGGTGAATCATCCAAGGTGACTCATCCAACTGTGAGTAATCTAATGGATACTTTTCTAATGGTGAGTTAAAAACAATATTCCTAGTTTCCTAATGTTTTTCCACTTTGATGTTATTTTTGACGTAAAACACATTAAAATCCTTATTTTTAGGGATTTAAGGCTGATTCAAAGCCCATAACTCCTATCTAAGTTTTCCTAAGGATTGGGTTCCTAACTTTGCCAAAAATGTGTAAAATTGACTAAATCCACCTTTAATAGAAAATGTAAACCATATCTAAATAGTTACTCAATTTAGATATTCATGAGGATAAGATTGCTTTCTATATTTTTCTACCTTATTGTTTTTCCTTGCTACCATATTTCCATAGTTATTCCTTCCATAGGAATCATGAATTATGTTGTACTCTTGGATCTTGTTCTATATGGAGCATTTCCTACAATATGATCACCCCTATTTTGTGAATCAAAGAAGAGTCAATTTGTCTTCAATATAAGTTATGTTCTAGATTAGTTCGTCTAGGTTCCTCAATTTGTTTCCTCCTATTTACCATTTCCATATGATTAAATATGATCTCCATGTTTCTTATGGAGCTTTCTCAGTTGTTGGTTGGTGAAGTTGTATCGTGATGTCCTCATGTGGATGTCGTCATTGCAGGGGAGGTGATCAGGATCCATTGTTTGGTTTATTCATGAGTAAATAACATTGAATACCTTTTAAGGTAGGGTATTCACTAATTCCCTTATTATATACGTGATACTATAGATATATCATGATTTATCACATTAGATCGCAATGAGATTAACATAATAATTTTTTGAACTGTATTAATGAATTTTGTATCAATCGCATAACGATGTTCTTTATTTATATCAGGATAAGGGTATGCATATTGTTTTCTATATAGTGTGACATATATTCTTTTATTGGTTTAGCATGTTTCTATTGACAGAAATTGGTAATTAGCATAAATTCATAATTAATTGATAATTAATAAGATAATTATTTAAATAGGAATGTTAATAAATCCGGTTGTTGATGTAATTTGATGATAATAAAATTTTTGTATATATGAATATATTAATTAATGGGTTCAGAAACATGAAGAGTGTTTATTCTTGTTGATAAAGTTATTAAACGCATGTTAAATTAATTGATTAATTACTTCCAAATTTATTGAGAATAATATTTTATAGGATTCCCTTAGTTAGAACCAGAATAATTAATATGTTAATTCAATTTAGAATAATGAACCAGTTGTGTGATGAATGATTATTACTTTCTAGGTAATGTGTTTCCCTCATTCTTGTAATGAAGAAGTTCCTTGTGTTTTTGAGTTGTGAGAGCATGTTGTTTTTGAAGGCTATATGCCTTATATTAGGTCCAAGAGCCTGATATCTATGTTTTTTCCTACTATATGTGATGTTATGTGAGCCTGGGATGGCTAAGCATAGATCGTTTATGTGGTATGTGGGGAAGAGTACCCCCAGTTGTTTTTGAAGTAGTTCATTCCTAGAGTGGTGAGATGCATCAGTTAATGCATGTGTGGGTAAGGGAGGACACTTCAAATTATCAATTGGGTTAAATTTTGGCTTACATGATGATATGGAAGTTGTTTTCTTGTTGAATGTGTTGTTTCTTTATCTTCTATACCTTTACAAATATATGAGGTAGTTAGTTTGTCTTACTTTTTTTTAAAAGAGGAAAATATTCTTTTGATATGCCATGTGCTTTTATGTTTATCTTCTCTATAATGGGTGGGTCTACGCTCCTTCTATAGGTGTAAAAGACTCAACGGGTAGCTCATCTACTGACCATGTTGATCCCATTGTGTTTGGTAGCATAGAATGTTTTCATATTGTACCTAAAAATAAAAAATTATGGGAAGTGTTAATGTTGTTAATAAAAGAAAAAATAAATTTTTACCCCACAGGATTGGAGTTTGCTGGGATACAGTGCTAAGGTTATGATTTTGAGAGGTCATGGACTCAATTTGGGTATGCCTAGAGGGTGTATAGATTTGTTGAAATAATAATGAATTTCAATGTGGAAATTTATAATGGATAATTAATGGTTTAATAAATAATTAACATAAATTAAAATTTATGAAAAGGGATAATTTAACGTAACGAATCTCTTTAAAATGGTTGTGTTCTTATAGGATATCTAGTCTTAGGAGTGGCAGTTTGGATTCTGAGAGACATTTGATGCAGTTGAGTCTAACACTAAGTTACTCCCATAGTGTGGTTGTGGGATGTATTATATCTTATTATTTCTTTTTTTATTATACTAATCCACCATGTCAGTTAGGGAAACTGACACCATTTGAATTTTGATACCATGGGAGTGTTTTCTACAACATCTCAGTGGGAGGATGGATGGCTAACTACACCCTTTGACCCCGTACTCTTATCTTGGTATTTACTTGTGCTGGTATACACAACAGTTTGTTTTTTTCATATATGTGGGTAGAGGGATGTAATATCTTGTGGTAATTTCATACAAATATATTCTGGATATATTTTCTTATGTACTACTATAGATATAACATGTATAGGCTATGATGGGTTGATGATCCTTACTCAGTGTATGGGTTGTAATGTATTGAGGTTTAATAACCAATGTTTGATGCATGCTATGTGAGTTGTGGTGGCTCCAGGAAACATCCTAGAAATTTTTGGTTATGTGGATGTGCTGGTGAGTTGCATGAGGGGCATGATGTGGTGTTTCACCTAGGTGTCTTCAGGATAGCCTTTTTGGAGAGAGATTCCCAGAACATGTGACATTGGGGAAAAGAGGAAAACCAATGGAGAAGTGGTAGCGAGGAACCCTTAATATTCCAAATTATATAATATGACCATCTATCAGATATTTGGTGATAGTATCCATGGTGGGTATGGGATCTTATTATAAATATTTAGGTGATGGTTTTGTTTCACTTGCAGTTCACTATCCTTTAGAATTAATTCCATTCATTTTCACAAGAGTCTTTGGGGGGGGATCCTACTAATAATACTTTTATACTCTCAATAAATTATATAATCTATTTGTTAGGTCAGTTGGAGTAGGTTGAATATCAGGCTAGTTACTACTATCTCAGGGTTTTGTAGATGTGATGCAGGCTTTTTGGTCACTATCATTTTACATTATTTTGGTACTTGTAGTATTCCATTTCAGTTGTAGTAGTTCTTTCCAGAAATTACATATATAATTTTATATTTCCATTACGTATTGGTCTGAGTAGAATTTTGATGGATACTATAATATATATTAATTTCTCTATTTTTTTCTCTTAGAGTGTAATACCACCCATCTGTGTGCTTATTATACCCTTATTGGTAGTCTCTAACCCTAAGCCTACTAGAGACGAGACTTGGGTGTCACCTTCTCCCTTCTCTGATTATCAGCCTAAGAGGTGTACACATTGTTGGGAGGGGATTTTTGTAGAGTGGTATCAGAGGTCTAGTAGAGGGATTAGACGGAGTTTGAGTTATGCATAATTGAGGTTTCATGGGTTGGTACGGAAACTATATAACCTATATTTAAAAAAGCATTGTAAACATGGGAGACTGGATGAGACACAGGTATTTAAGGTCCCCTGTGATCTGATACACAGGCCTTCAAGCTTATAGTGGGTACTAAATGAGGTAATAGTTGTCGTAAGCTAGATACCATGGAATGGATCACGCATCATTCTTATTTTAGTCTTTGATTGAATGGGTAAACCATGGTATAGGATAAAATAAAATGAATAAAATTATATAATTAATTAATGTTAAATTATTTCATAGTATAGGTTAAGGAGCTCTAACTATTTATCATTTTGTAGGTATGGAACCAAGTCAACTTCCTCATCAGTTTCTCATAAAATTTTTCTAGTAGGTTGTTCCAGGAGATCACCACCTAGTAGAGGTGGAAGATAACCACACATAGAAGTGGACACTCTAATAATTTTAGTTATACAGTATTTAGAAGTATGAGGGATCTATATCTGATGAAACCATAGAAGTCTACATGGAGGGGGTTGATATAGATTTTAGTCTGATTGATTCTTAGAAGGAGAACTGGGTATCATTGGTTGTGATGATGTTGTGTGGGGTAGCAAGGAAGTGGTCGTTTTGTTTCCTTGGGGATCTTGAACAGTTGGTTATCTTATTGGAGAAGATTCGAGAGCAGTTCAGGGATGGGATTCTTTCTTCAATCGTGAAGGAGGCAAGTCATTATGAGCTACATACCCTTCAATAGGGGAAGCTCCAGTGTGTTAGATTGTCATATCTGTTTCAGGAATCTTTCACATTTTGCTTCAGAATTGATTCTAGATGAGGAGGCCATGTAAACACATTTTATAGATGATTTTTATCCAGAGATCCAAGGTCAGTTCACACCATTTATGATGAAGATGTATTGTGAGGTTCTGAAGAGAGAAGAGGTCATCGATAATATGTTTGATAGAACCATATCATTATGATAGGGAATCATTAGGATTCCTCTGAAAGCAGAGATATGGTCTAAGGTTCTTAGTTTCCAAGGTGAAAGAGCTTTCAGTTAGGTGGTGGTAGTTCTCATCCCTCATCATATCATTTCTCTAGGGTAAGTGGTTCTTAAGACAGTGAAAAAGGATCATACACATGTTTTTTGTGTGAAGGATGATGTTTTTTGGGTCATGAGTGTTTTTCCTTTCTATGATATAAGTGTGTGCTAGGTTTTCTACTCTAGGTTCTTCCATTGAGGCAGTTCCAGTCGTGGAAGAAGCAGTAGTTTTCTCTTATTTGGGATCAGAACAGAGGAGATGGGGAAGGTAGAATATTTCCATTAAAGGCTCCTCATCCTCATAGAGGAGAGCATGTCGATGAAGTTGGTCATCCACTAGGTTGGACAGGTTATAGATCATGTCGTGGTCTTCTTCTTGTGCTAGCATTTCTAGTGTTAGGTGATCCAAACACTATCCGAGGTACCATTTGGTTTTTTTTACTTGCGTTCATTCCTTGTTTGATTCAATATTAACATACCACTTCATATCACCAACCCTTTTCCTTGTCATCGGACTTGAGGTAGAGAAGATCCCAGTTCTTTTGGAATTTACTACACAAGTCAATGGATGAGTTGACTTTTTTGAATAATTTATAGATTGTGAGCTAGTGCTGGGAATGAACTACTCATAGTGAGATTTCCTTTCTTTAAAATTACAAAAACTTGATTTCTTCCTTATCATGTATTTTTTTTTTCAATGTAGGCTATTTCGAATTTCACCTAAAGGAAGGTGGTTTACTTCGATGATGATGGAGAGCTAGTAGTGTGTTTTTGTGATAGGGACCCTTGAATGGGCCATAGGTTTGTTCCATCTTTATCATCTTAGATAGCTTATCTATTATTGATTTTGTTTGTGGTTTAGAAGATGAAATTTCCCAGGGTTATGGAAGGGTGCCCATATGTCTTTCCTTAAGAGGTTTTATCATTAACTTGGCAAAGATAGATCAAGTTTGAGATCAAGCTATAACCGGGTGTATTTTTTATTTTGATGTCTCCATATAGGATGATGACTTTTGAGTTGCGAGATCTATGTAATCAACATGAAGGTTGGTTGTGGTGTTGTTTTTTTTTGATGAGTGTGTCACCATGGGGTGCATCATTTTTTTGTGAATAAAGATAATGGCAGTTTGTGGTTGTGTATCAATTATCATCGCTTGAACCGAGTTACAGTGAAGAATCAAAATCCTCTTCTGGAGATTGATGACTAATTTGATCAATCAAAGGGTGAAAGTTGGTTCTAAAATATAGACATGTAGTCAGGATATCATCATATGTATGTGAAGGATGAAGATATCACATAGACATATTTAGATTTTCATCATGTGAATTATGATTTTATTAATATTTTGTTCGGTGTGACGAATGCTCTAGTAGTGATCATTGGGTTGATGAATTCTGTGTTCCATGGGTTTATAGATCAGTTCATGGTGGTTTCATCGATGAAATTATTATGTACACTATATGGTGGGAGGAGAATGAAGGAAATATGTGTATAGTTTTGGGAGTTATTAATTGTATGAAACTATTTGGGAAGTTTTTGAAGTGTGAGTTTTGGGATCGATTGGTATATTTTTGGAGGACATGATTTATCCTAGTAGGAAGTAGTTGTGGATCTGTAAAATATTGAAATTGTTTTTTCTTGGGAAACCCCCAAGGTAGTGGCAGATGTGTAGTGATTCCATGGTTTTGAAGGCTATTATTAGAGGTTTTTAATAAATTTTTCTCATGTTGAGACTCCTCTAGTAGCATTGAACAGAAAGGGTCAGGTGTTCATGTGGACTAACTAGTGTCAGTACGCTTTCAAATACCTGAACGAGAACTTGGTCAGTGATTCAGTTGATTTTTTTCGAGCAGAAGGAGTTCAACTTGAGGTTTTCTGTTATGATTTGAGTCTGGGGTTAGGATGTCTTATAATGTAGTAGAGATCAATCATTTCTTATGGGTCTCATCAGTTTCTTCCCCATGAATGTAACTATTCCACCCATGTTCTCAAGTAGGTGGTAGTGGTGTTTTACCAATGTTTTTGGATATAATTTTTATATTGTGGGCATTTTGTAATAATCACTGATCATAAGAGCCTATGGTATATTTCATACCAGCATGAGTTAAACTTGCGATAATGCCTATGGATGGAGTTCATAAATTATTATGACTATGAAATTTCATATACACTTAGAAAGGTGAATTTTTTAGTCGATTTACCGAGTAGGAAGTCACGTAGTGATGTAGAGAATGAATCAGATGATTCCTATATAGTGATGGAATATAATTAATCATTATTTCTAGATATAGAGAAGTTGGGGGCATAGGTTTTCTTTTTTAGATGATGGTGTAGTCATCTCTGGGGTTGTAGTTAGAAGAATCGCAGTTGGGGGATCTTGAGGTGGAGTTCTGGAGGGACCGAGTTGTATGTGGCGAGGCCCTTAATGGTTGGATTAGTATGAACATCATCTGGTGTTTTTTTAGGAAAAATTTTTATTCTTCTTTACTCACGTGGGTTGGTTATCATATATTTTCATATTTCTCCCTTTGTAGTACATCATGGGATGACAAATATATACCAAGCATTGAGACATCAGTTTTGGTGGCCTAGGTTAAAGTGTACAGTTGCACAGTTTGTGTCTCTATTTTTGGTTTTTTAGAAGGTGAAGGCTGACCACCACATTACTGGAGGTTTTCTCCATCTATTAGATATTCCTAAATGAAAGTTAGATGATGTATTTATGGATTTTTTTACTGGTTTACCTTGATATCAAGAAGTCTATAACTCTATATGGGTAGTAGTGGATAATTTAATAATGTCATCCCACTTTATACCTATCAAGGAGTAAACCACATTGAAGGTTATATTTAGGTTTTATTTGGAGGAGGTGGTGGGACTCCTTGAAGATTCGTGGCTGATTAGTTCTGATTATGATCCTCATTTTACCTCTTACATTTGGAGAGTTCTCCATAATTTTTTCGATTTTCAATTATTCCTTTGTAGTACATTTCATCTATTGATGGATGATATGACATAGCGGACCATCCAGGCTCTTAAAGACATGTTTCACTCTGGTGTCTTATATTTTGGATTTCCATGGATGAGTCAGCTACCCTTATTAGATTTTCTTAAAATAATATTTTCCACACCCACATTGGTGTGGTGCAATTTGAAGCCTTGTATGGCCAAACAGTCTCTTCCCCATTTTCTCATACTGGGGTTGTGGGGTCATCAATTCAAACACAGGAACAAGTCCATATAATGACAGAGATGGTTTTGGGGATTTTTTTGAAGAATAAGGCCACAATTGACGGTTATAAGTCTCATACCAATCATGGAAGGAGACCTATGGAGTTTTAAATTGGGGATCATGTGTTTCTAATGGTGACACCCCATCATGGGTAGTGAAGGTTTGGCCATGGGAGTGGAATTTCTCCCTAGATTTTTGTACCTTTTGAAGTGTTGAATAATGTTGGAGTCATGGTGTATCTAGTAGCACTTCCCCCATAGATTATCTAGATGCATGATGTATTCCATGTGTCACAACTCCATCATAATATTCATAATGACTCTCACGTCATAAATAGGGGTTAGATAAATGTTTTCGATGATGTGACCTCTGATGAGTAGCCTGTAGAGATCTAGGATAGCATGGAGATGATGTTTCATGGGTGTGTTTTCTTTCTTAGTTTGTGTCTTTTTAAGGAATAGTGGTGTGGAGGAGAGTACCAGTGAAGTTCAATAAAAGGAATACCCTCATAACCATTAGTTATTTGATGTTTTGATCTTATCGTGTAATTTTGTTCCCTTAGTTGTTTTAGACCTTTTCTATTTATGAGGAATATTTCTCTTATTTTTCACTGTGGATTACTCTATTTTTAGTGGTATCTTCTTCAAGAGAGTGTTTAAGAGTTTTTTATCATTTTTTTTGGTTTCATGTTATTTTATAATTATTTGTTCGAGCTCTTATGTTGGCAAAAAAATTAGAGGTATCTCTCAAGGTTGTTGTTTGGACCCCTTTTTTGTTTCCTCCATGGGATGGTTTTAGTTTGTTAAGGGATCAAATAGTTTGAGACATATCTTATGTAATTTTCTAGACCTCTACAGTCTATTATTTTGTGAAAATATTGTGATTGAGGTGTTCTAGAAGATCAAGATAGCTTATTTGAATAATTTTACCAAATTTCCATTTTTTGAATGGTAGCTCATATCACTGGTGGGTCAGGAATGGTGGGTAAGGAGTGGTGAGTCAGTAATGGGGACTCGTGAATGGTGGATTATTAAATAGTAGATCACTGACCAGTGACTCATTGAATAGTGTCACTCTAAAGGGTATCTTTGTGAGAGGTGACTCCTCGAATGCTAACTCATCTAATGGTAGCTCACCAAACAATTACCCGTCGAACGGTGAGTCATCCAACAGTTACTCATCCAATAGTGAGTCATCCAATGGGGACTCATCCAATTTTGATTCTTCTGATGGTGAATTTTCTAATGATGACTTGTCTAATGGCGAATCATCCAATGGTAACTCATCCAATGGTGACTCCTCCAAGGATGAGTCATCCCGTGGTGACTTCCCCAATGGTGAGTCAGGAACAGTGTTTCATGGTTCCTCCAGTTCACCCATTTGATGTCATCATTGGAAAAAAATATATTCAAATCCTTGTTTTAAGGGATTTATGGCCGATTTCAAGCCTTTAACTTCTATATAGATATTCCTAAGGTTCGGGGTGCCTTTATTTTTCCAAACATATAATCTTGACTAGATTCACCTTTAATGGAAAATCATAACCATATCTAAATAGTTTCTCAATTTATATTTTCTAGAGTTTGAGATACCTTTCTCCCTTGTTCATCCTTTTTTTTCCTTGGTATATGACACCCAATGTTATTCCTCCCATAGAAATTGTGCATTGTGTTATAGCCTTGGATCATGTTCCCCTTGGTGTTTTTCCTGCCACATTTCCACACCTATTTTTGTGCAACCAGCAAGTGTCGATCCGTCTTCTAAATAAGGTATGTTCTACCTCTATTATTCTAGGTTACTCGATCTATTTCCTCTTGATTCTCTTTTCCATGTGATTACATGGGATCTATATGTTTCTATAGGAGATATCTCAGTTTTTGTTTGGTGTGGTTGTGTCGTGGCATCTTTAGGTGAATGTAGTCATTTTGAGAGAGGTGATTGTGATCTGTTTTGGAGTTCATTCTCAAGAAAATAATGTTGCAGAACATTTGAGGTAGGGTATTATTTGCTTCTATTTTTATTTATATGAAATTTTAGAGATATAATTATTTATCCCTTTGGATCGCAATTACATTGACATAATAATTTTTTTAATTGGATTAATGAATTGGTATTAATCACATAATGATTTTTTGCATTATACCATGAAAAAAATTGGTCTCTTATTTAATAAAGAGTGTGATTTATTTTCCTATATTTCATTATCATGTTTATATTTATTGAAATTGGTAAAAAATGTAAATATGGGATTAAATAATAATTAATTGCCTAACATTTCAAAGAGGCATGTTAATGAATTAGGTTATTGATTTAATTTGATGATAATAAAATTGATGCAGATATGCATGTTTAGCTGAATGAGTTGTTAAACCTAAACTATGTTGATGATTTTTAATAAAATTATTAAAGTCCTGTTAAATTCATTGATTAATTAATATTTAATGTCTTGAGAATCTAGTTTCATAGGTTACCCATGGTTGGAACATCAATAATGAATCAATTAATTTAGGATGAAATAATGATCTAGTTGTGTGAAAAATGATAATGCCTTTAAAGGGCATGATATTCCAGCTTTTTAAAAGGCCAGGTGACTTTTGTTATGGATCCATGATATCTTGTTGTGTGTGAAGGGTGGATTCCTTATTTTGGGGATAAGAGACTGATTGTTATGTTTGTTTCCTACAACATGTGATGTGATGTGAGCCTGGGATGGATGAGGCTAGATGGATGTTGTGGTAAGTTAGGGTATGGAGGTCTGGTCATTGTTTAAGAAGATGACACCTGGGGTGGATGGATGCATTGGATTATGCATGTGGATGTTTGAGTGGATTCTAGAGATAGTGATATGGGTTGCATATAATTTTACCCATTGATATGAATATTGGATGCTTGTTGAATATGTTATTTTTCTATCTTCATTACATTCCTCACTTTTTGAAGAAGCTAGTTTTTCTTGCACCCCTTTTAAAAGAGGATAAGACACATAGGTTATGAAATGTTCTTTACTTGTTTAACTTATCTATTATAGATGGATCTATACTCCTATTATA